>JACCIE010000038.1:0-1200000 GCA_018906755.1 Sycophaga agraensis
TTTCCGCCGTGGCCCCGATAAAATATGCGCTTACTTGTAATAACAAAGGGCACACCATAAATGAGTGCCGCAAAAAACGATTCAACGAGAGGGCGGGAAATGGCGAGAGTTCCCAGCACCGGAGCGCGTACCAGGGAACTCGGCAAGCACCTCAGCGCTCGACCAATATAATCGCAACCAGCGATTCGATCAACGAGCTTATACCTCTACCATAAGAGAGGAATCTTTACGCCTTCCCTACATTGCTTTCCTTGATGGATCTGGTAGCCAAGTCCGCTTGTTACTTGACACCGGATCGCAAGGTAATATTTATAAAATCGGATCGCTCCCTCCCACCACGATAATAGATATACAACCGTACCACAGTCCTCAAAGGTATCACCGGCGAAGATATCTATACTTAGGTACCGCCGAATTACTGATAAGCCAGAATCGCGTCACCTTTATAATAGTTGACGACGATTTTCAAATTCCTTTTGATGGAATCCTGGGTTGTCAATACTTTAGGACAACGGATAGTACTATCAATTTCGAAACCCAAAGACTCTGTTCCCCGAAAGGAAGCATGCCTTTTCGACTTGAAAACCTATCCGACACAGGACTCAAATATTCCGTCCTAGTCGATTACAAAAGGGAAGGAGCATTCCCCTTTATCAATATGTGCAACAAAGAAACAGAGGGATACGGCCAATTCCTTTTAGACACCGGTTCAGAAGGGAATCTTATAAGGAGACACCTAGTCCCTCCGAATAGTCGAATTGATCCCCATGACACGATTAGCGTGAAAGGGATCAGTGAAACTAGGATGACGACTTTAGGCTCGGTCCATATAAAAATATATGGATACGTAGTCAAATTCCAAATCATACCCAACGAGATGGCGATCCCGGCTGAAGGATTGCTCGGCTCTGAATTTTTCGCAATGAGTCAGAGCAAAATCAATTTCCGCGAAGGGCGAATGGAAACAGGCCGAAGTTTCGCCTCGTTCACCGTCCGAAAACTCCCTTCACTAACACAAAACCAGATCGACGACACCCAAGATACGCCCCAATACGTGCAAACTTTAAATGACCTTCTAGAAACCCACGAAGCCCAGCAATATGTACATTTCGACGAGTGTGAAAATCTTGCCGAACAATATAGTTGCTGCCAACATTATAACGCCATGCTAAAAGAGATGGATGTCGCCGATATGGAAACCACCCTTAGTCCGTTCTATGCCCCGACTTATACGGCTGAAATAGCTTCCACCACCGCGCAGGAAATAGTCAACCCCGTCGAAAGAGCCGCTATCCTTAAACAGATAGTGCGCCTCGAACACTTAAACCCCCGAGAGTTAGAGCAAGCAGATCGCTTACTCAATACCTACGGAGACCGTTTTCACATTAAAGGTGATGCCCTACCGGCAACTAATGTGTTGAAACATAAAATTGCCACCACCGACGACCTCCCGGTGAACACTAAGCAATATAAACTCCCTCACGCCCTCAGGCAAGAAGTAGAAAGGCAAGTCCAAGAACTACTCCAAAAAGGTATCATCCGCCCTTCTCGATCTAGTTTCAATACGAGTCTATGGGTGGTCCCTAAGAAGGCAGATTCCCAAGGCAATCCTAGGTGGAGAGTCGTGTTAGATTTTCGGCCTCTGAACGAAAAAAACCATCCCTATGGCATATCCTTTACCCGATATCTCAGACATATTCGACCAAGTAGGAAACGCCGAGTACTACACCGTAATTGATTGCGTGTCAGGGTTCCACCAGATCGAGTTACACCCCGACGATGCTTATAAAACGGCATTCTCTACCCCTAGTGGACATTTCGAATTCGTTCGAATGCCGTTCGGGTTACGAAACGCAGGGGTCGAATATCAAAACGCGATGAACATCACCCTCGACGGGCTATTAGGAAAAGGAGTATTCGTCTATATGGACGATGTCGTAATCTATGCGAAAACTCTCGAAGAACATGAGAAATTATTCGCGAGCGTTATGGACAGATTACGCCGGTCCAATTGGAAATTAGAACCCGATAAATGCGAATTAATGAAGCGCGAAGTGGTATATCTAGGACACATACTAAGCGGAAAAGGGATAAAACCAGATCCCAAGAAAATAGAAGCGGTTGAATGTTTTCCCCGACCTAAGAAGGTTAAAAACATTCGGCAATTTCTAGGACTTGCGGGTTATTACCGAAAATTTATTAAAGACTTTGCCAAAGTCGCAAAGCCTTTAACTAAATTGTTACAAAAGGATGTACCTTTTGAATGGAGCGATAAGGCCGAAGAATCCTTTCTTATGCTTCGGAAAGCCTTATGCACCGCTCCGTTATTACAGTTCCCCGATATGAACGCTCCGTTTATCATTACAACGGATGCCTCAGGATACGCGATAGGGGGTATACTGTCCCAAGGCCAGATAGGAAAAGATTTACCTATCGCCTACTACTCCCGGGTCCTCAGAGGACCCGAACTCAACTATGATACTTACGAGAAAGAAGCTAAGGCCGTCGTTGATTCCATACGACACTGGCGAAAGTACATCTTTCTTCGTAAAGTATTTATCATAACCGACCATCAACCTTTAGTATGGTTTAAATCTGCCGATTTAAACACCAGGGTACAAAAATGGAGGTTTAGGTTATCAGAATTCGAGTATGAAATTCTGTATAAACCTGGAAAAATTAACCTGAACGCCGACGCCTTGTCTCGCAACCCGGTGGAAGAAACCAGGGTGAATGTAATAACCCGTAGACAAAAGAGGCGAGACGTATGCGAACCGGTTAAAGCTAGTCCCGCTCCTAAAAACGCTATTAACGAAGCAGAGAAAAAGGATCGATCAGAGAACTCGAAACCTACGGAAAAAAGGAAACGAGGTAGGCCCAGAAAGGCACCGGCGCTACCGACACCCTCACCCGCGACAGTTCCGGATGCCACCGATAAACCTCCTCCACCTAAACACATACCCAGCGTACATAAGGAAAACCTACGATTTACCAGCAATAGCGAGAGCTCCTCGGAAGAAGAGCCAATAGAGACAAAAAAACGGGGGAGACCGCGGAAAGCACCCATCCGTCCTGAATCGCAAAAAAATTCAGATTCCGAGGAGAGGGATAGCACCTCCGAATCCTCCGAAAGGTCGGTTATTTCCGGGTCTGACCACCCTTATCCCGATGAATCGGAGGTACGGAAGAAAATAACGTCCCCCAAAATAGAAATCGGCCACGAGGCTTTTGACAACGTTCCCAAGCTACACATTGTAGAAGCAAAGGATTTACTACAATATAGCGGGAACCACATACTGTATTTCGCTAGTAGTACCGGCGAGCCTTGTGATAAAGGCGCCAGAGGACTGCTTACAGCAAATAAAATACCGCCTCAGCAAAAATTGAACCCCGGAACCGCTTGCGCAACGAGAACCAACAGCGGTAAATTTCTAATTAGCATATGCATACGAGGGGAAAACCCCGAATCTCTAGCTGTGATAAAAGAAAACGTGCGACGTGCGTTATCAGAACTGCGTGAATTCGCATCACGAAAGCGAATAACGGAATTCAGCATCGCAAAAAACGAGCTTGTAGAGGGTTTATCATGGTCTGAGGTAATGGACCAATTAATTACCAGTCTCCAAGGGACCGAAATCAAAATAGTTGTATGTAACGGTACACTGAGATACGTACCCGAGACAGAAAGGGACGCCTTATTTTATGAGTTACATAACTCTCCGATAGGCGGACATAGAGGAGTGTCGAAAACCTTTAATAGGATCCGCAAGGATCACTATTGGGAAAGGATGAAGCAAGACATCCAAAGACGCATCCACCAATGCCTGGAGTGCCAGTTAAAGAAACTGGTACGTCTAAAAACCAAACAACCGATGGTCATTACCGATACCCCTGGTACGACCATCGACAAAATTGCGTTAGACATAGTTGGTCCCTTGCCTGTCACAAAAAACAGCAACGAGTACATATTAACTATGCAAGACCAATTATCTAAATTTTGTTTAGCTGTTCCTTTACCTAATGCCCTGGCTACGACCATCGCAGATGCTTTTATAAAAAGGTTTATTTGCATTTTTGGAGCCCCTAAAACTATCCTGACTGATCAAGGGCGGAATTTCTTAAGTAAAGTTCTACAAAGGGTAGCTAAACGTTTCAAAATTAAGCAGATTAGGACTACGGCTTTTCACCCACAATCAAATGGATCCCTAGAAAGATCACACCACGCTCTCAGCGAATTCCTTAAGCAATACGCCAACAAGGATAACGAATGGGACGAATGGGTAGAACTAGCAATGCTGAACTATAATACTTGCGTGCAGGAAAGTATTAAACATACTCCTTTCGAAGTAATGTTTGGCAAACTAGCCCGCCTCCCATCGGCCGAACCTTTGCGAGAAAAAGATTTATTACCGACCTATCAGGGGTATGTACGCGATTTAGTAACCCGCCTCAACGGCGTCCGGACGATAGTATACGATAATTTAGTTAGGTCGAAAATTATTTCAAAAAAATATTACGACCGGCATGTCCGTCCCCAACGTTTCAAACCCGGAGACTACGTTTTCCTACTAAAAGGACCGAAACCCGGAAAATTAGGAGATCATTACACCGGTCCCCATAAGATAATCGAAGTAATTAGCAACAACAATATTAAAGTAGAAGATAAGAAGGGACCAAAAATCGTTAACGCTAATCGTTTAAAAATTTCTTATATTACCCCCATTTCAAAACGAGAAAAACAAAAAGAGACAAACGGAGAAAACAGCTAAATAAAGCAAGTTAGTAAAAAAAAAAACGACCTTTCCCCCCCCCCCAATTTTTAATCCGAATATGTATTTAGAATGTTACAGCTCCTCTTTAGTATTTTTATACCCCTAGCTCACGCTATTATCGGGTACGACTGTGGTGCCCCATCAATGAACATAACAACCATCTCCTTATTAGACGTAGGACAATGCAACGTACCGGACCACCGCATCAACGTAACCCGCTCTTACATCCAGCTACTACAGCTAAATGAATACGAGGAACAGACCGTAACCCAGTGCAAGGTCGAAATCCGCCGCACCGTATTTTACTGCGGAATGCACTCTCACGTTTCGGCTGTCGACGCTGGTGAAGCCGAATATCTCAGAGAGATAAATTATCGGGCATGTGAAGAAATGCACCTATCAGGAAACTATCATTACAATAACCACATTATTTACAACCTAAGACTGAACCATACTGAATCCTATAGTGCTACTTTAGCCGGATCAGTAAAACACGATGGAACTTGCACCGGAGCCTCTTACTCCGACCCCTATGGTAGTTGGGACTCTGTAATTGTACAGGGTCTTATCAAAGTTACTTTACGAGAGTTCCCGGCTCGGGTCAATATAGATGAAGATCGCATCTATATGGCATCCGGTACTGGTTGCCACTACTCCGAAGGATCTTGTGTTGACCCGGATGGAGGATACTCCTTTTGGAAACCAATCCCCCAAGATTTATGTCGTTTCAATAAATACGGCATATTGTACGAAGGATTCGCCAGGAAACTTATCGACAGCGAGTTGAACCTTAGTAAGGTAATATATACCCTCGCCAGCAATGATGTCACCTTTGCATTAACCGCCAAAAGCCACGAAATGGTATGTGGATACCGTTTATTACGCACTGAACACCCTAAACTCATTATTTTCGAGACAGAAAAAGGAGTTTCTTTCGCCAAAGACAAGAAGATCTCCGTCTCGAATCTCGACCTATTTACGTACGTGAATTCTAAATTCGTATATGTGGAAAAACATATACGATCACAAATAAAAGAACTGTACCGTGACGTGGTAATGCAACGGTGTAACCTCGAGCGAGAAACAATGAAGAACGCCCTCGCCATTGCCACCCAAGCGCCCGATGAATTCGCTTACAACTTGATGAAAGGTCCAGGGTATATGGCTGTACTCGCGGGAGAGGTAGTACACTTGATAAAATGTCTCCCTGTCGAAGTACAATTAGACCAACGTCCCGAGTGCTACGCAGAGCTACCAGTGCGCAGGAATAACGTAACACATTTCCTAACTCCTCGGACCCACATCCTTAAATCCCAGGGGACCAAGGTAACTTGCAACCGTATGATACCCGCCTTTTACAAGGTGGGAGGTGAATGGTATCGGATGACCCCGTCACCCATGCACGATGCGCCGCCGGAAATGCTCAGACCACTGGACCGCCCCACATGGCATTATTTAAACCCAGCCGAACTTGCTACCAGCGGGATATATAACCAACGAGATTTAGATAAACTCCGTGATGGAATAATGTTTCCGATCGAAAAATCAGCAATCCTTAACGACATCGCGCGAGAAGCCCATGGACAACCATCTAACATAGAAGGAGGAGTGATGATGAGACTGCTAAACGAAGAAACCTTAGATCGATTAACTAACTCCGCATGGAGCCGATTCTGGACAAAAATTACAGCATTCGGCACCGCGAGTGCAGGGATTATTGGAATTTTAATAATATTCCACATAGCCAAAATCGCCGTCGGGATCCTAATTAATGGATATGCTTTACATAAAGTATATGGATTTTCAATATACCTACTGGGCGCCATATAGAGTACTTTAGCCCATCTGCTAATTACTCTTAGACGACCTAAACCCGATCACAACACTGGAGGTACCGAACTACTAAGGATACCCGAAGCTGCGCCCCTCACTAGTGTACAAGCGGGCCCGCCACCAACTATACCACCACCGCCTCCTCCCGAATCGGCGCCACACCTCACACCGGTAGCAGTTCACTACGCCATACTAACACCTCACACGCATCGAAGAGCTCCATCCGTCGCACCTTCGATTTCACATTATGCGGTTCCATCGCCAGTACCTCAGCATCGACGACCGCCACCAACTGATACCGCCACCCATCCACCGTTCCTATCCTTAATTCCATAATTTCAGAAGCGCAGGGAACGATTACTAATCGTCCATATAATATTCCCTCCTAGTAACCGTTTTAGGAGGGGGGTGTTACGTCCTACGTAACGTCTAACCCAAAAACATTACCACCCCGACGACGAGCCGCCGAGGCAGGTAACCAGAGTCGGCGCGCCTCCCTCGCCTCCGACGCCGAACCTTTTTTTTTATGTACACCAAAAAAAAAAGGGAAAGCGGCGCGAGAAAAGCCAACCGTCACATTCCTAAAACGAGTAAAGCCCTTCCAAAAAACATCTTCCCTCATTGCGAATAAGAAATAGCTAAATATTAATTAATTACATAATAATTTTGCATGGCCAAAGAAATCAAAGTAAAAATTCTTTCGGTTCATATCAGTTGCCGACGCCCACGCCTAGACGGATATTATTAAGAACATTCCGTTTATATTTCTCCGCCATGTTCGTAATAATTAGATTTTAAATATAATTAATACTAAATGCGTAAGAACGTTTACGAATAGGCATGTATTCACTAATACATATATAAATCTATATCGTCCTGACACAATTTTCATTATGTAATTAATATATTACATACGCGTACAAATCATGTAACCGTTCTTATTCATATAATCACCGCCCATTTAACACCCCGTAGATAATAATTGCCTCATCCCTGCGGATGAGCAGAAAATATAATTATAATAACCAATAAAACAAAATTGTAATGTTAGCTACGTGCATAACATCGAAAAATTGTAAAATACAATAAAAAAAACTATTACAAGTAAAACTATTATAAGTATCCATAACCGGAAAGAGATTTGGTATTGTCAATCTCTATTTTTTGTTAATTATAAGTACAGATATTGCTCTTTTCTAAATCAACAATATAATTTCCAAGAAAAACCATAGTCTGATTACAAATATCTCCAAGTAACATCACGTGACGTTAAGCGGTCCACCGCACTAGTATCTTTAAATAATTAGCGAAGGGCAAAATCTAAAAATTAACATACGAACATAATAATTGTTAACAATATGTCTTAAACATGTCCGATCCATTTACCACAAAAAATGAATCGGTCTTAAATTTTAAGTTCAATAATAATGTAAGTTCAAAAATGTTAAAATATAAACAATTAAGACTAAATTGTAAGAGAAAGAGAAAAGGGCTCAATTTTTCTAGGCGGCAGTTTCCCTTTTTCGAGGAATCTCCCACTTGTCTCCAAGCCACATCTTTTCTCTCTCTCAGGGTTGCGTCACCAATACGGGAAAACTTTCCGTTTTCCCGACTCGCTCATTTGCCCCGTTCGAAGTTTTTACGGAAAAATCGGCGGCGATGATGCGAGCGGCGAACCAGCCCTTAAAAGCGCGACGCAACCCGCCTGCGGCACAGAGACTGTGAGCCCACGGAGTGACCAGCCGCCTCTCTGTCCGCTGTACATTTTCACGGCGACAAATTCACAAATATATAAGACTGAGTTCAGCGAGCAAGCTGAACCTCAGTCGATTTTTAAAAGTTTATCTTTTATTTTCGGGGTCCGTCCCCAAATATCCGCTCCTCTTTAGTAGAGAAGCGTCGAGCCCACCTTCCCTATCCGTCCTTCAGCAAGGGCGTGAAATCCGTTTCTCTTCAGAAGAGAAACGTGAAGGTTACCCTTATCCGTCCTTTCGCAAGGGCGTGAATCCGTCTCCTCTCCTGAGGAGGCGTGAAAACTTATCCGCCTTTGCATCGGGCGTGAATCCGTCTCCTCTCCTGAGGAGGCGTGAAACTGATCCGCCTTTGCATAGGGCGTGAATCCGTCTCCTCTCCTGAGGAGGCGTGAAACTGATCCGCCTTTGCATAGGGCGTGAATCCGTCTCCTCTCCTGAGGAGGCGTGAAACCTTATCCGCCTTTGCATCGGGCGTGAAACGTGTCCTCTCCTGAGGACCGTTAAAACACACCGCCTTTTGCATTGAGGCGCCGGGTCCGCTCTCCTCTCCCGAGGGATCGGAAGTTTAATCCGCCTTTGCATCGGGCGTTGAATCCGCTCCTCTCCCGAGGAGCGTGAAAGATATCCGCCTTTGCATTGGGCGTGAAATCGTAGCGACGCTTTCGTCCGTAGATAGCGTCGATGTCCTTATAGTTGAACGGTTGACCTAGATTACGGCCCCTACCTAAAACTAAATAAATAGGTAAACACCCTAGTTTTATTACTCCCCTTTATACCCCTATATAAAAAAAAAGGGTGAGAGCGGCTTCGACCCCCTCCCCTCCTTTTCGCTCGGAGTAGGTACCGCCCGCGCTCGTCCCGAGCTATTCGGCGAAAGCCGAGGCTCAAAAAGAGCAAAACTTCGGCAAGGCTCGTCTCCGGCAGAAGGAACGTCAAAACCGAGATTCCCACGCGCACTTCGTCCTTAGCCCCGACTGAGTCTTTGCTGTCACATTTACATAACGCAAAATCGCAAGTGTCTTCTCCCCATCGCACCGTCCCCCACCCCACTTTTGATCGGAGTCGCGTGCCGATAACCGGGTCCCCGACGCCGACGCCAACCCTTTGACCTTGCATTGTTTATGTTTATATCGATAAAACATGAGTTTAATGGCTTGTTTATATAAATAAAATATTGTTTTTACTGCATGTTTATACAAACAAACATTAAAATCATGTTAATAACTTTATTTTATATAAACATAACCGCACATGTCTTACCCATCCCACCACCACCAGCTATATTATAACTTATGTTGCAGCATACAGTAACTATTCATGTGCGTGTTCATTTTTGTAATTGAAAAATTTTGTTGTAATTATAAATAGGAAGCAAAAAAGTAATTTGAATAGGTTTTTTTACATTGCTTTATACATTGAAATGTATAAACGAAAATCGAATTTAACGAGGAAAATAATTTGTTTTACGTTATCGAAGCAAGTCTTAATGTAAAAAAATAATTATAATGAAACATACCAAAAATTGTACTAAATAATAAACTTGTGGTTAGCTACGGAGTTGTATTGATAACCTTTTAGAATAGTTATCCATTTCACTATATACTAATATTGTTTTATCTGAACCTTTTAGCATTTTTTTTAGCATTCTTGATTGTACATAGCATTCTTTTTATTAACAGTATATATAAGAAAATATTTTTAATTTCAATTTTTTTTCATTCTTTTCTTTGTAATTTGTCTATTTTACACTTTTTACTTTTCTATTGTATTAGATTTTTAACAATTAACTTCATTTACTTTTGTATAAAAGTTACATCTAATATAAATGACTAAATAAAGATCAATTACATTTAATATTTAGATGCATAAGAAATTCTAAAGAATTATTATTATTGATTAAAATACTATAGTCACGTTTTGTTACATAACTAACAATAGAAATTTAATCTTTTATTGGATTGTAAAGAAAGCAGAGTCAGTAGCAGGAATTATATAAACTTATATTTTATGAATTTGAAAGCAAGGTTTTAGCTGAGCCGGATAAACGAATTTTAGTAGAGAAAGTGTAAAGGGAGAGTAAACACGAAGTACAAAAAAATAATCACTGATTCAAGTTTTATGTTAAATAAAAATTTCTTAATGTTTTTTTATCTGTGGCCTGTTAAGAAAAAACTAAAAGTTATTGTAATCGTCTTTTCAACTTTATTTATATGCTCCGGATTAATCCCAGCGGTTAGATTTCGTTGTATCATATAGATAGAAAAACAAAACTTCATCAATATTAAGAACATTTGATAATTATATACTTGAACTTTGCAGTTTATATCCTTAATGATGGTATTCAAAAATTCCAAAAAAGTTCCTCAAATTCTAGTTGAGAGTGTGGGAATGATTTTGATATATATATATGTATTTATGTCATTTTGCACAGTATTATGTAATCAAAACAAGGTAAAAATATGAATATTATTTTATTAATAACTTTAAAAGAGTAATATCTACTTCAATTTATTTCCATTTGCATTCCACTATTTTTGGGAGCTAGTAGTGCAAGATATTATATGCACAAAAATGTATTTAATTTTCAAATCCATTGATTTTTTAAAAATTTAAACTCACCATAATTATTAAAAAGTGCTAAAAATTAAAATAGATTAGATTGCATTAAATAAAATTCACGGAGAGAAACGATATAGTACATATTACAAAGATTTATTGGAGAAATTACTATGCTGTACGTAAGGGTCTCGCAGATTGCAAGTATATCAAACTGTACTAAACCGTATAGTAATATTTATAAAACTTGAAATTTTTACTATACTGTTTTGTAAAGTATACAATATTACTATAGTAAAAATTACAATGCTTTAAACGAAAATTTCTTTTCGAATTTAAGAAAAATTATCTATATTTGCCATTTTAATTTTTACTTAATAAGATTTTCTTAAGGGAATCATAGAAATTATTTGCTTAATTATATAATCATGGATAGTCTAAAAATTTTACGTTACAACGAAATTACATTGTATACGTTTTGATATTCGGTAAATTATTCTAACCTATTCGCACATACACATTTACATATTACTATACAATTAATAAATGATCGCATAGTAGAGGCGCTCGCAATTACCAATATTTACCGACTATTTCTACAACCTAATATATTAGGTATGAATTCCTGTCATTTGTGAGAATGCAACGATAAGTGACGACTAGTGGCAATGAGTATAACTACTATATTCTAAGTGCTTGTTTTTTTCTCAATATAAATTTAATTTAATATAGCAAATAATTAATAAATAATAATTAAAAATTAAATAAAAATTGTTTTGTAAGTATTTTAAGCATTATTAAATATAGTATTATAGTATGATAAATAATTATTTTATTTTAAAAATGATTAAATTAATAATGATTGTACAGTCGTACATGGATGAGAGAGAGAGAGAGAGAGAGAGTGAATGCGTGTATGTTATCACGGCGTCAATGCATGTAATATGCGTCGCGAAACAGCGGAATACGCGAGCCAGACGCGCCGGCAACTCTGCAGCGGCAGAGAGCGCATGCGCGCGGCGTCGCGTCGGCGCGCCAGCGGGCGCGCAATCAGTATTGCACTGAACCAGCTACAGACAAGTGGTCGCCCACGTGCCTCTGTAACCTGAAATTCAGTTGCAGCTTTTTCTCACCGAATCCGTCGACATCGCCAGCTGCGCAGCCCCCCGCGGGCTACCTTGCCGAAGTTCGGGCTAACTTGAACACCCGCGCGTGCGTTCGAGAGTATTTCGCGAGAGAGCGTGCGGCTAACCTCGTTCGCGGCGCCGGCCACTTGGCGACATTGCGGATCGGACGGCTCCTCCGACGACGAGCACGAGCCCGGCGAGCGCGAACCAGCGGCGATCGCCACGAGGCGATATCACGTGAGTGCTCGTGCACGAGCCATAATTCTGTCGCTCTTAGAGCCATTCCCCCTTTCTTTTCTGTATAATTTAAGGGGAGGTTTTTTCACCGTTTCGGCGGTTTTTCCTCCCCTACTGAGCCAAATATAATCATAGCTGGCTCAAGTGTGCATTTTATTTCTCCCTACCTTCCTTCCCTTTCCTTTATTTTAAAAACGGGCGTTTAACCAGAGGTTAAGCGACCCGACGAACAATGATTACATCCACAACTTTTGAATATAGTAAAATATTCTTTTCATAATTATGATGGTCCTACAGTTTTCCTGCTGTGGCAACTCTAGTTTTGCCAAATGATTTAAATGGTTTATAATATGCATTCGCAGATTGATAAAAAGAGACGTGTAATTTAATGAGAACAATCTATAACTCTTAGTGCGAATGCGGCGTCATGCTACCATATCCCCAGTGAACAACTTCTTCGTAGCTCACAGGCCAATCGGGCACTCATGCATTAGACGTTTAACCTTCCCTCCCCCCCCCCCCCCCCGTAGCCCTCTCGCTTCATCGGAGTTGACTCAGGGTTGTGAGGATTGCAGAGGATTCTGAGAACGCTCTAATTGTAGGAAAAGGGCCGATTATATTTGACTAGATCAGACAAATGCTCCGTTGCTGGTCGTCGGGAGTGGGAGGGATATTAATAATAACAATAATAATGATAACACTGCGGGTTGCAGTAGGAGTGGCAGATTCCTAAAGACGGGCTTTATGCATGTGAACTCTCTTAGAGGCATTAGGGGTGCTCATATTTAGGGACTCTATCAGCATTTACATGATCATCCTACCTATCATCTGTTGGGTGTAGCAGAAACCTGGTTGGGTTCTAGTATCATGGATGAAGTCATAGGGATTGACAGATTTTCTGTGGTTCGGCAAGATCGCAATATTAATGGTGGGGGAGTTGCGCTTTATGTCGACAAGTAATTCCGAGTAAGTGTATTGTCTACCTAAAACACTGAGGGCCCTGGAAGGCCAGGGGTGCTCGAGTACTTGATCTGCTCTATGCAGTATCGTATCTCTGAGCCTATATTAATTTGTGTCGTGTATAGGCACCCTCACGTTTTATTTATAAGGAACTCTAAATTTTTGGATGAATTGCGGCGATTATCGCCGGATTACAGTCATAAAATATTTCTCGGTCATCTGAATGCTGATCTCTGCATTGACAGTGATGATGCTGCATTTCTTCGTAGACTTGCGGCTGAGCTGTCCTTGCAGATTATCCAACACGGTCCTACGCATATTGTACCCACATTCCGCACCTGGATTGACATTATTCTTGTTGAAGATACGGTGGTTTCTGCCGTCAATAAGCCTACTCCTTTTTACAGTAGGCACAACATAATTGATGTTACGATACAGATATTTGTCTAGGAATCTATCTGTTGCTCGTTTGAATACAGGAATTATAAGAATATCGATGGTAATCGGCTGGTTGTAGATGTTGTCTAGTCCAGTACAATTAGCGAAAATCGGAATGGAAAAGGTGTGATGAGTGTCTTGCTGTGGTCGTCGTTGTACTGAGTGCGTGCTCAGAGCCTTAACCCCGAGCCGGGTGGGGAACAACGAGAGGCACTAATTTTGACGCATCGCGGCAATTCTTCTTTTAAACAATCCCCTCCTAATCAATATTTTCAAAAAAAAAATTTATGGATATTAAAGTTTAATATGTCTACAATGATTTAAAAAATTATCACTAATTGTCAAGGATCCCTCATTTGGGTATTTTTAGTCTAAAATAAATCTACTTTTAGTTAACCAATTAATTTTGCAAAAACCACTGGAGGTGTAGGAATCTACTTTGGCACATAACCACATAACTTTTCTATCAGAAAGTCTTTCATTTTACAAATCATGAAATAAATTTATGAATTTTAACTAAACAAAAATTAACTACTGTTACGTCCTACGTAACGTCTAACTCAAAAACATTACCACCCCGACGACGAGCCGCCGAGGCAGGTAGCCAGAGTCGGCGCGCCTCCCTCGCCTCCGACGCCGAACCTTTTTTTTTATGTACACCAAAAAAAAAGGGAAAGCGGCGCGAGAAAAGCCAACCGTCACATTCCTAAAACGAGTAAAGTCCTTCCAAAAAACATCCTCCCTCATTACGAATAAGAAATAGCTAAATATTAAGTAATTACATAATAATTTTGCACGGCCAAAGAAATCAAAAGTAAAATTTCTTTCGGTTCATATCAGTTGCCGACGCCCACACCTAAACGGATATTATTAAGAACATTCCGTTTATATTATTTCATTTCTTCGCCATGTTCGTAATAATTAGGTTTTAAATATAATTAATACTAAATGCGTAAGAACGTTTACGAATAGGCATGTATATAGAAATTCACTAATACATATATAAATCTATATCGGCCTGACACAATTTTCATTATGTAATTAATATATCACATACGCGTACAAATCATGTAAACGTTCTTACTCATATAATCACCGCCCATTTAACCCCCCATAGATAATAATTGCCTCATCTCTGTGGATGAGCAGAAAATATAATTATAATAACCAATAAGACCAAATTGTAATGTTAGCTACGTGCATAACATCAAAAAGTTGTAAAAACACAATAAAAAAACTATTACAAGTAAAACTATTATAAGTATCGATAACCGAAAAGAGATTTGGTATTGTCAATCTCTATTTTTGTTAATTATAAGTTACAGATATTGCTCTTTTCTAAATCAACAATATAATTTCCAAGAAAAACCATAGTCTGGTTACAAATATTTCCAAGCAACATCACGCGACGTTAAGCGGTCCACCGCACTAGTATTCTTAAATAATTAGCAAAGAGCAAAATCTAAAAATTAACACACGAACATAATAATTGTTAACAATATATCTTAAATATGTCCGATTCATTTACTACAAAAAATGAATCGGTCTTAAATTTTAAGTTCAATAATAATGTAAGTTCAAAAATGTCAAAATATAAACAATTAAGACTAAATTGTAAGAGAAAGAGAAAAGGGCTCAATTTTTCTAGGCGGCAGTTTCCCTCTTTCGAGGAATCTCCCACTTGTCTCCAAGCCACATCTTTTCTCTCTCTCAGGGTTGCGTCACCAATACGGGAAAACTTTCCGTTTTCCCGACTCGCTCATTTGCCCCGCTCGAAGTTTTTACGGAAAAATCGGCGGCGACGACGCGAGCGGCGAACCAGCCCTTAAAAGCGCGACGCAACCCGCCTGCGGTACAGAGACTGTGAGCCCACGGAGCGACCAGCCGCCTCTCTGTCCGCTGTATTTCTTCACGGCGACAAAATCTCAAAAATACATTCAAACTAAGTTCAGCGAGCAAGGCTGAACTTTAGTTTCTTGATTTATAAAAGTTTTATCTTTTATTTTTGGGGTTCGTCCCCAAATATCCGCTCCTCTTTAGTAGAGAAGCGTCGATCCCACCTTCCCTATCCGTCCTTCAGCAAGGGCGTGAAATCCGTTTCTCTTCAGAAGAGAAACGTGAAGATTACCCTTATCCGTCCTTTCGCAAGGGCGTGAATCCGTCTCCTCTCCTGAGGAGGCGTGAAACTTATCCGCCTTTGCATAGGGCCTGAATCCGTCTCCTCTCCTGAGGAGGCGTGAAACCTTATCCGCCTTTGCATCGGGCGTGAAACGTGTCCTCTCCTGAGGACCGTTAAAACTCACCGCCTTTTGCATTGAGGCGCCGGGTCCGCTCTCCTCTCCCGAGGGATCGGAAGATTAATCCGCCTTTGAATCGAGCGTTGAATCCGCTCCTCTCCTGAGGAGCGTGAAAACTTATCCGCCTTTGCATTGGGCGTGAAATTATAGCGACGCTTTCGCCCGTAGATAGCGTCGATGTCCCTGTAGTTGCATGGTTGACCTATATTATGGCCCCTACCTAAAACTAAATAAATAGGTAAATACCCCGGTTCTATTATCCCCCTCTATACCCCTATATAAAAAAAAAGGGTGAGAGCGGCTTCGACCCCCTCCGCTCCTTTTCGCTCGGAGTAGGTACCGCCCGCGCTCGTCCCGAGCTATTCGGCGAAAGCCGAGGCTCAAAAAGAGCAAACCTTCGGCAAGGCTCGTCTCCGGCAGCAGGAACGTGAAAACCGAGATTTCCCACGCGCACCTCGTCCTTAGCCCCGGCTGAGTTTTTGCCGTCACACTACAAATCGATTTTTTTTCGAAAATTCTATCTTTGATTTGCAGTTTGTAATTTTATAATATGTTAATTTTGCAATTAGGAATTTTCGAAGAACTGCTTTTTATAGGAAATTCAATGGAGAATAAATTTTAATTTGTAACTTTTTTACGTAGATTCATTATTTTCCGAAATATAAGCGCTGAATTGAAAAAAATCGCATATTTTCGAAATATTTCGACATTTTTGTTAATCACTCGGAAAGCTCGTTGTTACGCGCCGGAGTATGAACCGACTGTCTTTGTAGATTTGATACTATTAGCAAACTGGTTTTTCAACGAATAAAGCTTTAATAAACCTTTTCTAGTATTTGTAATGATTCAGCACCGCCATCGTAGAACTCCGTCTCAGAATCCTCGAGGAATCAATGGGGAATCCAATTAAACATCAACAACCTCTTATTGATGGCAATTAGCCTTATCGCCCAATCTTAACTATCGATTTTTTCAATTATTCCAATTTTATTTATTTTATATTTTATTCCCTTAGTCATAATTTTTCAAAAATTAATTTTTTTATTATTATTTTAATTTTAGAATTTTTGTAAAATCTTGCATATATATCTACAATGGTATACAGCAACTAATAATGTATTAATCATTTAATGCAGTTTAATCCTTTTTATTTTGTCGCGTGTTTTGTATTTAGAATGCCATTTTGCATCTAAAAGGTAGTGAATACAAACAAAAACTATAGTATGCAGAAATAAATAATGCATGCAGAACTATGATGTAGAAGATGGTTTAATTACTAATAGCTAAAAAGTATTGTAGACATATTTCTAATAATTTGAATTCTATGTATAGCTTAACTATAGACGATTAAAGTGTGTGCACCGTGCCTACCTCGAAACGTTATGAATGTTGTGCCTTGATATTTGTAATATAATTTTAAATTAATTTTATTTTATTTACTTCATTTAACAGATTCAAATTCTTCATGATGTTATGGAACAACATTCAAAAATATTTCGCAACAGTGAATTAAATATTATCCAGAAATTTTACAGCAGAATCCATTATACAAGCCTGTATTTAATACGTATTATCAATTTAAAAATTCTGATAAAAGCACATTTTAAAATCATATATAACTTTTGTATATAATTTAATATAAAATATTTAATTTTCCTATTAATGTAGCTTTTACGAGCATCGGTCTGGTCTGCTATTCAGCACTTATTCCACTGTATCAATCACAAGCCAAGTCTATTATTGTAGACGTTGAATACTATGTTGATAACGAAAAATATTTTTATTTCATAACGTCTCATTTACTTTTGCTTTGTGTATTAATGAATGTAATTCTTATTGGAACACACATTAACTTTGCAAAAGCTGTATTTCACTTAATTGGACTGTTCGAAATAAATAGGTATTGTTATGACTGCTATAATTATGAATGTTTATGTTATTGCTGTTATTATTCTTATTAGAAAAGAGTGAAAATTGGTTCGTAAAATCGACTTGAGTAACAGATATTTTTAGCATGTATAAGTTTAGTTTGCTTGAAATTTGGTAGATTTGGCTTAACTTTATCTAAACCTAACTAATGAAAAAGTGTAAGGCTTCACTCTTCTTTTGACAATTTAGTACCAATCAGAATTGAATATTCAAACCAATTCAGAGCAAAAATTCGTATGGTTCAGAGGGATCGAACTAGCTAAGGTATCTAATTAAAGATCTAGGTCAATTAAAAGTTTTTTCAGATTCTAGAAGTGATTTTATATTATAACATTTTATATCGTAATTAAAAAAATTATTTTTTATTTATAATTATGCAAAGAATACAAAAATATTTTTTTAATCAGAAAAAAGCATTTTTTATTTTTTCTATGAAAAAAATTAATTAATTAAATAATTAATTACTTTTTGTAAAAGTAACTGTCATATTTCATTTCAGCATGAAAAAATACATATGAAACACCTAAAAACTCCTCAGTTTACGACTCGTATCAAAAACTACAATTAGGTTTTGGTTTAATTTACCTGCACAGGTCGAATTACGTGAATTTTAGATCTAATTAAATTAATAGGAATTATCGGAGGGGGGCGGATTCTAATAGTTTAGTCTGAGAGGGAACATTTTCGTTTTTGAATTTTTCAAATCCATTCAATACTCAAGGGAAGCCGTATTTTTGACGCTTTTACTCCTAGAGAGGACCATTGTGGCACCAGTGAGCTTCACAGCGGCCGCGCCAGTGGATCGTCCGCCGTCCAACACTATGGCGCTTCTCGGCGTTGCATGAGAGTGTAGGAGCCTGCATCGAAGACAATGGGCCTTCCGTTCAATACAGCACTGTGGCTCTCGCGGTGCCGGAGGGAAAAGCGACGAGACGCACCGCATCAGACGACATCGAGAGGCGTGTACGTGCACGTGGGGTAGCCATATTATAGATGGCTGTACAAGCTAATGTGCAAATGCCTAGTAGGGAGCCAATGGAACTACGCAACTGTAGCAAATCATGCGACAGCGCCAACCGAATTAGCGGAAAGGGATCTAGTCACGAGTGGGCGAAAAACCCTTTCTTTTGGACTGGATTTTTGCCCCAAGAGGAACTACAAGGGAGCTTATATCTTATAACGCTAAAAGAGAGACACTACTGGCCGTAGCGAGTGAAGGAAAGTTAGACAGAAGCCATCGCCATCTAATGTCCAGCCGATATGTGAACGTCGACCCTAAGACCTCCTTAAGGTCAGCGGGCACCTGTGTTACTACATATCCACAATCCTCCCCCTTTCCTGACACTAAGAGGGCGCGAGGGAAAGCAACGGTGAGTGGAGGAGTCACTTCTGGAAGTCTTTTAGTCGGAGCAGTGGCGCAAGTATGCAACCATCGAGAAGATGGACGCGGGACAGCGTCCAATTAGAACTAATAACACTGAGGTGCTAACTAGGCAGTTGTAGTCATGGAAGGCAGCTGGGCAGCTGCCGCGGCAGGCGTCCAGATGAGCGGCGTCAGCAGAATGCACTGCACTTCTAGTCTTCGTCGTCACAACTGTCTAAACTTCTTGCCGTTACGACTTTTCTCGATTCGACTACACCATGACACTTCAATTACTACCGCGACCCGCTACGTCCGCCAACTCTCGTTTGCATCTTTACGTCACGACCACCAAATCCAATCACTCTTTTTCCGTCTGTCCGCTACGACTGCCCAAGCGAATCTGTCGTAGCGCACTGTGGCAAAGGGGCGCGGGCCCTCTCTCCCGGCAATGGCAAGCGGAGCTTACGAGGCGTGTGCGCTGCTGATATACCCCAACCGCTTTGGCTCTTCACCATGTGTGTCCATCGATTCTCTTTGCAACCGCGTTGGTCGATGATTACGCGTTCCATCTGCCGTCTCTCTCGCACTCACTCTCAGTGATATTATCACATTTATTCACTATTCACTATTTACTTTTTTTGACCGTAGCTCGTACCAACCCGGCGGAGGTGTATAAGTTTGGTGGTTGCTCTTCTGAGCACCTGGATTTTTTCGCGGACGTCCATGCCCTTATTTTATGAACTGCTTTTCTGAATACCCGCTGTCGAGGTTCGTAGCTACTGCCTTGTAGCTTTGCAAGGTGACGGTTCCACGGGTGTAGTAGCCGGTTGGCTAAAATAAGAGTGTCCCGGTGATTCTTGGTTGACTGACCCCATGGGAGACAGTGTGCGTTTGTACGATAGAGAAATTTTTACTCGTTTTATTCTGGGATAAAAATATAGGGTTTTGATTGAAAAAATTAGTTACTACAACAACTTTTGATGTGATGCTTGCGCGAAAAGATTAATAAGGTCTAGGGGATACAAGCTGCGAGGTGCAGTCATCGTTCGAATATTTGCGCATAGGAGGGACAACACTGTCGCAGCGTTCTGCATTAGTAGCGGGAACAATCCTAGCCACGAGCGAACATAGTCTGAGAAGCTTGTTCTTTTGTGTTGGATGTTCGTCTCGGCAAGAGCTACCACCTAGGCTATAAAGAGCATGTATTAGCACGAGAGAGAGGTCCGTATTTGGTCAGCGGGCCAGACCGTCAAGTGTTACAATTTTATTTTTCAAAATCTGGATCGTGAACCTTTCTTAATTGCAAAGATTTAAAAAATAACAATTGATTATTAAAAATATTGTAATAATAAATAAATTTTTCATTGAAATTAATAAATAAATATTTTAGATATCGTTTGATAAAAATATGGAAGTTTATTGAAAATCGATATAAATACACTTCTATTAATTCTGAAAATTACATTGATCAAGAAATTATTAATACAGCTAAATTGTACGAGAAGTCAATTGAGTTGAGTAATAATTATAAATAATTTAATTACCAAAAAAATGTATTAATGAATTAGTTTTATCAACTTTTACTAGATTTTATTATATTGTTCAAAATCTTTATAGTAATTATTTTATTCTCATGTTTATATTTGGAGTTCTACTTATGAGCCTAGGGAGTGTGTATGTGAGTTGTATAGAAATAATCATTTTGTTCGTCTCATTTTTTGTAGAATTAACCTAAAAATTTATTTTTAGATGTTAGATCTGTCCCAATTTCTTATCATAGTTCGTGGTTCTATTGTGTATATTGGATATTTTATTTTACAATTTCATATAATCTCATTAAGTCAACAAGTCGCTGATAGTTGTGATGATTTACGTCAATCAATGTAAGTATATGAACGATACAAAACATTTACCCAATGAATACACTCGTATATTTTTAGAGTATGTTAATCATCATAAATGCTAGTAAAAACAAATACAATAGGCCTATTGAAGGATAAATTAATTTTTTGTTCTGTGAATACTAACAAAAAATATGTAAATATTATAAACCTGAAAATTTTAATTCAAATATATAATAATAAACTAAGTTGAATGAAGCTTGCTACAAGACCTTCTACGAATCTGTAAATCTAATCCACGCTGATTTATAATTATCTGAAAATTTTAGACTTGATGTATACTTTTTTTTAACCAATTGATAGATTGTCATAATTCAAAACTTAAATAATGACATATTTATGAATTGTATAGTATGAATTTCTAACAATTTTAATATTAATATGCCGTCGCTTTGCTCAGCGGGAAGGGAGGTTGGGGAAGTGTCAAAAATAACTACTGCCACTTTTGTTGTAATTAGTTGGGCGGGAGCACTTTCCGTACAATAATGCTGCACTAGCGCAGAGCTCGCGGCGATCGCGAGTTTACAGGTTTTGGCGGCGCGCGTTTAAGGCTTTTCGGCGGCGCGAGGTTGAGGTTTTTCGGCGGCGCGAGTAATCGCTCGGCGAGCATAAGGCCCGCCACTACCGGGATCTCGCCCGGACTTCTCTCCCCCTGTATGCAGACGGGCGCGGAGCGCCGGCAGCGAGGGAACGGGCGTTGATGGCTGAGACAAAATTCTCAACCCGCCCTGGAGATTGTCCGAGAGGTCGTGTCGTGGGTCCTTTTTGCAGACTGGCGCAGGGCGCCGGCAGCGAGGACTAAAGGCGGGGACTTAGCGGGCGCGAACGACTACTTTGTCGCGATCGGTCGCGTTATGGCACTGGTCGAGGCGGCCCCGTGAAGAGTATCGGCGGGGTACCTGGCCGAGTGTCGAACGTCGACTGACTGTGCCCCGCGGTCACCCGTCGCGACCCGCGGCCAAGCGCGGTACAGTTATGACGATGAATTTTAGACTGATGACATGGTACATAGTTGCGGGACCAATGAGCGACGTCCTTACGCAGATTCGGCCAAAAATATATTTGCGCCGCAAGTCTGGTAGAAGCTCGAACACTAGAATAAGAGAGTTCATGGATGATGTTGAAGAATGGCTCCTTCAGCCGGCGTGGAATGTATGGGCGGATAATATTATTATCCACAAAGCAGTATAATATACAGCCATCGATGGTGAGAGGCTGTAGATTAGGCGTTGAGGCTTCCAGGAGGTGTGGCAAATCCGGGTCTTCTCCCTGATGGTGTGCAACCATTGCGAGGTCGAGTTTAGCTAGCATCTCGGTTGTCTCGACACGAGACAGAGCGTCGTGTATCTCAAGGTGATGTTGAATTGTAGTGCTGTATTGCTTGGCGAGGTGAGGCCTTCTCGGATGGTTGGTTAGCTGCAAACGTCAGAGGCTTATGATCGATCAGCAACATAAAGGGCCTGCCTTCAAGGATACTGCGAAAATGCTTGACTACTGCGAAAGCTGCAAGCAACTCACGATCTTATGTGCTGTATCTGCGTTCGGTGTCCGAGAGTTTCCTCGAAAAGAAACCAAGAGGCTTCCATTTGTTTGCACTGTCCCGCTGCTCCAGCGCTGCGCCGATGACGATGTCGGAGGCGTCGGTGAGCAATCTTAGAGGTACGTCATTGCGAATAAAGGTAGTGATGGGCGCATGTGCGAGGGCCTATTTGCTGTGCAAAAAAGATTCTTCTGCTGCTGGCGTCCAACAGAGCGATACGGGCTTCTTCCTGGAGGGCAGGTTGCAAAGCAAGCCATTCACAGGTGCTAAAAAGTGGGCTGCGCCAGGAATGTAGAGTCGCTAGAATTTCATCAGACCAAGATAGCGGCGATGTTGGGCTGAGTCTTTTGGTCGTAGAAAGTTACGTATGGCTTCGATCTGGTCAGCCGACGGTTTGGAGCCGCTCTGTGAGACTTGATATCCGAGGTAAATGACCCTACGTTTGCCAAGGGCACATTTGTCCAGGTTAATGCGCATCTTGGCCACTTGAAGGATGCAGAACAGCAGACGAAGGTGGTCCAGATATTCTTCGAGACTGGCAGACGCGACGATGATGTCGTCTAAATAGGTACGTGCGAACGGCACATCACGCAGCAGATGATCCATAGGTTGTTGCAAGGATTGAGCAGCGTTTCGTAGGCCGAAAGAAGGCCTGGTAAATTCATACAAACCAAATGGTGTAGTGATATCAGTTTTGTGGATATCCTTCGCAGCGATGGGCAGTTGATAAAAGGCCTTCTTCAAGTCTATGACCGAGGTTTTGCTACAGGAAGTAAAGACACTATATTCTCTTTCGTTGATTTGAAACGAGCCTTCTACCCAATTTCGATAGCCAAAGAGGACATCCCAAAGACGGACATAATAGATCATTACTCCCTTCGGCTTCTTCGAGTTTACACAATCATCACTGGACCTGCGTAACGCCGCCCAATCGCTGCAAAAGACTATGGACCACATTCTCCAATACCTCCCGTTCGTCAAGTGCTACATGGATGACATCTTGATCTATATGGACGATCCCGAGGAGCACTTGAGATACCTCTTGCAGTTGTTAGAAACGCTATGCACCGCCAACTTGAGAGTCAACCCTGAGAAGTGCCCCATCAATTTGGGCCATCCTCAGGTGACCTTGAATTGCAAGCACGGTTGCTGGATTATATCCTCCAGTATAATGTTGAGTTACAGCACGTCCGGGGAGAAAATAATATTGTGGCTGATGCGCTCTCCCGCACCGCCGTCTTTACCAACTTACCAACGCCGCTACTCAAGAAGGAATTTACGTCGTGCACGGCCTCGCTCATCCAAGTATCAGGACGACGATTCGCCTAACCCAGCAGAAGTTCTTCTGGCTGCATATACGACCTGAAGGAAAGACTATTGGCTTCTTTTCGCCGCCCGACATACGTTTCGACTACATACACCTCGACTTAATCCAACTTCCGCTCGTCTACGGTTTTTAATACTGCCTGACAGTAATTGTCAAAGGCCGCAAAGCAAAGTGTCAATTTAGTAAATCGGAGGGCCATCATACACAAAACAGCCTCGTAAACACCTATCTATTAGCTCGATCCAGACGCGGAGCAAGGGAGGACCTTTTATGCCGGCAATACCCACGAACGTTGAGTCAATGCTAAACTCGAGTAGACACGATATAGACGAAACTATGCATTTCGACAAGAGCATTCTCATCGCTGAAAGCCCCGAGAAGATTCAACAATGCGCCAACGTCGATCAGATGATCGTTCATAGCCCACCTGGTAACTCATATCAAAACAATAGAGCGGGGCAAGATCTTCACGACCTGAAGCGTGAAATTTCAAAGTACCGCGATAAAAACAGTGGTGATACAATTACGCTTTTGGCGAATGTCTTAGAAATGGTTTTGCAGACAACTACCACACCGGTGATCATTTAAATTCCTAGTGATAAAGGTGACTGGGCCGACAGCCACTATAAGCGTTTACGCATTACTCGATGAGGGATCTACAATCACCCTTATCGATGAAATATTGGTAGGCGGATGATATATTAGCAATGGATTAATTACGACGTCTTCACTTTTAACCTTTATAGCATTCATATTATGTAAATTGACCACTTTCATTTTACGAGAAAATTTTAGTTCTTGAAAATTTTTCCCAATGATGTTTTTCATTAACTTTTGGCCAATTTCAAATGCATTATGGCAGTTAACATTTTCGTTGCCTTAGACACCGGAAGTAATACAAACTACCTTATCGCCCTGTAAAAATGGATCAAATTTTGTAAAAAATTGTAACAATTTTGTCAAATCAGCATTATCACGATAAATTCTGGAACTTCTTGAGTCCACATGTTGCTCTGATGTGACGATAGAAATATTACAAAATGATTGTATGCAATCGCTTATTTCTGTAAGGGCTGGCATCGTTGCAATCAATTTTGACAATACTGCATCCGTGATTCCTCTTCCACGAGTGAGACCTCCTCTAGTTTTCATGCTCCGCATTAAGACTTGTTCTATCGTCATATCTGTCGCAATTCCGCTTCAAAATTTATCAGTTCGTCGAACTGTAAAAAAGCCTTCTTTGGTATATTTCAGGAATTCTGCTTAATTCATAATAGATTTCAATTCATACATATCTTGAAAATATAAATGTACTGATTTTGCATATAGATAATGTCCACTTGCATGAAAATACGGCAGCATACGTCTAAGTGACGATAAATGCATTTCAAAATCTCCTGATCGATCTGCCATTATGAATTGCTTCATTACTGAAACCATATCAAAATACTGAATCCACACCTTTGATGTTGGTCCCCTTTTTTCGATACTTTTTTTGTGGTATAAAAACTTGGTCAATAAATTTTTAAATTCATGCGTTTCCAATGAGTCACTTAATTGTTCGCTATTTATATATACATCGATAGATTTCTTCTCTCCTTCTGTTAACTGTGTCGAAGTGAGAATTATGTGTCCTAAGGCTAAATGAACTAATATATGACCTCTGATTGCTCTAGAATATGCATGCCTTGATAAAATTTTATTCACAGAATGCTCAGCAAAAATAGCACAAAATAATTTTTTAATACCACTTCCTTCCATAATATTTCCAATGCTTCCCATAAAAGACATGAGAGCATGGAAACCGCCTAATCTACATTTGATTTCTGCTAATTCTTGATGACAACATGCTAATATTTCACGTGCTTTATAATATAACGGTTGATCAAATGTCACAAAAATATGTTTTTGATTCAAGCTTCTACGTTTTTCATCTGCTTGTAGTAGTGTCGTATAAATAACATCTAGTTTACTAGGCTGTGCGTTTATGAAAGGTAAAAATATGACTCTACTTGTATTGTAAGACATTCCGCTTGTTATTAGTTCCATTGTTCCATTCCATCCTTCACACTTTAAATTTCTATATTTACAATATTGCCATAAAAAATCATTTTTGTCAATAGTAATGTCAAGTAATATTGGTCGAATTTCATTAAGATCTTTCACAAATATATTTTGCAAACCCGAATGAGGCGGTTTAAAGAAATTTTTTACATTAATTTTTCCGTATTTACCGATGTATTCTGCACTTGGAATTTTCTTTATTCTCTCAACAGCTTGGTTAGATTCAACTGATTCCGAAGGAGTAACAACTAAAATACTGCCCATAGCGTGAAAAGTATTTGAACCATCTAATGTTTTAATATTGTGATCAGCATTATCAGATACTTGCTGAGCATATGCGTCGTGAAATGTTAAGATTTCTTTGTGTTTTAAAATAGAAGCTTGAAATAATTCAATTTCTTTGTATGATGCACAGAAGCCTAAAGAATGCAGTATATCAATTAATTCCTTAGATCCATATTGTTTATTTAACATAGCACCTAGGCCTACTTGCACTGGTGAAACAAATGATCTTGGCCGTGTTGCAGTGATTATAGCGTGAGCAATTGATGTAATTGTAGCTTCATAATCATGTGGATTTGATTTGTTATGAGTTATTATATTAGCTAGAAACTCAAACAATGTACTTGGAATGTCTTTTCTTGCTGTTTTTAAGAAATTATTTGGAGCCGGATAATTTTTCGTATCATAGTGCATATTTTTAATATCTTGAAGTATTATTTTCGAGCTAGTATGAACTACTCGAGAACGCTCTAGGCTTTCAATTCCACATTTACGTTTGTACCAGTTTTCTGTTAAAATATCGTTATCCACATTAGCAAAAGTTATTACTGGTCCTTCAGATGTTTTGTGTATAGTAAAATCATTACCTAAGCTATCTTTTAAATATTGCAATATATTTTATATATTTTAAATGTGGCAATCTGTCAGTACCTTCAATCCTTTGAAATTCGTTAAGTATTGTGACGTGGGATCACAAAAAGTTTAAAAAATTTGAATATTAAAACAAATACAAATTTAAAATTTTATTTTCCCCGATCACCTCTACCCTAGGCGCGTCGCGTGCAAATTGCGAATTCACCAATCGAAGGGGGTTCAGTTGAAATAACTTAACATCGCTAATTAAATTTAAACTATAACAACATTTATTAAATAACATAGGGATTCTACAAATTCTCCAATACAAATGTTTAACAAAAGACGTTTAGCCGATATCTACGGAGATATCAAAATTTAACAATTTAACTCGACTCGACTAAATTATATATAACCCGGCAAATCACGAACATCCCGAAAAAAAAAATAAACAATTTATATAACATCTCGATTTAACTGCACCAACCTAAAAAGGAAAATTCCGAGCTGAAAGAAAATATACGAATCTCGAGAATATCACTGATTCTGGTCCACCGGCTATTAGAGAAGAGAGAGAGGACAATACAAAAATAACTAAAGAACTCACCAGCAATGCCAAATGAAACAAATAATAATAATTTAAACAATAAAACAAAATCCAAGGTCCCGGCCCACGCACCTTCTTTAATTTATTTTGGAGCATAATACTAATCTCCGAAAATAATAATAAATGGTCTGAGCCTCGACTTTTCGGTATGGCTCCTTTCCTTTTCGAGATCGGGCGACGAGTCAGTGTGTGTCCCGCTTTTCATCGGCTCGGAAACTCGATTTTCCCTCTAAAATCCAGCTAGCATCCTTGTTATGCATATTAGGCAATAGTATTATCCTTGTCTCGTACATTTAGCAAGAATACACTATTGTTCCCGCCAATTTAAGAAAAGAGGGCGTTACAATCAATTATCCGGCCGCGCGACTATTTAAAGGCTTATTAATTTTTATATCATAAAAAGAAAGAAAACACCACCAAAATTCTCAAAAAATATAAAAAAAAATCCCAAATAATTTAATAAAAATTTATCAATTATCATACTAAATCAATCAATAGTTATCAATAAACTATCCTCCAAAAATCGTCTTTTATTCTCTCTCTCTCTATTCAATAACCAACACTTGACTATACCAAAAATTCGGGTAAGGAAAATAATAAGTACGCACTGTATATATATACTCGAACTATATTTAGATTATCACGATAAAGGAAGACAAAGACGGAACATCTCGATATTTCTATTAATTCTAATCCCTGGGGAGGATTACTATTCGCCTCCTGGTGAGCAAAAAGAGACTACTTGATTGGTCCTCGACATATTTTTCCTATAGTCGCCTCCATATACTCGCACCTTACTTGCAGCTATCTCTGTTTAATGTCACCAGCTGATTCTCCCCAATTGTTTTCCTCAACAAATCAAATAAAATTTGTTATTAACTGGGGATTAAAGTTAATTGTTTTCAACCTGCAGCGATGCAATTTCCTATCTTGCTCGTCACCCGATTTCAAGTATGTATTAATGAAATCTATTAACGAATTATTTTATTTGTCCCAGGAGGACGACCACTCGTCATAGTATATAAGTTAAATTGAATTGGCATGTTTGCTCTGAATTCGTCGTTAGATATTCTATAATAAATCTAGATGCTTGAACTGCGAGAGAATCTTCTTGGTCGGGTTTGCTTTTTAATAATCGTGGAATGCAGTCATGATGGTATCTGGCCTTTATCTTAACTAAATCAGATATGATTAAATTAGATATTAAATTAGATATTAAATTAGATTAAATTAGATATGTTACGCTTCGAATGCGAGAGGTCACTTTAACAGCCTGAACATCAGTCCTGTTTATTAATTTTTCCAAAATAGAAGCCCTTGTTTCGTTCTTCGTAACATATCTAACAGTCCTGCGCTTATATACAGGTTTCTTCGCCTCTTTCTTAATATATAATTCTGAAGCATCTTCCGAACATATAAAACATAGATTTTGGAAGTCAAATTCTTTACGTAAGCTCCAAATAAAAAAAGGCACAGTATTATCATCTGTTTGTCGTTGCAAATATCTCTTAATTTTATCCTCAGATGAATAGTTTTTCGCACATAACTCATGAACAGCTAAATTTGTCTGACCAATCAATTTTAAGTGAACATTATCTTTCCTTTTTCGACTGGCAGCTATGCATTTTGATATTGCAGTTTCTTCTATTTTGCGAAGACGATCGCCATTATGTAATACACCACACAAGAGGCAGTTTTCGACATTTTCTTTTCCTTCAATATTCTCTGACATTTTGAATTAACTATAAAATAATGATTGCAGTATAAATAAAGTAGGACAAATTACTACTTAATTAATCGTTTTTAAAACTATGAAGCAAGAACACTCACCAAGATTGCGACTCTGATTAGCTAAGAAATATTCTAATGACCAAAAAATTAGAAAGATGCCTTGTAGATGATCACTAAAAAGAATTGTTACTTTCATCAAAAAAAATGATTTATACAAAATACATTGTTTTATAACTTAAACTCATAGACACTCACCAATGCTGTGATTCTGCACAGTTAAATAATATTAAACAAGATTGAAAGTGCCAAAAAAAGTATGAATGGACTGCTAAATGTTTATAGGTAGTCTTATTAATTCTACCTCAAAGAATTATAGTATATCATGCATAAAGTGCTAATGTTTATAGATAGTCTTATTTATTCTACCTAAAAAAATTATAGTATATCATGTATAAAAAGATCGTATCTGAAACATAATTTTGTAATTAAAAGCATAGGCACTCACAAAAACTGCAAGCTGTAAAGCTGAATAACGTACATGAATTTTTTTTCTTTTACATCTTAAACAGAATCTTAAAATTTTATATGATATACCTAAAAATTTATTTTATTATTTTTGTAATTGAAATTCATAGGTTCTAATTAAAATTTTATAATGCACCAAACTAAGTAACGTACTGAAATATAATAAAAGGTATTAAAAACTGCAAAATTTTACAAATCCAATATATAAGTAATGAAAAATTTGTTTGTCACCAAAATTTCTATGGCGTGTATATACTTTTGATATTAAAATATTGTATAAAATGAAAGTTTTTTTTAAATCCCTTGACTGAACTAAAAAGTTAATGTTATTTTGTTTTAAAAATATATTCGACAATATTACTTAAGAATAAACTCGTAATAATAAAATAATAATAAATATTAATTAAGTAATGTTTTTCACCAAATTTCTGTGATGTAAACAAGGATAATTCTTTGGTAATATCTTAAATCTTATGAATGTAATCATAAATTACAAATCTTTAATCTTTCTGTAAATATTTACAAAGACTATTATTATTTTAATTAAATTGAATATAAATAACTTATTAAGTCATTTGAAATAATTTATTTGAAAGAAAAGCAGCATACACTTTCTTTAAATTTAATGGTATTCACGCACAATTATTTTATTTAAACAAAACTGTTTAAATTTGAAGATGTAAAATTTTCTATACTTTCAAATTGATAGCTGTTTATCGCACAACGATTGATTTGGAAATAAGTCAAGGCTGATATTCAGAACTAAAGGATATCCCCCCCAATGTTTTATATACTTACTTTTGGTCAAAGGTCTTTGATCTCTCGTTATTGACACACGATTCTACACTGAAATCCTTGAAAGGTCGAGAGTTTAATTTTCCTCTTGATCAAAAAATAGGAACATTTTAATAACGAATATATATATAGCAGACGCTATCGAACATTGTTATATACAATTTAAAAATATCTCACTGATGAGTAATAAAAATTAAAAATAATTTATGCCTATTATTATTTGTTTTTTGGAAAACAGCTGCATTAATGAATACATAAAAATAGAGGCTACCATTGTATTTTTTTCGTTTCGCTATATCAAATTAAAAAATCATCCTTCTGTGTTTTAGAAGCCGAGATATAGAATATTTTCAACGCGTCTTGAATTTGAATCGACGCAGTCGAATTTCGCTCTACTACGCTGTGGCTTCCCCCACCACCGGCCCAGTCAGTTGAGCCAGATTTCCCGCTCGACCGCGGCATCATTTACAAGAATTTTCACGATGAAGCTCATGCTACTTTTATGCGATATTTGACTCCATGAAAATGACAGATACATTTTTTTCCGAAAATTCTATTTTCAATTGCCTATTTGCAATGTTAATTTTGCAATTAGGACTTTCGGATAAACTGTTTCTTTCCATTGTTTTCTGAGATATAAGCCCGGTTTTGAAAAAAAAATCGCATTTTTTCGAAATTTTTCGACATTATTGTTTATAACTCGGGAAGCTCACCTTTGCACGCCGGAGCATGAAGGGTACTTCTTATTGGCGACATTCCGGACCTAATTCAATTTTTTTTTCGCCTCTACCTTTTACATCCCGATTTTCCATAATTGCACTGAACTAGAAACGTGTCAACTCCACGGAAGCTCTCGCTCGGACAAGACCTACTCTTCAAGAGGCACCCTCACCACCCGATAACATGGACAACGGCGTACCAAGGTTTAATCTGGACGATTTAGCCAGAGTACTGCTAAATCTCCAGGCACCAGTCCCCGAATTCTACGGTCTCGACCACGAAGACCCGGCCGACTACATTCAACGATGTCAGGCTTACATCGCCGACCGTCGCGTGGCAACGGACAACGTCGTCCCAATCCTCGAAAAAGGACTCAAGAGGCCCGCGGATCAATGGTAGCAGGCCTACCGGAACCTGGGCCTCGATTGGACGCGGTTTCAGGAGATAATAAGAGACCGATTTAACTCGGCCGGCGTACAGAGCGCCCTGCTCACCCAACTATACGGGAAGTGTCAAGCCGAGAAGGAAAGCGTTGGGCCATTCGTCCAACGAAAATACCTTTTATACAAGAGGATCCGGCCCACCGAGTCAGAGGCCACGAAGCTGCAAACCATCATAAGTTTACTCCGGCCCGATCTCCGACGCTCGCTGCGCGGACGCACGCTGCGAGACTTCCCGGACCTCCTGACTCACGTGCTCGAGGCTGAGAAGGACGTCGAGGAAGAGCAAGCCAAATCTCCAGCCACTAAGCCCGATCGTAGGGATCCACCCAAGTGCTGGCATTGCCCCGGGTACCACCTGCACCGGGACTGCGAGGTTCTGAAGGGAAACCGGCCGAACCGGCAGGAAAACTGGCGCGCGGCGGGATCGACACCGTCCAATCCCGCCGACCAGGACCAAGGGCGGCCATAAATAGCCTAACCACCGCGACGGACGGGTTGCCAAGGCTAAATCTAACGCTCAACGGCAAACCTACCCGAGCCGTCCTAGACACTGCAGGAGACGCTGATTCTCGGTTTCTCCTGGATCAAGCAACAGGAGGGCATCATCGATACGGCCAGTGACGTGCTACATCTCGGGCGAACAAGCCGGATCTCAGTCCCCATCATAGGCCCTGCGACTCGAGTAATAAGCCAAGGAAATAAAATCACTCTGAAAGACGTCTCCCACGAGTTCCCCCCCAGTTACGAAGAAAGATTCAACGAACTTCTGGCGACTCACCGAGAAGTCTTCGCACCACCTGGCGGAAAGCTGCCGCAGACCAGAACCGTCTGCCACCGGGTAAAAACGACTCCTCATCAGCCATTCCGCTTGCCCACTCGTCAATATTCCGAGGAAAAAAGGAAGGAGATCGAGGAACAAGTACAGGATATGTTGGCCGCCGGGATGATTGAGCAGTGCGTGTCACCATACTGCTCCCCGGTAGTCATGTCGAAGAAAAAAGACGGTCGCTTCAGATTTGCGTGGATTACCGCAAACTGAACGCATGCACCGAAGGCTCCGGACAACCCATCCCGCGGATCGCGGATGCGCTGAAGGATCTCGGAGACGCCACCATTTTTTCGACACTGAACCTCAAGAGCGGCTATTGGCAAATCCAAAATATTGGAACATGTGTATGTTTTGGGGGATAATTAAAGGAAGGCGCGGTCCGGGCGACACGGCGGGATTCGACACTCCCTTCTCGATGCCTAAGCTTTCCTCTTCGATAAGACGAAGTTGCACATAATTTGCGGCATCAGGTGACGGTGGGTGTCATTACCAGGCTTGTAACCAAATAAATGACGATTCTCTCAAATTCAGGCAACAATGGATTAAATCGTAACGACACTGTAAAACTTTTATTAAACTTTATTTTTTTCAGATGCACTTACATGTGATACCTATCTATGACATTCAATAATGGAACAACTTAATTATTATATTATTGAATAATAAATTAATGTGTATACTTTTTTTAGATATTTTTGTGGATGGTATACGTTTGCTCAAAAATCACAGATTACAATCAAATTAATGTTACTGCGGAGTTTGAATTCTTGTCAATTCAGGGCAGGGCCATTTATTTACGTAAACAGAGAATGCTATGTTCACGTTAGTCACTTTGCATACATGGTATTAATTTTATTGTAAATTCATATTTATAAAAGTAATCTACGTTTTAGATTATAAAAATTTCAATGTCATTTTTTACTATATGGACTTCAGTCTATCATTAGCTTATAAAATTAATGTTTATTAAACCTAACGGATTCATCAATAAAGGAAAGTATATTAGTAATCAGTTTATTTTCATACATGATTTTGTATATTCGTTTACATTTATTTCTTATCAAATAAAAAACAAATTTGCCAATTTTAATTGAAATTTATTTAGATCTACTAAATTAATTAGTTGTATACATATGCAAACAACTAAATTTATTTAAATTATAAGAAATAGTTATATTTAAAATAATATTAATGTGCACTAACAATTAGCTTTTTGCATCGACAAATCATTTAATAAATTAGGAAGTACATTTAGTTAAAATAGCCTTTATAATTTATATCAGCCAAAATAACAGCGCATGTTGAGCAATGTTACCACTTGTATATTGGCATTGTGTCGTCATAAAGCGGTTATAAACGACCGATTTTTAGCGAGTGTTTGATCGTATTTTAAGCCAGTAAAATACCAGCGGATTCTCCGCGCTTTTAAGTAGCTTGCCGACACATTTCCGACACTGTCAAATAGCAATAAAAAAATATATTATTAAATTATATAGTAAATAAATTGTATTTATTTAAAATTAAAATTGGTGCTGCAGGAGCAATCATTATAGATTCATATTTTTTTATTTACTTCTAGTATTAAAACTTAATTTAATGTAAGGTCCACATCTATTTTTCGAACACCTGCAGCAAGGGTAAACAAATTTTGTTTTCGCATAACAAAAATAACCTTGCTTTAAATAAAACAGTTACAGATTAGCTCGTCAGAACTGTTATTGAAAGAGAAAAGAAATTGTAGATATTTTTAGAAATGAAAATATTGCAACATATTATTCACGTTTCAAAAGCATAAAAGGACATCACATTTCGATAAGAGGAAAACTTTGGAAACATTTCATTACCTTAAAGATGTGCTGCGATCAAATGGAATTTAAATTTCTAACAATGATAATACTAAAACAATTCAGCATCCAAGAAAGGACAGACATTTTTCTTTTGTTGAATCGCAACTGTGGGCCCATTAGTCAATATTGAAATGTGCCACGTTACTGTAAATAATATTATATAATGCATCGACGTACATATAGGCTATTGATTTAGCATTCAAAATATATTTGGCATTAGATTGTAATTTTTCTGTAAATTGTAAAATATTGTGCCTTTTTTACAACATATCCTATATAACATGCAATTCGGTACAGACGAAAATAGTGTACTTCTTAATATTTTAATAGGACAAATATCAGAAATACTAAAAGCATAAAATTATCATATTGTTATAAAAATTGTCTTTTTAATATCAACTGCAATAATACGCAATGTGATTATATGTAAACAATGTAATAGTTCTTTTTGCAACGATACAAACATATTAAATCACATTAAAGTATTTCATTCATTCACCGATTGTTATATTTGTTTTTGAAGTAACTGTAATAGAATTTGTGCAAATAATACGAATCTTCAAAAACATGTTTACAATAAGCATAAATCGAATCATAATTTAAATAAGCACAATAAAGTCGATGATAATATTGAAAAATAAAATTCCGATGAAAAAAGGCATGTTAACAATTGTGAAAACTATTATTTTTGTACAGAAGACGATTTTTTAGAGGAAGAGTCAAACTTTTCTGAATGATATTGCTCATATACATCGTACGATAATAATATCAACGATAATCTTAATTTCAATCAAGAAGAAAAAATTAGATGGACGAATAAAATCGATGATATAATCTTATTGTATTTAGCAACTGTATACAAATATACTAATATTACAAGAAAAGGAGTTCATAATATCATCTTACAGACCATATGATTTGTCGGCGATGTTCTTAAAACTTTTCGTTCAAAAATAATACTAAATTCAAAAATATTAGACAACAACAAATTTGAGACAACATCCATATATAGCTCCTATAGTTATATTATAGGAGAAAGATTAAAGTATGTGCCAAAAATCGGTTCTGAAAGGGGCCTCTCCGTGGTGACCGCGAGAATCTGCGGGAGCAGGCGCCTCGAAACAGTGGCTGGTGCTCCGAGTTCCTCCGAGAAATACCTTTTTCATGCTTGGACAGCAAGAAATGGCACCTATAAATTATTTCATCGAAACTTAGCAGTTTGCAAAAATCACTTTCAATACGTACAAGAGCACTTAAAAGAAGAGCACTTTAAGACTTAAAAGAGCTGATAATTTAAATTGTTTCATAGATAAACGGTACTTATGAGGACAGGTGCTCGTAGGGAGAGACGGTCAGCGAGGATGGGAAAATGAATAAAAAAAAGAAACACTATAACCCCACGTAGTTTTGCAACAATTAAACACGCGGCAGATCTGCAGCACTAGGGAGTGCTCGTGGATCTACCCCCTTTTATGCACCCTGAGCGGACGGACGTCCGCTTGGTGCGAAGGGAAGACGCGGCCCCTTTTGCCTATGTGCGAAGTGCGCACTCGGCGAGGGCAAAGACGAAGGCTTAACCTGCGCACGGCTGCGGCCGGAGCGTGCGTCTAGCTCGACTGCTAGATGCCGTGTCCGCCGCAAATTCGACTGCAGTGGCCCTCGGGCCCACGTTCCCCCACCATCCGCAGTCCTCCTGAGCGCAGCGAGGGCAAGCGTTGGCCTGAAGGGAATACTCCTCCCCTTCACCGTTCGCGGCCGCGCGTGCATAGCACGAATTGATAATCCCACGAATTTCGGAGTCGAGCTACTTCGAGGAAAAAAAGGCGAGAGGCGCGTCTAACGGTCGCGCGGACGTCAATACATTTCTCTAATTCTATTTTCAATTTATCAATAATAATGAAAACTACTGTAGTTCGAAATCGGTTCCTACCAATAAGTGTATCGCTTTCATATTCTACAATTTTATCTGTAATTATAATTCTTCTTTTTCTTTTTTCATTTTCCGAATAGTCATTTGATATTATTTTGCAAATAAATTTTGTATTTCCTTTGATTCTGTTAAAATCATTTAAATTAGTTTCACTAAATTTTTAAAAACTTTCAAAGAATCTTAAAAGTATACTATTATCGTTATATTCGAATTAAAATACAAGTCATTTTATTATTAAATTTCACGCAATCATATTTAATAAGAATTTTTAATTATTTTGTAAACAAATTATAGTTATATTTTCATTTTATTAAGTTTACTATAGATGTTATTAACCTTATGTGATGTTGTTTAGCTGTATAAATTATTTTCTGTACGATTATTACCTAAATAATGTTAGAAACATTATAACAACAGATAAGAATTTACTGAAGCACGGTAAAATCTCGGGTAAAATAAAATAAGTATTAAACATGAATAGTAAGACGTGGCTCATAGATATCTAATTATATGCATTTTATAATAGAAAGAGTTTACATTTAATATGGTTTCAAACAAATTATTGTCTTTGTACATCATACTCGCATGGATGAGACATTGTCAGAGAACTAGTTTGTTTAGAACAAATTTCTGTTCTTTTTATGTATTGTACATTTGAGGACATCTTCAAGGTTCATTCATGCGAACGAGTATTTGAGATTATGCAAAAGTCTCGTCCATTTTAAAATCCATTTTTGGAATCAAGGATGTTGAATATACTTTTTATCTTTAGTTCAACTACATTCGGCTATTTTCGTTGTCATAGCTTGTATCACTTTAGATATGCAATATGTAACACTTGCCACATAGCTTCTATTATACTCGTATATTCTATTAAACTTAATAGAATTTTTTTCGTGAATAAATGTAGATGTTATAAATTATGATGCATATTATATAAATTTTTAACCATCATATGCACGGATATAGAGATTATTTAGGTAAAAGTATTTTTTAGCATAACTTGTTTCTTGATTAAAAAAAATGAAATTAATTTTATCTTTATTTTATTAAAGAAATGTTTTTGTATGTTCGTTGCCTTAGCCGGCCTTTGAAGAGATTTGTTATATTCCAAACGAAAAGTTGGAAAAATCTTACTTTTCAACAATAAAAAACTCATTACATACCATCTTTATCAACAAATACCAAAAAGATGAAAAATAATATGTATCTATGAGCAACTACTGCAACATCTTGTTCTATTATTAAAAATTATTCTTATTATTATTATTATTATTATTATTAGTATCATTATATTTATTCCTTGTCTTTTTATTCCTTATATCCTTACTTTTATAGTTTTTAAATCATACTTAATAGTCATTTCAAAATTTTTTTATAATTTAATATAAAAAATATATTATGCCGATAAATGATTTTCAAATCAGTAAATTCAATATCAAATCAATAAATTTTAAGTTTAGAAATTTTGTAAATTAAATATTTGCTATTGAAATAATAATATTGATTTACCAAATATTTAGAATCACGATAAATTTAATATTTGTTTACTTTTATAATGTTCCATATAAATTTAATAAAAATTATTTTAATGTGAATTTGTTTACGTTGCAAGAATTAAAATACAAAAAATGAAATATTATTATTATTATGGTTATTATTATTATTATTAAATTTATCAATTAAAGTACGTTTAAAAGGTACGTAAGACATGTATTAAAATACTCGTATTATATTAGTATCATACTTGAATTTAATTTATTATATTATTATCGATAAACAGTTTTTCAATACACTACTAGATAATGTATAGTACTGTATCAATGTTAATTAGTTCCGTCTTGTTAATTAAATCCATTCAATCCCCAAAATAAGAAAAAGGCAAAAAAGCTTTGAATTAATAGTAATTGAATAATGGATTACATCATGACCATATACATGTCATTAACTTTTGATAAATTAAAATATTCAAATACCATCTTAAAAATAAATTAAAGCCTTGAATGGTGTACTAACTGTACCTAATATTTTTTATAATATCTAGGATTTAAAATAACTTATATATGCTTATAATTTTTTTATTTAAGATTTTTTACTATATTTAATGTAAATCTTTCTCATGACTGTATACAATATTCTGTTTATATATTTATTTATATAGCACCCTGCTTTAATACTTAAATATCTGAAAAGTAATTAGTCATAATCTTAAATCGATTGCAAATCTGATACTGAGCAGGTAATTAATTTTTTCAACGAATTTTCAATTAGAAATGAACTAGAAATAGAATTCTAATCTTTTCTGGTTACAATATAGCTGAAATTTCCATAACAGGGTAAACACATTTGTATTGAACATTTTTAATAACTTAGCTTAGTGTATAATGTACAACATTATATAACTGCTTTTGGTTTATAATTTAAAGAACCCTCCTTCTAATCAGTTGTCTAATATTTATTTTGTTTATAATTATTAAAAAGTGTTATAAAAAATAAAACCAGTAGAAGATAATCTTATAGTATACGAAAAACACTAAATATTTTTATATATTTTTTAATCCGAGAATTAAAATTATTTGCTCAAGTATAACATCACATACAGAGTTTAAAAAAAAATATTATTTATACAGATGCCATTTTTAATGTAATCGAATATATTTCTGCACATGTGTTTGATAAATATTTTAAATATAAAACGCAAGAATAAAATATATTTTTTATACTCTACTTTTCAATGAAACATTTATATTGTAACATCAATATATTAGGGGAATTATTAAAGCAATATTAAATTATATTATATTAAAGTAATTATTCAATAATCCATTGAAACCGACCCATTAGTTGATCGACAGGAATATTCTGCAGTAAAATTTTCGGTAAATATGAAGCATAAAACCATTACTCGCTCATAAAAAATATAATTCTAAAATATGTATGTGTACCTTCATGTTTAGCAATTGTGAAAGATTTCAAAAATCTATAATGTTCTATAGCATTTTAATTGCTCTTGCAATTTGGTCAGTAAATTACACCATTGTTACATCGGCACCAACAGTAAGTAACTGTTTATACATTACTTATAAACTATTTTATGATGAGATTTATAAATAGAGTTTAAGAAAAAAATTTCAAATTAGTAAAATTAATGTTATATTTTAGGACAACGTTGTTGATGTTGTAGATTATATTTTAAATGGTATGGTTGAATTATATGCTAAAAAAGGAGGAAAAGTTGTTATACCAGATATTGGAAAAGCAAAACATGGCAGTTTTGGGTAAGTATTTCAAAATATTTTAAATAAAATTTAACTGTAATTAAACTAATTTATAAATCATAGTGACCTGTCTCAAATTACGAAAAAGGAGGGATCCTGGGGTCGGATAGGTCCGGTCAATGCAAATCCAAGAAGAGTTACTTTTAAATTTAGATTAATCGACGGAGTTGTGGAATTCACAAGTTTGAAAAGAGTAAGTTACTTTATACATATGCAATCTTTTTATTATATTCAAAATAGTGATGTTATTAAAATATCACCATATCGCTAAAAATATAATGAACCTAACTTTCTTACAAAAATCATAAGTATCACATTATTTATTTTATTAAATCAATCTTCTAATTATTTTAAATCATTAAAAAATCTAAAGTATCTTAATAACTATTAAAATTTTTAACTTATTAAAAAACAAGTATATTTTAGAAAATATACAAATTTTACTCATATTTTGAAGAGATATTATTAACCATTAGGTTTTTCAATATCTTGTTCTTCACTCGCAAAAAACGATAATTAGTTGCTTAGTCATAAGACGTCAATGTGACAAGTAACACAGTTCTACTTTGAATAAACAGTTGATAAAAATAAGTAGAAAAACTAAAGTACGCAATAAGAGTTTAATTTTTAATGTTATAACATTGTCTATACAAAATATGAGCAAAATGTTCAAGAGGCATGTAATAGAGGTAGTAAATAAAATAAACGATAGTAAAATGGAAAAGTTATATGTCACGTTTTATATTCAATTCTACAAAATGATTAACATACTACCACTATTCCACATTACCAAAAAATGATATTACTTTCAATACTTTAATATTGCTACATATTTTTTAATGTAGGCTTTTAATGTAGGCTAAATCGTTAACAAAACCAGTAAATTAATATAGAATACAAAAAATAATTTTAGGAAATTTCTTTTAGTAAATTTAACATACGCTTCACCCTCCCGAGCCGGAAAGCCAATATATTGCCTGGACCCATGATCGATTTTATGATATTATTTAGAATTTTTACTCATTTTCTTAAAGGAATTAAAATTACCAAATGCTAAACGGTTTTTTAAAAGTTAAAGCAGCTAGTGTAAAGATAATTAAACAATATTGTTCTAAAACAGAGTTAGTAAAACGCAGAGCAAATGCTTATTGGGATAGAATTACGTAGTATCGTTACCCACATGTGAAAGGAAAGATTTAAATTGTTCCTACCCATATCCTCTATATGTACTAGACAAAATATATTAAGAAGTATTAAATTCATGTTTTGTAAAAAATATTTTGTTTTTAGAAAGTACTGACAAAAAAACAAGCATTGCAGTTAGATTTAAGTTTGAAATTTACATCAAAGGTGACTGTAGAAGTTAATGAAAGTGATAAAACTTGTAAAGTCAATTTCGGAGAACTTAGAATTAAAGGTATGCCCGGCGAGTTGAGACTAAACGGAAAAGCAAAACCCGTGGAAAAAGATTTGGCACCACTTGCAGATCAAATCCGAAGTGAGACACTTGAAATTATTCGCAATGATGTTGAAGCTACCATGAAAGAATTCATTGGGGATGGATTTATTGATTGTAGCTTGTATGAACCAAGTAAACAATTCACCGAACTTTGCACTAATAATTGTAATATAATTTAAATAATTTAATTTAATAAGTTACATTTTAATTAAAATAAGTAACTTATTTACATATATATATACACAAGTTTTAATGTTTTAATAAATAATTTATATATTTCCATGTACAAAAACATTAATCATTTTTATTCATGAAAAATGTAGCTATACAGCAACTTTCGAAATTTATTCTGTTATTTCGACTTAATAGAAGCGAAACCACATTAAGTAAAAGTAATATTTCGATCATCAAGCATCAAACTCGAATGAAACTAGCGAGCAGATACTTGTTGAACACGATCTTACCAAGTTGCTTTTGAATACAGTGTTGATACTCTACATGTGGTATTAAATCGTTTCAGTAAAAAACCGAATGCATAACTTACCGACGAAACAAGTTTCATCGTATGAGTACTGATTATCCTGGTAGGAAATTGACCATAAATTATAGCCTTGCGACTAACTTATGCCCAGATTTCTTTAGCATAATATGTTAGCATAATATGCCCAGATTATGTTCAATGCTTTATAGTTATGGTTATGGATAACCTTAATTCATAACCTTAAATTCAGGATATCAATAATATAAGTTATTGAAGGATCGTATATTATTTTAATAATTAATAAATGAAAAATTATATTCTTATTCAAAAAACGCTTTATTACTAAGAGCACTGCCCATTTAATTTTCAAATACTAGTAGTAGTACATATGTATATACGAGAAATAGGTACAGATATGAAGAACAGCACATAGTCGTGTGCATCGAACTCTTTCCCGTCTTTACCTCGCACTACTAGCTTTATTCCTTATATGTATTCCTTGTAAATCCTAACCTCTTATCCTGCCATAATAATACCACCATGAGGAGTTAGACGCACGTGTGCACGTGCACTTTCTCTCTCGCTGAGCGGCCTTCGAGCTTGTATCGTTCAAGCTTAACAGAGCGAATGAGGCAAATAAAGCTTCAGATGAAACTTTTAATTTCATTTGCACACCGTTCGAGACATACAGCATGGTGGAGTTGCCTACCGACCCACCACATACAAGCTCCCTGGAATGGACATTGCGGCTCAGGGAGCAAATAAATTTACCGGTGGAGCTCCGCGAACCCTGACGGAGACTACATCGAATGATTAAGGAAGCAGCGCCCAATAACAGTACAGCCGAATCATTGAACGCATTAGGGGCCTTGCTCAGTAAAACTCTCTTAGAGCAGACACCCGAGGACAGCCGAAAACAGGGAGACCTAAAGAGGAAAAACAAGCGAGTCAACAGTGACCGTCCGCCCAACAGGAACGCTAGGAAGAGGTACTTTTACGCCCACTGCCAAGAATTAATAAATAAATGCCCCAAGCGACTAGCAGACATTATAGTCGCCAATGATATGTCGCTATTACAAAAAGGGGAGCCCCCTATGCCCAGAGGCTGGACCCCTTAGTTAAAAATAATTGTGTCGTGTATTATGTGTTAATTTATTTATTTATTTATTTAAAATCTTTATGTGTTTGACTTTGGACGACGAAAAGAGATGGAAGAGTTTGGCTTATTCCAAAGTCTGTAAACAAAATGAATAAGCATGTAGCACACATCTTCAAGCGCAAGTCGAGATTTCCTCGGCGGTGGTTCAATCAGGTAATAATTGAGTTTCCTGGCATGTTATACCGCCAGGAGCCACTTTGCCTAATTTTTCCAAGTTTTAACCGGCGCAGACTACTTTGGCAGTGACACAAAGGGCAGTGGGATTGTATTGTCCTATATACAATGTTTTTTGTATAAACTGTGTCGCCCCTTATTAATTTATTTATTTATTTATTTAGCAATAAGTCTTAGTTTATAAGAAAATTGCTAGTCAAACACTCTAGTCACAAACCCTAGTCATTTCTAGTCAGGGTCCTCGCTTTTGCGAGACTCCTTGTTAAGTTTGTCATTCTTAAGTTTTACCAACCTGGGGGTAGCCCAGGAAAATGTGTCCTAGGACACAGGATATAGCCAAATGCCTCGTCATCTAATTAGTGACGCGCATGAATGGATTAACAGGATTCCCACTGTCCCTATCTACCATCTAGAGGGCAGTAAGGTTCATGCTGTGGCCTATGAAAATGACATTATAAATTTATTTATGAGCATGTACTCGTCGGGAGCTTCTCGTGGCGGCTCCGTGGCCAGTATTTCACTAAGTCGTAGCCCTCTCACATCGTCGGAGTTAACTCAGGATTGTGACGATTGCAGAGGATTGTGAGGACACTCTAATTGTAGGAAAAGAGCCGATTATATTTGACTAGATGAGACAAATACTCCGTTGTTGGTCGTCGAGAGTGGGGGGGATAATAATAATAGCAATAATAATAATAAGGCTACGGGTTGCAGTAGGGATGGCAAGCAGTAGTTGCAGTAGGGTATGTCGACAAGTAATTCCGAGTAAGTGTACTCTCTACCTAAAACACTGAGGGGCCTGGAAGGCCAGGGGTGCTCAAGTAATTGATCTGCTCTGTGCAGTATCGTACCTACGTAGCCTACATTAATTTGTGTCGTGTATAGACCCCCTCACGTTTCATTAATGAGGAACTCTAAATTTTTGGATGAATTGCGGCGATTATCGCTGGATTCCAGTCATAAAATCATTCTCGGTGATCTGAATCCTGATCTCTGCACTACTAGTGATCTGCGTTTCTTCGTAGACTCGTCGCTGAGCTGTCCTTGTAGATTATTCAACACGATCCTACCCATATTGCACCCACATTCCGCACCTGGATTGACGTCATTCTTGTGAAGGAGAATGATACGGTAATTTCCGCTATACCTGCTCCTTTTCATGGTAAGCACAACATAATTAATGTTACAATAGAGGTACCTGTACCTGTTGCTCTTTTGAATATAGGGATTATAAGAGCATCGATGGCGAGGGGCTTGTGTAGTTGTTTGCGGACTATGATTGGGGGCCGTTGTTGGCGAAGGATTTCGACGTTAAGTCAGCAGTCGCGAGGCTCAACTGCAATTTAATGATGGCGATAGATGAACTCGCCCCAGTGAAAATTATGAAACTAAATAAAAATCGTCTTCCTTGGGTTGGAGTTGAGCTTCGTGACTAACGCAAGAATGAGGCACTATACAGACGGTACAGACGAACAGGGCGAAGGCAATTCCTTGAGAACTACCTCGATCTCCGCAAACACGTTCAGGAGAAAATTGATCAGGCGAGGACTGAATACATTCATAATCGCCTGTTCGAAGCTCAAAATTCCGGCACAATCTGGCGTGAGTTGCGGAACCTAAGTTTGCAACCACGAGCGAGTGGCTCTTTGCATGAGTTCATGCCGGATGAACTTAACACTCACTTTGCAGGGGTGTCTGTGTCAAATACCATCGATGACAATCAGATACATGCCTTGCTCAACTCTGCTGCTGATGGTATTTTTCGGTTTAAAGACATAAATGTTAATGATATGTGTGCTGTCAATATTGAAATTCACATCGCAGGCAGTTAATGAGGATAGCATTCCGCATAGTGTAGTTGTTAAGGCTCTTCCGGTCATAGGTCCGTAAAAAGATTTCTATTCCTCGGATGCGTACCGAGATGGGAATTAGATCTTTCTCTGTTCAAGGCGCTCATCTGTGGAACGGACTGCCATCCTGTATTAGGAATGCGCCCTCTTTTCCTCACTTCAGAGGACTAGTGATGGAGCATTTAAGGGGTCAGAAGATCACAATGGATTGCAGTCAGTTGTTCTCATAACTTGGTTTAATTTTTGCCCTAAATTATTTATGTGTGTATCTTGAGTATGTATGTATTATCCTTCATTTTGTGTTGTTGTTGGAAATATGTATTTAGTTCTTAGTAACTGCGTAGTTTATAAGTAAACGTGTAAATGTCATAATTAACAGATGCTAGCAGTCCCTCATTGTGTGACAATAACCTCTAGATAGTCCGCCTAAACTAAGATCCTTCTACTTGGATCTCCCCACCCCTGCACTTATGCATGTCTTCTCCCTTATATATTTCGACATAAGTCTTTTTCAACTGCGCTTAAACACAGGAAGTTAGTCTGCAAGTAGCCACCGAGCAAGTAACAATCGAAATTGTACATATCTGTATATTGAATAAAGATCTAATTTTAAACACTGATGAAAGATAGTTTATTCATTTGAATAAAACCCAACAGTTGTATATACATGCATCTCATTCATTGTATGAAGAGTATGAGTGTGTACTGACTGAAAGATAAATATATTACGAGAAAAATGTGACTTATTTGTAGAATTTTATAAAACAATTCTATATTTATTTATTTATTGATACATACTTATCTATCTCGCTAAGCGGCCCTTGAGTTTGTATCGTTTAAGCTTAACAGAGCAAATGAGGCAAATAAAACTTCAGTTGAAACTTTTAATTTCATTTGCACACCGTTCGCGTGAGCATTCTCGTACAGTGAGCTTTGATTTAACCTGTCAATATCTGTATGAGAAGGATTTGAGGTTATAAGTCCTAATTATTCTTAGCATAATTTCAACATAATTTTTAACAAATTAACAAAGGCTTTTAACAAAGGCTTTATACTTTTTTACTCGTTCATTTAAATAAGTCATTTTTTAGAGATGTGTGTATTATATTAGTATGTGGTGCTATAGTTCGTGTGCAAAATCTTTAAAGACTATTGAAAATTGAAGGTATGGCCATGAAAGTGAAAATATAAAAAGTATTAAAGCTTTTTATTAATTTTATTACTATATTTAAAATTAAATTATATTTATTTTTTACTTATAAACTTTGTTTTGTGACTAGGTTAAGAACAATTAAGCCACTGTATTAAAGTTCAATAAAGAATTTAATCGAATAATATATATACAAAGAATGTTACAAACTACAGACACAATTTAAAATCGGAGTGACGCGTGTGATTTCTCTCAGTCGACCTTCTCGGGGTAATGTCAGACTGAGACTGAATATATTTTTTGCAGATCGCTACTGCAAGCCTGAAAATAAGCTAGTAAACTAATTTTAACTATAACACTTAATGGGGTGGGGGTTATGGGCTCCGACTGTCCGGCGAGTCCAAATAATCCCAAAAGGTTTATTGAAGGGTAAGGACTGTTCCAATTGAACGCAGGTATACAGCGGGTTATTAAAGATATTTCGTTTTACATAAGTTTATACTTATCTTAATCCCTAACATTGCATCACGTAGCTAATAAACAAATAATCATAAAAAATTGGAAAGCACCGTAATTAACTATAATTACACTAAAATATTCTATATTAAAATAGTAATCGGAAAAATACCAAACAAACTTTATGTATAAACTTATTTCAATCCAATTTTTTAGACTGTTGCATTAGAACTAAAATTTCATTGCTCTGCAATTTTTTGCCACCAAAGGTAACTAAGAAGAAAAAAAAGTAAAGGCAGATAAAAACAGTAACACATGGAAAGTTTCTATAATAAATTGTTACAACAGCATTGTTCAGCACGTTGTAGTAGGCACTACAATATCAAATACACACGGAAGCTGATCTCATTTGCTATATGTATTCCAGCTTCCATTCGATATTGAAGATAGCTATAACAGGGCCATCATTAAACGAATTAGACGGATTTTATGTGTTGATCAATTAAATTTTGTATAAACTACCATCTTTTTGGGATGCTTTCATTCTTTGATTTAAATCCTTCCATGTATTTTGTACTGAATATCCAATCGAATCAGAGCATGTTGCCTTTTGATTCAGAAAGCTCTGTTTTGTTTTAATATAGCGTGGGACTCTCGCTTTCCACATGTGGAAACAGACCTTCATGTTTACAGCGTGACACGAATGCTTGTGAAAAAGAACTTTAAAGATTAAAATGCACTAAAATTCCAAATAATGAGAAAAAAGATACAAAAATAAATCGTCGAAAATCGTCATATAAAAAAAATGCACTGAAGTTTTTAACGATGAATTAGATGAGCACTTATTAGAATCTTCAGAAAATGAACTAGAATAAGAAGCTTTTAAAACATTGCGTTTTCAAAAAATATTAATTATTGTACTTTATAATAATTGCAATAAGTTAAACAAAACTGATTTAGTTACTAAGATCTTTGTAACAACTTATTGGGATTTTCAAAGTTTAAAGGAAGTAGGAAATTTCTGAAACTTTCCAGCTCTTAGGCTAAAAAATTTACAGAGGAAAAATTTACAAAAATCAGTCCAGCTCGAAGCTGATACCTTTGAGACTCTGACCGGCTCTTGACTGAACAGAGGTGGGAAATAGTATTATGTGTTGAGGTTTCGAAGAAATAGGAAGTGTCTGAAACTTTCCAGCTCTAGACTGAAAAATTTCAGAGGGAATCAGTCCAACTCGAAGCTGAGACCTTTAAGACTCTGTCCAGCTCTTGACTGAACAGAGGTGGAAATAGAAGTGATTTACCATGGGAAACGCATCCCTTTTATACCCCCAGGCCTCCATAGGGCCCAATGAGTGCGACAGAGAGGTTCACTCTCTCTCTCTCTCTCTCTCTCACTCTCTCTTATATTTGAACTTATTTTATGTAGTATTAATTTTTACGTTATAATTTATTGTTGTATTTTTGCATATATATATTTATTTTATTGAATTTTGTTAGAAAATAATAGTTATTTGTATTTGGAACTTTGAGTTATTTTTGTGGCATAGTTTATATTTATAAAAATATATATATGCATAAATATAGTGTTTTATGTATTGTATTGTTAATAGCTTAATGTATTATAAGTTTAAATAATTTTTCTATAGTCTATATGTACTTGTATGTATTAACTATTCGTTTGATTTATAATATTTCTTATTTTCAAATTTCACTTATATAGATATATTCTTTTTATATTGAGTATTCACTTAAACTTATAATGCTGACAAGGTTTATTATTTACTAATTTCTTTGTTAGTAAATATATTCTATTTTATAATATATTTACATGATTTTAAATATTCGCTTAATATTTATAGATTTTATTTCATGAAATATATATGTATAAATTTTTTTTATCATAAGTGTTTATTTTTTTGTGTGTTTTATTATTCAATATAAAGTTGTATATTTATTTATTGGAAAATGGTTTGTTTTTGATCTGTGTACATGTATATACATATATATATTTTAATAGGATCGCGAAGAAATATATGATTTTAACGGTGCATCGGGAAGAAATCTTATTTTCATAGTATAGGGGAGGTCATTGGCTATTCGGTTGTTGAATGGCAATTTCGGATTTGGCATTGTTTATGCATTCTTTTTTCGTTTGAATATAAAATATTTTCGCTTCTGGAAATTGTCTAGAACATTCTAGAAGCAAGGGAAAGCGTGGGCAATAAAAAAAAGATAAGATACCGGCGGTCAGCGTCACCCTCGAACTTTGGCGGGCCGCGTGGGTCGGCTAGAGGTAGAATTCACAGGTTCGGCCTCTCGGCTTCGTTTCGCGCACGTGCTTTTCTTACTATAGTGTTTTCGACGGGAACAGAGGGTTTTAAACGACGTTATTATACAAAATAAATTGGAAGAAAAAGTAGACTGCTATGAATCATAGAGTATAAATAATACTGACGTGAAAAAAAATGTAGATACAAAAGGTTTATTTTTCGAATTTTTAAATGATAGCATAAGCTCATTAGAGGATATATTTACAGAAGTAGTGTATAAATATATTGCTCTCGACGCGCCACGAAGTCGCAAGACTTCGACGTAGAAACTCGGTCCCAACGACGAACCGGACCTTAATCGATGCCCGCAACCGAATTTGCCCTGAAGAGGACGTAAACGATTATTCTAAGTCGAGCACGTGTCAACGGTTAACTAACGCAGTGCTTAGCACGCAGAAGGATCGGCGTTTTTATCACGAATGGCTGCAAGCGTGGACCCCATGCCGACGCGAGAGGGCCAGATGCGCGCGCACCTCTCGAATACGTCGCGAACGCAAGCGTCGAGTGCAACCGCGACGGCCAGCCGGTGCCGTCCATCGAAGGCAGAACTGCCTCAAACATATTATTTCTAATTTATTATTAAATTATTTTGAAATAATATCCTTATAAAATAAAATCATTTGATTTTTCTGCCTTATTTTAAATCACTTAAAAATTATTTCCTTGCTAAAGCATATTATACAGTAGAAAATACTGAACTGGATATTACGAATTAATATCGTAACACTTTATAGCAACATTATACCTACATAATATCAATTTATTTTAAAATAGAAAACTCAATCGAGTTTGGTAAAATTAAGTTTATTTTATTCAAGAAAATGCAAGTTAATTTTTCAAGCGTCAAATTTTGTTTTCGTAAACAGGATAAAACATTTTTTCATAAATAAAAAATTTAAATAAAAATTGAAAAGTACAATACAAATCGTACAAAATAATACAATACATCTCGCAACGTTCTTACGCCAATGCTGCATTATCGAAAAGAGATCAAACTTTAGTTTTAGAAGCAGTTCAAGGTTTCATGAACGATGACTCCGTGCTAGCCTTACTAAACCTGGCAGAGCACACATATAATCATTCCGAAGACAATTTTATATTAAAGAAAAGGGCGAAAAACTATTTCCAAAATCATAATCTTTGAGAACACCGTTTATTGGACCTACCTTTCAACAGATTCTAAGGCATGCTTTATTTGTCAACAGATTGGGCACTTAGCTAAACCCTGCCCATTAGTATTATATAATTTAAATTCGCAAGAAACACAAAAACTAAATATAAATACTACAAGTCAAATATTACAGAAAGTCAATAGAAACATACACTAAGCTTTCGCAGGCCGCAGTCATACATTTAGTAACTTTTAACAAAGTTAGAAGCTAAAGCACTTACACATAGCTTTAGTCTCCAAGAGGTGAAAAAAAGAAGAAAAGTAGAATTTAATATACAAAGTGCAGTCGATCAAGAGGAAATTAAAAAATCTCTGTTACCCAGCCCTTAGCTTATTCGAAGACACATTCAAATGAATTTAATATCACTTTTTTTCAATTTGCCGATTTTGTTACAAAAGCTTATAAAAACAGCCAAACTTTTCAAGCAGCACAGGAAATCTCAAGAGACGTAAATCACATTATATTCGTTATCGAAAAAATATACCCTTCTATAGAGGAAAAAAAATCAAAGTGAGACTTATCAGACTAAAAAAACTCGGTTTACAAATACAAATCTTCTTCTCAAGACAAAAATACCAGCGAAGAACAAACAGAATAATATAGCGACACTGACTCTAAAATATTAAACAAATAAATTAAAACAGGAAAAAAAATACAATAAGATACGTCAATGAACAACAAAAATCACAATGAAACTACCTCTAAAAATTTCAGAATTTGGTTCTGGAACTGCAGAAAATTCAAACAAATGAAAATCATGTCAAGACGCAATGACTTTGATATTTTAATCTGTATAGATCTAAGTCCTAGCTTACAGACCAAGGTGAAATACAAATTCCAGGCTTTGTAATATATAGGAAGGACCGAGAGTATTCCAGAGGCGGATGAATTATTTTCATAGTTCGTAAGAACTTAGCGTTTATTGAAGTATCTAACTTACAAATGTCGGATCCCTCAGTTGAAATCTGCGAGCTACATATTAATAAAACTACCCCTGCATTCGACATCTTGTGCTACTACAGAGCTCCAGGACTGGTACTGTCACAAGAGCAATGGAATACTATTATAAATAATATAAACCAAGATCATCGATCAATCTTCGTAGACGATTTTAATACTCACTGCTCGGAATGTAGCTGTAGGTATAATGACTCTAATTGGGTAATACTCGCTAAAGCAATAGAACTTAATTATCTATGTGCATTGAACGATACACATGCACACTGACAGGTAAAATCTAACATTAATCTAGTTCTCGCCTCTGAACATAAGCGATAAAATATATGTTCGAAAACATTGTTAATATAGATTTTTATTCTCACTTCTTGGATACTCACTATGACGAAATGAATGTTAGCAATAAATACTCTATATTTTACGATGCTTGTAGCTGCAATGGAATATGCGAATCCTAATCCCACAAAATGAAGGTGTAACAATAAAACTGAAACAAATAAAAAAATCCGGTTCCTTGGTGGGATGCAGAATGCGACAAGGTGAAAAGAATTAGACGTTCTGCATTCAAAAAATGGGAATTTATGCGAAGCTCAGAAAATCTCATATCATCTCCTGGTATTGATTTTCAAATTTTAAAAGTTCTCCCTCTTAAATTCAAATTATTTAATTATTAATTTACATTGTCATTTTTATTATAAATTACAGACATACTATTTGGATCAGCTGGTATACTAAGACTATTTGAATTCAACATATTAAATTTATTAATAATTTTTTCAGTGAACAATCTTTGGTTTATAAGTATTGACCCGCTAAGCAGCTCATTTATTTCGATTCCTAAGAATGTATCTAATTAATCAGTTGTATTTCAAAATTTTGTTCAAGATGCTTTAATAATGCATGCACTTTATTTTTATTTTTCGATGCTACAGCACCATCATCAACATATATTATTAGGATCAATGGGTCGTTTAAATCGTTACCGACAAAAACACATGGATCGGCTTTAGTTGCATATAGATTAAATTTCTTTAAATACTGCACAAATGTTTTATTCCAACATCTTGCTGATTGCTTTAGATCATACAAACTCTTTTTTAGTATACAAACCCTGTTAGAATTATCGCTGAAACCTTTAGGTTGCGACATGTATATAGTTTCAACAAGATCGTCGTTCAAAAAGGCTGTCGTTACATCAAATTTCATAATATACATATTGTGCGAAATACTAACAGCTAAGAAAGCTCTAATAGAAGTATATCTAGCAACTAGACTAAAAATATCTCTATAATCCATGTTTTCCTTTTTAAGGTATCCTTTAACGATTAGTCTCGCTTTAAATTTTCTACCTATATTAGATTCATTTTTTACTTTATATACCCATCGATTTGATAATACTTTAGCATTATGTGGAGCTTCGATTAAAATTCACGTTTTATTTTTAAGAGCCAATATTTCATTATACATTCCAGACTTCGGAATGTTCACTGTTTATTGCTTGCCGATAGTTATTCGGCTCATCAAAATCTGCAATAAACAATTCGTCAATATGTTCATAGTCAAACAAATAATTATTAACTACATTTCCTCTGTCTGGAGGATTAAGATCTTGCCAATTTCGTAAATTGTATCCCGGTACATTAACTTCTTCGACTGGTTGCACTTCATTTTGCACATCAACATTTACATTTTCAACATCATTTTCTAAATTATTTTCAATGTCATTTACAGTACAGTTCTCAATTGTTTGTTCTGACTCATTATTTTCATTCGGTATTTTATAAAAACAATAAATGTTATCATCTTTCGCACAAATAATATTATTATCAATAAATTCGTCTTTAAATAAAATATCTATGTATTTCAATTTTATTTTCATTGGTCAAAATTCTAAAACCCTTTGTACAGTCATCGTATCCTACAAAAATACCTAGTTTTGATTTATTGTCCTACTTCTTCCTACAACTTTTATCTATATAAACATAAGCTTCTGTGCCAAATACTTTTAAATACTTAATATTACTCTTACGTCCGTGCCAAAGTTTATATGGCGCTTTATTTTGAATGCGCGTTTTTCTGCTTCTATTTAACACATATGCAGCTGTGTTTACAGCCTCGGCCCATAGTTTTTAAGTAAGTTTTTGGATGATAAGAATGTTCGCACCGCTTCTACTAGCATACAGTTTTCACGTTCGACTTTACCGTTCTGTTGAGGAATATGCTAGAATATACGTTACAGTACGTTGATGTTTGATACCATTTACAAATAAAATGTTATTCATTTCTTTATTAATATATTCCAACCCGTTGTCTGTTCTAAGTATATGTATCTAAGTATACTTTTCAAAAAATATAGACTTACGTACTATGAAAAATCATCTTTAAACTGTAAAAAGTATCGCACGCTGCCTATAGAATTTGCTTCCATCGGGACGCAAAGATCAGAATGTATAATTTCGCCGATCCTCGTCGTACGATATTGACTATGTAGAAACGAATCTCGATGCATTTTGCCTAAAGCGCACGTATCACAAAATACTATTTTATTATTATCCTTAACATTTATACCATTATTTCTTAAGCAAGCCTTTACATGTGTAAAGTTTTGGTGTACTAATCTCTCATGCCATATTTGCAAATCACCTTTAACAGTTTTATTAGAAATATTCTTTTGTTCAGTTATTAATACTTTATTAACAGATTCAACTTTAATTTCCATCGTAAATATTGTTTCATTAAAATTTTTATAATCAACTACTATAGTTTTATTATCTCTGTAAAATGAAGATTTCGTGTTACTCGATTCAAAATTCATCTGTTTTTGAAGCGCTGCTCCCATTGAAAAAAGGTTATACTTAATACCAGGTACAGAAATACATTAGATAAAAATTTTCTTTCCCATTTAGATCCATTATACACAGTAACATTTATATCACCTTCCGCTACAGTATTTAAGATTCGGCCGTCACCGATTCGAATCGACTTATTATTTATTTGCTTATACGTTACAAACCATTCGCGCTTGTCGCACATGTGTGCAGATGCGCCTGAGTCAAGAAGTCAATACATCGATCGGTCCCCTTGGTTGATCCGTGAAGACGACGTTTCTCCCAGTAGAGCATCATATTGCTTCGACGCTGAATCGTTGTTGTCATAGCTAGGGCGCAGTGAATGTGAGCTATGTTGTCGCTCTCTTCCAGGTAGTTGACAGCAGTTCTGATTCTTATGCCCGAGCTTACCGCAATTCCAGCAGCTATTTTGACGAGTATCTTGACCCAACTTGTTTTCATAATTACTATTTCCACTGTTGTAATGTCTCGAACATTAATTGTGTACAGTTCCTTTTATTTTCTTGATTTTAGCATTTTTATTTATAAATTTCTGCATGCTTGGATTTTTAGTTACAAAAGCACTGTTCTTGGTATTTTCTTGATTTAGCATACGCGTTTCTTCCATTATTAAACGAGACGTTAAATTTTCAACAGTTTTTTGTTCAGTCGCTGCTGAATCTCATGCCTATCGAAAATAATTGTAATTTGATGCGAGAGTCATTAAAATTTCTGTGATAATCATACTATCTGAAATATCTTCATTAAACGCTCGTAACGCACACAAATCACTAATTTTTGAAATATGCGTAGCAATATTATCCTTCAGATTTTTCGTAAAACTAAACTATCTCTGTTGAAGCACGTGTACACTTATATTTATTTTATTTTCGTATATACCTGAGAGCTTATCCCACATGACTTTTGCAGATTCACAATTTAAAATATGAGTCATCGGTTGTCTTTTAATAGATGTTACTATGAACTTTTGTGCAATACCATCTTTTTTCTAAATTCTTTTAAATCTTTTTCATACTTAGTTTTAACTTTTCTTGATTCATTTTCTTCAGGTTCAATAGGTTTCTTTTCTGTTCCATTCACTACATCAAACACTTCATGAGACATTAACATCACACGCATTTGAAATTTCCAGACACCCCAATTTTCAATATTTTTTAACTTTGTAATTTTCACTAAATCACTTTTCATTTTTGCTTTTCTTTTCTTTCTTCCTTTTTTCATTTTATTTTTCTTGTTTTCTCTTTTCGCACTATCGTACAAAGGCTGGCTGAGAATTAAACACTTACTTTTAATAAATTAAATTTTCACAACAGTTGGTGTCTGGGCCCATAACCTGATAAATAAATAGATGTCATATTTTCAATACCGAATACATCGTGCGTGGACCTCAGTATAAACGGAATCCTTTTGCATAGCGCAGAGGTTGAACGAGAAGTATGAGACACTCTCGAAAGGGCAAGTCAAAGTCGCGCGTCGAGAATCTCTCTATACTAAATAGTAGTAACTTACATGGGCACTACATGCGCAGAACATTCACATTTGTCATTTTCTATATTCTCAACAGAATCGCCTTCAATGGTGGGCTGAAAGCATAATACCCCAACTGTCAAAATGATTTTCAAAAAGGCAAATCGTGTCTCACTAGTATAATAAATCTAGCAATAACGGTCAACAATGGATTTACAGATAAGCTGAGATAAGATAAAGCTGAGGCTTTAGCTGCTTTCTTAGACGTCCAAGCGGCATACGATAATGTTAACATCGAGATACTCATGAAAACTTGTTGATTTTTTCTGTCCATTGAACTTTTCTGATTCGCTCAATTTTTAATGCACGAAAGTATCACGTAAAAAGACGATCAGTATTCAAACGCATTCCTCAAGATGTGCTAAACCCGTTAATTTACACATTCTATACCGCGGAAGATTCGCAAGATATCCAAAAATCAGTCACAGTCTCTCAATTTGCGGACGATCTGGCGATTATACTCGATTCTACTCCATAGGTAGAGGGAAAAAATGTATTGAAAATGCACTTAATAAAATACAGACAAATCTGTTTAATCTAGGATTAAAACTTTACCATTATAAAACTAAAATTATTCACTTCTGTCTTTAACAATGTGCTTATAAAAACTAGCCACTCTTTTGCTACAAAAATAAACAAAGTTATCTTCAAATCTAACAACACATTAAATATTTTAAAATTCTTATGTGGTGTTTGATGGGGGCCAGCCCCGAAACCCTTATTACAATTTATAAAATCCTAATACGATCCAAACAAGTTTAGCTAAGCGGCTTCAGTAGCGGCGTTATTAAGACCCGCGGTTTGGTGAAAATATATAGGGACCCTTGGTCCTTTCTATCTCCCGATCGACTCTTGAGTAGTATCACCGTCTGCCAGCAGGTTGCTGACTCTTCGGATGACTGGTGTCTTATCCAATGAGTGTGGTGAGTGTACACGGAAGCCTCGGAGATGTTAGCGAAGTACAGTGATACTAAAGAAGCTAGCTCGGAGATGGCAATGGGGGCACCGAATTCTTCGCCTGCCACCAAAAGACAATGTCAGGAAGCAATAGCCAGCCAGCTGGTCTATCGGCAAGGTCCCTCTGCCACGCGAAGCGCCCCCTCTGACCTAGCTTGGGAGTGCACGCCCAGGTTCACCCCTTCTCAAAAGCCGTTAAGAGCTTTTATGCTGGATTTTTGTTAAGAAGAATATAATAAGAATATAATTCATAAGAAGTTTTGAACTTTTTCTTAAAGAGGTATTAACTCTTGGTATATCATTTTATATTAATTATTTTCTCTTATTTAAATAATATTTTTTAATAAAATGTTATGTAATATTTTTATGATAAATATAAATAATTAAAAACATTGTTTATCCGTTTCAAAAAATGCGATAGAACTAAAAGACTTAGGATAAATTTGCAAGAATTATATACATCATTTTTAAAATAATTTCCTAGAAAAAATATGTTAGAGCTTTTTAAACTGTTGGGTTTTCTACTACTCTAAAAATTTATCTATTAAAAAAAAATTGATTAATTTAAAAAATAGTAAATTTTGGAATTAATTTGTATTTAATTAATTAATACTTAATTAATTAATATTTTAATATGAAATCAAAATTGAATTATAAGGTACTATTGCGGTAATGTATTGATATTTTAGTATAGAATGAAAGCTCCAGATTCTGAGAGATATCATTTCATTATAAATAATGTGTAGATTCTAAAAGTAATTTTTTTTAAATTTTGCATAATATTTGAATATTATTTGAATTATTATTTTTATACAGGTTATTATTTCTTAGGCTGACCCCTTACACGACCCAGTCACAATAATAATATTTATGAAGTACAATAATTATAGTCTTAATAATTAGTCTTCTCATTCTTTACTATTATCGAGACTTATACGATTATAATAATATACTGGCTTTTGAGTTATTGATCTTTATATTAAATGTTAAAAAGCATTGCGATATATTTGTAATGCCTTACAGTTTTAGTTAGATTTTGCGTTTTATTATTTAAAATTTGTTTTGAAGACCATTAAATTATTATTAAACACCCTTTGCTGCTTGCTGAAATCATAAGCTATATAAAGTATATTGAAATATTATTATGCGTTCAAGCAAGATTTGAAAATTTACATAAATCACATGTTATATGTTGGTTTGCATTGAGTTTTCAATGTACTGTAAATCATCTATTGATTTGTAGATATCATCTACCTATATAACATAGGCTTAATGAATCGATATTAGGATTGCAAAATGATTTGTTAACATTTAACAAAACCCTGTAAAAATGTTTTTTTTAAGAAAAATAAAAACAATCATATATTGTACACAAATAAAGAGCTATTTATTCACGGATACACGGAGAGAAGGACTCTAATAAAATTTACTATACTTGTCAGTAGAGTAGGGACAAACTCGACGCTTTGAGCCTTTTTCACGTAATTACTTTCATTAAATACTATACGTACAGAAAAAAATGCTATACGTGTAGTAAAGTTTATCAATCATAATATTTGAAATAGGTCGTAGAATTTTAAAGTATATTTTCTTAGACATAATCTAAGATAGTATACATACAAATTACTATAAGTATCGAGGGGCCGCGCACTCTGCAATCTCAAGGGAGATTTCACGAGATTTCAAAAGATTGCACGGGATTACACAAATTTGAAATCCGGAAGTAAATTTATAAGGGACCGATGCTAGGCGCAGTGGAAGGGAGTTCGGCGGCCCCTCCGCCGCGAGGCTCCGCCGGGCCTACGGGCGAGTGGTGGGGGGATTTCAAAAGATTGCACGGGATTTCAGTGAGCTTCGGCGGGATTCTTCGGGACTCGCGCGATTTCAACACGGATTCTTCACTTTTTCGAAGAGTACGCGACTACGCGAGACTGTCTAATTTCTAATATTTCTAATTGTTTAAAATTTTTTAAACAAAAAAAAAATTATATAACTTTTTTGTCACAAAGTCTGACGTAATTTAAATAATTTTAAGGGATTCTGTTTATCAAGTATGAATATATTTGAAATATTAATTATTCCGGCGGAGGGGCAACCGGACTCCCTTCCACTGCGCCTAGCATCGGTTCGACGCTCGAATTTAGTTCCGGATTTCTGTGAAATTGTCGAGCAACTCGGAAGATTACAAAGATTGCAAAAGATTTCAAGTGATTCAAAAAAGATTCCGAAAAGAGTGCGTGGCCCCTCGATAAGTATCGTAAAATTCTCCCGCATTCGTTTTCTTTCGCACGCACACAAAGAGAACCTACATGTTGTATACAAAACTATGCTAGTAGCCGAGGTAGTCGAGCTCAAACGTAAACAGTGATGCCAAGTCAATGTTCTTTCAATTTTGTTATTATATGGTGCCCTTGATTCATCTTGCCACTTAAAGCAGTGTCAAAATTTCCGTTAACTTGAAATATAAGGATTTTACAGTGTGAGAAAAAAACGGGGAGGTTAGTTCGAAATGGTGATGGTTTTGTTAGTATTTTTTCTGCTTGTAAATGTAAATTTATGCTGGCTTTATAACGTTACTACTTGATTAATTACAGATAAGCATAGATTTCGAAAACTTTATAAAGCAGTCAAAATTAGAGCATAATAAGGAGAATATATTTAATTCAACTACAAACGACAGTTTTACCGAGACGTCAACTGAGATTTCAATCTGTACAGATACAGAACAGCCAGAAAAGCAAGCACAAACTCTCCTACAAACTGTTACACCTGCCTCAGAATGAATATATTTTTATTATTATAATTATCAATTAAATTCAATCTTTTTCATTTTGAATATTACAGAGTTTATATGCATATTTGCAAAATTGCAGCAAGGGCAAGCAAATTTCGTATAATAAAAATAATTATACTTTAAATAAAACAGTTAGAGATGAACTCGTTAGAACTGTTATCGAAAGAGAAAAAAATAAATTATTAAAAAATGTTCCTGCGAATGAAAGGCTTGCCAAATTTGTGTAAGTAATAACGATAAAAAATAGTTATATTTATTATTATATATTGGGTTTATTTTTTTAGAATTACAACTGAAAAATTTGAAAGTTTAGCCCAAGAAATTGTAAATATTTTTAAAAACGAAAATATTGCAACATATTTTTCACGCTTTAAAAGCGTAAAAGGATATCGCATTTCAACAAGAGGAAAATTGTGGAATCATTTTAATTATCTTAAAAATGTGCTGCGATCTAACGGAATATTAATTTCAAACAATCATAATATTAAAACAACTCAACATTCAATAGAGGGTATAAGTACTTGAAAAACTATATCTTTTTGAATAACGGTTTTATTTGAAAACAATTTATTTTTAAGACTTTTAATAATACTGTATAATTGTTTTTATAAATTTAATGTAATTTTAATTAAATTATTCTCTAATTTTTGACAGATGAAGAAAAAATATTATGGCTTCAAAGTAATTTAGAACCTCAAGAAACTGTAACATTGTATTGGAAAGATACTTTTGATGCTCGCAAATCTATTTTAAATAAAAAAAAATTAGGTATTTTTGAATATGTTGATAAATTTCCATGCCTCAAATTGGGTCATTGTGCATCTAACTTAGTACGTAATTGCAGTTAAATATTAAAAAATATTACATTGATTTTTATATATTGATACGTATTGATATATTTTTATTTTATAATTATAGTTTAAATGGGACTTCTCACAATTGTATCCAGGAAAAGATTTAGTTGATAAAGTTACTTGGAAAAAAATCAAACAATCTATTATATCAAATTTAAGTCAATGTAACATGCGTGATCCTGTTGATTTATCATATATTTTAACTTTAAATTCAAACGTTCTTAACGATGGTATAATGAATGTTCTATTATTAATAATTATTTTTTTCAATCAGTTTATGTCGTTTTTAAAATAATTGTTTAAGATAATGAAGATATACTTATATTTCACTTATTACCTTATATGATTACTTCTAAAAGACCTGGAAAACGCAAAAGCTCTGAGAAGAATATAACAGGGCCATATAAGCTTTCAATTCAAGAAAGAAGACAAAGCTTTATTTTGCACGTTGAAGTACAAAAATTTTTATTTTAATTCAATAAGAATAAGATCATTTGAGTTGATTTTAATATTTTATTTCTTTTAGATATCAGGCGATGTACTACCCTCAATAAATAATTTAAAAGAAAAATTAAGAAAAGAAAAAAAACCTTTTCAGCCTGTAATCGTAGCCGTGGGCTCATTACCCAATGTTAAAACGTACCATGTTGCTCTAAATGACAAATTATATGATGCATCGACGTGCTTAGAAGCTATTGATTTAGCATTCAGAATATATTTTGCATTAGATTGTAAATATCCTGTGAATTGTAAAGCATTGTGGCTTTTTGTTCAACGTATCTTATATAACATTCAACTCGATACAGACGAAAATAGCGTATCTCTTAATATTTTAATAGGACATATATCAAAAATACTAAAATCATAAAATTATTGTATGGTTATAAAAATTATCTTATTAATAACAATTGCAATGATACTTAATATGATTGTATGCAAACAATGTAATAGTTCTTTTTCTAACAATACAGACATATTAAAGCACATTAAAGTATTTCATTCATCCAACCAATATTATACTTGTTTTTGGAGTAACTGTGATAGAATTTATGCAAATTATACGAGTCTTCAAAAACATGTTCGCAATAAATACAAATCGCTTCATAATTTAAATAAGCACAATAAAATCAATGATAACATTGAAAAATATAGTTCTGATGAAGAGAGTCATGTTATTGTTAATTGTGAAAACTATAATTTTTGTGCAGAAGATTTTTTAGAGCAAGAGTCAAACTTTTCTGATTCAGATTGCTCATGTACGTCGGACGATAATAATATCAATGATGATCTTAATCTCAATGAAGAAGAAAAAATTAGATGGACGAATGAAATCGATGACATAATCTTACTGTATGTTGCAACTGCATACAAAGATACTAATATCACAAGAAAAGCAGTTGATAATATGATCTTACAGACCATAGGACTTGTCGACGATGTTCTTAAAATTTTTCGTTCAGAAATAATATTAGATTCAAAAAGATCAGACAATGACAAATTGGAAGCAACATTAGAATTTTTCAATAAATTTTCTGAACGCTTAGCAGGTGTAAGAACCGAACAAAAACGATTTTCAAAATTTAAAAAGTGTAATACATATATAGCTCCGCATAGTTATATTATAGGAGAAAGATTAGAATGTCGTAGAAAAGAAGATAAACTGTGTATTATACACATTCCAGTCAATGCACAAATTATTCCATTACATAAAGTCCTAAAGCTATTTATAGAATTACCAGGAGTATATACAGAAATGACTAAATATTTAGAACATTTATATTTAATTAATAGTAAAATTATTACTAACTTTGTACAAGGTTCTTTTTGGGCAAGCAAACATCAAAGTTTTGATCATCATTTTCCACTTAATCTTTACTTCGACGATTATGAAAATAATAATCCTATTGGATCTCATAAAGGTTTAGCAAAAACTGGATCAGTATATGTAAATCTACCGGGATTACCACCTAAATATCAATCTAAAATTGAAAACATATTTTTATTTATACTTTTTAATTCATTAGATCAGAAAATTTATAAAAACAAAGTTATTTTATCTCCAGCTTTAGAACAATTAATTTTACTAAAACAAAATGGAATAGAAGTAACAGTATCTGCTGGAAACAAAACAGTTTATTTTGATCTCTCTTTGATTGTAGCCGATAATCTTGGATTGCACACAATGTTAGGTTTTACTGAAAGTTTTCGGGCAAATTTATTCTGCCATCATTGCATTATTACAAGAACAGAAATTCATAATATTTTTTTAGAAAAGGACTGCAATCTTCGAATGAAACAAAATTATGAACAAATGTTGTCATATAATAATACGTCTCTTTCAGGTATAACTGAAGAATGCGTTTTCCATACATTAAGTGATTTTCATGTAACTGAAAACGTTGCCGTTGACATCATGCACGATTTTTATGAGGGTGTATGCAGATATGATCTTGCATTAATTCTTGGTTATTATATTAATATCATGAAATTGTTTACATTGGAGGAATTGAATTATAGATTACAAGGCTTTGACTATGGCAGTAAGCATGATATAAATAAACCACCAGAGATAACAACAACACAAATTAATAATGGTTGTATAATTATTACTACGTCAGAAATGTCCTGTCTTGTGGATTATTTGAATTTTATTATTGGACACTTAATACCAGAAGGAAATAATCATTGGGAGTTGTTTCTACTACTGAGAAATATAAAAAATATTATAAATAGTACAATTATAGATTCTAGTACGCATGAATTATTGGAAGTTCTCATTTCTGAATATCTTAGTTTACTTGAAGAACTATTTCCTGGATCTATGAAGCCCAAGCATCATTTTTTAATTCACTTTCCTAGATCTATGAAAAAGTTCGGTCCTCTATGTAAAATAAGTTGTCTAAGATTCGAGCAAAAAAATCAAGAGGGAAAAAGAGTATCAAAATCAACAAGTCGTTTAAATATTAACAAAACCATAGCGACAAGACATCAATTGATCTTAAATTACAGATTTTTATCAAGTCAACACCATAAACAGGATTTCCCAACTGGAAAAGTTCAACGAATTTTATCGACAGAATATAAATGCTCCAATAAAATAATCAATAACTTATTTCAAAATTGTGAATATCGATTGTCACCTACTTGGATAAATTTCCATCGAAAAAGAATTTTTAAAAATACCGTGTTTGTAATTTTTAATGAAGACTGCGAATTCCATGTAGTAGACAAAATTATCTTACTTCCTGATAATAGTTTTGTTTTTATAACTAAAATATTGCGTGACTGTTATTTTAAACGCCACTATGATGGTACAAAATTTATGATCCTACAAATTATGAATATTGTATTGTGTCCTCTACAGATTGGGAAAACTGCAACATATGTCGTATTTCTAAGTTGTCAGATGGATTTAATTATATTTCAAAGAAATGGATTTAGTTTTTATTGTAATATAATATTTTGTTATATTTATTATAATATATTATATTTTGGTATAATAAAATAAATTGCACTTTAACATGCAATTGCTGTATTTTTTACTTATTTTAAAATTACTTTCCCCCTATTCTGTCTACAGTGTAAAAAATTTGTTCTTGAATATTTAAATTAATATTAATCAAATATCTAGAATTTTTGATTTTTGCACTTGTGAAAAATACTATTTATAGATTAAGTAAATAAAAATTTAACAATAATTGACATATTTTATAAAGATTTTGCAGATACTTCAATTTTATTCAATTTGATTTTCATAATTATCGTGAAAATAAATTTTGGTTTACTTTTAGAAATTTATTTGATTCATGATTGTTTATCACTTGTTCCGATAGATGGTTACAGTAAAAAACGCCATAAAATCATACCTGCAAGCGCTGAGGTTTCTGCTCGGTTAGTATATATACTTGATAAGATGGAGTCATCTCATGCGAAAAATAATTTGTGAGTTTAGGTTAGGTTGCGTTAAAAACTTAGGAACTGCGAAAGCGAATTTATCTGTAAAAATGATTGTAAGCGTGCGATGTAGTTTGACAAATCATACGAGCGAAATAAAATCGTTAAATAAATTCGAATGATTCTTTTTCCCCTTCAATGTAATTTACAGATTTTAATACGGATAGGTAAAAATTACTATACTTCTTTGGAATAATTATGATACGAGATTAAACTTATAACTAAAACCTAACATTACTATACTGTATAGTAATGTTTCTTTGACATCGAGATTGTCCTCGGATTACTATACTTTTATAGTAATTTCTGCAGAATTTTAAAAGAATTTTTGCAACAAATTTCTCTCCGTGTATATTTTGTTATTTAGTATAGATAAAGTCGTCCTGTAAAAGTTTTTATAATAAATATTATTTTATTTAATTGACTATTAGTTTTCCAAGGAGTTTAATTGTTCATGTTTGGATTACATTCCTTAATTTTAAATTATCGTATTCTGACTTGAAATTAAATACCGTCTTACATTCGTGTATGGCGGGTAAACGGTAGAAGGTGCAGTACATAAATATATTAATTATTACACAACACTTTATTTCCACAATTATGATTTATAAAATATCTTATAATATTGATAGATTGTCAAGAGCGATCATCTCTCAAATAGTGAAAAAATAGTGAATTAAAAAAGTTATTGAATTAAAATGTTTCAAATAAACTCTATATAATAATATCTATTCTCTTGAAGTTACAATTAAAATATGATTATTAACTGGATTTCCATTTTTAAAAAATTGATAGAAATTTAAAAATATCAATAAAGATTAATAAAAATTTATTTTATGAATTACGTTAATTAACGAATTATGTATCTTATATTACATGCCCGCGAGATATTTCGATTTAAAAAAATATAATTTTATTTAAAACTAATATTATGATTATGTGTATTACAAATTTTTCAGTTCATGCTGTTCTAATAACTAAATTAGATTCTGATAATATATTGAATTTTAGATTTTTTTAAAGTTTAAAGCTGATTCCTATAGGCTCATTTTGATAATAAAATGAATTAAAATTCATATAACTGAAGCAGTTACATTAGTGATATTTACTTTCCAAAATGTGTACATATAAATAATATATTCACAGATTACATTATATATATTATATAATTATATTATACTAAGAGAATTGTTTTTGCATTTCATTGCGTAGAACGCGTTGGAGAATTAATAATGATGCTAATAGTCCTAGGTTAGGCGTAACACAGCATTAAATGTGTACTGGACACACACAATTATTAATTTTGTAATTCATACCTAATTATAATCAATGACTTCCAAAATTCGTATATTTTGATTTTCAAGACTTGGTTTTCTGTTTAAAGATTTTTATGAGGAATAAAATATTTTAACATAGTTCTCCCCATCGAACCTTTATATGGGGAGTTCATTCTTATACCCTTCCTGAACTTCGAATACCCATAATAAAAGATTTTTATTGTAAAATATTTCAAAACTTTTAATTAGATGAAACCTATTAGACCAATCCAACATTTGATCTATCAATTTTTTTTAATTTCTATCATACTGTCATACAGATTTATAAATTGGATACATTATGAATTTATAAAGCATGAATGCAGATAATTTGTTAATTATGAATTTAATCTAAGAATTTAACAATGTATTTATTTTATTATTAATTAATCTGTGTACTATAGATAGGTTTACTCTGACAAGATCGAGTCCCGCGCAGCTCGTATTCATATATATATAGTACCTGCTCATTAAAAAAGTAGGGTGCTTAGTAGAAAACGGCCGCATTATGCGCAGTGGAGATGCAGTTGGGTCGGACGACACGGGTCCGTTAGCCCCGAGCGAGCATTGGACAAAAATTCATGCGTGCGCAGCAAACTGCAATGCTCGAATTCGTCCACCAGCTCGTGCTGCTCATCCGTTATCATTGAAAATTCACCAGAAGGATCCGTTCCCCGATGAAAGTATAAGCAGCTAGGGCCGCTAATCGAAGAACAACGAGCCCGGGACGGAGTGCCCCTTGCGCGGCCGTTAACCAGCCGACTGACCGATCCGACGACGCGATCTCTTTGGCTACGGGGAGCTTCGTTTCCGCGGAGCTCGCCTCGGCCTGGGGATACGCGCGGTGGGCATTAATCAAAATGAGTTATCGGGCGAAATAACGAAGTGCGTTTATGGTATCAAAGCGCGCGCTCGCCCCGTTCGCGGAATCGTGAACGCGAGCACGCGAATTCCCTTCAGAAGCGACTCTTTCCTTTTGTTTCTACCGGTTCTTGCGGCGTTTGCCTTCGTCCTCGTCTTTCTCGTATCAAGCCACTGAGGACGTCACTCACCCAATGGAAGATTAATGCCCACTTGGTTTACCTAACGAGCTCCACTTTTTACGTGTGATAGGAATTTTTTTAACTGCAATGTGTCGGTCTCTTTTCAATTAAGTGCTCCTCTTGCAGCTTGCTTTGCTTCTAGGCACTTTATATTTTCAATCTACCTTGATCAAATATAAATACAGATGGCACTCGAAAATAGTTGATTTTATAGAAACAACAATGAGTCAATAGATTATTTATCAAACTTCATTTTTTGCTATTTATTATATTCAAAATAAATGCAGATGTAAAGTTTAAATTTTGGGTTGCATATCGATCTTCTTATCAATATAATAATTCGCAAGAGAAAACCATTATTCGTCAAACTCGATCTTTAACAGATGTACATTACATTTATATCTTTAATTTGAAATATCTTTGAGCATTAGATATTTTCAGATACGAATCTTTATTTAGAAATAGAACCTACTTAATTATCTATTATTTGAAGAATAATTTTTAAATTCTAAATTTTATTTTTTGTTTGATTCTAAATGATTTTTTTAAAATATAAATATTATTGTTTTATTAGTTATTATTTTGATAATTTTAAAAACTTCTGACAATCACCTGAAAATCATCTCCTTATATCAACTACAGATTAATATCTATACAGCTTCCAAAGATAACACATCTCTTTTGAGTGTAGCTAACCAAAGCAGTTTAGGCACAAGCTACACTTTGCATACATGCATATATAATTTTTACAGTGCTGACCATTGTAATAGCCAACACGATCCTCTAAGAGTTAATCACGGTGATTTGGATAGCCGTTGGCGATCCCACGTTTAAGAGATGGCGTGTCCTCGGGTACCCCATGCACATCAAACGAAAGGTACAAGGGAAAAGAAGAGGAGGGACGTCGCGAGGTTGCCGGATTCTGCACCATCCAGCCTAATGTGCGGGGCTACACCCAACGAGAGGTTAAAATCGCAACTCCTCTACAGTGTCTCAATAAATAAGGATATGTTTTATAAAGAAATAGGAATTATCCGTCGGTATCGAGCAGAGAATTGTCAGATTTTTCAGAAACCGAAAGTAAGTGGTAAGCTAAAGGGCCTACAATTCAGAGGAGAGTAGCGAGGCCTTTTCGCGCGACATTCGGGCTTGGCGCTCCCGCGAATCGGCGGATTCCCCGGCGGCGGTCGAGATGTGCCGCAATTATAGTCGGGCCGGATGCTGGAGCGGCTCCTGTCGGCGCTGCGCGGCGAGCACCGTTCCAGCAACCCAGATCGGCGCGCAGAGAAGGCGCTCCTCTCGCTGTATACCGTTACCGATCGCGGGACGCAAGCCGCTGCCGGCAGCGCACGGATCAATCGGTCGCGCGCGTCCTGGGGGACGCTCGTCTCGTGCGCTCCGCGCGAGGACCGGGATCGCTACGCGATTTTCCCGCTCGGCTGTATAGTTATGTTGCGCTAATCGAAATCGAGCGGGGGAACCTGTCGGCGTGACTAATGAACCCGCCGAACTGGGCGTCGCCGGCAATCGTACTAATGAAATCTCCAATCTGCGCCCGGTATTCCTCGGTCGTACTGCCGGTCGTACAGGGACGGAATCGGCACGAAGGGAGGAAGGATCGGCCTTGGCTCGTTATTGTCCGCATCATTGGGATGAAAGCGCGTGACTCGTTGGCCCGAGCGCTCTCCTCGCACACGACTCATTGGCGCTTTCTATTACGTGATATCGTCCCCTTTGCTGTCGCCCACCCATGTGCTCTTAATTATCGAAGCGCGCAGCGCAGACTTCCCAAATTTTCCCAAGGCTTGCCGATTTCTTTCTTCCTCGCACTACTTTCTGTCGCGCTACGCTTTACTGACTACCGTTCACGACACGATTTCTCATCACGAATTAGATGTTGACTTGTAAAACAGGGGGAGGGGGATTAACAGCCGATATTGCGCGGACCGACGATCTCGAAGCTCGGTAATTATTTTCCGCAGCGGTTCGTCGGTGGGCGGTGCAGGGGGTGTACGTATTATTTCTCTCGCAACTGTAATTAAAATTTTCTTGCTCGATAAGAGGCTTTTATTAGCGATCTTTGCTCTCTCTCTCTTCGTCGTCGCTCATCAGGATCGGCAAAGCACGTGTCATTTACGTTGCTCTTTTATTTCATTCTCGGTATGAATTGCCTTTTAATGTACCTAACCAAGCACCCGACTTGCTGGTTTAAAATGTGTGCCATCTGAAAAACGACTCATGTGTATCGAAATCGGTTAAATAAAATGCCGTTTTGCAACTACACTGATGCAGTAACAGTGCGTTGAACACAGTTGCTAAATTTTGAAACGTAATTTTTACATAATGTTTATGCTACAAATAGATATTTTTTAATGCTAAAAAAGTAGTTTTTTGGTATTTATTAATGCTTCATCTTTTAAACTAATGAATTTGTTATTTATATAGTGCATAAAACTAATAAATCTAATAAAGATGTTTCTCAAAAAGTTTGAATTAGCCTTTATGAATAAATTATTCACTCTTTGTGAATAAATGTAGAATATAGAAAAACATTAACTTTCTTTACAAATTATTTTAATAAATATGGGATGTAAGATCTCAATGTATGGTTGTATTTTCTACCGTTCAAAATCTTACAATACGACCAATAGATACAATCTGACCATGACAGTACTGATACTGGTATTCGTAGGTGCATGAACGGTGAAGCGAGTGAGTTGGAAGGAAACGAATCTTCGCCGGAGTGCCGGAGTCGTCAGTGGGGCAGGAGTCGGTCGGCGCGCAGCCTACTTAATCCTGCCGAAAGGCCCGGGGGAAAAGCCGCTCGCGAGGCGCTCGGCCTCCCGCAGTGTCATTACGAGCGTCAGCGGGGACTGGGCCTCGGCGGCGGGGGCTCGCGTCGCCGTCGGCCGAGCTTGATCGAGGCCCCCGAGCTTTGGCAGCTACTTTCTCGCGCGAACCCGGGGAAAGCGCATTCGAGAGGCGGCTTATTAGCGGCTGATCTTGATCGGCCGGCGACCCGCGCGAGCTTGTCCTTACCAGCATCTTCGGAGGCCGTTAATTAAGTGGGCGCTCGAGGCTAGTTAACGCGCCTCCTTCTCCGGCGGGCAATGCCCATTGAGCCGGGCTCGGGGCCGTGCGGTTCGGAGGCTGACCTCGTAGGAGAGGCCGCTCCGAAAGCGCGCATAAATAATAACCCGGGCGTAATAAGGAAAAAGTCGTTAAGAGCCAGTCGCGCATACACGAGCCTTTTTCCCGGTGTAATTGGATCAGCCGTAATCGGCTTCTTTAACCGGCACAGCTCGGCGGCCGCGCGACCTACGAGAAAATACGGGCGCCTCGTCGTTTACGCTCGTTGCCGGGCTCGCCGATTAGGAGGCAAATGCACGCGACGCGACGGCCTGTCAGAGCCACGAGCCCAGGGGCAATGTAGCCTCTCGTCTTTTGCTCTTTACTCATCCTCGTAAAGTTACGCTCGTCCTCTCGCGCCACGTTCGGCTGCTTTAACGAGTGTATCGATGCGCAAACGCCGAGGTATAGTTGATATCATTTGAGAGATAAGCAAGGATAAGCAATCACGCCTGCGCCTTTTCCTTCCTTCCAACTACGAGATTACGCTTCGATTATTCGAGCTGAATAAAAGCGCGCTCGTCTAACAGGGGAAAGGGTACGGCTCGTTCTACGGACTCGAGCACTCGGACAAAATGACTCGAGTGCGCATACTAGACAAGGAGCTTTGCAAAGTACGCTGCGCGCGTAACGAGTTGTCGCGGTTTAAAGTCGAGTAGCCGGCCGATGTGTTTTTAGGAGCGAAAGCTGTCGGGAAGCTTCTTAACGTCGTGGAAAAGAGCGCGCAACGGAGTCAAGCGCGGCGAATAATAAGCGAGACAAAAGTCGCGGCAGTCCCAGGTACAGGGTTACGTGCGCGCACTTAGCGTAGTATAAAAAGAGGGCAAGCGCAGGGCAGAGGGAGCCGCGCTCGGAGCCGCGCCGATGCTAATGTCACTTTCGCAGAAGCGGGTAGGACTATTATCCCGGCGCGGGCGCGGGAGAGAAAGTCAGCCGGGCAGCGCAGCGCCGAGGGCGGCTAATGCCCCCGAAATCGCTCCGAAAACCAGTCGATGCGCTCCTCGGTGCAGGGGCACGGGCTACAGTATCTCGGGCAGAGGCGCCGCGCGCAGAAGTGGTTTGGCAGGGCCGGCGAAGAAACCGGGCCACATAATGCGCGCGCCCCGATATACCGCCCCCGGCCCCTTTTTGCGCGCCGCCGCGCCGCCGCGCCGCCGCGCCGCCCGGGGAAAAGAGAGAAAGTCAATCGGCAGGTACTCCTCCCGGGGGCCGCGCACGCGGAATCAATCGTCGCGCGGTCCATTAACCGCGAGCTCTACGCGCCGCCGAAAGGGAGGCTGCGGGTTCAACGGCTCGCGAGGGGACGACTTCCGTGTTGATGCGCGCGTCCGTGCACTCGCCGGCCCTGTGTGCGAGAGCGCGCGAGAGGGGCTCGAGGAGGAGTCGGGCCGCTTCTTTCGCCGGTGCAGACGGCCAGTGGGGTGGGGGCCGCCGCGCCGCGAGCGGCAGGTTGCCCGCCACTCCTTGGCTCAGCATCCGGACCAAGGCCAATCGGCTGTCCGAGGAGGAAATTCGGAGGGCCGCGGCACTTGGCTTTTGTCCGAGCCCGAGCCGTTGCGGCCTGCCTTTTCTCGGATGGGCCTATTGTGCGCTCTAGCTCCACTGTCGACGATCCCGCTCACCGGCAGATCACCGAGCAACGGTAAAAGATGCTAATGGACCGACAATGTTTACTCGATTCAATTTTCAGTTTTGCTCTCTTATGAATAAGTTATAACCGTTACCGCCGATGGAGTTGTTACGATTTCGAGAAACCCTTCATTCCGCTCGAACGATACACTTGCAGAAAGAGCCATTGACTGACCATTTCGCTTCTTGCAAATCTCGATTTCTTTATCACGTTTATATCGCAATGTGTTTTCTTGAATATGGAACAAATATCCAGCAATAATTATTGCACCATTACTTTCTATAGCTTAACTACTGTTTATACACTGTTGTAGAAAATTAGAAATCGGTTTATCGATTGATTTCTGATTTTTTTCTAGCTTGATCTTTTTTAATATAACCACTGTAACAGTAACAACAATAGTTCTCGTTATTTTTAAACTGAAACAAAAAATTTGAAATATTTAAGATATGTATTACTAATCTATGCTCTATAATTTCTAAACAATCGTGAAACAACATAATCTCCACTTTTTATAATAAGTTCACTAATTATTTTATAACTATTAATATCTATATAGTTGATATTAAATTGTTATACGAAAAAGTATAAACGAAATAGTAATAAATATGTTATCTGATCTAAATCGATTGCAAATCGTCGTATTTTTAGTGTACTCTAAACGAAGGCGATTATATTTATGCCTAATTTGAGTCAATGGTATACTTATCACTGCTTTGTTTTTGCAGAGAACAGCTAGATAATGTTCATTGCTAATAAAACAAAGCGTAAATGCTCTATTCGTGCCAGGTCGCTTTCTTAGATTCGTAAATAACTGCTTTCGGTATCGAGTAATTGTGCGCGGGTCAGTAATTGTGCGCTCGCTCTTTGAATGAGGTATTAATCAACAGTTCCGTATAATTAAGTTAATTAATTTCTCGGGTGCGGAAAGATAAATGTCTTCCATTTTATTAATGCTTCGCGGCTCGCAGGCTTACTTTTGCACCGTACATATTACGTGCATCGCGGGGTAGCATTACCTCATTGCGACGAAGGCGTAAACATCGATCGATGCAGTTTGAAGTACTTACCCGGAAAGTCGCTAATTCGACACGATCCGCGGAACGGTGTGTGCGAAGGGAAAGTTGCAGGACGTCGCGTTCGAAAAGGCGTCCGACTACATTGTCCGGGAGCACTAAAGATAGCGGACTCAATAGACAGCATATCTCGTCGGGCGACATGTTTATGATCGAATGTCAAAGAGGCAAGGAATGGGCCGCGCGGGGCGCTACTCCCGCCGCAGCTTCCGCCGGCGCTTATTACGTCCGAGTGAAAATCCTCCTCGGGTCGCAGCGGCGGAAAGGAGGGAAAAACGCCCGGAAGATGATCGGGCGATCGGCGCAGACCTGGCGCCATAAGTCAAAATGGCGAGGGGTCGGGTGGGGGCAAGGGCCGCGGGAGGAAAGGGTGCCGGCGGTGGGGGCCGCTGCGGGGAAAGGAGGTGGCGGCTGCGGCGGCGGCGGCGGCGAGCGGCGCACGCGGCCCGGGGCCCGGCAGTCCGGCTCGGCGCGCCGCACCGGCTGTACCGGAGCGCGCCCACGCGACGCAGGGCCGCGCTGCCCGAGGCCACGAGCGCCCCGCCCGCGGCTGCGCGAGTGACCCGCGCACCTGTTGATCCCCCGCCGGCCGCCCGCGGCCCGAGAGCAGAGCACTGCGGAGCCGCGGCCGAGGAGGACCTGCTCCCTGGACCACCGGCTCAGGTGCTGTATCTGCGCCGCGGTATGCGGGGCCGGCTAACTGTACACCTTTTCACCCGCGCGCATTTTCTCAAACGCGGGGAAACGCGCCGGCGCGGCTAACGGTCTGGCTCAAAGGCTCGGGCCGCCCGGGGACGGCTCGGGGGCTCGCCGGCCGCTCCCGGAAAAGCGGGAGGAAAAGCGGGCGCAGGGGGCCACGGGGCCCGGCGAACGGGAGGGGAAAGGCGCCTCGGGCGCGCGTGCAGCGCGCGGGCGCATCGGCGATTGTCGGCGCGGCGCAGCCTCCGGCCAAGGAATGCGCGCCGCTTGATATCGAAAGGGTCCGCCGGCGGCGGCGCCGCCGCCGAGAGCTCAGCGAAATCTCCGGCGCCGGCGCGCGGAAACAATCGACAACGGCCTGGCAGCTGCTCCCCTTCTCCCTCCCCGGCGCGGCCGCTCCTCGCCCGGTTTTCTTTCCCGGCGTAATTGTGCCCCGATGACGGTGGAAAAAGGAAACGCCCGCTGCGACCTCGCTTTTTCCCCGGGGCGCCCGCGCGCGACAGTTATGCCTGCGCCGCTCCCCTTTTCCGGGCTCTTCCTCGCCACCTTCTCGGAGGAGTCCGTTATGCGAGCCGCCCGGGCCCCGAGGTCCGATTGATCCGCGCCGGCCCCGACGCCCCGGGCAGACTCGATCGCGGCTCGATCCTCGCTCCGGAGCCGCGTCCTCTCCGCGCGCGAATCCCCGCGGCGGACGCGAGTGACGGAAGCGCGCAGCGGGCCCATGTGCAGCCGGCCGCCGCGCCGCCCGCCGGGGAGAGGAGCCACCCGCGGGATTCCAGGTCAGCCGCGCCGTTCACTCGACGCGCGCGGCCCATTCAATTATGTCACTTTTGGTCCCGCCGCGCAGGTTGCTCGCACCGTCATTCTCCCGCGCGACCTACGGACCGCTCAACCTGCCCACGGCGCTTCTTGCCTAGGGAAAAACAGAGAGAGAGGAAACAGGCAATCGGGCCCGATAACCTACTTTTTTGACTATGATTTAGAGGTGGCTTTCGACTGCCGATGTTCAGACAGTTGTTTTTCTTCTTTCGAGCCTGCAGGATTAGCTCCCTGATTAACAGTCCTCGCAACTTGCATTCATCTTATACCATAACAGTCCTCGGTTTACTTTGATATACTGCTCACGATCGTTTAGTGATTTGAGTGATTAGGCTATTGATCAACATCGACAAAATAATCATGGCCACCACTCTTCTGTTGAACTAATGATATTTTCGCATTTCATCTCATAAACCTAGTATCCAATGTCAGTCAGAAATTCTTGTAAGGTAACACTTTGACATTTTTACTTAAATACTGAATTTTCTAAATTCCAATTCACTTGCATGCTATTTATAATATTTTGTTTATTAGAGGATTTCTAATTGTTTTTCCATCTAATTTGTCTAATGCATTAATTGAGTGCATTAACTTTAATTGAGTGTTAGTTTAATTTTAATTTACTTTCCCAATAACACTGCTCAAAAATTATATAAACTAATCTTCACATTGTGAATAAATGCACCAATGACCATTTCATTAATTTATGTATTTAAATACAGTAGTCGCCATAAATGATACTTTTGCGAATTCAATGTATATATAGTTCAATAAGCCTAGAAGAAATTTTCACCAGTTTTTCGCGAGTTATTACCGAATTTTTAATAAACTCGCTAAAAAGTCCTGAAAAAACCCGACATAAATCCGGCCCTATTGCGAAGATTTATAAAAAAACTCGTCAAAATCGAACAACTACGTCAGGTGTATATATATATATATATAATATCAACGTGTACACATAATGTATGTTCAAACGCAAAGTGTAGTTTAAAATAATTTAATTATAGTAGATTATTTAAATAAATCTTATTTTGTACAAGATTAATCTTAAAAATATAAATTTAATATATTATATTACGTTGTATAATCTTTTATTTAGCTGGGTTAGCTACAACCTTTATCTATTCTGTTATTCAAGTACTGTATACTCTACGTTCACCACTGAGACGTTGTGGCTTTACGTACGTTAGTTTACTGCTCTATACAACCCGTCGACTTAACTTAAAAATTTTTAAATGTGCAATGAAAGAGTGGAAACTGAAGAAGTGACAGATTTCTTGAAGAATTTTGTGTATAATGTGATTGTTTTCATTGTGATTTGTGAGTAATTTAAAATGATTTAAATATAGTGCATAGTGCAGGATATAGTGTGTGTTATAATGATGTAACATTCGAATTAAAAGTATAATTAAAAATAATTTAAATAAATACACATTTAATGAAACAAAATCAGTTTAATAAAAACAATTTATTTAAAGTTTTTTTTATTAAATATCATTCATCATTTATAAATTAAATCATTTTAAAATTCTTTTGTCGCATCAATTAAAAAAATTATTCAAAAAATAATTTAAAACAAATTCAAAATATTATTTATCTTTTTAAATTATTTCCAATAATCCTCAGTCAATATATATATATGCCAAAAAAGGTTTCAAATAAAAAAAATTGAAAGTAGTTAAATATTACATTGACGACTTCATCGCGAGTTATTCGCTGTAAAAACTTGGCATAAATAACTCGGCAATTACTAGCGTTTTGACGAGTTTTGTTCGTCAAATAATACAAGGAAAATGTAAGAAAACATTGATTCAATTTTAATATAGATACGCTAATTTATTACACAACTAACAGGATACTAATTATCAACGGTTTGTTACACTGAAAAATCATACAGCGTAAGATATTGCACGTCAGGCATTAAAAGTACAAGTAAGAAAAGCCTGCCCGATAAAGGGATAAGGGGGATGTAAGCTACTTCTTCATGCGGTTATAAGAAAGCGCACGTAACGCATTTTCATAGCTGCTATCACGTATTCTGTGTCACACACATATTAATCGTCGATCTCGCAGAACCTGGTATACACAGGGAACGCACTTACGTTGTCAAGGATTTCTCGGAGCTCGTGTCACTGCAACGAAGGAAGCTTTTATTTTCAACGCTTTTTGCTGCGAGACCGGAAAAAGCTGAAACTTATACAGATACTGTAAAAATACACTTCGATACGGTTATAATGGTAGAGGGACCGGTTTCCTTTCTCCCTTCCAACTAAGATCGATAGTGTTTTTCTAGTTAGTTTTACAAGCGGTATTAAAAGGGCGAAGATTTGTAGAACTCGTAAGAATAGGTTTGTAATTCTCCAGAAATCTTATATGTAGATTCGTATACAAAGGTGGTACGGACAAAATACGGTGTTCCTATTGTTTAGTTAAAAGCTCTCATTCTATTTAAGATAAGTTGATCTTTAAACTTAATAATTAAATCATTAAACTTCAATTGAATATGTTAAACTGAGCACATAAAATTACTTACATAAAAAATACTTTGGAAAAAAATAATTAAGCTACATATAAGATATAAAATAATATTTTTATTTTAATATAGCTTTAAATAAAACTTTATAATCTTTCTTACCTAAAAATGATGCTGCGAGTACTCGCGGCAATATTTAATATGCTGTTATTCTGTTACACCCTAGATGTATGTTTAATTAACACTTAGGCGATAAAACTTATGTGATCAAACAGTGAACATAACAGAACGTCATTTATAGGTACCAACATTTGTTAGAATAAAAGAATGAAAAGCATTTAAAACTTTTTTCAAGATTATTTAGTACGAGTTTAGTTAAAAACCAAGAAAATTTTTCATTTGGAAAGTTATTGCATTCGAAATCCTGTTAAAATTCAACTTTTTCATGTTCACCTCAAAATCTGTAAGCTGTAAAACTTAAATATTGTATTGTAAGTTAATTTAAACATGTTGTACTTATTCGTAATTGTTCGAATACTTGAACTTACATAGAGTAGAGACGTAAGTGCATTGCCCACCAAACTAGGTTTGCAAACACATCAAAATCTTTTTAGAAAAATTGTAGAACATAAAACTTTTGTGCGTCAGTACTTCTTACAATTATTCTATTATTCAAATTTTAACTTTTTTATAGTAAATTCACCTAATTTGTACAGTTATTGCATACTTTATCTTTACCACTATATATTGAAATTATAAAAGAAACAAATATTGAATACACTTATAATAGTTTTCTTTAATCATGAAACATAGAAAGTAAAAATATGTATGATAATAAAGAAATTATTCGAATTACAATTTGAAGTGAGAGAATAATTCAGAAATTCCAATGAAGATGAGCTTTTCATGATTAATATTTATATGTTATTACATTATTCATTTATATTATCAAGCATTACATTTTCGAGTTTTTTCAAGTAAAAGTATAGTATCTACTGTATGTAAATTATGGTTTAAATTAGAAAGCATTGGAATGAACTTCAGAATATGATCTTCACTTTCCATTTCAGTTTTTTAAGATGACAATAATAATAAAAAATTTACAACTTGCTCTAAATAGTCATTAAAATTATAGCTAATAAATGCACTTAAAAAGTAAAATAGCCAAATCTATATTTAAAATTTTAGTGGCATTTGTTACAGTGATTCTAGCAGTGGAAAAAATATAGCAGCATGGGAATGGTTTATCGCATTGGTAATTTAATTGTAAAACGTTATATTCTAAAGTCACGATAACTCATTTTTTCACTTTATATCCAGATGTATAAATTTTTTTATTTAGATGAAGCAGGTATCCAATCAAAATTTTCTAATTATACTCACATAAATATAATAGAAAAGCTGCAAAACATTACGGTAAATTCTATTTAGAAATTTCGCATCTTTAGGATATATTTAATTCTTTGCAATTTTATTATGAGTCATAGCAAATTTGAATATTACGAGGAGGAAAATTATTGATTTTGGAATAGTAATAAATAAAGATTTTTAATGGAACCATTAATATATCACGAATCATCCGACAATTTTATCGTACGCTATTTTAGTTTACTATGTGTATAAACAAAGTAATTACCGACTGATACCAAAATTGTGAGTCTTTATTTAGACCCACTTACACTATATAAGATAATAATTAACAATTTTGTCGTTTTGAATTTATTGTCCTAATTTTTTACTATAAACTTTTCATATATTTACTATAATAGTTGGTCATATCTTGTTAATAATTCTCGTAATACATAAGAGATTTGACTTAGACTAACTTTATCATTAACAAGAGTAAATTTTATGATCTATACCAATAAAAATATATTTAGAATAATGAATTTTGTTGTGTATAATTGTTATTAATAAAATAGGAAAAATTATTAATGACTTTTATAATTATTTCTCGATGATCATAAACATTTTTTTAATATATTAGAAATAAATTTTAAAAAACGGAAGAATTTTTTTTTTCAAAAGTCAAGTATATTCTGACTTTAAATAATACTAGATTTATCTCATAAGTTTCTCTCAATCATATATAGTCTTAAGTATTTAGCATATTCAAGTCGAAAATTGCAATATTCAAATCTTATGCAGTTAGATCTAAAAGCTAAGAAAGTTAGTGAAACAACGATTAATTTATCTACCAAATGATTTGTTTTTCTCTAAAACCTTATTGCTAAAAATGCAGTATATTTAGTAAACTGTATGCATTGAGACGATACATTATGTGTATGATGATTTGTATTTGCACACAATAGATACTGTTTACTAACAATTATCAAAGTAAAAATTCACAATCTAACTGAAAACTATTCTAGAATTTAGGTTTTAATTATTTTTATCGTTTTAAGCTTACTGATTTATATGCAATTTGATGTTTAAAATAAAATATAAAAGTAATTTTTTGTGTGTTTTTTTGTTGTATATTCAATTATGACTTTTAAGCAACCCTACGATAAATTTTTTGTACTGAATAAATATCTAAATATATTACTTATTTTTTTTCTATTGACATCAATTAATTATTAAGCATAAAATATTCACTATCTAATTTATTCGAATATGAAATTTGAATTTTTTATCAGTTAAAGTATTAAATTTATTATATTACATTAAGTATTAGAAATTCATGTTATTATTCGTATTATATATTTTAACATTTACAAATCATATTATACATATTGCAAAAAATGCTTAATTTTATGATTTAAAAGTAATAGCACTGTAACATTATATAAATAACAATACACTAGTAAAGAAAAGTTAACATTATTGTAAAACAGTAATGATTTTCTACTTCATCAATAGCAGAAAAATACGAAAATTTTTTATTTCGACGCCAGGGGGTGCCGAGCTTTTCTTCTACGCAAGCATTTTAAACGTACAAAATATATATGTAAGCTAACATGTTTCATTAAAAATTGTGACATGAACGCCATTTTTTCAAGTTCTCAGTTACCGTAGAAGCTAGTTGTAGGCAGTTTTTTTCTTAATTCCTTCAGTACTAAAAGCCTTTTCTTTGTGACGAAGTCTCTTATTTTTTCTCTGCACTTTTCTGTTTCTTTTTGATTATTGATTTTTTCGAGGAACTGTTAACATACTAAATTACGTTGTATTGCTTTACTTGTTAAATCATACTTCTTCGGAGCCAATAGATTTTGATAAACCCTATTGAGCCAGATTAGTTGTTGAGGTTTCCGTTTAAGTTTTCTAATGTATTTATTTACTAGATTTATTATTGTCACTTTTGTATTCGAATAAAGATTTATTAATTCTTGTTAATTAATCTTTTTAAATCTTGTTGTTATATGGTTTTCTAATCTTTATTGACTCTCTTTGTTATTATTTCTTTGTAGTTCGTAGCCTGGAGACGATACTGACTGGTATTTGAAGTTATAGGTAATGGCCTCAATTTCTTCTTTCTGATATTAATTCTGTTTCATACTTACCTGATTCATGTTTGATTGTGGGCACATTTGATACATCCTGTACTCCATAAAGCAGGTATAACTATGTAACTTGTACTCATTCTTTTCATTTATATCTTCTTATTTGTTTGCAGCTTCTATTTTGCAGCTCATTTACATTGTTCTTTGAGTTTTTATATTTCTTGAAGCTTATCACGTATATTACCTTACATATGTAGCGCCAGTAGTTGATAGTGTATTTATCAAATATAATGTCTTAAATTTACATTGATTATTAATATATAAATCATTTTACATATTCTTTCATGTCAAGTTAAAACTATTTAGAAAAACAAAACAAAAAAAAATGTGCGATGGCCGGGAATCGAACCCGGATCAACTGCTTGGAAGGCAACTATGCTGACCATTACACCACCATCGCACTTGAAAGGCTTTGCGTTATGGCTGCAGATATGCGCAAATGTTCCAACTTTAGTTTAAAGCATTAAATAATTCAAATTATTTTAATATTAAAATAAAAAAAATACTGAAATATAATATTATACTTTAATTAAAATAATTTCATGTAGCTCATATACATTTATATAATATAATGAAATTTATTTTATTATTTAATAAAATGCGGTATTTATTTAAATATATTTTTAAACATTTTTTTTATTTTAACTTTAAATAATTGACTTAACAATAAAAAAATATTTCTAAAAAAAATTTCGTATAGTATTTATTATTAAAAATATATACTACGTATGTAATTAATTTTATTATTAATTATGGTTTAAAAAATAATATTCAGAATGTCGATTGATCCATTTACTCCAGGATAGTGAATAGGTGCAATTAGTTAAGAAGTTATTACTTCAACTGATTAAAGAATACAAAGTGATAGGAATATGATAGGGTTAATTCGCTCATATATCGTCGGATAATAAGAAATTTTTCGAACATTACCAAGCGAACAAGATTGCCTCCTTACCACAGCATTACTTTTGTGAAATAAGTGAGGTGCGGTAATTCAACCCGCACCTTGTACGATACTCGAAGGTGCGATGAATCGAGTACCCCCTCACCGATCGGCTCAATCAGTTCAATCGACGCGAAGTGGAGCAGCCGTCGATAAAAATTCTCAAAAAAAACAGACGCACATGACGAGTCGGCTGCGTAAAGCGAGGAGAGAGAGAGAGAGAGAGAGAGAGAGAGAAAGAAATCAGGACCCGCAGCAGGCAGCGAGAGAGACGGAGGCGATTGCGAGACTGGAAGGATCCTGCGGCATGCGCCCGGTCCAATTATCATAATAACGGAAATTGTTTAAGGAGCGCTAGCGCGCACGCACACGCGGCGATGTAAGCGCGTAAAAATAAAAATGTCTCCGGCGGCGCTTCCCAGGCCTCTCCCTCTCTTTCTCTTTCTCTCTCTTCTCGCTTCTCTCTCGCCGGTTATCGAATTTCGAGGCAGCTCCCCCCCGCGCGCTATATATCCGATCCTCCCGGTCTCTCGCTCGAGCCGCCTCTTGCACCTGCGAGCACAGCTCTCCTCCTGCGGCTCACCGGCCGGTGCAGTTTCTTGCCTCTGCGCAGATACTTAAAATTGAGACGGTAGTTGAGGCTTAGAGTGAGCGAAAGCAACGTATACGGCGAGGTCCATTTTTAAATCTTCCATCACATGGCTCGTCCCGCTGGCGATCCCACGTTTGACATTGCAGAACGCTCGTCGCGATAAGATTGCCAGAGGAAAATGGACAACTAGGTCCAATGTCGCCGGCGTAGCGCGTGGAATGAGGGAGCACGAGTAAATAGCGCTCGTAAATCAGGTTAAAGTGAGATTACTGAATTTTCGCAGTAGAAAATTATGCGCGATTCAAATGTAAATTTATGCCGTTTTTTGCACTTTTCATCGAAGCGCATTTATGATAAAAGTCCACTGAAGGAAAATTAAGAGGATATAGGTACCGGATCGGAGGAAGGATATTTATCTAGATGAAATGGTAGGACGTCGCTTCCTATAGGCAACGTAGAAAGCTACCCGGGTAATGCAAGAAGGTACAGGGTAAGCCAGTTAATGTGAATCATCTTTACCCAGAATAACATTAAAATTTACTTAGCTCTGTATTAAATGTCACTTTTATCTCGGGCCTAAAATTAATAATTTTATTGAACGGGCTGTACGAGGAATCGGTTGCTTCTTAATAAGACGCTAACCGCCCATATATAGTCAACATATATAATACCATATATAATACCGTAGACCAAACCGCATCGCTGATAACTTAGTAACCTCCGTTTGATTTAATTTGTACTTGATTCCCATCCAAATATAACCAAAGAAAATAGATGTTTACAGAAGAAGAATTAGAGAAGACTCAAGGGTATATGATCTTTTGCCAGTCATATGTTTTTTACAGTCTCTTTACTAGTGCATATTTCTATTGTGAATGTTTTATACAGCAAATCTATATGTTAAATGATGTCACTTTAGACTCATATAAATCTCAGTAGTTTTTATCAAATTGTCTAGTAAACTGATCACTAACTGGTAAATGTAATAAAAATTGTCATGTTTAATAAAATATTATTTTAAAAATTAGTGTATTGGGTCGCAATTTTTACTTTAAATATAGTAATTTTTAGTGAATTTATCAATTTGTGTAACAAATACCGTAGAATTATCTCTGTATTAATGTGAAAGAGTGAGATTTCACTTTAACAAAATGAAAAGCAAGGCTATAGAAAAGTATAGGTTTCCGCGTGAAAAATGATGCATATTAGATACCACATCAGTTAATTAGGAAGTAACATCTTCTGACTGAGCATGTAACTAGTATAAGGTTACAAAATTTTTTTAGTATTTCTTTTCTCTCCCTGTGCTTTTGATTTTACAATGTCTTTCTTGGAAATTAACATAAACCATTTTCATTTATCAATAGGCCTATCAGTGCACGAGGGCCGCTTTATAAGAAAGTGAATTGATTACTCAAACAAGAACAAATTACTAACTTATTCAGTTTTTTCTCAGATATATTGAAACCTCACTATTTCCTACGCAAGTAACCTCGAGGTTACGCAAAATCCTGGTAGCCAAAGAACATAACCTACAAATGCCTACCAGTATAGTCGGTTGAGTTAACTGATTCGCGTGGTCGACCTGAGGAGTGCGCGCTGCCTGCACTATGGCTTGCCGCAACAAGCTGCACACTCTCAGTATAACATCCCTGAAGAAGCTCGAGTTCCTCCCGGCTACGAGATGGCTTAACGGTGCTCTTCGGCCGCTCTTACGTAAAGCCGGGTCGGCGCGCACCCGTAATTTGGCGTGCGCGCAGCCGGTCATCAGGAGCTGACAAAAAGTCAGGGGGAGCGCGGTTTGGCCGCGCCCCGATCCCTCCCGCAATTTGCTCTCGAAGCGGGGGGTGGGGGCTACCCTATCCCCCGCCCCTGCGCGATATGCGGATCACTCGGCCGTAAACATGCATTTGAATGGAATGCCCAAATAGGCCCCATAAGCGCCCCGGGCCACTTCCCACAGCACGGGTTTCCACCCCGGCTCCCTCTTTTTCCGGCTTTTCCTTCGTGGTTTGGATCCTGACATTGCGCAATCGACGCGGGCCTGGATTTTCATTTCTTTCGAGGTCGGATCCCGCTGCCCGGTCGAACGCACAGGTCTGCGCGGAGCTTGAAATATTCGAATTCCTCCTGCATTCAAAATAAATTTGAATACGAGATGCCGGGTCGCCATGCAAATATACACACGAGGGAATCAAGAGTTTGAATACTCGCGCATATAGGAATGACCGCGGCAGCTTAATACAGTTATAGCAGATTTACTGCTAACATCTGACGAGTTTATCGCGCGTTTCGCTATGCGAATAAAACTTTAATTCCTGTTTCTATTTATAAACAGATAGACTATTATTTTTCCTTTCCTGCTGAACAGACTATGTACAAGATAGAAGAACGCATATTCTGCACGCTGCTGATGTTCCGAGTTATGCTCTGAATCTTTCCTACACATGTGTAACACACATGATGCTCCTATGTAAGTTCACTTTCAATTGTTAACAAAATATAATCATTTCAACATGGTTTAATCGAATAAAAAGCAGTAGTTTGCATTTCCATTGAATTTCGTGATACGGTTTACCTAATTCCAGAGTAAAAAGGCACTAATAGTCAATTAAACGTCTTACTCTCCAAACGTAGCCTAGAAAGTAAACAATGTGTAAGTATATGTTTCTAAAACATGATCCTTAACACACTTATTCATTTATTAAAATACTATAAAAAATATGAAAGAAATTCTTGTTATAAGAGCGAGCACGTGTCAAGTTTCACCTCGCAAAGACTTAAGCTACGAGCGGCTTAGCAATTTAGAGCTGGTCAACTAATGCCGTACGAAGGCTACTAATGCCATTATCACGCCCTTGCAAGAGATCAATATTCTACATATTTCCATGTTAAAGAGACTCATTTGAATATTAAGTGCGTTGACGAATGCGTACTCGCAGGGGCGGACCTCCCAAGATAAGACGAAATCAACTAGAGCATGTAAACCCACGCGAGGAGTGAAGGCCGTGCGCGGCGAATCGGCCCTCCAAATTCAAATGCTCATGCGCGGCCCATAAGTTCGCTATCGGAGGCGAAGGCGTGGCTCGGTTTTATTTATCGGCTAACGGGCGCGTTTCCAGTTTGCCCGCGGCACCTGCGCGGCTCCAGAGGCGCAGTGGCCCAGTTGGAGCGCGTCCCCGATGTTTACATCTGCGCGCGCAGGAAGGAAGGCGCGCTTTTTCCCCGCGCGGCGGCTCGCGGCAATTAGTCGGCGGTGGATTAGCGCCTCGTTAAAGCACTATCGCCGCGGTTAATTGCGGGCCGCGGGCGGCGCGGCTTCTTGCGCCCGGGGAAATCCGCCCCGCGAGGAGTTTGTTCGTCGCCGCGGGAACGCCGCAGACGCACTGGGAACGAGCGAATTGTGCGCGCCCCGAGAGATGCTACCTTTCCCCGGAAAGCAGGGAGGAAGACGAGGCTCTGACCTAACGAGCCCGCGCAATCAATTGAAGCAGAGCTAGCAGTAAAGGTATACCGCGCTAAATGCGAGATTTGGTTGATTTTTCGTCGGCTCATTGCTGCGCGGCGCAACTTTGGCCGCCTAACTTGTTGCCGGAAACATAACTTGGGCGTTTTATTCGCTGCGATCCGAAGAGAATCGAGTTACTCGGTTAAAACCTTATAGACACGTGAACCGCGGCTTTCATTTAGCGATTTTAGATTAGATGCTTATTTATATGCGACTCTTGCCGTTCGGATCGGCCTTTCAAAAACTCGGCTTGGTCTTGATTTGGCTTCATCTCTCCATGCTAGAATTAAAATCTTTTAGCCTCGAAAAAAGCCCGATTAAACATGCAACCAAAGTATTGGCCGCAATTCTCGACAGCACATACAGCTCACGACACATACTTCTTTCCTCTCGTTGTCCGGTTAATTATCAGTTTTCGCCGGGTCAACCACAAGCTTAAAAGTTATATAAACGGAAAAACGAGCTTCTCCTCCCCTTCCCATTTGCCCACGCGGAGATGTAATGATTACAACTTTCGAGCGTTACGAAATCCGAGGAATCGAGATTTAAATAGTCGCGTCGGTAAAACCGCGCAATTGCACAGGCTGGCGTGCGCCATGCAACACTTACCCGGAGGATATCGGCTGGGAAGGACAATAGCCGGCAGCACGCGGAGTAACGAGACTCGCGAGCCACCCGAGGACCCACTTTGCTCCGAAAAGTCCGTCCTGGGGACAAGGAGAGCGACTCGGGGTCCGTGACGATAATGACACCGAGGCGTACGTGCATACGTGCCCGCGGGGCGCAAAATATTATTTATTTAGCCGGGCGGCGGGAACAAAGGAATGCGCGGGAAGCGGGCTTTTTATCGGCGAGGCACGCATCGAGCGGGCGCTATAAATCGGCGGCCGCGGCGGCGCTGCCGCTGGCCTCTCGAAAAATCTAACTGCGCGCGCGCCTCGAGTGCCGGGCGCGCACCGGCCGACCTCCTTAATTGTATACGGCCGGGAGACGGTCCAGCGCGCGGATGAAAAACCTGTTCGACTCGGCCGCGCGGCTTTACAGTTCCGCGCTCTACCTGCAGCCGGCGGGAGGGGAGCGGCCCAGCAGCCGCCTGGCGCACTGCCACCTTTTCGCGTGCGCGTAATTGTGCGGGCGAGAGCAAGTGCGCGAGGAGGAGACTTTCGAAAGTCGGGCCGACGCGCGCGGAATGCGTTTGTCCGCGGCCGATCCTCCGATCCCAACCCGAGCGACCCTCGATTCCGGGGGATTCCTCCTGCGCGCCCGGCTCTCGCTCCCCCGCCTCTGCCTTTGGTTTTTACCCTCGCGCGGCCGGACTCGCCTCGTCTCGCCTCGCCTTGCCTTGCCTTGCCGAGCCTCCCCAGTCAGAAACATTAGCTTTATGGTTATGGTAACTGTATATCTCTTTCTCTTCGGGCCCGTATACATAATCATCTTATATTTTGATAAGAGTGTACCTCGAAAACACGAAAGACTCGTTCCTAAAACGAGTTTCAGAGCCCTCGAGTGGCTCTTGTTTTTAGAAAATGCTACACTGCACGTATGAAAATTGATCTTAATTGAAGAAATCGGCGCTTTAGCGGTCAAAGTACTCTGTAATTTACCGACAATATGCGGAAAAGACACGTGCGGAAAAGTCAAGAATTACCTGGGGACTTGTCTGACTTTATGCTTGGCCTAACCATTCAAAAGTTTCCGTTGTGTACCAACTGCCTGAGTGTGCGATCGAGGCAAAAGGAGTCACGATTCTCGAAATCGAGTGCAGGAAGAACTGAAGCAATGATGAAGCAGCCGCTCACCTGCTGTTCGTTTTACCGGAAAGTTATACTGCCAGGAAGCAAAAAGACGAGAAGCTTCCGCGTCTCGATGGAGCGCAAATCATTAGCTTTGACGTTTATCAAAAAACACTAAATTCTACCTTACGGCTTTATTTTATTTTGAAGATTACTCTTCTTATGCTGTAAATAACTCACTCTCTTTGAAACATAGTTTGCAAACACTAATCCTGTTAAAAAAAACATTATCGCATATTATTTAGCTTTTCACATATTTGTAGCGCTTTACAGTTGTGTTTTATTTGTGATATACGGTATTAACAATTAGAACATTTTAAATTACTATAATCCAAAAAATTCAATTAATTTTGACGATCCCTTCAACAAGTAATTCATGGATACTTAATAAAAACAACAATCCAAAAAAATTAAAGTAATCGAAATCAATTTCTACAATGCTCTTGGTAGAAATTGACGTGTAAATTCCAATCACAAAATCATATGTTCTCCTTCAGTTCCTAATTAAATTAAAATTTTAGTCGTAAAAAGATGCACACTTACGAATTAACATGTATACGATATTTGTATAAGCTTTTTTATTCCATTTTCAGATTTAATTTTACTGATTTCTGGTTTCATTCAACTTATGCGTTTGTCAACAAATTTAATTAATTGACTGCTTGTGATTGCAAACGTTGATTCTGAAAGAATGATACTGATGGTATTAAAGCTGCTCTCCTTCGTTGTGCAACTTCATCCATCCTGGACATATCAAGCGGGTCCAGAGCGGCGGCGCGGCCTCGCGCGGCACACCGGGAACCTCCCGTACGTCTTTTCCCAGGCCGCGACAAATACCACCGCGGCGTTATGCAACCGAACTTCGCCGCTCTCTTGACACGCTTCGCGAACTTTTGACTGCGTGCACCGACGCGGACGCTCCGATCGTCGGGCCCCTGCAACAGGAATTTCGGATCAGGTGCGACTCCCTCGGACCGCGAAGGTCCTTATGCCGTTCCTACCATTCGCACGCGTGCAGGATCACGCATAGCGCTCCAACGTTGCCGCGCGATTCGGCGCGCCCCGCTGATTTTTGCGCGTGGGAGGAGCCTTGTACGCGTGTATGCGTGCACGCGGGTGTGCATGTGTGCGCGTGAGCCAGTTGCACAACGATCCAAGTAAGCGGCGCGTACGCGATTTTTGCATCTCTCGCCCAATGGCTCTGCGCTTGGTTTTCGCGGCAGCCGTTGGGTCGTGTGCGCACTGTAGACTCCTCTAGCGCGAGTTAATGTCTTATAGGCGAGGTGTTTTCGAAATGTGTGCCGATTGTCGCGGTAAACTTCGTGAAAGTGCCTCTTAAAGGAGAGAAATGAAACACCGACGGCCGCTTGCGAATTCTACCTTAAAATTAAGTTTTCTAAGTATCTAAACTAAAAGTTTTACCGTTCGCTCGTCCGGGGAAAAGCACTTGTATTTTTTATACTTTCTCGGAAAAGAAGATTCCTTATTCCGTATTCTGAGTCTGCTTCTGCACTGCCGTATGACTGCAATAAAACTTCAATTTTCTTTCACAAAATACATACTTTAATGAAATTTCATTAATGTCTTCGACTTGCTTCTTTTTATTATCCAAGTACAACAATGAGTTTAAAAAGCATTCCATCCCTAGAACTCAACCTTTTAAGAAACTTTAAGACATTTCATTATACGGAGAACAATCGCTTATCTTCCGATTGTTGAGTAATTGTATCCCTCTGTGAGAATTTGTATTTTTACGCTGCTATTTGCGGTTGTTTTCATTCAATAGCAATGACAGTGAACAACTACGGCTACATTGTGACATTATTCAACGGTGTAATTGTACTAAAACTTCCAATCCCTCATGTTATTCATATATCGAGCCCTGTTATTCCAACGCAGTTCTCACATTCAACGCTAGCGAATATTACATGAAATTCCACTTAAAACTTAGATTTACATATTCGCAAGTAGAATGCGCTAAAGAAACAAAAAGAATTATCTCGCGAGGTCTAAACTGCCTAGTGTATGTCGAAAAAATCGTACGAGTTGTACATAGCTTTCCTTGTTTGTCATTCGACCCGTAATTTAGCATTCGAATACATGCAGAGTATTAGATTTTGAAAGTCCAAGTGCAATTTTCGTTGTATCTACATTCTATGCATTCTTGTCAACAGGATGCAAATTGCACTTAGAACGTGTAGTGTTAAAATATTCTCACATAACTGTAAAAATAATAGCTGTTTTTTAAAGGCATTATTTTAAAACCTATATTATTTCGAACCCCTTATACAGTTTACAGGTCAAATTTTTATTCTACTGTAATGTTTTGCTGTTAATTAAAAAATAATCTTTTATAATTAAATCGCAAAACGAGAAATATTAAAGTAAAATATTTTTTTAATGTAGCTCGGAACATGAATTTCCAAAATGAAAAAATACTAGATGTCTTCGTCGCAGAAGCCTGAAAAGTCGAACGGAAGACAGTTTTTTTGTTATACCCGTCATGAACCGTGATTTGGCACAGATGGTCCTTGCAAGACCGTGTGCTAGTGGAAAGCAGGAAATCGACTCTTTTTTGCGAAAGTATATACCGTCTTGTCTAAGGTTACCCCTGAGATTTTTAAGTCATCCTTCCTCAGTCCACTGTCTCAGCTGATTGCTATAGATAATATTTCACTTTGCACTTCAATTTCACATCCCCATTATGACCTGTAAAATATCGAGCGATAAAATCGAATGAACTGCTGCGGTCGCAGTATTACTTATGGTCACAATTTGTAATTGTTATTTATAATTGAAGTAATAGAAAAGCAAACTTTCCAGAAAAACTAGTTCTACCCACCCTATAAAACACACATTTATGCACTTTATGTAGAGCCGGAAAGTAAGTTTCTGTGACTTTTATTTTACAAAATCCGGAAATTATGGTTCTACGTGTCTTTCGTATCATGATAAAAACAATATTTTTTACTATATTGGTACTTAAAACCACTGTTTAAAGTATTATGCTCTGTTGTTATCGCTTCCTTGATTAAATATTAATGTCACTTTTTATATACGCAGTTATTTCTCCGACCTAATAATTCTGAAGTATATAATTGACTTTAAGCATCCATATTACGCTTTCTAATTTCAATATTCTTGATGAATTTTCTGTAGTACAAATTCATCAGTAAATACACATAAATATTATTAAATACTACCAGAGAGAACACAATAAGAGAGATACTCCACTAATATTCATATGTTTACACGAAAATAGATGTAAGAAAAATATAACTATAATGCAACATTTAACAACCATGTACATGATATTTTTATTTAACTTTCATATTTTAAAATACTGTAAAACTTATACAATAATTATACATGCGTCATTGCATATACGTATAATCAATATTGGTGATTTCTGTTCAAAAATCGACATATTCACTACAGTATTCGAAAATTAAAGCTATTACCGAATAACCAGAAGCAATAGCATCATTAAAACATACAGATATCCGTTTCATTCAGGTTACACTGCCTGGAGATGAATCGCGAGAATGCAAGGAAGAAGCCGCCCTGCGATTTTTCGCCCAAGCAAGCCAATTAATTACTTGGCGCACGAAAGTTGCAGGGTCATACCTGATATTTTGTAACTGTAAAACGCAGTAAATTCAGTTAGACGTGCAATCGCGGCTGTTGGAACTATATGGACTCGAGATACTGCTGCACTTAGAACGACTGCTGCCCCTATGATCGCGTTACCCGTAACGGAGTACCCCTTATTCTAAACTTGTGGATGACGTTTAAATTCGCGAAAATAAATTTGGGGTATAAAAAGTTTAAAGAACATTTTACCAGAAGCTTGATTCAAATAGTTATTAAAATTTTTTGAAGATTAATGGTGTTTAATATTGATCTTTAATATTGATATACCATATAATCTGCAATCATAAATTAATCTTGTTTTTGTGTAGAATTTATAGAGGAAATTAATATCTACGCATTTTACGAATTCTGTAGGCTGATGAAGAATATAATTATGTTCTGACGTCTATAAATATCGAAAGTTTTTGGTAATAATTTATTTTTATGAAAATCATTTTCGAATTACTCTTTTATCAGTTAAGAACAATTTTCGTAGAAATAGTTTCCATATACATTTATAGTGTATATTATTCGTAAACGATAATTCGCAAATATAAATTGACCTTGTTTTGAACTTTAATTCTGCTGCAGCAAAATGATTACTTAACTAATGAGAACTACATTTTTTTTATGAGTTTACGTAATATAAGGCGATATCTTTTACAGGTACAATACCATCAGAATTTTCTCTCGTCAACTTGTCAGTCTTTTTCAAAGAATCGCTTTACAAGTAAATATACACTGTATATTTTTCTTGGAATATGAATTGATTTATTGGATTCTTATTTAAAAATTGTTCTTCGAGTGAAGCTCATTTATTGTTAACTTTTTATAATTTCATTAAAGCTCCGTTGAAACTGTGTCTTCAACATTGTAACACATACAAGACTCTGTTGAAAATCGTATTTTGAGTACATACTTGTTCATTTATCTATAATCTGATATATCTTACTCAAGACGTAAATTGATTACCCATACTCTACTTCTAAGCACGTTGGTTTTAATGCATATGATCTTTAATGGTTTCTATCGTAGAATCTATGCAAAATTGTACTAGTAAACTTCCAATACTCAAAGCTATTAATTAACTTGTCGAGCAAGACCGAGCGCGTAAAGATTTATTAACAATTTCCTCACCTTTCGTATCCTGCGTAAATTAGTTTCCAAACACCTCGTATTAATTATTATCCCGTGAATAATTGCGCGGATCTCGTAGTCGATCCTTACTCGTCGACGCCAATTTTGGATCGTGGCTGTCGTTTTTATTACCGCGCTCCTTCATGTGCGACGCACACTCGATTTCTTTTGCTCTTAGCTCGATTCATATTTTTCGAAGGCATCGCTCCTTACGGGTGTTCCTGGGCCTCGCGAAACCTTAATTGATGCTATAAACGTTGACATGGGGCTCACTGGCCTTTTTTCCACAGTGGCTGATGCTCTGTTTATGGGCCTCTGCACGTACACAGCATTTAAATATGGTAAATTTTAGGTCTTCAACAGGGGATGTAAAATTAAGACACTGAAAATTGAGGCCATTAACTTTTTTTTTGCACGCGTTGCTTGGTATTTATAAATTGCGAAGCAACTCGCCCTCGTGTATCGTTGAAATTCAGGGTATTCATAAAAATGCACCATTATAAAAGCCTCGTTAATTTTACTGAAATTAAACGGAAAAATAAAGTTTTTACCTCTAGTTGGTACAATCAAAATGCACGATATTTTGAAAAGGGTGCAAGTTTTTCGAGTTCGAAGAAGATGAATGTATTCTTTGAATTTAATTGTTCTCGAAAAAATCATGTATTTGTTTAGTTTTAGTACGCGTGATTGACACGATATCATCATAAAATAGTCGTAACAATTACATTCCCACTATTTATTGCAGTTAATTAGGAAATTTAAACATTTCACAAATATTAATGGCCAATTTCAGATAATAGTGACTCTTATAATTGGTTAGTAATTGTGTAATAAAACATGAAGCAAGTTAAAAACTAAACCATTATATGATTATTAAAATCAAATATATATAGTTTTTCAAGTTGGAGTATTAATCAGTGAAGTTTTATTGTCATATAATCAGAAAATTACAGTTTCATTGATATCCTCGCACGTGTAATTGTCTGAAACTTGTATTTAAAACGAGATTTTTAAGAAAATGTAATAAGTGATATGGCGATAAGTTCGATTGTGGAGATCATTTTGAGTTTACCGAGTTTAATATTTCTGATCGATTAGAAAACAAGGATAAATAATTTCTCATCCGTAACACAGGAGAACGGTTCTTACGAAATGCAGTTAAATCACCAGCAAATATCAAGCTTGTAATCTGCCGTGAAATTATTAGAAAGTATTGGAAGAAGTTCGTATCGAGTCGCGATCGATATTTAAATAATGCCCAGTCGTTTTCCTTATGTTTGCATAGGTTACGTCAACGGACGATTGCGTCGCGCGAAAAATCGGCAAGCAAGACGATTGCGGCACAGGCCGGGGCAGCCGTTACGGTATAACGGGCCCGGTAAAATTTGAGCATTGAAACGCGATGAATCTTTCATTGGCTTCCTAGACCAGGGGAATAAGGCGTGCCGGCAACCTTTGATTCCGAGGCCCGAGTAGCGCTCTTTCTCGCACCTCAATGATTTCACTCTTCTTTCGTCGCGCGAGTTTCTCTCGGCCGGCGCGCCGATATAAATGCGATTGCCCTCGCGCCTCGCTATATTTGGAATGTTGCAGCGCTGAGGGCCAAGTGAGTCACTTTGGCTTGGAGGACTCGAAGTTTTTTAGGGGACCGACCCCTTCGTACGTAAGCGTCTTGTATTCTTGCTACCAGGGGCTTGTCGGAAGGCAAATAGCTTCTTTATTGTTTCCCAGCAAGATATGCAAGTGGTTTCGGCCCTCGAGTCGTGTAGCAATCTGTTGAGTAGTTCTTCGGGAATAAGAGAGTCCTGTAACGGATGGGTATATATCATTTTTTGTTTCATTATTTTCCCACCAAAAAATGAAACACAGAACATTTTATATATCAAAGAGATTTCAAAAATGATAGTTATATAAAAAAGAGGAAATTGTCTTTGAGGTAAATATGTGCATTTCGGTCTCCATGGCACTTTGAGTACTTATTTAGTGCTCAATCAAGTACAGTTTTACACAAAGCATCGTGCTCAAAGAATAGCAGAATAAGTATTAAAAAGCAATGAATCAATAAAATCGTTAAGCATTGCCGCGACAATTAAAGTCTAAAAGTCTCCTTTGCCCAGGACAAAAGCCGATGATTTACATATCTCGTAAATGACAAATCACTCGCGAAGCTCGCGTGGCTTAACTCTTGCTTCGATCCGTATGCATAAATTTGCCTAGCATGTTCAGTTAAAGATCCCGAAAGAACAAAGAACAATAAAGAAGTACACGCCTGGGTCTAGTGCGCGATCCTCGTAGTCTATGCTGAATTCCGGGCGCGTTGTCAGGTTAAAGTATGCCTTTTTTGCATATTATACAATGCGCGCGTGTTTCAAACCGTTCGGCGTAAATCTGCGTGTCCGACATACCTGGAGCGAGTGATCACACGGGCGGCCCGCACTAGTTCGACTCTCCCGTGCCTTCTAATACCGTGGATGAAAATGGACAGGCCCCGATGGTATTAACGCGCTGCGCCATAAATTATCGCCGCTTTGCTGGCCGGGCTAACGGCACGGACTCGCGGCGGCCTCTCGGATAAAAAGGTCCGATGAAAACAATATCGCAGACGAGGATTGACGCGCGTGTACAGTTGGCGAATCCGGCATTCTCCGGCGGGCCGTTTCTCAACGGAGAAAGATGCAGTGGCCGTTGGCCGCGCACCTGAGAATCGCGGCGCTCGCTCAACCCCGCGGCTACGGATTCCGTTACGCGCCTGTGTTGTGCCGCCGACTCCCTCCACCTCGCTTTCTTTACGATTTCCTCGCGGCCGCCGGACAAAAATTTAATCGCCCGCGGGGAGGCCGCCGATCCGGCGAAATGGTATCGCGGTTAATTGGACGGTCGATTGTGTGTTTCGAGGAGGCTTTTTTTCCCGCGAGCGCCCAAAGGGTGATCGCGGGCAGTATTGGATTTTTAATGAGCTTTCTAATTTTGCAACGGCCGCGGGACATGCGCAAGGACTCACTTCACGCGCGTGCGCACATGAAAAATCCTTATCGGCGTATTTTCGCATCAATTTATGCGCGTAACCTTTTTTATAACTCGCGGCGTTATATTGCTTGTTCAAACATCCATTTTCGCACTTTGGTCCCGAGGCTCCCCAGGTGCTTGGATTGCCGGCAATTATACTCGCGACTCACCTGTCACTGAAATGTTGTCGTAAACAAAAGTTTTGAAATATTCGTTAAACAACTTGATTAGCGACCATATACACTTACATTCGTGAAAAAAATTTATCTCAAAACTTCACACAAAAAATTCACAGTTATGTGTATAATTGTCAAGAATATAAATATCGTTTATGCAAGCACTAAAACTAATTTTCACAAAAAATTGAAAATTGAACTACCAATAATTCACTTGCCGTATATTATGCAGCTTTTATTCATATTTTATTGAATTCTTTATTGAATACACTGCAATAAGCTTTAATGTACACGCTTTAACATGCACATGTATGTTTCTAATAATAATTTCTTTTTATGTTACAGGTGAGTTGCGGAAACAACAGTAACAATTCATTCATGCACAGACTTACATACAGCCTTGTAAGTTGAAAGATCGGATATACGATACCTTTTATTTGTGGCACAATGAATAAGCGATATTGAACACCTATATATTCACATATAATTCTTATTATGAAAGTTTTTTTGTAATAATTATTATATGTCACTGGATCTCTCAATATATCTTACCAGGAAATTATTTGATTCGTTAAAGTATAAGTTATTGTAAGTCACAGTAATTTTTATTGAAGTGATGATTATGATTAATCTGTCATCGGTGATTACTAGACAGTTGTAACGGTAAAATATATATTGCAACGTTTCTCTCAATTTATGTATAAACTATGTATGTTTAGTAATTCGTACGTGGTAAAGCTGGGGGTATATTCATTAAACTGTACGTAAACGAGCTACTGCGTATGCTACAGTAAAAATGTCAATTTACCTGTTGTTATTTTTACAATTTTTCACAAAAATTGCTGAATGAAGCATTCAACATAAACCAGCATATATAGTATGAGTGGCTTATCAATAATATTCCCAGTATATTTGAAATGATTCGGAAAATTTGCAACAATCTTGTAACAGTATGCCCTTGAAATAAAAGCAAGGTTGCTAAAGTCACAATTGAACCAACATTCATCTGTAGACCAACGCTAGTTCTTATAGGGTGCATTAGAAAGTTTTTCAAGCGTTATTACCTGCTATAAAGTAGTTGGTAATGCTCCGGGGTAATTGAGGAGGAAAACCGGGCGGCGGTGCTCCCGTTGTCAGGGCCTGGAAGAAAGCCGAAAGAAACGCGGCAATGCGGCCCCCGCGGGAGGGGCAAGGGACTCCTGCGCCGGGGAGGAGATCGGGTAGGCGGTCCAAATTCCCAAGCGAGCCGTGGGTAGGAACAATCGGCTGCTGCCCCCCTTCCCCCGCGTCGATCATTGTTCGGCGGGGCGCACAATTTCGCGCGGCGCTCCGCACAATGGGAGAGGGCAGGAGAAGGCAGGAGGCTATTACCGGGGGGCTGGCTCCCCCCGCGGACACTGTACCCGTCCTCGGTAATTGCCGCGGACGCGTACGTGCGCGCGCGGCTATCGATCGGCCGGAGATAGTCATCTCGGACAGGTGCGGGGGGATGGGGGCCTGATTGTTTATGCGCGGCGGGCCGCCGGCGGCGCCGCAGCCTTGAACTTGTGCCTCTTGTTTTGGAGGGCGGCGCAGGCGCTTCTTGCGCGGGCATTCCGCTGGCGGTCCCGCAGACTCCGCGGCGGTGCGGGCCTCCTTCGCCCGGGGGATGCGGCCACCGGGGCTTTTTCCCCGGGATGAACGCCCCCCGCGCCTAGCGGATTCTTCCGGGCCGCTGCATCCGCGGAGGCTGCGCCCTCGTGTTTGCTCATGGAGTGACGTGGGAACGCCCGGCTATGCGCGCGCTTCCCGCGGAGTCTTCCTCGCGCCGCCATGTAAACACACGGCGCCTCGGCAAACATTCCCCGCTCGCGGGAAAAAGGTGTTGCGCCGTGCCGTGCATATATCAGCCTGTATATAAGAATAGAAGCGCGAGGAAAGTTTCGCACTTTCTACGACACGTGCCCGCGGAATCGCCATCTTCATCAGTCTGCCGCGAGGCCCGGCAACGACCAATCGGAGGTAGGCGCCAGACGAGACATTAGTCCAGGAAATAGCAGTAATAAATCAGGATACTCCGCTCTGAACCCACCGAGTTTCTAACGTCCATTCAAATTGCCGGTTACTCGTCGATTCTTTTTATTCTTTCGAGGAAAATCCCAGGAGGTTTGGGCCAGCTGAAGGAAAGTCGCCGACTCGCCGCGACTGCGTTTTCTATGGAAATTCAAGCCGTATTACTTTGCCGCGCGTAATACGACGTGCGCGCACTTTAAAACTCCTTCCTCGTGCAAGTGTTAAAGTTGAATATAATGCGCGCATGCCTGCATCAAACTGCCGTAAAAGGAACGTTTTCTTCTCATGGTGCGAACAACTTTGTCATGCAAATACTGTTAGAAAGTTATAATTACGCGCGAGCTTCTTTTTATTCGCCTACTCCCTTGTCTATTCCGCGGTAACAGTAAATTTAACCATCTTTCGAGCTAGGGCGATTCCCAGCCAAAACGTGCGCCATTTTTTTTGGACCGCAGTCGATCGTCCCAGCACGTGACTGGCAACCCTCTTCGTTCCACCTCGGCTCGAGTGCCTTCTTAAAATTAAATACCTCGGTGCTTTGTTAGGTGACGTCACTCAAGCCTCGAAAAAGCAGGAGCGCGCGGGGGAAGAAAGGGCAAAGCGCACCGTAGTTAACCGAGTAATCATTTCCCTTGCACGGAATTCCTCCGTTTCAATCGGAGCTTTTACGGTGAAAGATTGCCCCATTATTTCCCGAAAGGCGCACGATCCCCGACGCGTACCCTCGCGCACCTGGGCGCGGCGAAAGCGACGCACGCAACCTCGGGAGGCTCATCTCGACGTGATTGTCGGGCGCAACCTCTCAATCCGCCGCCTCCGAATCCGGCGCGCCGTTTGCATAATGGCCGCGGGTAACGGGGCGCCGCGCCGCCGGCCCAGAGACCTCGCATCAGGTGCGCCGCCCCCGGGATTCGGCCGCTCGCCGCGGACTCTGCTGCAGCCGGGGACGCCCGCGCCGCCGCGCGCTGTACCGTTAGCGCGACGCGATCTCGATAAGCTCCCTCGCTTATCTAGCTTCACGCGGCTGTTCGAGGAGTTGTAGGGACTAGAGAAGTGCGATAGCCACGGTGGGATGTTAGGTACCACAGGTACGCGAGTCTGCGCGTCTTAATTCATTGCATGCATTGGGTCCCAGGGATCGACGATTTATTTACTCAGTAATCAGTAAACGCTTGTAACACGGTCTTATAAACAATTACTGTCGATTGTAATCGCAGTAATTATTAGTCTTAAAGTTAAGAATTCAAATGATGCGCTCGCGAGTGAAATTCTGCATAAACTTCAATATAATTTTAAATGTTATCTCAATTTTTACACTTTTTAAATAGCATAAGAGAAATTAGGTTATTCGTGAATTGATATATAGCTCGTATTGCTTGTATATAATTATTTATAATTACAAAAAAAGGATTACTCGTATATAATATAATTTAAACTTTTTCGCACAAAGAATAATTCATTAAAAATAATTCATTAGTAAATATTTAATAGTTTTGGAATGATGTACTTTTTATAATTATATTACTTTTCTTTACTCGCTAAAATGTCAACTTTTCAACTTCACTATCCTCTTAAGTTCACGGCTTGTTAGAATTTGTCTACAAAAATCTGCGAGTGAATCAAAGTGCGGGATTATTAAAATTATGAACAAATCGTAAAGAAGATAATAGATATAAGTTTGTTTCGTTTAAAAATTGCCTCAGTACTTATCTTCTTCTTATTATATACAGTATCAGTAGTATGGTCTTTGATAAATCCAATTTTTTGTACAGCGATTATTATACTTATTAGTTTGACATTAATTTGCACTATTAAATGTACATATTTATAAGCTTCTTGGCAATTCTGTTGAATAAATATGCTTACATATACTAAATTTGTTATCTTTGTTTATCTATTTAACGTTTTCTTTCATTTCCCGTTTTCATACATTCTATACGTTGATTGAAGATACAAGTTGCGCTTTTATCTAGAACACGGTTTGAATACGTTTTTTATAGCCAGAGGAATTTTAAGATCGAATGGAAGCGAGATTTCAACCAAAACAAGAGAAATTTTAAAAAGAAATCGAACTTTGATTTTTACAAGGGTTATTAAACAGTTATCCATGAGAATCCTTTTTTGTTCCGTTTTGTTGAAAAGTTGTGAATAATAAATAAATCACAAAGAGTTAGTTACAATGACTTCTTATATCCTGTTTTATTCGATAGATCATTTATCTTTGTATATTTCATTATCTAATATATAAGTATAGTATAAAAACAGCTAAAACAACCTTAATTAGGTTACTTAAATAGAATTGAAAAACAATAATAGCATACCTATAATAATATGTATGATAGATAGATAATAAATATAGCTGCTTATTTTTAAACGGATATGACAAGACAGTGAACAAAGATAGACGTAAATCAAATAATAAAATTGCGCGGAACAATAGAAGATTTAGGTTAACCATAATGCAAAGGCGTCTTCCACGGGTCGTAGAACCAAGCATAAATCTAAATAGATGCAAATATTCCATCAGAGATGGTCACTCGCGGTGGGCAAAGTGAAAGAAATAGAAAAGAGAAAGAAGCAGGATGAATTAAGCGGGAAAAGGGCGCCTCGTCGAATCGTCACTCACGCTCCGATTGGCGCTCGTGCGGTGCTCGCGCGGCCGCAGTCGATGACAAAAGCGCGGGAGACAAAGCGAGGCGAGCCTCTCTCACGGCACTACTCGGGCGGCTCGCGCGCGGGAACCTTAACCTACTGCGGGGAATCTGTGACGCGAAAGCGCGCGGCTTGGCCAGATGCGCGCGCGTCGATTAAGCGATCCCCGCGGCTCTCCCACGGCGAGGTGACCCCGCGGGAGCCGCGGGAGCCGCGGGTCAGCCGGACTTTCTACGCCTGCGCGCGGTGACAATGTGCCCGGGGGAAAACCCGCACCGCGCTCTCGAAACCTCGGGGAGTGAAAAGCCGCGGTTCGAGGGCCTCTAACGGACCCACACTGGCCGACCGAGCGGCCTGTCGCTCCCACCTGTCCATACTGTTACTCGGTTGCTTGAGGTGTCGGCTGCTGCTTTCCGCCTGCCACTCGCCGCCGCGCTTCTAATCATCCGAGTAATTGATGCGCTCTAAGGGACGCTGAGTTTCACGCCAGATTCACACTCGCACCGGCTCAAGCATATAGTCAGCAACTGCATTCTGTTTAGCTTCTTTTTTAATATCTTCAAGATTATGCAGTCCTTTCATCATTAAACATCGTTTATGCGCATCGCTACTGAGGCGTTAGCTGCTTTACCTTACTTCCACGGCAATGCAACAATGCGAGACTTGATTGCACTTATAAAGACACAGGATGAATATTAATAATACAGCGATCTATCCATAATTGCAACAGTGCTTAGATATTCTTTTTTCCGAATACGAATAATGCAAAGGTTTATAGCGCGATGATTAATTGCACTATAAAAAAAGAGTTTCCTTGCTTACTGTACTCTTCGATACAATCTATTACGTTTCCTGTTACAAAGTATCGGCAGATTGAAGGTGATTTTACGAAACGCCCGAGTCCAATTACTGTACATCTCGCATGCAAGCCTCTTTTTTTCCGGAAAAAAATCTCTCTTTCGCATGAGCCTCAAGGCGCAGGAACAAAGAGTGCCGCGCAGCTACTTAAGAAAATCGAGTGCGCTCGCCAAATTATCCGCGGGAAACCAGACAGCGCAGTCGCGGGAGCGGAGGTGTCACGTTTCCCGTCGCATTCATGCACGAGAACACTTTTCGCCCCGTGTGTAATCTAATGAAAAGGCGCTAATCCAATCAAGCGCGGCATAATTTCCCCGCGCTTTCCCGCTGCGAGCGCGCGAAAGTCCGCGCGGTCGCCGGGGGCAGGCGGGGGAGCGCGCGGCCGCCTAATTACCTGCCGATGGAATGGAAAGGCGCGTTCTCACGATGCGCGCGCCTCTCGAAATTTGAATAACGCGCGCTCGTGCAGAGGTTCAGAACGCGCGTATAACGCAACACGCCGATCGACTTCTCGTCCTGGCGTGTTTCGTCGCCGCGCCGCATTGCCGCCTCACCGCCGCGGTATCACGCATGCCTGCGCAGCCTGATTAGGAGCCGGCCACGGCTCGCCCGGATTTATATGCCCGCGCGGCCGACGTACCGGCCATCCAGTAATTACAGGGGGCGCGGGGGAAATATTGCTTGGCGCCAGCGGACGGGATTAATTGTTTCTCTTTTAAAAGGCCGACGCTCGCAAGGATGCGCTATCAACCTAAAACTTTTCAGTTGCTGTTTTATATATCTTCTTCTTTGTTCAGACCAGAGTTATCAAATTTAATCCTTGTAATTATTGTGAAACAGTATTTCCGCAGATGCTCGTTTAATTTAAACTTTTGAATTATGGAAGTATTACATATTTCACACCATTGTCGTAGATCTACTGTCAAAGACGTTACATCATACATAATTATCGAGCAATGTATAATTGTCTATACATTGTATGTCGTAATAATCTATAAAATGATTTACCTAATTAGTTAGTAGGGCATAATATGAGGATTTAAAATTGATAAATTCATTTTAAAATTATTATTTTTAAAAGGATAATATTGAGCTATTAGTTTTCATAATGTATGAATTATAATGTGATAAGCAATAGTAAATTGTACTCATTTAGAATTTGCAATGAAATTTTCTTCATGCACATTTTATTTCTTACGGATAAAGAATATATTTTTAAATTTTAATGATAATAGCAGGGTATTTTTTATTTTTTTGAATTATAAATATAAATACACATTTAAGTTACAATTTATGTTCAATTAACATAATAATAGCAATCAAAAAATTAGGTAAAATTTGATTAAGCATTTAACACCTACGAGGGTGGTTTCAAAATCCATGCAATAATTAAACCTACTTAGTTTTTTAGGATAGATCATTTTTTGACATAATCTCTTTTTAGACTAATCCACTTTGCGTTACGATATTACGTAGCCCTTCCGAATATTACGATTTGTCCAAGCCTGTAAAATAGGCATTCGCTACTGCAATCGCCTCTTCGTTTAAATATAATCTTTTTCCCGACAGCCATTTCTTCATCTTGGGGAATAAGTATAGTCGGAAGGAGCTAAATTTGGATAATAGGGGGATATGAAACGAGTTGCAAACCCTACTTCTATCAGTTTTGCGGCCACAACCATTAAAGTGTAAGCTGATTTGTTGGCAAAACGTGGATGTTTTTTTTGTAACTGGGTTTGTTAATGGTCTAATAACAATGAATAACATGCATCTATAATAGTTTTATCGTTTTCCATATAATCAATGAAAATTACTCCTTGCAAATCCTAAAAAACAGTTACCATAACCTTCCCCGCCAAAACAACTGTCTTCGCCTTTTTTGGTGCAGATTCTCCCTTACGAACCCACTGTTTGGACTGTTCTTTGTCTCAGGGGTGTAGTGATATATCCATGTTTCATCCGTAGTCACGAAACGACGTTTAAAATTTTGCGGATTCCACCGCAACAGCTGCAAAAAATCTATGCAACACCTTACACGTTGTTTTTGGTCGATCTAGAGTAATCACAGCACCCATCTTGCAGATAACTATCTCATGCACCTTCACTTTTCTGTCATCCATTACCATATCATGGATTTTATCAATGATTTCTGGAGTAGTGACCGAAAAAGGGCGTCAAGAACGTTCAGCGTCACTTGCGTCTATATATTTTATAACATTCGAATTTCGCGTTACAGCTTACATGAAGAAATCAATCTTTCGAATTTTCTGTACTCTAATCTAGTTTTATAATGCAATTTTCAATATCTTTTAAAATTAACTAGTTCGTATCTTGTAATCTGTTTTTAATGAAAAATTTCTACGTAGGATCTAGACTCGAATCTAGCACTTTATGAAAGAGATTGCTTCCTTAATTACACTAAGCTAAAATTAAACTTTAATTGTTTAATCTTAATATGTAAAAAAACATTAATTTCGCACCTTTGTGGCAAAATTACACGTTTACACTTTGTTAGGTCGTGTCAAAGTTTAGCTCCTTGACTTACACGACGTACGCATCTAATATGTACAGACTTCTAGCGCGGGAAATCTTCTCACCCCGAATAAAAATTCACTAAGTTTGAATGCTATCGCGTCGACCTCGCTTGAGCGGAACAAGAGAGATCATCGATATGGTGGTAAATGCATCGCTAGAAAGAGCGATCGGGAGTCTACTGTGGAAGTGCATCTCGTGCGGCAATCAATGTGGCGGGCGTGCGATGAAAGCTCCATCAGGTACATCAGCTTTGTCGTAACGAGGACTCGCGAGATCCTTTGTGAGTCGAGAAAACGTGTCGTCGGTGAAATTCGATGCCAATTTTTCCTTCGCCAAAACCGAAAGTAAAAGCTGCACGATGGATCTTTTCCATTTCCCTAACAGTTTTATTTCACATAAATCTATGTGAAATTAGAATCGATTAAGTAGATTTATATGTGTTTTTTATAAGTTTGTAATCACTTCATAAGAAAATTAACAGACTTTTTCATCAACTTTCGATTAGTTACTGCTAATTTCTGTTCAAAATAGTCGTTTATAATGTTAAATACATATGAATTTTCCTACAGATAATAATTTTATTTGATCTCTAGAAATGGCTGTACTATAGACCGATATTAAATTTTTGTTTTATGAAATCAAATGTTTAGTTTATGTGCTGCATGAAATACTGCTTGTCTTTTTCCGTAGTTCTACCATTAATAAGTATGTCTCTTTAATTTCTTCAACGATTGATCGCAGCCTTTGATCATTTTTATTGGTGGTATTAAGAACTTTATTTATAATTAACACGTTTATCGCAAAAACTGTTTAATTTCCTACTATAGAGAAAGCTTCAGCAAAAAACGATAAACTCTATCGGAGTGCTGCAAATTTAAATATAATAATAACTCTATGTTAATAATAAATCCTGGCGATTCAAGGCACGAATTATATACTTTAATGCCCATTTAAATTAATTTTCTAAACAATCAATTTTTCTCCCACAACATGAAATACAATATTTGAAAATTGGATAATACAAGCAGCTTCCATGATTACTTATTTAATATATTTTATGCGCGTGGATGCCGGCACATTGGAGAACTCCATGACACCTTACTTTAATCAGATTTATTTCATATTTATGCTATTAATTCTGGGAGGGAAATGGTAGAACCCGCTATACTAATGGCTCATAGCCGGCGCGCCATAAAGATGTACAACAGCGCATAGACTGGTGAAAATTCCAATGAGAATAAATCAGGGCGGCTATCCTCCGATCAGACAACCGGTTGCGTTTCCAAACAGAGCTCTGGCTTACTGTGCACCGTTCCTTGGTATTCGGTATCAGATCCAGGCGCGACAAGCGGCGACAAAAAGGGGCAAGGAAGGACGAGATGTTGTGTTAAAAAGGTCACGGAGCGACCCATAAAGCGAGCCAGGCGAGCGCGTTAGACTCCTAAGTCCACGCGGAGCCTGGACGCACGTATAGAAAGTCACGAGCCGAATCGCGACGCGCTACTTGCTGTGCGTCTGCGCGCCGCCGCCGCCGTCGCTGAAAAAGAGTCGCGCGAGATACACGGCCGTCTCGAAGTTCGGCGCGGGAAAAGCCGAGCGAGGAAAGTGCATTGCTCGCTCTCGCCCCGAGTTCCGCTGACACAGTTCGACGCTGTGATCCCACGCGCGGCGACCCTCGCGTGCTCTTTCCGGGAGGCTGCGATGCGGAGGGAAATCCTACGGGCGCCGAGGGATCCAGCGAGTCCGAGAGCAAATCCGAGCGCCGGCAAAAAAGGCCCTCTGCATACCAGGAGCGCCGCGGGAGCGCAATGCGACCCTATTACCTGGGACGCGCCCGCGCATAAACAACGTCATTAAGCCAAGTGATTCGGAGTAGCGCGTGCAGCGAGGCTCGCGGAGTCTCCTTAACGCATTCCCTGAGATTAACGGCCACCAATAAAGCCGGTGCGCCGCCGATGTATTTATTACCGGCCGAGCCTTCGGCCCAGCTCGGCCGGTATCCCGCGGCGCCGCGCGCATTATCGGCCCCCGCCGCAGGGAATTTCCACCCCGCGATTCCCCCCGTTTTCCCTCGCACTTTTGTCCCGCGACGCAACCTTGTAACCGCGCGGCACGTCCCGCCTTTTTGCAGGGAGTGGTCGACGCGTCTTCTTTCCCCAGTCTCCCCTGCTTCTTTTCGTCCCTCCTGCGGCTGCTGTGTATCGCGCGACATTCCAGGGCGCGTGTGCCACCGTCGCAAACTCGCAAGGCGCATCGAGCGCACGAGATGGATCACATCTCTCTGCTTCTTATCTGCCTTTCTCTCCCAGCGGAACGAGGTAGCGATACTAATAAGGAAAAGGAGATGCGTGATTTTTATTGGTCCAACCGGAAAGAGATCGAGAATGAATTGGAATCGGTTCGTCGCAGTTAATAGTCCATTAGTGCAGAAAATTTATGGCTCAAAATATAGCTGATCCTTCTACGCTACAATGGTCATTCACAAATTGATAGCATGGTATATCATGGTAGAATAATAAATGATCCATGATATATTACTTTTGTATTATGTGTTTCTGATTTCTGTCTTCTAATTATAGTACATACGTTAATACAAATTAGATTTTCAGAAGCATCATACTGTAGTATGTGTATAATACCGAATTAAATATACTAATGCAACTATAAAAAAGTATCACTTAACATTTTTCAATATTCTAGAATTAGTATTCTAGAATTCAAAAATCAGCTTTATAAAAAACAACTATATCTACATACGTATAAAAGTGATATTTTTTCTATAGTTGTATGAATATATTTGATTCAGTTCTATAAGAAAGATATTCTATATTTAGATATACGATATTTATAGATTAAAATCACCTTTTTACATAGTTAAGTTAAAATTTGGAAACTTTTAAATTTCAAGTTTATGACAATATTTACGTATTTTATAGAATCAAGTAAAAAATTATAGTATCAAGATTAACCGACTATCCCCTTCCGAAACATAAATTAATCAATAATTAAAAATTAATTAATAATTAATAATTAATAATTGATAATTATTTATAGAAAGTGAGCAGATGTACTTAGTAAATTTCATGTTTTTATAATATTCAGTAAAAAAAGCATCGATTTACCATTTTTTCGTATATTTCGGAACACGAAAAATTAATGCTAAAAATATGATTGAAAGAGAACACAATATTGAAAACTTATATACTAATAACTTTCTATAAATCAAAAATCATGAATTGTATTAAATTTTTATGTGTGAAAATAATTTTAGTACTCGTTTAATATTCCATTATAAGCTTTATCCTGTTAAATAATTAATTTTATTTTATTAAAATATTATAAACCTAATTTAAATATTAAAAATATATATATTTCTTTATAATCGTAGTTTAATTTACACTTGCCTTACAATTGCACGTCTCTTTTATGGTACTGCAAATATTGTTAAATAAATAATATGTATAAATAAATCATGTAAATAAACTTGAATATTCACCTAATAATAATAAAAATTAGTGAGTTGAACAAAAGATTTTTTGTTCCACAAATATCTTTTAACTAACTACAGAGTTTACTTAACATCATAGCGCGAATAAAATAATAGAGATTTAACAGGTACCGTCTAAAAATTATATAGTAATTTAACAAATTATAAATTTGAAATGAGTACAACTTGCTATTTCATAGAAGTGCTTTACTATAAGAGAATTCTACAAAAAGTTATAAGAATAATATAGCTGTTTATTACATTATGAATATTAAGATAAAATACTCTAAGAATCAATCCAAAACAAGCGGCATGTCTATAATATAGAACATTAAAAATGCATATTTTAAAGGTTATAATTTACAAAATAAGTATAGCATTTAAATAGTTTATAGTATTTTAATAAGAATTGGATAAACATTATTCAGAGGAAGAATAGAATTACTTGTATTCATTTCACTAGTAACTTTTGCTTTAGAAAGCAACATGGATCCATCAGAAGTATTTAATATTCCTTATTTCTCTTTATCCAAACGAACACTAATGCTTTCTTTTCTTTGGCCGTATCACGATAAAAAAAAAAGAAAATATTACTCAAAAATTTTTGGTATGTTCACTACTTACATTGTACAGGCGCAGGTAAATGTTTTGATAATTTATTTATCTAAATTGTAAGTAGAAAATTGAAATATATGATACGCGTTGAAAGTATTTTTAAAGAATATTTTGTATGCAACATCGTTATAATTAAACTATTAGCGGGCTGTAAATCGAGTGTCGATTTATACAAGTATTTTTTATAAGTAATCTTTACCAAAATATTCAAGATGTATTTCTGACTGGAAAGGTGGTTGAAATGTTTACTACCACCGTTTGCAATGGAAAAATCAATGTAAAAAGCAATTTAATATACCAATTTTTACTAAAAAAGTATCAATATGAGGTGGTAAAATTACCTGATTCCTTTTTTATATTATTTAAGCCTACTAAAACCTTATTTAGAGATTTGCACAGCGATATATAAATATTTTGCTTATAGAAAAAGTTTTACATTACTTAACTTACCTAAACTTTTTTTAAGACATACATGTTGTTAAAGCAACAATACAGTACTCGATTAAAAATAGTTTTCAATGTTAAATGCACAATACTATATATTTTACCATAAATTATATACCACATTACTTCTCAGTATCTGTTATCCACACTCGTGCTACAGAAGCTGGTAGGTTAAAACGATTGGCTCTGCATCAGTTTATTATTACTATAACTTTTCTCAGCAGATTTAGATCATGGTTATCCAAGGCTTATTATTGCTGGTAGCGTAATTAAAAACAATCTGTATACCTTTTACATACTTTAAATAAGATTTCGTTCTTTTGTTTAGAATATAGCTGTAAATTTTTAATTTTGCTTAAAGTCCATGTAAGGTTTTTTTTTGTTAAATTCGATCTGTCTGCATTTCCTGCACCTATAGCTAGAGAATTCGCTGTTCATTTTATACTGTGTAATTAACTATTGATTTAAACTGATTGTATTTTTCTTTAATTTATAAAATTTCAGTTCTTCTAAAACACTAAGAGAATTATTGGTAAATATAATGAGGTTATAATCTGCATATGATTATTTTAATTTGAGAATATATATGTGTTTAACATTATTTAGATTTTTTAATTCAAATGTAGGTCTTTACTCATAGCAATAAGAATTCACTCTACTTTATTTCTCTTAATCTTAACTATAGGTCGAAATTTTTATCTTTAATTATTTTGTTATTTAAATATTCGGCTTCAGTTTGATTTTGTAAATACCCACACTTTCGATTAACTAATGTTTTTATTAAAATTAACTTAGAATTCTTTAAAAAGAATTTTAATAATTGTTATCTTACGAACGCTAGCGTTGGTTGTCTTTTAGATGTTTTAAGAAGGAATGTCACTTATCCTCAGCCTGCAGTTGAACAGTTGTAACAAAAATATATAATAATTAAAATTTGAAATTTTTTTTTATAATATATACGTAAATTTTTATTTAAATGAGACAAACTAGATATCCATAGGGTCAATTATCTTTTTTTAGATTTAGATTTTATTTTTTATTTAATTTAAAATCAAAAAAATTTCAAATTTTTGCCATTTTTATAATAATTTTCAATAAATTAATTTGTTTAACATCTTGATTTTACACCAAATTTAAATATATTTTGCCAATAAAAATTTAAGATCTTTATTTATTATATAATTTTTGTTACATCCATTTCAACTGCAGATTAAGGATAAGTAAACATCCCTTAAATACATCATAATCCCAAAATTTTAAATTAATCAAAATAACATAATTATAAGGACGTAGATAGCAATCTCTAAGTTTAAAATTCAGTTATTTCTTATACCATTTTCTGCACATAGTTATAGTTATTTAAATGTAACAAAACACCAATAAACATTTTAAAGAAAACTACATGTTGACGAATTAGTTGCTATTTAATAAATATGTATTTAAGTCTTTTCTAATTATTCATAACTTGTTAAGATTATTTTTTAAATATTTTTTTGAAAACACAGTTGACTGAATTGATAACAAAGAAAGAAAAAGACTATACACAAAAATAAGTTAAAAAGATAATTTAAAATAATAAAAACAATTATAATTGTATTGCATTCATTATCTACATGTGTGGTACATATGATTGTATATTATGAAATCTTCTACCTAAACTCAAAAAATAGATGTAATTCTCCGATAATTAATAAAATTCTATAAGATCATACATGACTTGTATTATTTAATATTCTTAGATTTATTGTAAATATGACTTATATAATTATATATGTATAAAAGTACATGTTCATATTAGTTCACATTAAATTTCATATAAGATTACATTGTACACATTCAAAGTATTTCTAGACTGTCTATTTTTAATAGTTTACAAGCTAAAAACTATTAATTTTCGATTATAATAATCATAATATTATATAAATAATATACTTCCACTATATCACCTGCTTTGATAACTGGTATTGGATGAAACAGAAAAACAAGTGTTCAGTTCGGGGCATCCATTTTTTATAAATACGGTAAAGTTCTGGCACCATGATATCGTAGTGCAATGTTTTTTCAAATCTTTTTGGAGATTTAATTTAGAATAGTAGAAATACCGTAGTACGGTATTAAGTACGGTAGCGTAAGTTAGTACGGAAACAAGCGTGAATCTTACTTTCCATTTGTATAAAATAATTTTATCTACAATAATTTTTATCTATTTCTAAATTAAATAAAACTGTAAAAACTACCAAAAAACTATAAATGTTTAGTTTGGAAAATAACCTAAATAAGAAGCTTGCATAATTACATGTACGGCCTGACCGCTAATTGCTTATCTCAAGCTATATGACGAAATGGCTGAGATCAAGCTGGTTATTCTCGATCCCAGGCGCGAAACTGTAGGATATTTCTTCACGGGGCTAGAAGCGATTGAAAAATAGCTAAAAAATGACATAGTAAACGGTAGCTCGTAGTTGCAGCTGAAAATTCAGGCCTCCACGAACGGAATTCAGCCAATAAGCGCGAGAGAATGAGCTCCTCCTGCAAGTCTCAAGTTAAATAACGATAATAAGGAATAAAGCTTTTGGTCGTGGCTACCATTTTTAAGGTATTTTTCAACGCTTCTAGCTTCGCAAGAAAGTATCCTACAATTTCACCCCTGAGACCAAAAATTATCAGCTTGATCTCAGCTATTTCGCCATGTAGCTAAAGCCAAGCAATTAGTGATTAGATTATACAGCCGGTTTTTTAATTAGTTGTCTCTAGTTATATCACTTGATAGCTGTTGCAGTTCTAAATATTTTTTTTGCCGATCGCGAAACTGTCAGAAGCTTCCCTGCAAAGATACAGGCGTTTAAAAAATGTCCGGCCGCTGCCTCACCTGCCACGGTAGTACGGTCCGACACAGTAACACTCGCGCGTAGACAAACGAGATTACAATGGCGACCAACGATAACATTGCATTAGCCTTCGTTATTTTAATTGAAATCTGAGGGAATATCGACTTCTGCGACTTCCAATTCCTCCACACCAGTCTCGAAGTCTCTCCTCCTTCTTGCCTGCTTGTTGTTGATAATTTCCCCTACACGAAGAAGAGTCCGCCGAAAGAAAGTTCTATGTGTAAAACCTCAATATACAGCCACGGCATCGGTAAACTAGATTGCGCGCCATCTATAATATAAGTGTTAGAACTTACGAGGTGTGTTCAAAAAATAACGAGAATTTTTGTTTTATGAAAAAAATATTTATTTATTCATGAATGTCTATTTTGTCCCCTTCAAAGTAATCCCCCTCGGATATAATACACTTCTGCCAACGCTTTTTCCAATCCTTGAAGCACTTTTGAAACTCGATCTTTGTAATAGCTTTAGCTCTTTTAGCGATTCGCTTTTAATGTCATCTATGCTTGCAAAACGTCGGCCTTTTAATGTTCTCTTTATTTTTGGAAATAGAAAAAAGTCACATGGAGCCATATCTGGCGAATATGGAGGCTGAGGCATCGTTACAGTTTTGTTTTTGACCAAAAATTCACGAACAAGCAATGAAGTGTGAGCAGGTGCATTATCGTGGTGCAAAAGCCATGAATTGTTTTGCCACAAATCCGGGTGTTTTTTTCGGATTGCTTCACGCAAACGGCGTTGAACTTGTAGGTAGTACTCCTTATTGATTGTTTGCCCTTGTGGCAAGAATTCATGATGCACTATGCCATTAAATTATCACGTTTTCATCGGTTGTTGATGTACTTGGGCGTCCGGGTCATTCGTCATCTTCAACATTTTCGCGACTATCTTGAAAACGCTTATACCACTCGTAAATCCTTGCTTTACTCATACCAGACTCACCATATGCCTTTGTTAACATTTTACAAACTTCACTACACTTTATTTTTTACGCAAAATTGAATACATATTCTTTGATCCATTTTTTTTCACAAACGAAAACCGCCGAGCTCGAAAAAACACGTCTACGTTAGCGGCTGTCACTTATAAAGTAAGAAATGAATATTGCTGAAAATGTTATCGTACTTCAGGGGCATGTGTACCAATATAATAAAAAAAATTTTTATACAGGCGGACTCTCTAAACCCGCGAAATTTAAAAATTCGCGTTACTTTTTGACCACACCTCGTATATTTTCGCTACTACTCGCAGCACTCTACATTTCAGTACTTAGTGTGTAATATCTCAAAACTTAGAACGGCTGTACACCGTTCTAGAATCTGAAATCGACCTTCTAAAGTATAGTTTCGGTGGGCTCTTCTCTCCGTGTACTCTTATTCGCTGCGCTGCGGCGAGAGAGGCTGCACTTTTCGACAGCTGGGGCTGGATTTTCGCAGGGAGGCTTCTGACAGTTTCACGACGGGCAAGAAAAATGTTTAAAATTGCCTCAGCTATTTAGTGGTATAACCGTTAAAGACAACTAGTTAAAAACAGGCTTTATATACCAAGTGTACCGGTATGAAGTTATTTAGATTTTTTAGTGAAAATAAAACACTAATCTTAATGGGAAAGTGAAAAACACTTTATTCAAAGTATTGGCCATTGTTTTCTCCACACATTTTGACCAACTTTTTGCCAATTTGTGGGTACCACACGTCTACAATTGTTTGTCTTTTAAAGCAAACTAATCAGACACCCAATTTTCAACTTTCTCGTAAAAATTGAAGTGCTTCTCAGCCAATGCGTGTCCCATCGATAAAAACAAATGGTAGTCGGAAAGAGTCAAATCTAATGAATACGGTGGGTGGGATAGCAGCTCTCAGCCAAGTGCTTTGATCGTATCCTGAGTCGGTTTTGTGTGCGGGTGTATTGGCATAGAACAACATTACCTTGACATGTCTTCTGGTCCATTTTGATCGTTTTTTGATCAATGCATGATTCAAATTGAATATTTGTTGTCACTAGCGATGAGTATTAGCTGTTTCTCCAGGTTTTAACAACTCGTGATACACCATGCTACTCTAGTCCCACCAAACACACAGCATTGTCTTCGTGCCGAATTGATCTGGTTTTGCAGTCGACAAAGGTTGTTCCAGATTAACCCATGATTTTTTCTATTGAGAATTCTTAAAATAGCTCCATTATTCATCGCCAAATTGATTTTCTTTCATGTCTTTAAAGCTAAATTTCACAAGTGTTTTTACAGTTTTCCATCTGCCTTTAATTTAATTCATTTAGCAGCCATTTGCCACACTTTCGGATCTTTCTCCTAGCTTTTAAACGGTCAGAAATTATTTGTTGTGCAACATTTAATATTTCTAACGTTTTATTTAACTCAAAGTGTGGTTTTACTCAATATCGTTTGATATTCGACGACTTCAAACTTCTTTGATAGTCTTTCATATTCTTCATTCCTCACATCAAAATTATTATTTCTAAACCGTTGAGACCATCTTTTGCATATTCTTTCTAATAAAGCATAATCACCATATGTCTCGACAAGCAGTTGATACAACATGATGTTGTTTGTTTAATGGCTTAATGTACACTAAATATGCTTGACAGTTGTCATAGCAACCAAACAAAAATGTTTACTATCAAGTATTTGTATCTTAACGCTCACCTCGTATCGATATACCTGGTATATTTATATGTGCATGTATAAATTTTTTAATTATGATTTGTATTTTGATTTTGAACATCAAACTATATTTATTGAATCTTACGTAGCTGAAAAACTATTTGATGTAATTACAATATTATTGATGTAATATACGATGGTGAGCGGATAAACAATATATATAGCTGTGCGGTTTAATACGATTCGATCGCAAATGCATGCGAATAATCAAATTCCTTGTTCTTGTACACGTAATTTAATACTCGTGAAATCAAGATTAATATAAAAATCTGATTATTACGAAAGAATTGTAACTCTTGCGAGCTACCAATATACACTAACTCTACATTCCATTACCGCAATCCTAAGAAGGATTGATAGGCTACAAGGTATAATACGTGAGCATCTTTCGACCCTCAGATCGACCAGAATCTACAAGATCGACGCTGTATTCAATCGTGACTCTAATTCATCAATGTACATTACAAAATTAACTGTGGTTACTTTGCCCATAATGCAATTAAATTTAGGATGAATTTAAAGTAATATTTTTTTATTCAAGTCTAACTTCATGAAGAATCAACGCATTTTAATATTAAAAACACTTTTAGGAATATGATGCTTACATCTATTTTGCGGACAATTTTTATTCATATATCAAAAAAAAATCCTGAATATTACAAATAATTAATCTATCAGGGTTATGCTCTATTTATAAATAGTTATACTGTGTTCTAGTTTTTTGTATATTCTAGAATTAATTTTAGATCGAGTTAAAAATGTCTAAAAATGTTTATAGATTACGCGAGGAATTATAGAACTGTGTAATGAAAAAAGTGATGTAACCATTTTAATTGAAGCGTTTGTAGGTGCATTTTTTGTATTATCAATATTATCGAGGACAGTTACCAATTTCATATTTGAAGAGCAGGTAAAATATGATTTATTTGAACTATTTTTAAAAAATATTCTCATCATGCTATAAACACAATTGAAAATTCGGTACATTAATAAAAATTTTATTGAATAAACAATAATAAATTAAGGATTAATTCCAATTATATTTTAACGAAGTATCAATATAACATATTGTATATTTAGAGTTGTATTTATATATCTTTACGTCTTTAATTGTTATTATAATTTTAAGTTTTATAACCATAAATAATTTTCTTCTTTCAATATATCATAAGCAGTTTAAATATATTTGTGAAAACGTAACAATGGATTCAAAGAATATGTTTGAAAAAGACGAACGCACAATTTTGTTAAGCTTTCAGAAAAGAGGTTTCCGTTTTGCCGTCTATTACACAGGTGATTTTTTTTAAATTTCAATACTTATATAATTAAAAACTTTAACATAAAATTAAATTAGCTTCGTTAAGAAATCAGAATACTTTTTAGCCCTAGTATATTTTTGTGGGTGCTATTATTTTTGGACGCCAATTTTTACTCCGTTATTATTCGACATAATCCTTCCACTAAACGAATCTCGACCCAGATTTCTTTTCTACCAAGCAGAATTTTTTATCGATCAACAAAAATATTTTTATCATATTCAGTTTCTTACATGTGTTTATGCTTATCAAGCGCAAGCTACAATAGTTGCGTATGATTCTACATTCGTCAATTTCTTATACCACAATATTGGACTATTCAAAATTACAAAGTAAAATTATTTATATATTTACATTTAATATGCACTTATAATATACTACAAAATCACCATTACAAATATGTATGAAGAATATAATTATAATAATAAGAACCTGATTTCAATGATAAATAAACGTTTTTACATAAAGAGCACATATTATTCTATTGTTTATACAAGTATTAATAATTTAAAAATAATTAATACAATTAATCTTGAAAAACTAATATACATTATATTAACTTACAAAATCTTTTTTATTAGATTAGTATATCTATATATTGATAATATAATGTAAATTGAGTGACATAAATAAAAATTTCTCATAAATAATAATTAAATTTTAATTTTTAGGTACCGAATTAAAAAATTTTATGAATTATTAAATACCGAGTTACAATATAACTCGAAGGGTTCACAATTTTCGGCATACAATTATATAATTGATTTAATAAAAATGCATTGTAAATGTATCGAGTTTAGTAAAAGTTCAAACTACTAGTTTTTTATCAATCATGGAAAGGAATTTTCATTAATCCTTGTATATTACTCATTATAGACTCTATAACCTTAATCAAACTATGTACAATTCATTCAATGCAATAATGTGGACACTTTTCGTACTTATGTGGAGTTTTGGAGCTGTTTTGGTATAATTACTTTTTAAATATATTGCTAATTTAGTGTAATAGTTAATACTAATTTATTATTAATAAAATTATGATCATTTTTAGATTGTATTCAATGTAAAAAATCTCATTAATTTTACTCGATTTACAATAATAGCTTTAGGGCTAGCTGGTACTCAAATGTACATGTATCTACCGTGCCAAATAATTTCTGAATGTAATGACTATTTACGCCAAGCACTGTATGTATATATAGAATGACAAATTTGGTTACAGTTTTTATACATTTCTATCATTTTTTGAAGTCTTTTACATATTTAGCAATTTTTAGGCGCAAATATTAATATAATTACAATTTTTATTTAAATCATATTCGTGTCTTTATTAGGTTTGGTTATTTTTAACATAATATTATAGTTTTGTTCAAAGAGTGGCTTAGGATAATTTCTATACTATTTCATAGTCACTTTTTTAGTTTGCTTATTTATTGTTTGATTTTTTTAGATTTCAATATGAGACGATAGCATGACTTATTTTAAATATATCATAATTTTATTTGATTGAGAAAATAAATGATTTCCTTGTTATGTTAATTTGAATCAATTTTAGACTATGAATAAAACTTAAGAAGTCGATGAATGTTATAACATCAAATTAAAATGTACAAATTTAAAAACTATTCATAGGATTTAATTAATTTTTAAAATTGTAAAAAGTCAGGTTTTTTAATTCGATTGCACTTTTATTCGCGGATTCGCAATTAATATTTAGAGTAATATATCTAGTTGTATTAAATGTTTATTATATATCGGCGATTTAGAGTGAGAAGCAGATGATCGGTGCGCGAAGTGCTTCAGTGGATTAAATTTTTAATTATATATTTATAAATGTAAAATTAAATTTCAAAATAAATACGTAAATGTATTTATACGTAATGTATTTATACATTTATAACTTTATCTTAAGAACAAATTCAAAAACTAAAATATGTATTTGAATTATCTGATGCTTGAACTGATCTGCGAAGTAGTTGCTTCTCACAGCCCTCGGAAATACAGTATTATTTTATAATATGATTTTAGTTATGAATGCTGTTGGTATTATTTTCCTGTAAAAGCACGAAAATTAATTTATTTTATGTTAATACGCTGTTCAGTTCCATGTGAAATGAAGGCTGGATCATTTTTAAAAATGAATTTTCAATCTTGTGGTCACGTGAGTTTAATGCAATATGATTGAATACCGATTATTTACGATGAATTTAATTATAAATAAATTTTTATTTAAAGATGTTACGAGCCTCGCTACAATACTTTATGATATTAGCATCTAAAAGGAATAGTAAATTTATATAATTTATACAGTCAATTTACAAGAATTATGCAGAAATGACCCAACTTAATTAGAATTAAATATACCAAATTCGTAGTTTACATATGTATTACCTACCATGTGTAATATTCGTAGATAAAAAGAATAAAATGCTTCCATATTATTTCGTTTATATTCATTTATTCCTATTACAATCATAAGACAATTATTAAAGTTATCTTAAATACAAAGTTAGGAATTAAGAGGTCAACGCTAATTTTTCTTAGTACAGAAATGCATATGTAACAAAAAATAAAACTGTTATAAAAAATTTTAATGTTTTACTGAAAAGTATGACGAAAAAAATGTTATAATTTCAATTATAATTTCAATATCGATTTGTTAGATACAGATGCACACGCATTATTTTTTGTCAAACGTCATTTTTTATTTTTTGCGGGTAAAGCGTGAACCATAGACTATTGACAGGGATAAGAATTAAAGCAACAACTTTTTTTGTACTTGTATTTTAAAATCTGCAACCAAAATATATATGCAATTTGCAAAATGTTAATAAAAACTTGATATATTTTATTTACGTGTACTTCTACGCTTGATAAATGCTCACAACCACTATTGATTCAGCAGATTCCAAATGAAGGCCAATCGGCGTGATCGAAGTTAACAGTAAGACTACCAGGAATCTCGTAGATATGGAGCCGTTGGACAAGCGCACTCCGGAGGAGTTCGTGACGGTGGTCAACGTACAGGGTGGCGTCCAGCAACAACTGTTGCAGCAGCAGCAGTCGCCGGAAAGCTTCGTTACAGTTTTGTCCATCGGTAGTGGTAAGCGGGAAGATAAGCAGATGCCTCTCGTGAGCAACGGCATCGATCCCGCCCACCCAGAGGAGGAGGTCGAGGTGTATAGACTGCCCGGCGAGAGGCTCGGCTTCGGCCTCAAGTTCGAGGGTGGTAACAAGACGTCCGAGCGTGTTCGCAGACTCTTTATCCAAAGTTGTGCCGAGCAGAGCCCTGCTAGTAGAGCCAAGTGCTCCTGGGGCAATCTTAGCGAGGGCGATGAGGTAAATATAAATGTTACACACATTTTACTTCTTAGGTTACATTCATGAGACCTTATGAATGAGACTTTATGCAGTTTATGTTATAAACTCATTAGTTTAAATTTATTAGTATAGTACATGTTTTAACATTCTGCATAATTTTGTATTAAATGTTTATTTTTAATTTAAACAAAGCAATCGGTGAACTTTTATATTTTACACTTGCTCAAATCAACAATATTATAAATTCAAAAACATAAAGTACAGAGAAATTATACGTAAGAAACTAACGAAAGTAAAGAATATTACAGGTTATTCAGAATATATATATATGTTTTTAATGAGTGACCCATGAAAGTTTATTGTATTTGCGAACAGGGGATTACGATTAACGATATATAATTTCATTAAAGTAATCTTAAAGAAATAGTTGGGTAAATGATAATAATACGTTCATTTATTCTCTCTTATATTAAAAGAAACAGTAAATTGTTTTTGCTTTGTATGCATTCTCTAAATAAAAATATAACGATTTTGACTATCCATATATTGTTAAAAAATAATTTGTCATTAGTGCATACAATATCGAAGTAACAAAATCTGTTATTCATAAAATCTTATAAGACATATCTTGAGAAAGAAATTACACCTTAATTCGCTTCTCTAAATATGTAAAGTATCACTATAACATATTTAGAGGCACGACTGGTACTAAAGAATGAGAAAAGAATGCAAAAAGTCAATATGAACTTCATTATTTCTACAATTTATCCTGTCTAATGAACTGTACTCATCGTCACTTTATACGACAGGTGCTGTCGATCGACGAAGTACCTGTGACGCAGATGACACGGTTGGATTGCGTGCGCCGACTGAAGGAATCACAGTTAGTGATAAAACTGGCGGTACGGTGCCGAGGTGCGCTGAGGCCGGAGGTTGTCAGCGCTGAACGGAAGCTCGCCGGTCAACAACAGCAGCGCAATAAAGTGCCGCCAGAGCTACCGGCTGCTCCACCGCCTGTTCCTCCCAGGAAACTAAGGCACGCGGCGGTAAACAGAGGACCAGCCGATGGTGAGGCTAATCCAGGTCAGTCACTCGTACTTATACTTTCCTATGCTTTTATTTATATGAATTAAAGTCAAACAAATTATGGTAAAATGAGACGATAAAAAAGACTTTGTTTACATGAATTCCTGGATGAATTCACTTCTGGATGAAGCTTATTTTACTTTTAGTTAATAAATAATAAGGTATATACATATATCTGAATAATGAATAATTAATCTTTGCTAAAAAGTATAATAATACTTAATAATAAATAAAATATTATTTATAAACTTTGTTGAATGAGTAACATGCTAGTGTTTTCATCATTATTATTCATAAACATGAAAATTAATGTATAAATTACCGTTTATATAGAGTGACTACATTAAGGATTTTTCCCCTGCTCAATGTATCTGTGAAAGTTAAGAGAGCATCATTAGGTTAATTTCACACCACACGAGAAAGTATATAATTGCATATTAAATATGTTATTTTTATTGAATTAAAAAATATTAATTTTCTCTGTTAATTTATGTTGATATTATCAGTAATAATTCTACTTCAATGTTATGATTTATACATATGATACGATTATTTAAGCTTACATGATTACGACTTATATATTTAAAAAGATTATCTTGTGAAAATAGATCAAATATTTCCCTGTAAGAAAATAGTCCGCGCAATACGGCGTATCATCGGCTTATATCAACCTAAATCACCTAAATCACCTAAAATAAATTTATATACAAATATAATCAAAACCTAATAATAAATTTTTCTATGCCTTATCGATGTCTGATCAGGTAAAATTACAGTAAACAGCATATATTTGCATTGATTACACATGCAACATTTTAAATTTAACAGATATCCTAATATTTAAAATCAGTTTTATTTTCCTTTAAATTTTAAATCGGAAATTCGTAAAAGAAGTTGATGAATATTCGTAAAGGTGTCTAATTGTAAACAATATTGTTTACATGTCATGCCCAAAAGTCTAAGTTAAATCGATTGATAAAGTGTGATATTTGTAGGTACTAAAAAAGCTTGGGATAGCCCGAAATCCACGAGCTCATCGCAATCTGGATCGCCACAGTCACAAGGAAGTTTTCGAAGTACTGGAAGTAGCGTTAAATCGAGTCTTTACGAAAGCTGCACGTCTTCACCAGTAAAAAATAATCCTGGATCAAAAAGTGAAAGTCCTAAGGATTCTTCAAAAATGCACATGTCACCAGTTCTAAATAAAACGAAACAGGTATGATAATATATTATATTCAAATGCTGATATTACTTTTATATTAACTGTATACGATAACATATCAAGTAATTTAAAAAATGTATTTGAATTTGGAAATAGGACATTCAGTTTGTAATGGCAGTTCTGTAATGGTTAATTAATTTTATAACTATAGATATTTTTATTTATCATCAATTTTTAAAATATAGGTAATCCTTAGTACTATACTGAAATTTTCAGTATATTTTTACGTTACTAATTGTTTCCATAAGTAAAAGAAAAGTTGTAGATCAACAATTTTTTAATTTAATTATACGATTCATTATACAAGAAAATGTACATTCGTAAAATTATTTATCGATAAATGTAAAAATGTGGACACTGCAGTAAAATTATAATTTTTACAACTGTAGAAGTAACGTCATAACGGTGGAAGAAAACATAGTATTTCCCACATCCATGAAACCTTTGCAATTAGAAATATAAGCTTTCACCGGTTCATGATCATAATGGGCCTTACGCCACGATGTAATAGCCCTGTGCAAAAGAAGCTTGCCTCTCCTTACTTAGAAGGCAACTAATCGCTAGTGCCGTGCAGTCGTACTACTATATGGCAATCACAGACAGTCCGATCTCTCATTACTTCTGCTTTTCACAGGAGACACCAGCGGAGGCTCAGTCTTACCTGGACGCGCGCTCGCAAGACGGCTCGAGCACGCAAGGCAGCACCTCGGACGATACTGGCAGTTCTCTCTCGACAGTGGTAGATCGCTTCTCAACCTCAGATCGCTACTCCACGGCTTCGACGGCCTCAACGGCCTCGGAGCAGTTGTATGGGCAACAGGAGCCACTGGGTCCGGAAGTCGACCTCTGCAGCGAGGCCCTCCTGAACAACGGCCTCGGCGTCGATCTGGACAGTCCAGACTTCCTTCTGACACGCCTAGCCAACTCGGAAGCGCGGACGTACGTGGACGCACGGGGCGACGTGGAGCGGGTGACGGCTGTCGTGGCGCCCAATACCGTTCTCATAGAGGAGACGCTCACAGTTACAACCGCCGCTCAGCTTTCAAGACGCACCCCTTAGCTACGGCCACGAGCCCCGTCCCGGCATCTTCTACTCGGCCGATCTAGCCGCCGACTCGCGTACACACTTTCGTCCGATCAAGGACGACGCCGAGGTTGTCGACCGCGTGTTCAACGGCGAGGTCTCCCGCGAGGCGCCGCCCTTGCCTGCGAGGAACCACGTCAACCGCATTCCCGTCAATCAGCACGAGGCTAGTGAAGCTAAGATGCCCCAGCTACCACCCAAACCTATGCCCAGAAAGGACGTCAAGGCCAAGCGCAAGAGGCCACCACCGCCTCCACCTCCGCCGAGGCGCGAGCCTCCGCCGCCCGTGCCTGAGGTTAGAAACCTCGGCCCTCAAAGAAAGGAAATTATCCAGGAGGCGGAGAATGATGTTCCCGTAGATAATGGCCTCCATAGTGTCGTACACGAGATAGACAAATCGAAGATGCTCGCCGCCGATGAGAATGCTAACACGCAACTTCAAGAGCTGCAGCCGATAGACGAAATTGCGGATGCGGCCAAATCAAAGGTTCCACCAACACAGAAGCCACCCTCGAGGACCTCGGACCAGTGCGAGGTGCCCACTCGAGGTGCTAGCGCTTCTGTCAACGATGACGATGAGCCCCACCACGTTGACCTTCTCGTAGAAGCGAAAAACAACATCAATAGGACGCTGCTCGTCGACAGGAGCAATGGCAGTACCGAAATAGTTCAGGAATACAGTGAAGAGATGAATCCAGGCGATAGTGAAGTACATAAACCGGTGTCTGATGGAGATGTACAACGAATTGAAAACGAAATGGTTGAAAGTGATAGTGAAAGTTCGGAAGAGATCAAAGCGGAAACGTTGATAAACGGGTACAATGCGATCAATTTTGAGCAGACTGATGTTGACGAGGTTGATCGAGTTGAATCGGCTTGCGAAAATGATATCGGACTCGTTCCAAGGAATACAGATGAAGTCAAGGAGGTGCTCGATGAGGAGGATTTGACTGATGAGAGCGACGGCGACGATTACTACTGGCAGAGTAATTTAGCTACGATTGGGGAAGAAGAGGAAAACAATTCTTTGGAATATGATGATGCGTATGTCTTAAATTTTATAATTAATAGTGAAGCACAATTTATAGTTTCTGCTTATAAATTGTCATGCAAAAAAGCTACCACCATAAATTTATCCAAATGTATATACAAATCACTTTTCATTGTAATTTTACACAATAATCTGTCATAGGCTCGATCATAAGCATAACTACAAACTTATTTCGTGTTTTAAGTCGGATTTGAGAAAAGTAATTGGTACTTCTTGTGATACACTACCGATAATTTTTAAACGTGTTTCGTTAAAAAATTGTAATTTTAAAAGCACTTAATGATTTTATGTAATCATCAACATAAACGTTGTCGACATAAACTAATCAATTTAAAATATAAGAGTACATATAAAGGTACATTTGCAAACGTATTTAAATCTTTATAAAGTCTTTATGAATACTAATCTTTGAAATTAAATTTTTGTTAATATAATATTAAATATTATTTACTCATCAAAAAGTTTAAAATAGTGAGGATTCTTTACTGTTACTAAGTGAAATACATAAACTAAAAATCGATGTTATCATGTATGCCGCGAGAGATGTCTTAATTATCAGTCGGTAAATTAGAAATTGTGCTTAAAATAGATTGTTCTAGGAGATAGTTTATTCGTAAAATTATTTTAATATTTTGCTATTAGAATAAATGTTTTACCATTTAAAAACCGTAATATGATTAAAATATTTAATATATCTATTAATAACATTTTTGAAAAAATAATCAATAACTGTATTTATTACCTACACATAATTTAATACTATAATCATGTATTATATTTATTTATATATGTGATCAACAAGAGAATTATTAATTTTTGAATTAGAAAAATTATGTGAATTAAAGGCATAAATATTATAGACAATTGTTTTCAGATATTTTTATATGCAATTGCATGATTCCCAAAATATTGTTGAATATAGTATAAAATTAAGTATAGATATGTCAGTAATTGTGAATATTTGAAATAGTCTTCATTTGGATAGTTTTAAACAATGTACCTTTGAATGCGACGATCTCTGTAGAACCAACAGAGTAAAGAGAAAATCTGTAATTATATTTCAAAAATCTGTACCAAAACGTTAAGTTTATATAGGCAATAATTTTAGATGGTTACATGATTTTTATTTCTTATAAGTTTTTTAACACAATGATATGCTTTAAGAAGAAAAATTAAATATATTAGGTTACATACCAGTTGTCGGTATCTAGTCATGCACAGAACCATGCGACATCGACTATAGTGATTCACGAAGCAATTCAAAATAAACAAAATATAATTATTTCGCATGCACCAGAATTCGTTATGAATTTCTTAATATCTTTTTAAAAATAAAACCTACTTGTAATACATTATGTTACAGTTGAATTTTATAGTTCAATAATGAACTAATCTCCGTAATTTTGACATAATTAAAATATTCTAGAATTGTGTGCACATAAACTAACAGTAATTATATTTTAACTAAATGCTTATGATTTACTCTTTTATTTGCATCTTCGATATATATTTATAAAAATACTTTATTGAAAATAATTGATCATTCTGACAATTGTATAAACATTCATCATATTCATAATTATTAATAGTTATTAAGTAACATATAACAAAAAGAAATTTAATTAATGTATGTTATAAGAATATGTACGCACAAAAGTACTAAATGAAAAAAACTATAAATAGAAAGATAAATTTTTCATAAATTTTATAAAATATATAAAAAAAATTATAATTACAATTCGCCTATCAATTCACATGTAAAATTTGACTTAATATGCATGAAACCATAGTAGCTGATTAATATAATTATAATACAGAAAAGCCTTATTTTAAAATTAATGTCTGTCAAATTTGGAAAAATTTTTAAAGCTATAAGTAAAAAAGTATCTCGATTCAAATTTTTAAAAATAAGTGCCTCGCGGATGTTATCTCTGATACTATGTACTATGCAGCTAATTTTTTTATGAATCTAGTTGTTGTAATTGTTAATCCTTCAAAAATCAACTGTTGTATAATTATTATTTTGATACGGAATAATAAGTTTTTCATCCATTATAAAACTATAAATAATAACAATAAATAAATTGCCAATTCATATATATTGACGAATTAAAATAGTAAATAATGATGTAATTATAAATGAATTAAATGCACATGCATTTTCGTAAGAGAAAGTTTAGTCCAAGTATTTTATCCATTAATTTATTTCTTTTTGTATATTATTTCAGCAATGAGAGTTTACCTTCCCCTACTAATCAATCTATCGAGAATTCGGAAGTTATTGAAGACGTGTCTGAGAGTTCGGAACCATATTCAGATGAAGCTGTAGATACAAATGGTAAGTGCGTTATACTATTTTATAAACAAATAATTGAAAGTAAAGAGACAGATTTGTTTATTAAAAATTACAGAAGCATATAATTTGTATAAAATTATACAAAAGTTGTAGCGGAAATTGAACTATAAATTAAAATATATGTCTATACATATTTTGTCTCATATTATAAAAATAATTTCAAAAATATATGTCAATTATAAAAACATGAAATTTTTTTTCTGAAATTCAGTTTTTTTGTTTTTCCTCTTTTTTCCGTTTTAACTTTTTCTTAATTGGTCAAAAAATTTTCGTACATAAAAATATATAATCAATACAATAAATTACTATACATAATATACGAGTGTAAACATCATAATAGTATAATCTGAATATAACATATTCATTATACCGTCTTCAATGTATATAATTCTGTAACTAAATTTATGTTTATTATTGTAATAAATGAAATAATTACAATATGAAAAGTAGAAGCTTATACACAAAAAGTAGATATATTTATTTATCCATCATTTAAGCTGTAGAAGGATGCACTAGTTGCGTCGTCCGTGCCTCGGTAATCCATTCCGGAGATGTAGTCTTTAACGAGGAACTACCGTTGAATCCAGTATTGGTGCACATTCGAGGAATGAATATCTCGTGGAATTCACTTCTTACAGCTTGATTTGAGTGGTTGAAGGAGAAAAGATCCGCGAGGTAGGCACTCGGGTTGGCAGACACGCCCATTCGAATAATTTTGTAAATGATAAGGTTGAGAAAATAATGACCCTCGCGGTTAACCTTCATCGTAAGATATATTTTATTACGTTATTTCGCAATGGTATATATATATATATATATATATATCTTTAAAATTATGGATATTATTTCATTATTAGATCCATAGGAAAATATAATAGTTGTTTGCACAATGACGGTATATGCATGCTCGGTGCCGAATATTTGGTAGTAGATATCCCTTTGAACGATTGTAAAGAGTGAGTAATCTGAGGGGAAAATCGGCATCCATTAGAGGCACCTTTAGCCTTAGCGAGGAGGCAAGTGGCGAAGGAAGCGCGAGAACAAAAGGAGATAATAGGACTGGGATATGGCAGCTGAAAGGCAACTTTATTAAATATATCGAAACAAAGTCCCGGCGGATTGGATTGCAGCGTCTGCACGAAGGGAGTAAATCTCGGGTTAATTCCCGGGGCGGTTGGGAGAGGCTGGCATCTCGGCTGGCATTTATGCCGGTCTCCGGGGTCTCCGGGGCAGGGAGCGGGGCACGCGAACCGGAAACGGCCGGGCGCTCGAATCGCGCCTCGCGGATAAGTCAAAACGCCATACATCACGATCGGCAGGGTAGGCTGGCGCTCGGAGCACCGCGGGCCCGGCGAGGGTCTCCGGCGAGCCCTTGACACGGGCGGGGGGGCCCTCGGGAGATAAGGCGCCGGCGAGGCGCGCACGACTCCGGGCCGGCGGCGGCCGGCTCCTCCGCGCCCGGCAACAAACGGCGAAACAAACGCGGCCGCGCTATTATTACCGCGCCCGCATGCGCGGGAATAGGGCGCGCTCGCCCGGTCCCGCGGGAAAGGCCACTTTCGCAGAAAGGCATAAATATCCGGGCGCACAATGACTCGGTCGATAATCGCGAGGCGCGCGGATGATAAACGGCCGATTAATCCGCCGGGGGAATTAGAGGGGCGCGGGCGATTAATTATGCCGGGCGGCGGGACACCGCGACGCCCACGCGCCCCGCCAGGCTTACGCATTAATCATCCGCGGGCGCGGGATAGGATCGCGCGCGCGATCGCCGGGGCCCGATAGCGCGACGCACGCCCGACGCCCGGTGTTTATTGTGCTGCCTCGCTCGAACCGGGAGCTCCGAGGCCTTGGACCGCGCCGCTGCGCCTGGGCCTCCTTACCCTCGGACCTCGCGGCTTACTTCCCAGGGGAATAGCCTTGGTGCCGAGCGAGCGCCGAGCCGCAGCCTCCTGCCGCAGAGGAAGACTCTGCCCTCCTTATCCGCGACTCCCGAATCCAAGTTCTCCTGCGAGATCCCGGGCGATCGAATGCGCGGACTCGGAATGCCGGCCTTTTCGATCCGTCCAACTGCGGGAAGCCCCGGATTGTTCAATCGTCGGCCTGCGAGTCGGCCTAGAGGGATCGAAAACAGTGTCCGAGCCGCTGACTTATTAACCGCGTTCCCCAGCCTCGCGATCCTTTCACTCCCGCTCCCTCAGACATAGTGCAATGAAGGATTAAATTGAGTTGGAAGGGAGGACTCGGGAGGAAGTGGCGCGTGCTTTCTCGCCGGTCGATATATCGATCGCAATGGTCCGAGGCACTCGATCGGAAGGACGCGCAATGCAGTGTCTACCGGCAAGAGGGCTTGAGTCTAAAGAGGAAGAACGCGGAGTAGATGCATTGGTAGATAGGAGGCCCACGTGCAGGTCGAGCGGAGGTTGGCCGCAAGGGAAAAATCTCTCGCGATCGCTCTGAAAAATAACAATAGATCTCGACGCCTCCTTGGAGATAGGCGCGCGCTCTGCGGCAGACCGAGATTTCGCCATGGCCGGGGCTCACGGCGTATCCCCGCATAGGGTTCCTCGCGTGAGGTCGATTAATCGAGCGGGGCACGTTCGATCGGGTGGAAAAAGTCCCCCAATGGCCGATATTACTTGGAAGCTCGGTCCCCGGGGCCGCGATAGGAAACACGCGGGGTAGCGATAGGGGGCGCGGGTGCGTTATGCCGGGATCCTCGGGCGCGGACGTGCCGGCGGCGCGCGTTGCGCAAAGGGCGCACCGGCGTTAGGTAAGCGAGCGCAAGCAGCGAGCATCGTGTGGGCAGAGGGCACGGGACTGGCACTTCCTCCTGGCCGCAGCGGAATAAGGCCGGAAGCGATGAAAGGATCGAAAGATCTCGGTGCAGGGCGCATCGGTTATCGGGGCCGGGGCGGCTGCGCACGCGATCCGCGGCCGGCCGGCCCGGCGTGTACCTTGTTGCGCCCGGCTTCCTTCCGCACACGGGATTTCGCTTGATTGATCGCCGGTCCGCTCGCGCGCACTCCAACCTTGATTGGCTTTTAAAGCGCGCCGCGGCAAAGGGCGGGCCCTAACGACCCGCTGAACGAGCGCGCGCGCGCGGATCAAGTGCAGCCCCCCGCCCAATAACAAATCGCGTGCGTGCGCGGCCCGCGGTGCAGATCGGCCGGGGCGCGCGGGCCCTTCTTTACGAGGTGGGCCCAAAGAACCGGGGGGCAGACAAATCGCGGCTTTCAATTGAACTCGGGGGCGAGGCCGGGCGCCCGTAATTGCGCCTCGCGTGCGCGCCTATTAAGCGGTCACGAGGCCTTTTAGTGCGCCCGGGCTCTTTGCCGGCCACTAATTGGCCCGCGACCTGGCCCGAGGGCCTCGGCTCCGGGAGGGGATTCCCGGCGCGCGAGTGGACGCCCGCGACGCGCCCGATAAATCACCGGCGGCCCGGAGATAATAGAAATTTGATCGATCCGCCCGCGAGTCGTCCCGGGGAGCGGCCGCGGGAACGGGGCCGGCGCCGAGTGGGCGGCGCCCCACGCGGCCCCGGGAAGTTTCGCAAGCCGCTGGCACCGGCTTCGGAGCGTGGGTGTGAGAAGGAGCCGCGGCCGAGGCGACGACGCGTCCCGGCGCCCCCGAGGAACGCCCCCGGCTACTTATCCGCTTAAGCGCCTGCCGCCCGCTCGCCGGAGTCGCTTTCTACCTCGAGTGCGACTTTCAACGAGTTCGCCCGCTTGTATCAATACTCCAGCAGCCATGCTGTTTCACCAAGCCTGCTTTATTGCAGCTTTGTTTCGATATGGGCTCACGCGCATTTCCTCGGATCCCTTTCGAGATCTGCCCGATAGATCCGATAGCCTGCATGAGCCTCTATGAGTCGATCGCCGAACGACATAAACGCCGCGCAGGATCGCCAATTAGTAAAGTAAAGCTTCTACGAGCAAGCGTACATTTCCCATGCTTAATAATGTTGTCTGCGGGCCAAGTGAATCCTTCCCCGATATACAGTTTAATCAACATCTTTTTCGCCACTTTAACCGAATAATTATCTTGTATTATCGAGGCTGACTTAACGAGGAGCTATTTCCTCCCTATAATCCGTGGGACGAGTCGAGAACCTCTTCCTCAAAGTGTTGTGGCAGCGAATCCGGCGCCCTTAGCGTGCCGGTGCCGCGGAAAAACCGGGCTAATCGCGCAGAAGAAAGGCCCAGCTAAGCGACTCGGTTTACTGTGTCCCGATAAACCCGAGCTGTCTCTTAAAATGCATAGAAGAAGGGCCGCGCGCGGGTAAAAGGGTTAATGCGCGCTAGACCTCCTTTCCATGCGACGCGTGCCTCGCGTGTACGTACATGCACGCGGTACACGCGTGCATCCTTCGACGCTTCGCCGGAAAGTATTATACGCGCGCGCGCGCCTCGAGTTGCGTAATTGAGCGCCGCGCGGTCACGCGAGCTGCCCGCGCCCTGATTTACATTAATGCGCGGATAACCACCGATAAGCCAGGGAAGATACTGGCCGGATTCATAAATCCCGCAACAGCGTGTCTTTGTTTCCGCGGCGTCTGCTAATCGAGCGGCTTGACTTCCTAAGTGAAAAATTACAGGTTGCTACTTGCTAATGCGGACGGGTATGTAATGAGCGGCCGATTGAGACTTCGAGGCCCGCGGCCCGGCCGCATCGCTCTGCTCGGTCACTTTTCCCTCATTGATTCCCTCCAAATGGATTTCCGCGGGCGATTCAACCCTACGTTATGAGATAATTGCCGGATCACGAGGTCTGATTTACAGTCGACAGTGATACCGATCTTTAATTTCGGCAGTCTTCGACTCTACCGCGTTTCTATCCGTAACGATCGATTTAGGCTGACTATGTAACGATTAACGAGCTCGGAGCTAACTATGTGAAAGAGAGAGAGAGAAAAAATACGGTTCTCTTGTCGAAAGGTCTTCTATTTAATACAAAATAAATAACAGATTTTTAATATGCCTTTATATACAGAGTATAAATATAAATAATAAACTCAAAATTGAATTAGATTCGGTTAAATAATTTGTCAGCTATATCAAAAAATATTATTTACACAAAATTTATATTTTCTCAGTCAAAAAACACTTGAACGAGCTTCATTGGTTTGTAGGAAATCTTAGGAAATCTGAATAAAAATTTATGGTTTGAAGATTCACTGTTTTATAATTGTCTGTTTATATAGTTTTTTCTAATCATTATAACCTGTTTAATACTCTTTAGAACAAATGTATCCTTTTTTCATTGAACTTTCATTTTACCTACTTTCATTATTCTAATTTCAACGTTTTAAAATGATGTTAATCTTGTATGCCTTGTAATTTTGATTGGAAATATTGCCGGCAGAGCTGGCGTGCCTCAAAAGTACCTCGGAAAGTACTTGCTATCCCTTGAAATTTATTCAGATTTAAAGCCACAAAAGCGATTTCACTCTCCTCCGTCGCGGGGTTATTGGTGAAAAAGTGGATCTCTTCCGAAAGGCCGAGCGCAGCATCCACACTTGCGCCGGTTCACACGGCCCGGACAACAAACGCCCATTTTTTAAACTTTCTCCTTGGGTGAATAGCAGCTAAAACGCTCAAAGGTGCGCCGGCGTGCTGCTGACGCGGACTAGATCAGTGTCAACGGGTGGCGGAGCCGCGATCGCCAAATAAGGACCGCGTCTGCTCTATGCACTTTCCTCACAGGACCTGTTGCTTAACGGCGGACAAAGGTTAGCGCCTAGAGGAGTCGCGCGCGCCACCTTTCGCACGGCAAGCGCGGCGGAAAAACGGAGGCGCGGCCCTCGGCCAGAGAGCCGTAGGGACGAATGTCGGCGGAGCAGCGGCCTCGAGCGACGATCGGCCCTCCGAGCGGAGCGCCCGGCGCATTAATCACGGCTCGTCGTCCCCGGGCCCCCGGTCCCCGGCCCACGGCCCGCGAGGCAGGTGACTGCGGGTCGCGCGGCGTGAAAAAAACCCGATCGGCTTATCTGGCCGATGAGATCGGTCACTCGATCGGTACACTCGGTGCTTCCGGGCGGGTCAACGCCCGCGGCGCGGACGCTCCTCCCTTTTGGGCCCCTGCACTTCCGGGCTTCTCCGCGGGCGCTTGAGCGATGCGCAGGCGCAGGGGAATAACCATCGAGGGCTTACTTACGGTCGTGTTTACGTAATAATTCATCCTTTGTTACGCGCGGCCCGCGGCCTAAGTGATTCTCGAATGGGAGGCGCAATCGAGTCGCTGGGCGACTGCGCAGTCGTAAAATGAAATAATCCATTCTCGTGGGCTGGGCCGCGGCAGGCAGCGCCGGGGTTTCTCCTATCCCACACCTGCTTCCAGCCGCCTTTAATTGAATGGCAATAATTCGTTTTGTGAAATTCTAAGAATAGCACCCGCCATTGTTACTCGTACGCTACTCCAATATAAATGTGCACAGGTGTATACGTGCGCGCTGTTGTGTACGTGCAGATGTATCCGAGTGAGTGCACCGGTGCGCGGCCGATGTAAAAGGAAGCGATTGTGTCAGGCTTTCTAATGGTTTTTTCCCTTTTGCCGATACTATTTTTGCACTCGCGCGGATAACGAGATAATGGCATAAGAGTTTTCGACTATCGATAAATGGCATGGAATTATTGGAAACCCATACTTCTCGCAATCGCCATTATGCGCAACAAAGCCTTCGAAACCTTTACACGGTACCTCTATCGCGTATTTTTATTAGTCCCCCTTGTGCATTTAGTTGGCCAACGATCACCATTATATCCCAGAACGTAATAATTTCTTGATTTTATCGTCCGTGTGTTTTAATACTTGTTCGAAATATAGAAAACCCTGTATTATCAATCTCTAGGCGAGGTGAATTTATTTTGTCATTTCGCACGACTATCTCTTGTATAAATGCTCCGAGTTTCACGGTCTTTATCGCCTCCTCCATTACCCGCCGCAGCTTCTTCTCGACCCTCCGCTGTACGCTATATAAGCTCCTGCGGAGTATATAGAACTAGCGTTAGTTCCGCCTCGGCCGTGACCAGGTCTCGCTATCTGGTAGCGATTCATCCATTAGCCTCTTCCCCCCTGGCTCCTCCGCATCAAAGTTTAATAACGATAGCGCACGCGCGATGAGAAATTCTTATTAGTAATAGGATCAGCCGCTCGAAAAATTCCATTAGACTTTTAACTTTGCAGCCCCATCGATTCACGCGAGGCGATTTCTTTTTTGGTCGCTCGAGTGTAACAGCCTAAAAATATCGCTCGACCAAAAATCATTGCCCGCGCGAAGAGAGTTTTAGAAAACAGATTTAAACTACCCTGATACTAGGCAAAAATATATTTAAATATAAAAATATATTTTGAATACGAACGTATATCTGATTTTCTTACTTAACTGACTTATCTAAATATTCATAATAATCTGCAGGATATATATCTACAAATATTTAACGATAGTCTGGACAAATTAATATTTACTTAAATACGTCAATTAAAAGCGAGGTGTTAAATTTATTTACTACGCCATGTTAACTCGTCGTTAATGGAGAAGGAAAGGGTGAATATTCCAATCTGTATTAACTTTCAAGCTTGCTATTGCACTTTATCGTCTTGGACGCATGCAGCGTAATACTGCTCTTTTTGCCAATATGCACGTATAGAACAAGTATAAAAACGTACATCTAACATTAAGGCTATAATGCATATAACAAAATAACGCATATATACATGTGTGTGCGTGTGCGTGTGTGTAAGTATGTACGTGCTTTCTGGCAACATGATGGCAGGCTCGTCAAATTCAATAAATTACCAAACTTTCTATTAAAAATGTTCCGATAATAAATTATAATAAAATAGTAGATAGTAATAAAATAACAGTGATATTTTTATTAGAAAGTTTGATAAATTCGTCGATTTAAGAGGTCTGCAATAATTATTTCACGAGAAAGTGTAGTAACACTTACTAAACAATTTGCCTCGGTGAGCGTGTACATATATTAACTATGTGCATCTGCGGTACTTGAGAACTATTGAGAATTGTAGTTAATAATCCCTGAAGCGATTCCACCGGTGATTCCAGAGACACAGAAGAGCAGTTACTTGAATTTAACCATAATGTACGTAGGAATACAATACTGGAAAAGAGAAAGGTTGTCAGGAAAAGCTTGTGCTCTCAAAATGTTTAGAGCTGCAGGTTGTACAATTGCAAAGTTTCAGCTTTAGCTTAACGAGCTTTAGCCGTTCGAGCTAGCTAAGTAATAGGTTTTGAAAGGAGGTATTACTCGGGAGAGTCAAGGTATCTAGGTATGCAGACGATGCGGCTTACCCACGGAGAGGCAGGAATTGGCTATTGTACAGTTAGCGGCTCGCCGAGGGGGCATCCCCTAGTTTTTTGCCGCGGCGCCAAGCCGCGTGCGCCCGGAGACAGTGGCGCGCGGCGAGTGATAAACGATTAGGAAGAGGGTCGGCGGGCAGGAGCGCGCGCTCGCCTAGCGCCCCCGCGGGCTGAAAAACGCCCCGGGGCCGGGGGGCTGGGGGAGTGGGCCCCGCCCGAGGCCTTGCGAGTGGCGCGCGCTCGGCTCGCGCGCCGGCACCGCCGCAGTGGCTGACCGCGCTCAAGGCCTTCTCCCCTACCCGCGGCCGCCCGTAACCCTCGCGCGGGTCCGCCGGGGCCTCGCGACCGCCGCCCGAGGCCGCGCACAATGCCGCCCCGCCCCTCTCGCCCCCTCTCCCTCTCTATATATGTATGTCGATTTCATCTATTTTAGCCGCGGCGACTGGCTCGCCCGGTTTTTTACCGGCCCTTGACCGAGCGAGCGCGAGGGATGCGCCCGAGGAAGGCGCGGCTCTCCCCCGGGAGCCAGTGCGCGCCCGGTCCGAGGCCCGATCTGGCCCGAGCCCGGAGCAGACCGCCGCACCTCCTGGCGCACCTCGACTCCCACCTCGATCGCGCGGTGCCCCAGGCTTCCTCCGGACTCTGCACGGGTCCTCCTTCCCTCGAACCTCGAGACGTGCACTTTGACGTTCTTCACATTACAGCCCGGGTAGAAAATTCACCGCTTTCTACGCTGGACGTGTAATCGAATGGGCTCTCAAGTGACAAACAGTCTCAATGCGGTAAAAATGATACAAGCTCATTGCCAAACACTGCGAAACACGCATTACTGCACATAGATCAACATCCTAGTTATGTAATTCCTTCTCAATTTGTTTAAACCTTAATTTTATGAATAATTATGACCTGAAAATGCTGCAGATTTCTACCAGGGAACTCGCGCAATCTAGTCTTACAAGATCAATAGTAAAAATAACAATAATCAAATGCCCGACCGATCGTTTATTCTTTAGTGTCTATATTTTTACGCTCCTTGGAGTTAACTTGCATCCTTTAAAGCTTCCTGCTATTCGTATCGATGATCATCACAAATGCATGGCCTCTAAATATCCAATGCTGATGGGATAACCATACGGTGCAATCGTAAACTATAAATTACACCGCGATGAAATTGTCTGCTGAATTTCAAACCTCATTATAGTGCAAATATTTTAGTCAATAATACCTGGAATTGCGAACGCCGATAACAATATACTTCTGATTGCAGTATTTTAAAACGCACCAAATAAAAGATTACCGCTGATAGATACCCGGAAGATATTTATATTCTAAAATATATAGTCTTACATACAGCTTATACACTATATATTGTATAATACAGCTTAAGAATTAACTCAAACTAAGCATAATTATGTAAGATAAATAAATACCAAATGTACCACAATGACAACTTTTACTTTTCTTCAATACTAATTATCACAAGTAATATTATTAATATTTCTAAAAGTATATCATAATAAAACATTTAAAAGATTTATTATAATTTTACAACATTGCAGTGGTTGAATCATTAAATCATCGTACATTCATTATTGCATTAAATAAATATGAATTTAATAATTAAATAGAAAATATTATATTATTCTTTTATAATTATATTCTAAATACGAGGTCAGAGTGTACCTATTGTACAGCTGTACAATCTCGGCTGCAACGGCTGAGGCTGATGTTATATTAAGAACGACTATTTACAGATTATATATTTATTGCCATTATTAGAATCGTACAATTAAAGTGGTTTAAACTTTCCCAACTACCTGCTATTTTTCAATAAAGAAAATTAATTTATTCACTATACTAGTGCAAATTTCATAAAAATGTGAAATCGCAAATTTTTCACAAATATACGATTGCCTTGCTTTCAAGGACAGTCATATAAAATTATTAATGATAAATACGCTATCAAACTCATGATTTACAATGCTTTAAGACGACAATAAGTGAAAAATAAAGGCGTCCGTAAAATAGACAGTTAAAATACAATATAATTCGTTGTATGAAAAGTTAAAATATCATAAAATATATTGAATGATCAGGTAAACGTTCATACTCAATATAATAGCAATTTTAAAAATGATCTAAAACAGAATACCTAGTACAGACACGATTGCACTAAACATTGAATAATTTAGCAGGCAAATAATACAATCTCAGCAAGTATATTAATTCTTAAACTTGTAGGAAATATTTAACAAGTAATTTATTCTAAGGTTGATAGCCGTAATTCTTACTACCTGTACTATAATATTACCGTAATTGTTTAACAGAATGCAATAAGAATAATTTGAAACTCGCGTGGTATGCATTAAATATGAACAGTACTTTTTTCGTCAATTAAGTACACACGGATAAAGTTTTTAATTCATAAAATAATATTTCCTTTTTAATCAATCTAAAGGAGTAATAACAAGAGTAATAAAGTCAGTAACTGTACTCGAAAGTATATATAACCGCAATCAATCATCATTAATCAATCGGTAATAACTACAGGGACTTTTTTTGCACGCAATCATTCTTTTCAGTTCATAAACCTAGGCCGCATCGTATATTTACTTATACTTCAGTGCAACACGCACCGCACGATGGGCTAATTACAACTTGGCAAATACAGCCTTATACCTTGTATAAGACTCACTCTACATGCAGCATTAAAATTGCACAGCAATATACATATGTAACTCTTTCTTGATAGATAATAATGCAGAAATACCTATGCGATAGGTGAGGTCGGGCGAAGGGAACGCCATTGGACGGTGCCGACGAAAGTATAAATCTCGGTGCGGTCGGCGCGTCGGGCGGCGAGGCCTCTTAACTCCCCGGCCGCCTCGCCGGCCGCGGGAAGAAGCCGCGCAGGCGGACAAACGGCCGGGACAGCGTAACCGCCGGCCTCATTTCAATCGCAGGACCGGCGACGCGCCTCGCAATTTGTACCGCATCCGCTTTTCGGCGTCCGGGCGATTACGTTATCCCGCGCTAATCGCGCCTCCGCCGTTCAATATTCGCGAGCGCGGATGCCGCGGCAGGGGAGAGGCGGGGGACGCGCGGGAGCCGCGTGCGCGGACAACATTCCAGCGAGGAATGCGCCGCGAGGAGGAGGCGAGCGAGCCGGGGAAAAGCCAGGCTAGTGCAGCGCGCGCCGAGGGCCTATATAGTATACTGACCCAATGATGACTGGCCGACGCGCGGCGGCGATCCTGCTTCCGTCCTGTGCTGCCTGCCTGCGAGCCGGAGCCAGCGCCGCGCTCCTCGGACCTTATATACGCTCAAGCCGCTCGATATATGTTTACTCCTCGTTTATGCCCACCTGCGCTTTTTCCTCAAATGACCAAAATTCCGATTGAAACGTTGAGCCTGTCTGCGCGCACTTTTTTCATCCCGCCAATAATTGACCTTTTCACCGTGACGTTTCATTCCGAGTGTGAGATAAAGCGACCGTATCTTTTCACGTTTCAAGTTGGTTGCATTTCCACTTTAAAGGATCTATAAAGTTTTATGGGTGTATATTTAAATTACGATTAATCTACAAGCGAGTCGTTAAAAAAACTGTTCTTCGTTTCAATTATTTTCTCATGGCTAATACTGTAAAAATCTATTAAATATAATATTTATCGCTGATATTGACAAATAATAAAATAAAAATTAATAACAATATAATTTAAATATAATTATCTAATCGCAAATTCCTTTTTGTTGCAGGTGAGTACGGTATAACGATAAGTATCCAGTTCGTGCGTAAGTTTTTCAAGCGCACTCGGCATTATAAAGATATAATTCTCTTAAAATAAGCAGGTAGGATTGAATTAATTAATGACCACGACTATCAGGTATAGTATTCTTTTATAGATAGGGGACGTCGACATTAGTTAACACCGCGCAACTCAAAGCAAACATTTGCTTTTGAGGGAAAGTCCTGGGATGTCAGAAAAATCGCTACCATATTCGAACTGGTATAAGCGCGGCGTGGAAACGGTAAATAAAATTTCTCGACTTACATTTAATCTAAATTGTAGGCCGCGCCGATACTTTTAATTGGTACAATTATCAGGGAGCGTTATCTAAAAAGCGGAGAAGTTCCTCGGGCGTCAGGAGCGAGATGGGCAGGAGGCCTGTGCGCCACTTTAAATTCAGAATGGAGGCGCACCGAGGCGGAATGCGACTCGTCGTCTCGAAAGGATTAAGCGTACGATGACTCGGGCGGGCCTTCGCTGTCGATAGCGGCTCGATGCGCTCGAGTCCCGGGCGCCGACGGGAGAGCGCGAGAAATGACGGACGCTGCCTTGTTATAATTCCCCCTTTGAGGTTATGTCTCCGCGCGGCGCACACCGTTACGCCCGCGTAAATGCGCTCGGGGCCGGCAGGGGCGCGCCGACTGTTAGCGCCTGTGACTCGGCTGTTCGATTGTCGCGTCCTCCGCGGAGGTCGCCTCGCCTGGCCTCGCCCGGCAATGCAGGACAATGGAGGGCCGCGAGCCACCCCGACGATCGCCTCCTCGAACCGTTACGCGCGCTTTCGTCGCCGGGTTATTTTGAACGAGGACCTATTAGCCTCGCGGCCGCGGCCTCGCCTCCATTGTGCCGCGAAGATGATCCCCATGGAAGCGACGCGGGCCTCCCGATAATGCCTAATGCCAGTGTCGTTCCGCGCCGTGACAATAAGCTCCCGCATTAGGCAGGAACGGGTGGCAGCGAGGAGCCCGGGTGATCGATGCGCCGAGCTCACCGTGCGCCTCGCTTGTTTACCCAAGCAGCCGCCCGCGAGCGAGTCGGGCGCCAAAGACGCAATCAATTTTTTCCGGCGTTCGCGGAGCGGTTTTTCCGCGGCGGACAATGGACCGACGGCCGCGGGATGACGGGCGGCGATCGGTGTATAATCTGCCGGCTCCGCGGTGCATTAGCCCTTGCCCAAGGCCCCCTACGCCTCCCCCGCACGGCGGGAGGAGAGCTGGGGGAACGGAGAGGCGGGGAAGAAAGCCGCGCGCCGGCGCGAGATCCGTTCCAATTAGTAGAAACAAAATGGCCCGAGGACAAAGCCCGGGGAGCCGGGGACGAAAAAGGCCCGCCCCCGCCGACTTTTTCACGCTCCATAAAGCCGGCGCGGGCCTCGGCGGCCGTGCGCGCCTCGCGCTTTCCTTTCCTCGCCGCGGTTCTTGCGCGGCCGCCGCGAACAAAGGTCCCTTTTGACAAAAAGGGACCTTGCCAGGCCCTGACCCCGAGGAGAAATCCTTTTCGGCCGCTCTTTCCGCTCCTCGCGCGCTTTATCGCGCTTCATGAATCTCCCCCCCGCAGCTTTTATTCCGCCTCCGGCTTTCCAGACCGATTGTTTTTCTCCGGGTTTTAATCTTCGCGACCTCGCGCATTGACATTGTGAAATGCTAAATAAAAGTCAGCGCTTTCGATCCGAGTTTCACACTTGCATTTTATTAGTCTACTTGTTACCCAACCCCAGATTTGCGTCCGAAGAAAGTTACAATATGTATGCACGCACAAAAATGCAGGTCTTTTTCAAACATTAGACATTTGCAGTGATACAAATATAATAAAATGGACACAGCCTATCCTTAGTGCAAATTCAAACAAATTGATGGACAGTTATACCAGCTGTTTATTATCTAATTAAGCTCTTTCAAGCTTATTTCAATTTAAGAAAGCTTTTTTACAAACAAATGGGTCTATTCTCTCGGGACTCGATTTTATTTTTGAATATATTAATCAATAGGTGCATTAACTGCATTTGATAAGCGTTATCTCAATAACAACATGGTAAATGGATTTGCAATTTCGATTATAGTTTTATATGATTTAAAAATAAATTTGTGAAAGTATACCTTTTGGGATATTGTATTTACAGTGCTCTATTACTAGGTGAAAGCACAGTTTATCGTGCACGCCTTACGATTTTCCAGTTTGTGGTAATAAAAACTAGGAAGCCACTTTAATTCTATTAATGCGTTTATGCACCGTTATTTTACATGTAATATGTAAAAAGCAATGAAGTTAAAATACTAATATTATTTTCATACGTGTCACTATAATTATGAAATGTAAAATGTCCTGCAACACATTAACATTATGCATAAATAATGTGGTATGGATTTTGTATTTATATGACAGTTTTTACAATTTAAAAAAAATTACTTTATGAACTTTTTTTTAAAAATGAAATTCCATATCTTATTATTACTTCTCGTATTACTTATATATTTACAATAGTTGACATGGTAAAAATTGAAGAGGAAAAATTGAGATAAGCATGTCGGACAAGATACATAGGTGTTAATTTTATTTGTTTTTTTTAATTACCAAAAGATAAACTATCACATTTTTACTCATTCTCAATAACTTTTATAACTTTCTAACAAATAATGCTTAAGCTTTCGACTAAATAATGAACTTATAATTTAATGTATTTTTTTACATTTAGAAATTTTTCTATTTACATATTTATAAAAAATAAATCCATAGCTATTTAATAATCTTAATCCTCGATACACTTAGACTGGTTTTAATATCAAAATTCATTCTACGTCTAATACAGTTATATATGCGTCTGCTGTAGACAGAAATAAATCTCATGATTGTACATATCATGACTGTATCCAGATCATCTAGTAATATATTAATGTACTATACGTCTTCAGGGCACAAGTAATGTTTATCTACGAGTGGTCTATCTTAGACGTGCAAACACATTTTTATAAAAATAAGAATTAACTTTAATTGTAGTTTAAATATTTTTATGTATTTCGTAACACACAAAATTTTTAAACGTTACATCTTCAGGTCTGCTCCAGATAGTTATATCAACTATTAAAATGCTGAAATAATTATAACCTTATAAAATAGCGCATGAGTACGATTTACCTTTAAACGTAATAGGTTCTTTTCCCTCTGTTCGCACTGCACTCAGCGCTATTTGGTGCACACGATCTCCCTCCATTCCAAGAAACTAACATTTACTATTACTCGATAGTATCGATTCTTGGAATTTTCTCAACAGTTTTCTCGAGACAACCCCTTTAGAATTATATTTTTAGTATCTATAGTCCATGTACCGTTTAATGTGCATACTAGAAATTCAATTTGTTGTGTCAAATCAAATAATAATATGATCTCAAAAAGAATTTTTTCATATAACAAAAAAACATAACAATATTTACTGTGATCGTTTTATTTTCATAAAGTTTGTTCAATTGTTGCTCTTTAATCTATTATAATCTATTAGTGAAATTTGTTAATGAATCAGTCCTTCATTTTCATCCACCAAATATTTACAGAACAATATAATTTTTTGAAACTCCAAGATCTTAGAAAAATAGTTCAATTTTAAATATTCATTCAGTAGTTAATACAGAATTAATAAAAAAAATTTATAAAAGAAACCTTATTAAAATATTTATCATCAAAATCTTGATAAAATTAGTTTTAAAGATAATATTTAAAAAAATTTCATTATTATTGATTTTAATGGTTTTTTTTACATATTGCATACTCAAAAGCTTAAATCTTCAGTTGAGAAAAGCAGATTTAAGATCTATGTTTTAGAATCTAAAATATTATATGTAAATTGAATAAATCTTTCTAATTAAACAAAATATATAAAAGTATTGATCAAATGCAGTGCTATATGTATCAGAATTATATAAGTTTAATAAGGTATATTTTTGCATATATTGTATTTAATTAATAATTTTATACTTTGCTTAATTAAAACTTTATAAATATATGCTTAATTAAAGTCTACATATGCGCGCGTTTCATCTCCAGCCCCATTTATACCGTTCCCAAGTGCGCGTAAGCTTAATTCTGCCAATCAGTGCATAGTCGCTCTATAACGCAGACGTTATAAGTTTTAATTTACTAAAATGACTAGGTATGGCTTGAATGCGATTATGTTATCACCATTAAAAGAACACGCATATAAGTAATTCTTAACAACTTGCATACTTCAACAACTTTAATTATTATTGTGTAGGCTTTTTAAACCGCGTTAGCATACATTGCAATTGTGTGATATTTTATAAAGTTAATTAAGATGTCTTGCCACTATAGCGTATCGATATAATGATAAAACTGTATGGATATATATTCATTAAAGATTCAGACCTATTGTAAAAATTAAAATATCTTCAATACTCCAAAATATTTAAAATTCAAGTACCAAAAGCACGCATGGTATTTTATGTAGATTGTAGTTGAAATACTTTTACACAAGATTCTTTCGATTATAATAGTTGTTTCAAATATTTATTTTGAATTGGTAATTTAGAAAGTCTGCAATCTAATGAATCATAATTATTGAATATTGATTATTCTGCTCGTTTTATTGTGTTCTCTATATATTTCAGAATATATTACATATAAATATTCATAAGTAGTGGTGTCAATCATCTATTTGTAATTCTGTTATTACACTTGTTGGTTTGGGAAGCCAAAGACACGCTCATGAATCGCGGCTCTTAATCTTCTTGCAGATGTCTGGCTGCGATAGGATGATAGGGAGGATATTTTAAAGGTACTGAATGAGTGGAATTTAAAACGAGCAAGACGAGAAAGTTGAGGAACTTTTTAGGCGATAATATAAGTAGTATGCATGACCGCAGAAGAAGGCCTAACGTTTCTCACATTGGCCACCTAGTAAAAATAACTGCACCAGCAGATCGCAAAGGATAAACCAGACTAAGGGATAAACTCTGCTATTAATGAACTTGCTCGAAAGCTGGCGCGACAAGCCCCGTCCATTATCGAGCAGGAGCACGAGGTGGAGAACAATTGACCGGTAGCACGAGGTCAGGGCCGCGCAGCCAAACATCTACCGAGGGCCACGTCCCCGGGCAAGAAAAGTCGAGCCAGAGCCGGCGCGCGGTGGCCCTAATATAAGCCCGGGATCGAACTTGCCCCTGGCGCGCCGTTTGCGAATAAACAAGCAGTAGGACCGTGGCGCATTTACTCATGGGCGCGCGCGCACCACGCAGGAAACGTAATGAACGAGCGGGCCGCGCAGGCATCCCCATTTGTCAGGGGGCCAATCAATCTATCAACATTAGGGCGATTGCACGCTGCGCCCAAGTGAGTGACGCCTCCCGGTCGGCAACGCCGGCGCAAATTGGCCGCGTTAGGGGGCGGCCGCCTTGATTGAGAGGCGCTACGCGAGGATTTCCGCACTTGCGTTTAATTGCACCGGCGAGTTCCCCAGGCTCGAGGAAAGGCACGCGTACCTCCTCGCTGTGATTATTCGAGTCTTTTGCCGACCATTTATTATACGGGCGGCTGTCGTTCCGACTACAGTGTACATCTCTAAGTTCTTCATGCACATCTATATGCGGTCCGTTTACATATAAATGGCCGAGATAAATGGCAGGATTCGAGGTTGATTTTATAAACTTACTGGAGAAGCGAGGCGCGGTAGGAGGTGCAGCTCGAATGGGCGCTATTTGAAGAACCTGCTCCGATGAACTGTATCGAGTGAACCTCTGCCGCCACGTTGCATCCGCGCGTCCATTAGTGGGAGAACGTTAGCTCCGCGAGACGCGCGTGCCGCTAAAGCGCCGATCACCGCCGCATTATGCAACGCAGTCGCACAGCAAATTCCAGCCGTGGAAGCATCTGGAGCGTCGACTCGAGACAGAACTCGGCCGCCCAATCGATGCATATATCCGTCTGTAAGTGATCGGCGCGCATTTTTTTTCCTCGCTCCTCCCCCGCGGCGACGAGAGCTGAGAGACTATCGCGCAACATCCCGATATTCAATTAGCGCGGATCACCGCCCAATCGGACGGGATTCCGCCCGCGGGCAACGACGCGTCACTGCCGCGCCCATTTCCACGCGCGCTGCTTTTTTCCGAAGACTCACCCCGAGCACAATACATGCAGACGGTCGAGCGGCGAAAGCGCGGGAGCCGGGCGTATAGCTTGGGCCGCGGCGTATTGAAAAAAACGGCGCGTCGCGGTCGCTTTGCCGGAGTTTTACTGCCCGATAAATATGTCCGTTTTATTGCTGAGTAATGAATGGCCGCCCGGGCCACTCGCGAATTTTGCCCCGGAATGAAAGCCTGCGGTTAGCCGCCCCTTTTCCCCGTAGACACTCGTAATATTCCGGCGCGAGAATGCATCGAGGCGAGACGGATTCGCACCATAGATGGACGTATTAGTTTATTTGCACGAAACCGTAACTAATTGGTTAAAGACAAAACAATAGAAAGATCGTACATACCAGTCATTTAAATCAATTGTAGATACACATTTAGTGCAAATCCAGAGGTTACCAAGCGACTTGAACGAATACTGTGCGCCTGGGAAGTTTTGTTCGATTTAGACAACGTTAGACAGTCTAGGTCGATCATATAACATTCATTTTCACCATAATCTATAGAGAATTGTACATTTTAGCGAGCGTGATCCCAGATTACCATCTAATATGTTAAAATTTTAAATTTGTTTGAGTTACGAAACATGACATTATCGGGTGGGCGTGAAGCAATCGGTCGATGGTACAAGTGAGCCGGGAGGAATCGAGAGTATAATAAGAAATACAAAGTAAAATAGCGCTTGCTGTCCGAATACAGCTTCAGGTGAAGTTGTTGTTTCGCAAGCTGGCAGCTGCAGCGGGCGAGAGGAGACGGGATCGGTAGGGCCGCAAGATAAAAGGAAGCTACCGAATCGAGGTAATGGCACAGAGGGTAGGAATTAGCTGGCGGGGAAATCGCAAGGACGGGAAGGATTGAAAAGCGGCCGGGGGAAAAGTGGAGCCGTTAGGGCGCGACAAGAAGATCCCCGAGGCGAGTCGATCCGCGGGCGACAAATCAAGCGTCCGCGGAAAGAAAGGGGCTCGCATTCCGGCGCTTGGAATCTAAGCCCCCGTTGCGCCGTCGCGCCGCTAAACTGTACTCGGAAGCGCGGCAGGCCCGGCTCTAACGAGGCCGCCGGCATCGTCCCGCGGAGGGACCGGCGACATTGCGCGGATGCCGGTTCCGCCCGGCCGCTGATATTTTTCCACCCAGGGGATCATCCGGCGCGTCGCGGAGGCCAGGCCACTCGGATCCGGAATCCGGGCGCAAGCTCCGCCGAGCGCACTGCCTCCGCGGCGCTCATCTACTTGCCCCGCTCGACCGCGGCCGGCCTCAGTGGGAACCTCCGCGAGGCCCGTTACTCGCATTCTTCCCGCGGCTATGAAAGCCGCCGAATGGCGTAATGCGCGGCCTGCGAGACGCGGCGCGCCGGATTTCGGCCCAGGGCGCCGGGCCCCGGAGCCCCGGAGAAAGCGCGAGTGGGCGGATGCGGCGGCGACCGACGCCCGCCCGAGACCTCCATTTGTCGCCCAAGGCCGCGGCCCTCCCCGGCTCCCCGCTTTCCGCCAAAGCTCTCCCAAGGGTCGCCGGTGCTCCTCGCCACGGGTCGACGCCCTTTTGGGTTACGGTCCCATCCCCCGCTGTCTCCGGTTACGCCTTGTGCTCTTACACGGTGGGGAATCGCGCGATCGACTGGAACTCGTGCACGCCTACCAACTTGCCGGACCGCGAGACCTGCCTTCGAGTCAAAATCTCCGGGCGCGTCATGGGCTTCAAGAGGAGCGCTTCAGGAGCAACGGTTGCATTATCTATTGCTTGCTAGATCCTCCAATAAATACTTAATAAGATGGTAACAAAGGCGGGGCGAGTGCGCGAGTCGGCGCAGAGCCGCAAGCCGGACGAGTAACCGCCAGGGGGACTGTGGAGTTCTACCGAAATTGCCGTGGAACTGAGCGCTTAAAAGATCTGAGCGCACGCGTCTTTTATCGTTCCCGGTAGGTGCTTCGCTGCACACGCACACACCTCCCGCCCACAGGAAGCGCTGCCCGATTCTGGCATGCATCCTCGGAAGACCAGCAGCTCTTGGAACCCTGGAATTCTGTACCCAAAACCAACTGTCGAAAAAGAATTTATGCGCTTTAGCGAGGGACATGCATGAAAGTTCATAGGAGAAGAGATGTTACAAAGAATATCTACATCATTATACGTGACACTGCGAACAATTTAGTAGACGTGTTGTATGTTATGGTTTGATACTCAATCATAAAATCAACTATAGTTAAAACTAATACTATTAATTCTGTAGCAATAATCGATTATCAGTCGTTAAAAAACAGGATATCGCTGCTATTAAATAATTGTTGAATTTGCCTTTTTCTTTTTATTCCTACTTCAAACGCGATCTATACCTTTGAACTCTCGCAAATAAACACGTTCTCTGCAACTTTATAATTGTTCTAGGATGTAATGATACGTTTATTTGGAGACCAATTTATTAGCTGGGCGAGTGTTAAAAAACGCAAAAGAAGCAGGTGAACCGTTTCCTTTTGATGCAGTATTGTAGGCATTTTACGAACGCGCAACAGAATATCTATTAGCAGTACACGGAGGAGGAAGAAGAAGGGCCGGTAAGGAGCGGCGACCGCGGCCCGATGAATTCTTCCCGCCGGTGCTCTCGCGGAGAATGAAAAGCGACGCCGGCCGGAGGAAAAAGGGCCGACGCGCGACGGGCGACGGGCGCTAGCGATAAATCAGAGGGAGCCTCGGCCGGCCGGTGATCAGGCCTGAGTGGCGCGCGGCCAAATGTCCCCGGCGCGCCGGGGATCGGGGTCCAATTTTCGAAATTTGGCGCGCGTCCTCCTGGGCACGACGGCGTCCGACCTCCGCGCTGATTGGCCGAGGGTCGGCCGCGGCTCGTGGCTCCCCCCGCAGCCAATTGCGCCGGGGCTGCACCTGCGCTCGGCCGGTTTGCCGCTCGCGGGGCCGATAAACCATCCTCTCGTTTATCCGGGGCTTTGACCAATTTGTATGGATTTTCAAGGAGGCCGCGGTTAAGGTGTCGTCGCTACCGGCTATTATAGCCTCGTTAAACTCGACTGGATAGCGCGGGCGCTCGACCTTGGCGCTGGCCAATTACAAAGAAATTTATCCCCGCCAAATTCAATTAAGCAGGAGTGGGCTGCTCGCGAGGGCCGGAGGAGCCGTGTTTCGAGTCGCCGGGGACTTGTACGCCTTCTCGTTACAACGCCCAAAGCAAATGGACGGCTTTTCAATTTGGAAATAAGAGCACGGGGAGCCGCGGGAAAGGTGAGCGCGGGAGAAGCCCGGGCGACGGGCGCGCGAGACAATATCGGCATCGATATAAGCGCGGTTAATTTACGGCCTGGCGCGGTCCGCTCGGCCGCCGCCAGGGGGCCGCCCGCGCCGCGCAGGGGCTCCCGGGAAAAAGGAGGAGGCCGCGCGCGGGCTCTGCCCTACGCCTCCCATTAGTTTCTCTTTTCGCGCGCGCGCGTTTGTTATAACGTACATCGGTATGGAAATGATCCAATTATCGATGGGCGCGCGGGCGCGACTCCCGGCGCAGATTTATGTCCTTAAACGCGAGGCGGCCCCGCTGCTCCGAGGCGCCCGGCCTTTGTCCCAAGCCCCATGGGAATAAGATTATGATTAATGAGAATTACCGGGCGGCCCGCGAAAAAACCCTATTGGATGTAAATCAATATTGTTTCTGCGATTCGAGGCCGCGGTAACGAACGATAATTATACGATGCAAATCCCCGGCGAATCCTAATGATATTCATGCGATTTCGGGAAAAAACGCCGCGCGCACGCCTCGCTCCGCGCGCTTCTTTTCCTCCTCGCGCCGAGCCCGAGCCGCTCGCGAAAAGCTCCGAGGCCTCAGCGGCCCCTATTCAATTTATACTTTGGCCCGCGCACCGCGAAAAACCCAACCCGCGCCGCTCACGCAATATCCCCGGGGCTTTTATTAATTTTGATTTCATTTTTTGATTTATCTCCAAGCACGCGCTGCATCCGTGCGGCCAACGCGCATTTTATATTTATTTAGAAATTATGTGCACGGTGTAAGTTATTCGAGCAACCGGTTACGACCCATCGCCGATTTCCTTTTTATCTTTCGTAATCGTGTTAATTCGCTTTAAAAATCCCTTAATATACGGATACAATAATTGGTTAATGACAATAAACTTCTTGGCCGGAATTTACTGCCGCTCGGAATATACAAGGACAGTATCGATGCGATATTAATTGTTAAATTATGTCCTTCCCCCGGTGAAATGCCTACATGTAATACGGAAGACATTCTCCATTCTTTTTACATAATAATTTCCACCGCGCGCCGACGAAAAGAATCGCTCTTCCTTTTTCTCACTGTCGCGCCCAGATTCTTCATGACTGTACGTATGTACGTATTATATGAACAACGTAGATTCTTCCTAAGACCTAATAGAAAATTGACAAGTTTCTACCCTTAATCGGCAAATAATGTAGAGCCTTATAAATATGGATAAAATTAACATCTAACAGCAATAAAAACCACTGACGATCCGTCGCAGAAAGTTGAAACATAACGCATAAACTGTATAACTGTATAATGGTAAGGTCATTGTGCATCGTAAATTTTGATTAATTGAGAAAATTCAAAAAGAGATTTGTAAATTCGTATCAGCTTGTGCGCGCACGAGAAGCATTGGGGGGCTCTTTTTTTCTCGAGGATATCTCGTTTCGATTCCCATTAATCTGTGCACCGGAAGAAAGCTCGGCCCTTCCTCGGCTTCAAGCTCACGAGATCCCGCGATGCAGCAGTGATTGCTCCGGTGCTTTACAAGCCGCCCACGCGCGCTCCTTGAATAAAGGAGCAGCCTCGCGGAGGTCGAGGCCTCGTTAGCAGCGCGCTTGAATTTTCGCCGAGGGCGTTTGCGCCTTATCGGGGACTTACTGCCCCCTCGAGCCGACTCCATTTCATAACAGCACAAAGTCCCATCGCAACCGAATACATTATGTGAACGTCGCAGGTGCATCGATGCGACGTTTTCCAATTAGGTCAGTGACTCCTCGGCTAGTGATTCAGGGATTACCTAGCATAACGAGGATCAATCAAGAGGAAAGGTGGAATATAGTTTTTCAGGGGGGCTTAATTGCGGCTAATGGACCGCTGCTCGACGCAATCACTTACGCGGCCCACACTCAAATGATACGGAAGGGCGCTGCCTCTACGTATAAAGTCATTGGTCGAGTGAAAATAAAGCGGGGAAAGAGGAAGAGGCCGGTAAGATCGGGGAACCGGAGACCGGATCGAATTTTTGCACAGCACACGACCTCCTCGGCCCTTATATAACATCCTTACACGATTTTTAAATGATTCATAACAGTACGATCCGGCATCTTTTAAACATGACTTTTATGCGAGCTGGCTAGGGTCGGAGTATTTATAGCCCGAGTCCGGGCGTATTGACACACATCGAATATCAAGAAATTTAAATCTGCCCCACGCTCGACAGATTGCGTTATTTACATATCCGACTAATTTCTATAGACGTGCGCACTTGTCCATTAAATTACCCTGTCCTCGTAACAGTGCTTAAACCTTGGCTTAAACGGAAATTTTAATTTAGACTCTCCTACATTAAACAGTTTGTCATACTCGAATATCGTACTTGTAAGCCTTTTAATAATTTGAAGTAATATACAGACGAACTGGATTTGGGGCGTGATTCGATTCAACAATTTTTTCGGAAGCAGCGCAATCGCGAAAATGATGAGCCTAGCATCACCGCCGAAACGATAGAGCGGCGTCATGGCTCAGACAGGTCTTGGGGAAGCTGCAGGGACAGCCGAACATCAATTAAACGCGGCGTGCACTTGAACGGCACAAAGGCCCTGTTAAAGCAGGCCAAGAGGCTCTGGCCTCGGGGCGTCCGCGAGGGGAAGACAAATAAAACCGCGCTCGGAAGTGTACACAGGGGAGCGGCTGCAGATTTATAGAGCGTGTAATGCACCGCGCCGGGAAAAGAAGGAACGGCCCGCGCGCGTCCCTCATCAAGCGGGGGATTATCGGCGTAATGCGGGCCAGGGGATGGGCGACGATAAGCGGGCGCGCGAGGCGCAATTGAAAGGCCGTCAATCGGCGCGCGACGCCCAATTGGTGGGGCCGGGGGACACGGTCCTAATCGCCGGGGCGCCTCTAAGGAGCCGATCGCCCGGCTTACCGGCCGCCTCCGCGCGCTTCGTTCCGCCGCGCTTTTCAATTTGCCCCGCGAGAGGAATTATCGTTATCGCGGGCGCGGCCGCGCTTCCTATTGCGCGAGCGCCGCTCCCCCACTTTTTACGCATTAGAAATTCGAATAATCCAATTAGAGGGGGCGCAGGCGAGGAATATTTATTTTTACGAGGCCGCCGCCGCCCGATCTGCGCCCGCCAACCCGTCTAAATGCCCGCTAATTACATTATCCGGGCTGCACTCGAGGAACCTAACTTGCGGCTCCGCTGGAAAAATGCCTCGATTTATCTCGGTGATTATCCCCTGCGCGAGTCTGCATAAACGACTGATCGTCTGACGTCTGGAGAATAAAACCGGAACAGACTAATAGTCCGCAGCTAGAGCTACGCTTGCGTGGACAGAATTTCCAAAAGAGATCTTCGACAATGGCATTTTTGAATACGGGAATGTTTTCCTGAAGCTGCGCGAAGACTGCTCCTATTTTGACTCCGACCAACTGCAGTAGCATTAGAGTCGTTTCTTAGCTGAACTAATTGATTGAGTTAACCAACTTGAAGCATTATTCTAAATCAAAGGATTTTCAGCTATTCGGTAGCTATTCCCTACTGGAAATTTACACCAGTCTATCGGCAGTTACTGGTAAATTTTTTAAACTGATGACCAGTATTGAGAGAAAAAAATCGTCAGAAATTCCGTCACCTCTCAACGATATCTGGTGATTAACTAGTGAGAAACTGGTGAAAGTAGCCAACCTATATAATGTATACATATATATAATCATCATTTTTAATTTATAGATAAATAATATATTAAGTGATATACTATGTAATATTCATTATTAGAAAATAATAGTTTAAAAACATTAAATATAACAAACTATCCAAGAGTCTTTAAATTTTCAAAAACATTTATAACAAGTAAATCTATAATTTTATGCTCATTCAGTCATGAACACATTTGTATATCTTAAATCTTGAAGTAAATTTATTTATCACATTTTATGTATATTTTTATAATCATATTTATATAATATTAAAACTTATTTAAAATTATACACATCTGATAAGGAAATTTGCAATTCTTGATGTGTTCTTTCTTACCTGCTTCTCTGCTGCTATTCTGCTACAGAGTTCTCAACCGTAAGCCTGTTGTTTTGAAATACACAGTCACACGTGACACTATAATACAGTCGTAGTCACATATACCACACGCTTTATAAAATATAGATACACTGAATAATACGTTTCTCAATATCGTTTGTAGGTGTATTGTATAACCATCTGTTAAATTATATAAATAATTATAAATATATTATATAAATCTTTTTTCTTAATACACGTCTTTAACTCATATTTGTTGAATAAAAATCATTTAAACTTAATAAAAAAATAAAAAATCATATAGGGAGATCATAAATGAATAAGCTTTTCAGCAGTTTCTCACCAGTGAGTTTCCGATTTAAACTTTCGGGTATAAACTGATCGACTACTATAATTACGGTCAGTTTTGCTGGTGAAAGGTGCCATACAGTTTTTTATTGCGGTACCATTTGTTTGCTGGACAAAATTTTGCGCGCGCGTAACTTAAAGATCTGAGGAAACCGCTAATAGACCTGGAAGACCAAATGCATCTTAGCCATGAAAGGCACAATAATTGTAGCGAGAGGTTAGGTAACGCTGAGCAAATGGGCAGCTTTCGTTGGAGGAGAATCGAAAGCCCGCGATAACTCCCTGCGAGCGCAGCAAAATGGAGGCGCTGCACCGAAAACGATACGGAATCAATAAACAATCGGCCGCGGGGTGGGAAGGTGAGCGTCGGGGCCGCAGGCCCAAATTACCGGGGCCCTCCTGAATCATCCTGCCGCGGGGGATTTTTCCCGCGGGCGTGCAATTTGCCCCCCTGATTGCTCGGCGGGCGGCGCGCGGTGCACGCTACCGCTTGGCGCGTGCCGGGCATTACGCCCGCCGCAGATTGATCGGCCCCCGAGCGCGTTAATGGACCCTTGCTCGAGTGCCCGCGACATGGGATCTCACTTTCTCGGGGATATATGTAAGCGGTGCGGGGCCGGCCGGCTCAGGTGCGCGCGGTCCTTTTTCCGTTTTTCCAAAGCGGTCCGCGTGGCTTTCTTTATTGACCGGCCCCTCGACTTATAAACGCCCACTTGGAGTTCGTTAAGCTGGCTTCCTCCATCCGTCGTGCACTTCTTACTTTAGGAAGTAAGCGTTAAACACGTGTTAAAAAGACCACGTGTAAAGAGATCGTTTTTCGAATAAACTGCATACTTAATACCAATTCGGCTTACGCACACTTTCGACTTTAAAAGAAGTTTTGTCATTTAATTGACTGCTGATTTATACTTTTTAATGGTAAAGATAAAGATTTGTCAGTACTTGAGAATACCCTTATTTATTAGAGTGAATGCAAATGCGCACGCACACGGTCAACTAGTTTTTGATACCTCTTTGAGACTTTCGAATCTCTGAATGTACCTATATAGTGCCATGTTGATAATTGTAATATTTATATCACTGGTATGTATTAGGGATTTTTTTACTATATAAAGTCACACTGCTAAGCTTGGGTAAAAACTCAATAACGACAAAATAATAAAAAGACAATTATTCCGAGTATTTTCTGTTCTCCATTTATTTTAACAAAGTCTTTGTTAAATTTGTTACGATTGTCGAGATTTTTCGATCGAAAGAAAATTCAAAAAGTGTCATTGGTTGGATTCGTAGACTATTGATAATAGGGAACAGCGTGACAGAGCCACCGGAGCTCAATGGAATCCGAACCGTGTCCGCCGATTAAATGTGCACGGCGCGAGCCTGCCGCTTATTTATTCCTGAAGCTTTTCTTTTATATACCCGGTCGCAGGCTTACTAGCCGCGAATACCTTAACACCGACGCTCTTATTTCGCAATCGGGCAGACATTTTGAGTAGGATCGCAAGTTTACACGCTAGTTCCCTGGCATCTCCGCGCATAATACGCGGGCATTAATGTACGCCGAGGCAGCGGCCGCGCCGGAGGAAGAAATCCGCGGGGCCTTGGGCCGCGGCGACTTCTGTTCGCCCGGCGCGAAGACTGTAAACAATGCCCGAGCCTCGCGAGCCGCTTCAAAAACACAGATATTAACTCGGGCGTTTTACAGGGCGCGAGATTACGCGGGACTTACGGTTCTTTTATCGAGCCGATATTGGGCGGCGCGCCTCTAAAGCCCCGCGAATTATGTGTTTGCGCAAACGCGCGGCTGCCCTGCGCGCGCATTATCGCGATTACAATCCCGGCGCGCGTCCCCTTAATAAAGGGCAGAGCTGGAGGCAGCGCCTAGCCTCGGCTTAAATACGGCTCGGCGCGGGCGCGATTATCATCTCGGGGCCCATAACCCCGAGGCGCCCGCGCACTTCCGATTGAGACGAGGAAAGTCCGGGGAAAGAAGCCGGCCGCCGCGAGGCTTCTCGCTGTAGGCGCGCAGGTGGGCCGCTGTTCCCCTGATTGGACCGTGCATTCAATTATCTCGGGTTTCTCCTCCTCGCGGTTGGATTTATGAAAACAAGCGGCGCGCGAGCGTCGCTGGGGATTGAACCGTCCTGTGCGCGCCTCGGACGCGGGCCCCAGTCGCGACTCCCCGGGACACCCATTGACAAGATTGCGCGGCCGCGGCTTGGAGAAAGTATGTTCAAAAGTGAACGTTATCACCGCGGCCGGCGCGGCCAGCGGTCCCGATCTCTCTCTCTCCCCGCGCAGCCTCCCGCGCCTCTCAAAATCGCCCAATCAATCAGAGAGTGGCACTAAAGCTGATTAATGAACTTTGCACCGGGCAAAAAACCCGAGGGAAAGCAGCCGGGCCGGCGGGCATTAGGCGCGCGCCCCCTCTAATGTCGCAGCGCCTTCCCCGCGCCGTTTCTAAAAGCCCGCGGAAACAGATGCGCGCTATCAAGCGCACGCGCCGCGCGCCGACCACCTGCCGGACACTTGGCCGCGCCCGTTACCCGCGCCCCGCAAGTAGGCCCCATTCGTTCTCCTTTTAATGGCCGGCGCTAGGCGCCGCGACCCAAATGACCTCGATGCAGCCCGAGCCTCGGTCCACTTGGACCGCCGGGGAATCCCCGGCGTGCGTCGCCCTGCCAAGCGGCCTGATTCGCATGCGTCGCGGCCGTCCGGGGTGACCGTTTCGTCATTCGCACTCCGGGCGTCGCGCGACACGGTTTCGCGCTTATGCGGAAAATCTCGGGTGTTGACGGGGCCTTCGCCTCGGCAACGCATGGCGCAATTAGCCGCTCATTGTCCACTCGGTTATTCCCTAATTGAGCGCCTAACCGAGCGCCTCCTCGCGGGACTTTCCACTCCTCCGGAAATTACGGCATCCTTTCGGGGGAGACGCGCGCCATCCAATCCCTGGGAAATGTATAAATTTCAATTAGCGCCGAGAGTTGGTAAAAATCTCGGCTCGGTTTGAAAAAGGAAACTTGTTTCTTGCCTGGTATTCGAGTAGCTCCGCGCGCCCCTCTAAAATATGCCTCGTTATTCGCGTATTAAAAAGACGCTTCTGAATTACACCATTTGCATTGGCCAGATCGGCCGTGCCGCGCCAATGGCTTCCCCACCATTCGAGAAATTAATTCGCGCATACGCAACATCCGCGTTAAAAGAAACACTGTATCCGCCATTTTTCCAAAACATCAGAATTGCCTTTCCTCACTCTGCATAATGCGTATACTCGCCAACGCCAATCAAACCTATAAAAAACTTAATCGAAAGGAATAACACTATACGTTGCATTATATACACTGCCATATATTTTGACTATCCAATTAATTACGCACTCAATGAAGAACGTAATATAACAATCAATACGTGCACCTCTGCTGATCCCCATTGGCTGTTCCGCACGAACAATGTACGATAATGTTCTTGTCTATGTTAACAAGCGGCCGCACGTTCATACAGCCCGGTACTGGCATTGTTCCAGCGACGTTAATTCCTTCGCGCCGCGCAAGCTCGATCGAAAGCTCCCGAGACTTGGACTCGCTCGCCGGCGGGCGATTTTATTAAGCGTCCGAACGCAAAGTGTTACCGGATCCTTGTCCACCGGTGGTCTCGCACTTTCACCCTAGACGCTTGTGTTACCCGAGAGACGCGCGGCAGTTTCAAGCCAAGCGCGTGCCTGCACCTGCGCGATATGCGAGACGTCGGGGACCTTTTGCCGCAGGTGACTCTTTTACGAGCTCCCTTATCCTTGACACGAAATTGGCCGATGCATACGCGAAACATGTGGTTTCTGAATAGCAAAATTAACTAATCGTTAGCTCCGAATTAGCTAAGGATAGCCGAATCGATTAACATAAGCTCATTTCGTTAACCTACACGATCTCTACCGTATTATAAATTCAAACGAGACTACAACTTAACGCTACACTATTATCACCGTTTAATTATAATACAGATTTTATTTTAATTTATATATTTAATATTATAGGATCATTATATTTTTATACAACATGAAACATAAGTATAGAGCTTTAAATTCTATTTGTCGGTTATGTTTTTCGTTCGATGTAATCGCCTCTGCTTGTACTCGTTCTCCGTGTCTCGTTCTCCTTTTCATTTACTCTGTCTACATCCTATCTTTTCCACTATAGCTTCTAGGTAATGAAAGCTTTTTGTACTTACGCATATATGAAACAAAGTAATTTACTGATAATCAATTATTATCAAACAGTCAATTATTATTAAACGTGAAAAAGGTAGAGCGTGCGGATACCCTTATAAGCTTTTACCTTATGTTTAGATTATGATTTGTTAAATTAAATCCTACATTTAGCTATAGTACTAATATTCGCTTCCAGTTATCAGTTTAACTCATTCGGTAGCTAACTTTTCTATCGGGTTAACGATCGCTATTTTTTCTAAAGATCACGCTAATTAGAGCTATTATTTAATTGGATATGATTCGTAGGAGATATACACCTCGCGCGTAAAGTCGATTAAACTTGTTATGTAAAGAAACATAGAGTATAGTGCAATTACTTATATCGAATGTAAGTATATATTGCTAAATCTTACGCAACAGTTGTGTATACACCGCAGATTGAGCTGGAAGCATCAAAAGATCTAGCAAAGATTTGACTACTCATGCGCGATAATAGCGAATCATTATTCTGCACGATATATTATCTCCCTGGCATTACAAAAAAAAATGTGAAAATAAACGCGTAATAAGCCAAGAGAACGAGCCGAATTGCGCAAATCCTAGGGAATACCTGACGCGGGTATTACGTCCGCGGGCATTGGGCGATAAGGAAAATCTGTACAGAAGGTACCGAAAGAAAAAGAGAGAGAGAGAGAGAGAGAGAGAGAGAAAGAATCGTACCTGCGGTGCAGGAGAAAAGCTCGAGGCTGGATGTGCCCTCCCCCGGCTTTCAACTCCCCCGCGCACGGGGCGTGTGCCATTAGGGCCCGGGCTAATGCGTCCCCCGTTATCCCCGCGCGGTCCAAAACAAACGCGGCTCCGTGAAAAAGTGGTCATTGTCGCGCTTAACTCAGAGGGGCCGCGACCGTAAAGTGTATAAAGGGTCGGGCCCCGGGGAAATCCGAGCCGTCTCCCCTCCCCCTCACCCGCCCCGGCCTCTCTGCGCTCTCTTTTTGCCCGCGCCTCCGTGTATGCAAAACGCCTCTCGCGAGCCTCCTTTTTCCGAGGATTTATAGACCCGATGCCTGATGAATTCCCGGTGCGTATACTCCTTTCACCTTTGTTTTGACTGTTTGCTTTGGTTAGGAGGGAGCCGCGCCGCCCGACGCCCGCCGCACCCGATAAATAAATACATTTCGCACTGTGCCCGCGATTGTTCCTCACGCAATACTTCTTTTTCTGTATATGGGGGGAAAAGCTTAATAATGTATAATAGTTGGGGAGCTAACGGGTTATCTATTTGCATTTAGATGCGAAACGCTGAGCATAAGACCCGACGAAAGGCCAGTGTGAATTCCCTTAACCTCCTAATCGTACTGACATTTGCATCACGAATTTAACTGTATATAAATGTAATTTAAAACAAAAATAATGATTTCTTTGCATTATCTAAAAGGTTTTAAACATAAATATCACCTTTTATAATTAGTATTTTTATTTTTCTTTTGCTTCATTGTGGTTTCGAGTAACAGTTAAATCATTATAAGAATATTTACTGCTAATTACAAGACTTTTACCAAGTGCAATTTCAGCTAGTCGTGTTGCATTTAGTATATAATCTTACAAACGTTATTATAAACTTTTCTTCCCGTGTGGGTCAAAAAAGTTGGGTCATACTTTACGATCTACTTTCGATTTTTGTTTCAGGTAAGTCTACCTAATGGAACCGTCGGTACCGCCCTGCCTGTAAAACAGTAAGTAACAAATAACGATTTGCCCGAGTATTTTTATCCGCGAGCGCGCGTCGGTATTATACTTAGTTTCCAAAGGCTCTAGCGAAATCCGCGCGCGCGCGCGGCTCGTAAAAAAACTTATCTCGCGGAGGCGCAATTACATATACGCTTATAAGCCGGGCTTTGGAGCGCCGGCGGCGACGCGTATCCCCGCGGTCAAATTTAGCCCCTCGCGCGGCCCGAGGAGCTTTGAAGAGCTGATAATGCGGCGGAGCGAGTGCCCCCGACTTACTTGTACTGTTGGGGCGGCGCGGGGCTTACGCAAGCGGTGAGCGCGGCTTGTCCGCCGGCGGCTCAGCGCCCCGGGAAAAATGGCCCCTCGCGAAAACACACCGGCCGGCGGGCAATTTACAAGAGCCGCGGCGCGTCCTTCGCTCCTCGGTGCCTGCTAATCCGCCGCCGGCTTTCTCCGCCCCCACCCGCGCTCCAATTATAAGCGGGAGCCGGGCTTCTTTCTTGCGCCGCCAGCTCGGCCGGCTTCGCAACACGAGGTTCGCGCGCCGTTCCTCGAAAATTCCCCAGCGAGTCAACTGGAGCGGCCCGTGATATAATCCCCGCGGAGATATCCGCATATTGGAAAATAAATATTTGTACTTGACAGAGTTTCACGAATGCAATCAGCGGGCCGCGCCGGCAATAATGGGCGTGCCAAGTGAAAACCTAATTGACGAATAATCTTATTTAATATATATCCAGGTTATTAGATTGGCTAGTAGAGCGGCAATAGTAAAAAGCATTACGAAAGATTATATACATTATGTCTATCCGCACAATTACAATGTTTCGTCAGTGGCTAATACAAGAACACCGCTCGCAGTGTCCCACAGCGGCTCTCGATAAGCCAAAGTGCACGCGGTAAAGGCCCCAACTATTAAAATGTTTATTGCTAAGTGCGTCGTTCGAGGCGAACAATTATTATCCATTACGCGCGATAAACCGGGGGGAAAAATCGGCGGGAAATCGGGGCGATCGTCCCCCGCGCGCAGGTGGCTGCGCGCGGAGATTAGACCGGCCGCCGGCCATAAAGTACGTAATGCCAAGGAAAAGATCGCGATCGGGCTTAAACCGCGGGCCAATCAATTTATTACTTAATTCGCGGTCGGCGCAGGAGAAAGAAGCCGCTAATCCCGGCCTTCGGACAGGCTCCCATTAGCACTATGGGCGCGTCCCCGAGCGCCGCGCCCCCCTTACCCTCATCAATCGCGGTGCACGGGCTTCCGGGGCCGGGTGCAATTACGCCCGGCGCCTCCTGCAGCTCGCCCGCGCCCTCTGGACCATTGTGCATGTAGCCGCGCCGCCGCCGGAGCGCTCGGACACGGCGAGCTCGGCTTTTCGGCCGGCGATCCAGCTGTCCTACTTCGGCGCGTACGTCTCGAAGGGGGAAAAGTACGCGCGGGTTGGCTCGAGCGAGCGGCCTGAGGAGCCGCTTCCGCCTCGCGCTGCCCGGCCCGCATCTACTTACGTAAACCAAACTGATGTTACCCGCTTGTTTATTGCACCGAATCCGTTTGCCCCGCGCTGCTCGTGCACATTTAACGTACTCTTTGCTTTATTTTACCTCGGCGTCGGTATATCAGTTGCCCGCGGTTCCGGAAAAAATTACCAAATGTACTACATACTCTCGCTCAAAGATTTATATTGATGATACATCTTAATAGGAAATGCATCCGTTTCTTTTTAAGTACCGTCTAGCTCAGTGTGCAGTCGACTTAGAAGTCCTTCGCTAAAAGGAGGCATCCTCGCCCATTACTTGCGCCCTTCTCGGCACAGTTTCCTCGCTCTAACCTCAAAACCAACAATTGCTCGAGCGGTTAATATGCCCTGCGAAATCGCTAGAAGGACGTCGCGTGTCTCGGTCGCGAAACCGCGCGTTCGCAATAACGCTGCTAGTGCAGTAGCGAAGGGGTGCAAACGCATCGGCCACCGCGAGATGAGGTACGAATGGCGCGATTGCGGTTTCCCAAGTCTTTTGCCTTCTGGACATGGCTTCAAAAGGCGAGGTAAAGATACGAGCCGTAAATTCCTATGGAAGGATCCTCCTTGCACAACTCTGCTTCTTTACCGATCATCGCATCCTTATAATCGCACGAGAAAAACTGAGCTAATAATTACTAAAAATTTCAATAAACGTTATAATTACGTATGCACCGAGCATGTATAATATAATTTCTAATCCATATTTTATTGAGATGGATACAATATCGAGTTTCATTCATCTTCAACATTATTGTAAATACACGAAGAGAAATGTTAGGATTACCAATCAAGATTAGTAAACTGAAAAAGATTAAAATTCCCTAGGATTCATTCCTTAAATTTTTAGGGACTGAATATCTAATTATAAGATATTATAATTTTTCGCATAATTAGTCCGTTAAAAGTCATAAAATCCGTTGAGAAATGCGTCCTATCAAATTTTAATGGTACATTAACTCACGTAGTGAGTTTTTCACCGTGTAGACTGCAATCTCACACATTTCATGCCGTAAATATTTAGGTTAATGAAACAAATTTTTTAAGTCTGCAAGTGATTTTGCTTGCATTTAAAAATTAAGCTACAAAATTTGTATTGAATTTCGTCTTCTAAACAGCTCTCCCAGTGTCCAACACATAATCTCAGTTGCTTGGTGCAGAAAAGTAGAAGAACTATCGAAACCGTCAGCTCGCACAAAGACCCAGTCGTCGCAAGGATAAATCGAGCGAGAGCGTCCCGCAGCCACCTTGATTTTTCCGCGAAAGAACCTGGGCGCGGGCGAAAGATGGGATGGCAACCGAAATCGGTCGGCGATGGCGCGGCGATAGGCGGATGCTAATGCGCCCGGGGGAAAAATCGGGCTGGGACGAGGCTCTTGGGGAGAGGCGGCCTCGGGCGAATTTACATCCGCGCCCGCGGCCGCGTGGGCGCGGGTACGAGGGCCGGATTAGCAGGCCCTTCCCCCCCGTCGCTCGCTCCCTCGCACTTTACTTCGCGCCGACCCGCCGCGGGAATGTCCGGCTCCGGGGCTTTTTTTTAGATGCCCGGGCGCTGATTGCGGAATTTGAATAATTTGGACGCGGGGACGAGGGATGTGTTTCCCCGGCGGTCCGTGGGCTTTTCTTTTCCCCCGGGCGCGAGCCGCCGGCGAAGATGCGCGCCTCGTAATTTCATCTTCGTGTCGCGGCCCGTCGGCGATGGATCGCTTTCGAGGACAAGCTTTTTATTCAGCTGCGCGCGGGAAAGCTCTTGTTCCACGCACTGCCTCGAACTACGGTTATTATACTTCCAAACCCCTTCGCCGCTCGTCTGCGAGTTCTTTGTAACCCTACTCGGAGGAATGTGAGATTGACTATAATGTCGTCTTTCGAGTGCCAAGTTTGCCTCACTTGCCGGACTCTTCGTTCCCGTTGATCCGACGATCGACAAAGAAGAGCCTTTCGCGCGTTTTACCGCTGTTCCTGATTAATTTCCATTTGTTATTCGTTATTGCTCTACCGCTTGAGTAATTACAATGCGGTGCTGCAGGATGATCGCTGCAGGAGTCTCGATAAGTCCAACTGCTCTAATTGCACCTTTTTCGCTCAGAAACGACTCGATCTCGTTACACGCATTGCGCTAGGCCAAGGGGTAATGATGCTCGTTTTTTTCACGCGCGTCCTCCGTAATTATGCACCTGATTTGCAGGCCTGTGTAACTTTCAATTACAAATAAATATCTAGAATCTGCAGTCGGTCGGCGAATGCACCCCGGCGAAAAAGGAAAAGAAGCCGCGAGGGGGAAAAGAGGGAAAAAGGGTCGAATCGGCCGCTCGAGCGGCTGTCTCCCAGTGGCCACTGGGCTTTTATCCCGGCTGCCCGGCCGGCTTACCTCGTCGGTCCGCGGCCTTTTCGCAATTAATTCACGCCTCCCGGCTTGATTAACAAGATCGGCCCTCGGAGCCGGCCTTTGTATTTGCATAAGCGCGGGCTGCGGGGGCGGGAAATTTCGAGAGGCAGCTCCGCTGATTTATTCGCGGAGCAGCTGCCGGAGCCGTGTGTGCGCCCGAGCCCTCGCTGCCCCCTCCCCAGCTCCTCCCATCCTCGAGTACCCAGAAAGGCTCCTTCTTTGCCGAATTCGGGCAAATGTTTGCCGCGGCGGTAGCGCGGAGGCAATATCGGGATGGGCGCTTCGGGCCAAGGGTCTTTGCTTTCGCAGTCTTTAATGGCTGGAAAGCGGCTGTTTGCCGCGGGAGGCCGGGCAAACACTCGCCCGTGAGCCAGCTGTAATCGAGGAGTGCCGATCGGGAGACGGGCCCTCAAGCGCTCGGGACGCCCAAAGTGGCAGAAAGTCTCGGCAGAAAGGTACGCGGGGATAACGGCCCGCGCGCGGCTTGCGCCTCGGCCATTCCCGAGAGCGCGGAAGCGCCCCGGCCGCCGCCAAACTTATTCGTCCCGCGTGCCGACTCCTCTTGCGCCTGCATCTTTCATGAGCTCCTTCGATTCGGCGCGAACAATAGGCCGCGAGAAGAGATCTCGAGCCTGCGCGAACCTGTGTACTTGGCGCGGAGGAAAGTGATAGCCCAATTCCTCGGGACTTTTGTCGCGCCCTGCGTATTGTGTATGCAACGACGAGGCATTTTTCTCCCCTGCGGAATCAGAATCGCGCGCCATTTACCTATTGGAAAAACTGGTTTGCACGCGGCAGGAAGACCGGCGAATGCTGTCTTCGTCCGATAGTACATGCCTTTTCGAACTGCGCTTGCAAGAACCGAACATTGGAAACTCGGTTTTGCACAAGGTATCCCTAGGAATCAGACTTTACTACACAGTAACATTTAGTTATTCGATTTATATTTTTAAAAGAATATACCATGTGATTTTTAGTTAGTACCACACCTCAAACTATATCATAAAAAAATAGATAAAAATGAATTTTCTGTGTTAATTAAACACTGCCTTTTGGCGAAAAGATACTGTTGAAGCTAAAGGCTTGACTTAATAAACATTATGCTGATTCAGAAAAAAAACCGTTGGAGAAGTTGCACGCGTGGATATACAAAAAAGAGGCTGATACGATCATGAAAACATCAGAGTTTACAAAAGACTTTTGAATCGTAAGTTGAAGTTTAGATAGCTGAGACTCTAAAGATATCAAAGGAACGTGTAAGACATATCGCACAAGAGTGTTTGGACATGCGAAAGCTATGTGCAAAGTAGGTGTCGCTAGTGCTCACAGTCAATCAATAGCAATAACGTATTGGTGATTTGAAGAATATTTAGTAGTATTGAACCGTAATGACAACGAATAAAATATGGCACCATTGCTGAACTTCAGAATCCAATTGCCAGTCAGTCGAGTGGCTACAACGCGATTCGCTGGACCCAAAACGTGGACAGACGCAATGGTCGACTGACAAATTTATGGTATCAGTATTTTGGAATGCGCATAATATAATATTCATCGATTACGTCGATAAGGACTATTAAAAGTGATTATTATGTAGCGTTGTCGGAGCGTTTGAAGAATGAAACTAGGATAAAACAGCACCACTTGAAGAGTAAAAAGTGCAGTTTCATTAAAACAACGCACCGTGTTACAAATCAATGACAATGATAGCGAAATCACATAAATTAGACTACAAATGGCTTTGCCACCTAGATTTGGCGTTCAGTCAATACTTTTTCATGTTTTCAGGCTTTAAAAGAATGCCAAAAAGAAAATCAGCACTAATAAAGCGGTAATCACCAAAATGGAGGTCTATTTTTACTGTTACAATCGTTGCATTAAACTTGAAGGCAACTTTATTGAATAATAAAATCAAATTTTACCAAATAGAAAAATGGGTTTTACTATGTCAGTTACTAAAGTTTTATAACACTTAGTCGATAATTGAATTCCCATCATGAATATAAGAATCAATTGTGAAACATTTTTAAAAATATTTTATAATTATAAGCGTTGCATGCTGCAAACTTATCAAATATGCTGTACACGAATATAATGACGTTAGCCGGGTCCGCGTACACCACAGCCCCGTTTCTATCAATAGACGAGGCCCGATTCATCGAACGGCTTAGCTAAGCGGCCGGAAAACGAGGGGTGCGCGAAACGCAGGCGGCCGTCTCGATAATTCGAGGGCTAATGCTAGGCGTGGCTGCCGGAGCGGCCAAGCGGAAGCCATAGCACGCGCCCGAGCGAGAGAAAAGAATAATCGGCCGTAAACATTTTCGTGGAAAGACGTATAAAGCTAATCGGCCGAAGCCGGCGCGCGGCGTCTTTCCGGAGGCCCGGTTTAATTGCTTGGGATCCGCGCACCTGTGCGCGTATCGAGCGAGTGTCGCGGTCCGCGCGCGCCCCAGCGCCGGACAAAGCCGGAATAGTGGCATAGATCGCCGGCGGCATTGTTCCCCCCGAGGTATGCCGCCGCGCGCGGGCTTATTTACGCCGATTCCGCGCGTGTTCGAGCTCGGGCCCTGATCGAAATAGATGTTACCCGCGCGCTGGCCGCGCGGCACTCTTTTAACGGCCGCCCGTGTCTGTTGCACAAGGGGAAATGCCAGGCTCCGATCGAGAAATATCGAACTGAGATCGAACTGTGTTGTTCCCTCGGCCGACGAGGCATTTAAAAAGCCCGCGCGGGAGGAAGACACGCGTACCGTTTTAATTGCCGCCGCGGGATAGAGACGTGGGAAGCCGGGGGATTTATTTACCCTGTCACTCCGCCATTCTCTACTGTGCAAAATTCAACAATTTTATTGCAATCTACGCCGGAGCGCCTATTAATGCACCAGGATATTAAAGCCATGTTTTTCTTTTTAAGAGCTACTATACGGCTTATCAGGAAGAAAGGTGAAAAGGATCTGCGTAAAGTTTATTTTGTAAGCGGCGTAAGTAATAAACACCCCAAGTTGAGAGAAAAAAAATGAATAATTGAAAGAGATAATTTTCATGTTGAAAGTGGCGATCGCGGAAGCCGATTACTCTGGGAGTCTATTATATAAGAGTGATCGAGGAGTGGCCGGCAAGGCATCGGGAAAAGGGAAAAAGAGCCCTTTTATCTTCTGGAAACCAGACAGGAGAATGATGTTTATCAGCGAGATTTTTGTCTTTGCGCGGGGATAATTACGATTCATTTGTCGCGCGCAATCAAGGATTGACATAGCCGCGGCAGAGATAGCCCTAGGAACCGGCGCATGTAGGCACAGGCGCTCACGAGAGAAGCAATAAAAGGCGGGCAGGGCGCAAGGGAAAAATGGCAAAGGCTCCGCGGAGCGGCGCTCCGGAAAACACGGCTCCGTACATTATCGAATCGCGCGTAAAATGATTTAGCCGCGCGGGCTTGGGGCGCGATAGCGCGGCCGATCGGCGGGTGGTTGCAGTGCACATAATTACACGGGCGTATCGCGTAATCGCGGCCGCGGCGCGGCGGCAGGTATCGGCAAAAAGGCCGCGGACAATACGCGCGCATAACTCCCGGGAGGTAGGTACACAAGCGCGGTCGCCGCGGCCCGCGGCCCGCACTCCCCCGCTCGACGGCGCGCTAATTAAGCGATGCCGGCCGAGATAAGATAAGAGGGCAGCAGCTATCTGGCAAGGCTAATCCGACTAACGAAGGAATTATACATTCGAAGCCGAAGTGGGCCGCCGCGTAAAAAGGGCCGCGCGCGGCCCATTGAAAAAGCCGGAGATAAAGAGGAGCGGAGCGCCGCGGGGCCCGAGTGAAAAAGCCCGATAGCCGCGGGCCGAATAAATAAAGCCCCGAGCGGCCGACGGCTCGCGGCGATCTTTAATACGGCAAAGCGGCCGCCGCCAGTAAAGTCGTCCCCGGCGCAATAAACTGCGCGGATCTCACCCCGATCTGGGGGAGTCATATTCAAGTGTCCGGGGCTCGCGCGCGGCCCTATCTCCCGGGATCTGCGCCTCCCCCGGGGAAGGGGGCCGATCGCGCGCCGATCGCAGCCCAGTTATCGGCCGAGGCCCGTAAATCTCCGCCCGTCCTTGCGATATTCCGAATCCTGCCTCCCCCCGCCGGGGCCTCCCCCCCCCTCCCCCTTCCCCTCGCGGCCCGTGGGCGGGGGCCCGGTAATTGCCGAGCGCGCTCATTAAAAGCACTTGGCGCGAGTGGGAGGCCGGCGGCGGAGGCGCGATCCGCGATCCGCGATCCACTCGCGGCCGTACTTTGTGTTGGCCGGCTCCGCGGCCCGAATCAATCAATACGGAGCCTCCTTTCTTATCGCCCGCACAATTGGCTTTACTTTATAGGGTACATTTCATTGAAATTTATACTATCGTCGCGGGGAGTGAATTTATGCCCTGCGCGCGCTACGCCGCGCGCCGCGCACTCCACTCCCCCGTATTCGTTTAGTTCTTCATTTAAACCTTAACATTCGGTGGGAAGATGCAACGATTAAGGAACTCGGTGCCGCCTTTTAATAGATCTTATCGACCGGATTGTTTATTCGCTTCTTTGCGGCGCGTTACCCCTCCAGCTACTATTATATATCCCTATACGTATATATATACCTGTAGTAATTCTACAATATTTGTCTTGCGCGCAGCCTGCAGAATATTGTACTCCTCGAAGGCAATTTTGACTACCATTATACGACCTTTAACTACACTACAGCTGTCGGACAATTTTATCATATTTAAACAAGTTTCGAATCTAGGCACCGAGCAAACAACATTTCAATCCGAATTGAATAATTTTACCTGAAAAATGCGATAAGCAAACTTTCGATAAATGTGACTCTTTTAATTGAGTTAGAATGCCTACGTAACTCCTGTATAGTAGAACATTTTTCCTTCAACCGATTATCAGTCTACGTTCTAAAAATACATAGACTCGAGAAAAAACGAAGAAAAAGCTATAATGTTGAATCGATCCGTAATGAAACATGATAACGCGCGAGGATCCGTTATTATTAAGCTATCGATATAAGGAGTTTATTAAAATACTTTGAGAGTTTATTATATCTCAGCGTGACGCGTATTAAAAATTGACATAACAAACGTTTTCAATTGCAGCGCACCGCGTTTTTTACTCGGTGTATATTTAATGAATAATCCGTAAAGAATCGGCGGCATGTGGCGGGTGGCATTGGGCGCTCGGTCGCCTTATTTTTAATTTTAAATGAAGCTCGCTTATTTGTTGAAGTGAGTAATCAACAACCTGGCGAAAACCTGAACTCGCCTCGCAATAACTCGGCCTTATGTACACTTTAGAACCGGAGCAGCGCGGCTGTGAAGCGGCGCGTCGATGATAAAAAAAATTGGCCGCGGGAGTAGCTGAATCTTCGCGCGAAATGAAAGGAAGGCGGCGGCGGCGGCGGCGGCGCATGAATGCGAATCGTGACCTTGAACCACTGGACAAACTTTGTAGCGCATCGGAGCGACGGCTCGAGTGTCAGGCGCTCCTCTTACGGCACACGAGGCGCGCGCATACCGACGCGACGCCCGCAGGAAACATAACTATAAACGTCGCGGGAAAAATGCGGCGCCGCGAGTCGATCGGCCCGGGCGTCCGTCACTCGGAAATCGGAGACTTTTCGCGAAAGCCTTCCGACCGAAGGCTAATTATCCGCGCGGCGTTCCGATCAATTAAGTGTATTTTCGCCAGGGCGTTTAGCTGGCCACCGCGCGGCAAAGTGGCGACTAATCGGGCGAAATCGTTGCGGTTGGGACGACGCGGCTGGGCTCGGCGGCGTTAGCGCGGGTAATTCGCCGGTCCTGCCACCTCGAGAAGGCCCGCGAGGACGCCGTTATTCGGCCCGTGGGGGGAGGGCCGGCGAGGCGATCGACAGCGCGCGGCCGGGGCAACAAGGGCTGCGGAGGCTGCGGCGCGGCGGCGAGAAACGGGACCGGGCGCGGGCCGCTAAATCTCCCGTGCGAAATCTTCATTACCGGCGCGCGCCCCCCGCCGAAAGTCGGGCAGGTGCCAGATCGGCGGGCGCAGATTCGCCCGGGCAATTGAAAGGACGCCCGCGAGGTCTAGCGCGGCCCGAGGATGATGCCGCGGCTTTTTTACGCCGATTCCCCGCCGCCCGCGGCCAGACTTGCCGCTCGGGACCTTTTTTTGCCGCGCAGACGGGCCGAGTTGAGGTTCGCGCGCCCGCGGCCACGCCTCCGTTTAAACGATTCCTCCGCGTCATTTGCTGTCGTTAGAGATCGGCACGGACTTAACGATCTTTTGATTCGAGACTGCCCGCGCCTGCGCACCCGATTATTCATTGTTCAAAGGAGTCCTTTTCAGAGCTCCAACTTCCACTGGAGGTGTGAAGTACGGCTAACTGCGGAAGGTTCCTGTTTTTATCCACACGATAACGCTTGATTCATGCACATTCGAATCAGCATTTAGCATCTTCAACCGATTCTTATATACGAAATCGTTTAAATTCAATTAAAATCAATTGAAAAACGTTCATGCGCTGTACTTTGACTGATACTCCAGTGGTCCAACGGTCCACAGTTGGTAGCTCATTCGATATCGATTTCGGGTTTTTGGTGCTTGGCTACTTTGTCCACTTGGCAATTGATTAGCCGGACCGGAGCTTCTGCGTCATGCAGAAAAGCGAGGTTTGGCACGCGATCGGATCGGTGGGTGGCTGGGGCGAGCGCTCGGATGGGCAGGTCCGGGTCCTGCTCGGTTCGGGAGTCCGCCTCGGGAGAAGGCGCCTCTGGGAGGAAGGAGCGCGGCGGGCGGCTCTCTCCGCGGGCGGCGGCGGCGGCGGCGCGGGCGGCGCGGGCGGCGCCTCGGGAGGGGCGAGACGTCGCGGAGCGGGCGGGCGCGCGCCGCCAGTCTCTCCTCGGCCGGCGAGCGCCCGGCTGCTCAGCTCCCGAGCGCGCGCACCTCCAGCAGCCCCGCATCGGCTTGTCGCGCGCCGGTATGGCCTTCCCCCAGTGACAATCCCGAGTGCGCAGCGCCGGTGGAAGCGGCCGCGGCCCAGCAGCTCCAGCTCCAGCCCCGGGCGACATGGGAGCCGAGGTAGGCCCTGTTAGCCGGCTCCCGTTGCCGAGCGCGACCGATCGCCGGGCTTATCGAGCCCCGCCGGCCCCTTATCCAAATTCCCCTGCCGCCCCGCGATCACCCGCGCACCTCGCCGATGCTTCGTGCGCTCTTTCTCCCCCGATCGGGAAGCTAGTGCCGCCTGCCTCGAACTATTCATATTCCTCCCCGCGCGGCCGCAGTGCTCTCTGCTCCTTTTCCGGGGGGCCGCCCAACTCCGTGGGACAATGTGGGCTTTATTGGCGGATCTGCCCGCTGCGCGGACAAGGCGGACCGGCCGCGCGCGGCAATGCGATAAACGGGCCGCGGGCCGAGTGGCTGTCAGGGGGGCCGGCCGATCCCGCGGCGGTGTCGCCCGCGTACGCGTCGAGTGCGGGGCCGGCCCGCGCGGCACCGATGCCTCATCGCCGATCTTTGTTTTCCTCGTTGACAAACACGAGGCCGCCTGATTCACCGGCGGCCCGTCTTTGCCGTAAGCATTTTAGCGAGCGCCGTCTCCGCGGCTGGCGGTGCCTGCCGAAATCTCCCGTGGGCGCCCGGCCTTTGCCCGAATCCGGCCGGAGCTGCGAGCAACAGGAGGGAAAAAGGAGCCGCGCTCCATCGCCGGCGCGGCGCTTGTGTGTATACCCAGGCGGAACGCGAAAAATTTATGCTTTCAATTTGCCTCCGCAGAATTGATTCGAATCTCCGAGCGGACCCTCGTCCTTTTTTACCCCGCCTCGCATAATTAAGACAGGCGGGTGTGCGTGTGTAATTGTGCAAAAGCGCTGATTGAGACGTGACGGGCGTTAATTGATTCCCGCGCCGCGGACGCCTTCGCTCCGGCCTCGCCCGCGGAACCTATCTCCCGCACGCTTCGGACAAAGGGCGGTTTTATTTATCGGCCGATCCGATACTTCGTTTCGCCGATTGTAATAAAGCGGGATAGACCCCCGGTGTAGCGGAACAAGTGAAACATTTGCACTTTGTCCAAGAATAATGTCTGGCAAACTCGCATTATCTATGATTCCTATTCGAAGAATCCTACAAAATAATCAAAATATGACTTCAAATTATACCTCTAATTTTGTATTTTATTGTATAACAAAATTTTTTTATTTATGTAAATATTGCATCAAAAACTGATCAAGACAATGAATTCTAGACAAAAAATCGGCAAAAACTACATTTACAATTTCTTAGAAGTTTTTATTTTAAGATATCCATAAAATTCCCTAACAAAGGCAGTGCACGAAAAAGTTTGACTTCATTTGAATGAGCCGTATACCTATGACTGTCTCATTTTTAGACAATATTCGTACAAAAATAAAAAACAAACAAGAAGAACTAAAATTTACATAGAATTATTAAGAGCTTTGGGTGCATTATAGTTTCCGAAAATTACTTTCATTAAATTTGCTATGGAGTTAGAGTATCAGTTGATACAATATAATACATGGTAATTTCTACTTGTTAAACGCAGTGTGTTCCTATTAGTCTTTGACATAATAAAAATTCCTATGAAATTTTCTGAATGAACGAACGAAAAACATGCTTGCACGCAGCTATATATACTGGCCGACTAAAATATTGACTTTGTAATCAGTACAACCAGTTTTGCAAAGGACGCTCGAACAAAGTCAGTATTAGGTAGCTACCGCGGACGAAAGCTGCGGCTAACCAATAAGCCTCGGAGCCTATGGGGACTTTTTCATGACAGGCCTCGCGAATCTGGAAAACCACCGGGATAGTTCGCCGAAGCTCAGGGGCGCAAGAAGCGGATGACTTTTCCGCGGGCGGATCCTCGCAGTCGGGCCGCAAAAAGGCCGTTTAAAAGGATCGACCGCAGGGCCGGGGAAAAAGGGGGCGGAAGAGGAGGAATTGCGCCTAATAATCCGGGGGATCCGGCGAGGCGCGGCCGATCGACGGCCTTGAGGCGACCGCGCCAGAGGTGGCCCGCGCGAATTGAACCGTGGAATTTACGATTCAGTTTGCGCAAGCCCCGGCGGCTTATACGCCGGCGCGGCGGCCCGAGGCTTCTAATGCCATTCGGTGCGTTTCTTTCGTGCCACCGTAAGATTAGGATCCTGCTTGGCTTTTTATCGCAGGTATGCAGGCGAGTGTTGCGCGAAGAGCCGGTACGTGTTTCACTTGCGCCGCAAAAACCTGTCGATTTACATTCGTGCGCTGGTACTTGGAGGGCCCCCTATCACTGTTTGAATAAGAGATAAATACTGACCTGAATATAAAGTAACGCCGAGGCGCTCGTAAACTCGAGCCCTTAAGGAATTTCAAGATGTGAATCAGACTATTTCTAAGTGTATATAATTAGGCCCGTCTGCACCGCGCGTTAGATCTACTTGTGTGTATACGTATCTGGGGACGAGACTGCTGCACCAGCGCACACACCAACTCCCTAACCAAATTCATCTGTTTTTCTGACTAATCTCCGCGTGTACTATGATGGATGACGATAAAAAGTCATTGTTGGGGGTGTCTTTGTTATGAAAATAAATTGATCGATGCTATGCACGTGCGAACGTTGCGGCCGTGAGTCAGCTCCTTCGCGATTAGTCAATAGGCGCCCGCGAGCGACGAAAAAACCGCGCCCGCGGATATAATTGTTAATGATTAACGATGCACTACATTGTTCCGCGGCGGTACGAACACGAGCGGGTGCGCGCGGAGGAGCGGACGCGTCCGAATATTCGCCAGGCATCGGGGGCGGGCGGTCGAGGTTAAAAATAAAAGGGCCAGTCGGCCGCGGCATCCGGGCGCGCACAAAGAGAGCAGTTTCGGGGCGGCTCCTGCGCGGAGACGCGGCGCCGGTGGCCGCCCAATTTAGAACGGGCATCGGATCGCCGCGCCGGCGCCCTATCCCCCCCCCGAGGGGGCCCGAGCCGCGCGGCCGCTTATCGCGCCGAATAAATTATCGCCGGGAGGCGGGCAACTGGGCCGGCGACCCACTGAGCGCCGCGGCGAGAGCCGCCGATCGGCCGCGATTCCCCCGTTGTTCCCGATTCCCGTACGCGCGACGCCTGCCGAGTGCGTCCCGGCCGCGCCGCTTCCTGCACCACCGCGCGGCTCCCGACGCGAGCGTAACGGTCGAGCGCCAAGCCGATCGCCCTGCCGATCGGGAGGAATTCCTTCACCATTGCTCCGAATTGAGCCCGCGGGCCGCTTCCATTGCCCAAAAGCATTCTTATTAATTGTCGCTTGACAGCCTCCCCCCCCCGAGTCAAAAGCGGATAAACCAAACAGTTGTTATTATACAAACTGTACATAATATCGCAGGTTATGCGCAATTTGTGCAGATTATCTGGACTGAGAGCCCGCAGTTTAATAATTAAAATTTTATATACTATACTTTCGTAGTACCGCGCGTCGACAGTGTCGTATAATCCTCGTAAAAGTTACTATACAGATTTGCCATTTTTCGTCATAAAATATAACAGAAAAGCCTATCGCGAATTAGTAAACTTTACCAATACGGCCTCTGAGTGTATAAACTTTCATCAAAATTCCATAAAATCTGTTTTTATATTAGCCTTTGTAGATTCATGCGACTAATGAATACATCGAGTTTTTTGCATCATTCTTTGAACATATATATATAAATTATTTAACGATTTGATGTAATAATGCTATAAGGGCTATTACTGAATATATTACTGAATAGCGCGCGGCGTCGTTACGCAAGTCAATGTACGACATTACGTCCTCCTGATGCTCTCCCGAATAAGTCGAGGCGGGCTGAAAAACACATTTGATTTAGTGTACGACAATGCAAGGCCCCGTAACTGCCAGTAGTTCAATAAAAACAAATGCGAATCAAGCGGAGGCGTCACATAAAGAACAGTTGGTCAAAGTTCTAAATCGGCCGAGTGGCTGGAGCGATTGAAGGGTGGTCAAGAGCCGAGCTACTAAACTCCAAAGGTTTATTGGGGGGTCGAGGCGCGGGGTAATAGGACGCGGCGGCTAGGGCCCGCCGAAACTCGGGGCGCCGCGGCCATAATTCAGATTTACGCCACTCGGGCGTCGTTAAGCCGGCCGTCTTTCACGCGGCCGCAAATATAAATTGATAATCGACGCTCGGCCGGCGTCGGCTTCGTTTTTTCGGCCCGTCACCGCGCCAATAAACTTGATTCGGCGGGCCGTAATGGAAACGTCCTCCCGATGTATCGCGGGGCCCGTCGCGCATCGCATTAGCCGATCGGCCGCAACAATAGGCGGTAAATATAACCCCGGGGCCGTTAACGCGTCACTGTACAATGCCCTACGTACGCGGAGAGAGGCCCGCTCGTAAAGACGCGTAAGCCCCGGGTAAGGGGGGCAGTCGCGCCCGGTCGCGCCCCCGAATGCGCGGCTTTCCCGGCGCCTCCGCTCCCCGGCCCTCGCCCGAGGTACTTAACGCGGCGTTGCTGCGCCGCCGAGTAAATCATCGGCCCGATTATTCCGCCCCGGCCACCGGCGCCCGTCTCTGCCGATTGTCTTCGCTTCGCGCTAACGCGCCATCATTACTCCCGGGGAAGCCGTCTTTGTTTCGGGGCGCCGCGGACCGAGGCGCCGCGCCGTTAAATCACCCGGGCGTCTCGCCAAGGCCTCCAACGAGTCTATTGCGCCGAGGCTTTCACACCCGAGCGTCCGCTGATCGCCGGATCCGTTAACCACCTCGAGCGCGTCTCCTCCGCCTATCCCGTGAATGCGCGCCCCGCTAATACTCCATTGGGACAACTTATGGACTGTGGCAAGCCCGTGTCTCGGCTTTTCGGCCCTGCCCACCATTCGCCTGATATCCCGGGGCGCACGCTTTGTATTCCCTGGCACTTCAATGAATTCCGAAGGATTCCTATTAGACTCTCAAGCATTTGGCAGATTCGGGGTTAGATTACACTTTCTTAGATTCCAGATACACCTTTTTTTGGCAAATGTTAATTATGCCGAATGAAAAATATATAAATTATACTATAGTAATATGCAATGAAATCGTTGTACTAAATCATTAATACATGCGATACGTATTAGAAATCTGTTACACGAATCTGATCGGTATCCCTTAAAAACCGATTTCAATAAAATCCTAATAATGTATTAGAAATGTTTAGTACAGAAATCTTGGATAATGAGTTGTGAACATACCGGCTGATACTCGTGTTAATAAATCTTAATATTAAAGGTGATCAAAGTTTTTGATTTCTCACGTACTTAATGACTTATTTGGTCAATTAAAATAATCGCTCTTGTAATCATGAATCGCTTCTATTTAGATAAATGTACATGTAATATAATAGCAGTATTTTCACATGTAAGAAATCAACAGTTAGGCTTATGAATTTGCAAATCAATTGGTAATCGAAAATCCTCAACTCATTTTCAACAGATCGTAGTAGAGTATCGTTCGATAGCCAGCCTCGTCCAATTAACACGGGCATCCCTGGACCTTCACGTCCGCTTTGTTTACCAAACACCGCATGGCCCCGTGGTCGATCGGGACCGAAAAGGCACGAACAAAAGGTGCTAAACAGTAAAAAACAACGCAAGGGAAGAAAATAAAGTCCGCTTGGCGGCCAGTTATTTTTGCGCTCGCGCGCGTCGTTCGGATTCGGAGGGATCCACTCGCATCTGCGCGGCGATATACTCTGCTCGGCGAAAAGACATATTCCGAATGAAGGAGTAATATGGACAGCGATCCTAAACGCGATTCTCAACCGCCGGTTTATCGCTTCCAAAGAACTCGGGCGAATACAGGGCGTGCGCTATCGGGCGCAAGGAGCATTGGCCAAAAAGGCGGCGGGGCAAAAAGAAAGGAAGAGTTATAGGGAGCCCGGGCCTCGGGTCGGCCGAGAGGCCATTTGTCGGGCCCCGGGCAGGCCGCGCGTGAATAATAAAAAAGACGGAGGAGGGCCGCCGGATGAAAGGACTCGTCTCCGGCGCGTCTAAGCGGCGTCGAAAGCGGCCCGCTCCCGAAAGGAGGCAATAAACCTGGGCGGGGGGCGTCCCCGCGGCGGCGCCCGGGCGTCTGCCCCGGTGCGCGCAGACGCTGAGTCACGCGCCCGCTAATTCGGGCCGCGGGAGGGCCAAGGGTGCGCCGGCCCCGGAATAGCCGCGCGCCACCGGTTGCGCAAGGGCGTTCCCGCACCTCCGCCCGGTGGGAAACTGCCGGACGTGCCGCGGCGGCCGGCCCGGGGACTATTTCGCGCCCCAGGTATCGCCGGCTCGCGCCCGTGCCTTTTTTCGGCCCTCGCCCGAGGTGCACTTTGTACTTGTGCACTTGAATAATGCCTTCTCCGCTCTGCCCAATTACCATCCTAGTCGGCTACCTTTTCTCTTTTTTTCCTCTTCTTCCCCGTGTGTAAAGAGAAATTCATTAGGTTGGACAGTTACGTTTTATTAAGTTCAAACGTCTCTTTTGATCTGTAATTTCATGATGGACAATGATTAACCGATGACAACGTGCTCACTAGCCCACGTTAATCAAATAGAAATTAAAATACATCAAATTAACCTGCTAATGCTGAAAAAATCATACAAGCTATTTTAATTAATTACAGATGAGATTAATACTGTCTCAGGTATGAATTTTAATAGTAAAGTAAAACAATCAAGAAATAAAACAACAAATTTGAATATAAAACGCATTCATGTAAGTCCAAAAACTGATTGACTCGCGTATAATTAGTCGATAAGTTAACTATAAATTAACTAAACAGTGTCTTTCGTACATGCTTTTAAATTATAAAATGCATCACAAAGATTTTGAACTTATACTTCGCTAAACTTTTGTGTTAATATTATTTGACTAAATAATTCTACAGTTCATATTATTATTAAAATGACCATCCAAGCATTTATAAAAATATCCATTATAATATATTGTTAATAGTACGATTTCCTATATATTGAACCACGATAGACTTTCGAAACTGACATGGTGAAGCATTTTTACAATCTGACGAAGCTTTGTCCGAACATTAATAAAACTTTTTTATGCTCTCTCTCTCAAATGGAACAGCAACTCTCTCGAGCTTTCAATCAAGCCAATTGCGTTGCGCAAGCTCGCTACCGATCGCGCGGACTGCGCTACATTAACAAATCAACAGTTATGAATATATTCGCATTGATGAAAAAATAACGAAGGCGCGCGCGGCGCGCGCAACTTATTTTATTTATTGTGGGTGTTACATAAACGATTTTAGCATAAATAAAAGTGGTAATCGCCCATCCATGCAGCTGTTTAATTACGACGCGGCTTTTCCCCGTCGCACTGGACATTTTGTCAGAGGCGCGCGCGGCATCGGCACAAGCGGCGAGCAAAGTGGGCTTTTTTTCATTAACCTAACGCGCGTTTAAAACATTCCACGTGTCAAAGCGGCCGAGTGACAGTGCGGTGCGCCACCGCCGCGTTTTCTTCACTTTGGCCGGGGCGCGACGCCGCGAGTGAAAGCGCTCCATTTGGTTTATTTCTCCCGATGCATTTTTCATTGAATCCGCACGTGCGAGCGAGCCCCGGGGAATCCCGTAGGCACGCCGCGCGGCCCCCACGCCCCCGGCACAATTGGAGCTCGCGTGTCGCGCGCCAGAGGAGCGGCACAAAGACCGCGGCGTAAGGCGATATAGGAGGTAGGGAGCAGGTGCACCGGCCGCAGCTGCTCGAAGACCCTGAGCTGCGCGAACCGCCCGTCGTCCGCGGGAGGAGTCGCCGCGGAAGTACGCCGCGGCCGCCGGACGTCTTTCCGGGGAGTCGGCTTTCGCGCCCCGGATCCTCGGCGGAGATTCTCGGCCGGCAAAGAGAGAGAGAGAGCTCGATTACGTTGCCGCGATCTCTTGTACTCTGATAGTCCGTTCTATTGTGCTGTACCGCGATAAAACACTAGCAAGTCTTCGTTTTCCAGCCCGCGTCAATTATAATTGTAAAGAATATGTAATGCACATGGTGATAGAATCATCATTTGAAATTCCTGAATGAATTATCTACACAAACTGTCTCTTGTGTAACGGAAAGGAAACAGTGGAATGTCGAGATAAAAAACTCAAAAGATCGCCATCATTGCAAGTTTATCTCGTAGGCTTCACGGAAATCCTAAGTTAGCCGCGCGTTGGGTTCGCGGTAGAATTTCCTAGGCCTCAAGACACCACATTACAAGTGCCGAATTCACGCCATGTAACGCCTAATCCACCCTCCAGAGCTAACGCACCCGTCCTTCATCGCGCTTCAAAGCTTGCCCGATTTCTCGGCTCACAAGAACCACTTAAGAAGGATCGGGTCCTTTTCAAGCCAACTGAACCTACCCCCTATTACCAGTGTCTAGGAGTCGCAGTCACACTCGGAGGGCCATCAGCAAGCTCCCAAAAACCATTCGCCCAGTCGGTTTACGAGCAAGACTGACTCAGCAGATTTGTCGATGCCTGTATAGATATTGTCTATCAATTAATAGTAGACCGGTACTCATATACTATATTAAAATTGTTGTTAGGTGAGCTTCGAGATCAAGTACCTAGTGGCAGTCGATATAAAACAAAACCTTCGAAAACGAATCCCGGTACATTTTCTTTGATCTATACAAATTTTCTCAGATCGGTTACAAATAAATACACTAAAGTATGAATTAATAATAAATACAAAAACACGTTGAGTTTGCTGCATGTCAAATTTCAATTAAACATTAGATGCATTGTTCTATATATGTCTTTTTCACAAAACATATATATACATGTATATTGCAATATCCTATCGAGTTTTTACCGAGTTCTTATCGAATCAGAAAACTATAGTGATTATTGAGGTGTGTTTTGCGTACTCTTCTGTAACTGATTTTTTGTCTATATAACTATGTACAAATAAAGCAATCTATGCATCTATGTAACAACATTTTGCGCTGCTTTTAGCTGAGATACTTCATGAAAAATTAACGAATAGATTATCTATGCTCGTTAGTGCTCTATATACAAAAGATATTAGTTATCTTATGGTTCAACTACAGAGTTAGTTAATTTACCGATAGTGTTATCGTCAGTTGTACTGTCCACAGGAGTACTAAAAGAACCCGCCATTGCACTATTTCCCAATGGCTTCGAAGGAGTACTGTACAATCTGATTTGCAGGCATTGTGCCCTATATCTTGGTGGAGCTCATCACAGTTTGACCACCGCAGATCGTAATTTTGAGTGACTCGCTCCCCGTTTCCCCTCGGCTGGCGCACTTTCGCTTTTGTTTCCCGAGGTCGTCGCGCCTCTTAGCCATGCGCGCGAGCGCTCAATTCATGCAAATAAGACCGGCCCATGGCACTTTGCTTAACAGGTGGCCGTCGCGCTGGCGATCGAGTCGGCTTTTCGCGCCGCCCGCAAACGCGCGCCTTTTTTTCCGGCTTCTTATCCGATCGGATCTCGGAGTTATGGTTACCGAGAAGCCGCGGCTCTGCCACCTACCGCGCGATTGCGCAGCAGCCGAAATTCCTGAATCGAAGCTGTAAGTTCCGGCCGCCCATTAGCGCGCTCTCGAGATACCAGGAGTACGCGAACCCTTAACGCCACCCGTTATCGCCAGGGACGCGCTCTATATCTAATCGGAACCCTTTGAATTTGCAAATCGGCCGCCATTAGAAGGCCGCTTTTTGTTAGCGCGCAAGCGGCTGGTCAACCGAAGACGTAAGAGTCCCATTACCGACTGAGAATCGAGCACGGCCGCATACCGGCCGCGCGCAATTAAAAGTCCGCCCTTCGATGTATACTCTGCGCGCTTTAGCTCTTCATTTGACGATCCGCGCGGGATTTTTTGTCGCCCACTTCCGCGTAATCTTGATGCCTCGATGAAGCGCTAGGGGATTCGTTTCAAAGGAGAAAATATTTGTCTGGTTGCTTTAGTGGGAACTTGTCATTAGGTCTTCATTGAAAAGAAAACTCGAAGACTGTGAGTGGATGTGTAACCCTTGAGCATTGGCTTGTGCTCTGGCTGCATTCAAGGCAGATTTCGCAAATACTCGAATGAATACTTTGTTACGCGCTATTGCGACATGTTTGCTCGTTGTACTGCCCATTTACAGTGTTGTATTAAAATTACTATTGCATTTGTTTTCAGCATATACATAAAAGCACCAACGGAAAAAGCAAATATTTCAAGTTATTCACATAGATGGTAATTTGGAGCGAAAATTCCAAGCGCGCGCGTGGAAACTTAATTGGAATCCCATTGAAGCATTGTGATAGAAACTTAACGAAAGTGCAATATAGATCGATTTTACTTTTAAAACGCGGCTTCATGAATGACAATCTTTATTCTTCATCGTTCCAATTCTTTACGCGGGGACAGCAATAGTAAAAAATTGTCAAGTAAGAAAATTTATTTTATGCACAGCAGATAGAATTCTTGGGACCGCGTTTACATGTACTTTTGCAATAGAAGGTTGAATCGGCTTCTAGTCGTATCTAATCCTGCAGTCCTACTGCCTTATTGTTATCTTCGAATTTAAAATCACGTAGTGAAGATAAAGCGAAACGAGCGCCTTAACACCGATAGCCAATGATAAAAAGTAGCATGGAAGCAGCGATAAGTGCAATTTCAAGGAACAGTTATGCCTCAAAAGGCAAACGAGGAGATTGTCCGAAAGTGGAAATCAGTTATTCTCCGGATTTTCGAATGCAAACGAGTCGATTCTCCATTGTAGACTGTGGAAATAATCCCTTGGGTGGAGTCGCGTTTAAGGATCGGCCGTCCGCAGTGGTATTGTCCCGGGGATCGCACCGAATCGACTGGGAGTCAGTATTCATAATGCCGTGGGAGGCGCTTTCCTCGAGGTACAATTGCAAGGGTTATTAATATTATTCATAGGAGGCGCTGATTGAAACGCAGGCTAGGCGGTGGAGGGCAGTTGTATCCATCATCGAGCCGTCGCCTCGAATGCGGCTTAGGAGGGAGGCGAGCAATTAATCTTTAAGATGCCTATTATCGCGGGCTTGGCGCAGCGGCGGCCACGGGATGAGGTGGGGGGGGGCGGAAAAGCCGGCGCGCGATAAAATGAGGAGCCGCAGGGGCGGCGGGGAGCGAGGCCTTCACTCCCGGCCGGCCGGTTAATTCCCGGGCGTCGGGTCGACGAGGCCCGGCGTTTTTCCCCGGCGGCTGCGGCGGCGGTGGCGGCGGTGGCGGCGCGCCTGGAAAAGGCCGCGCGCGCCGCGAAAAAAGGGGCGCGCCTCATCAAAAGAGAAATACGAGCGCGAGAGAATCCCAGAGGGCGCGCGGCGCTCGTTATACGCGCCCCGCGGAAAAAGTAAGCGGGCATAAATTTTCCCGCGCTTTTTTCCGGCCGCGGCCGCCGCGGCGGAATTCAAAAATACAGGGCTTTTAGCGCGCGCATCATCGCGGCCCGTAAATCCCGGGCGAGCCCGGGTCCCCCCGGCCCGTCCCCCGGCCCGTCCCCCGGGTCCCGTCCCCCCGGGAAAAAAGCCGCCGACGGTGGCGCGCGAGCGATAAAATTCTATTTATCGAGAGGGTGTCCCCCCGGGGCCGACCCCTCCTACCCACACCCCGTATTTATAGGAGCATCAATCTCGGCCCTCGTAAAGCTCCTGCCCTCCCCGCGGGACTACATTATCCCCCTTTCATTGTCCCGCGGCTCGCGCGCCTCGCGGCTTTTTCCCCCGGCCCGGGAGGATTAGCAGGGGATCCCCCCTCAATGAGGCATCGCGCGCGCGGCGCGCGTGCCTCCCAACTTTCCACTAAGCTCGAAATCGTCCGCCAGTCCGGTATGTTAATGCGCTCGCCGCGGAAAAAGTCGCCGCGGCAAAAACTTTACTGTCAATCTCCAGGATGATTATTAGGGACATCAGCGGGCCCTCCAGCCTTCGACTCCTCCAGCGCCCCCTCGCGCCTTCCTTTTTCACCTACGAGCCCTCGGTCGCTTGCGCAGCGCGAGCATCTCGCTCGAATCGTTAGCATTCGCCCGATCAATGAAAGCGCGTGAGCCCGTGATCGCGGCCTCTCGGCGCCTCTACGTCGCAATGGCTCCGCTGAGTCAAAGAAGATTTTTACCTGGCCCACGCCAACTTTGCATTTTCTCACCGGCCATCCTAAGAATTATCCATGTGTTTAGAAAGATACTCGACTGTTTTCCTGCAATTGTCCGCGCGACTCACTCGTTTCTTAACGAATTGTTGGCTAATTAATTCCGATAGAGGAAAGCTAAAGTGCACATGGAAACGTATGAATATAAAGTCTTGATATATATAAACATGTTATATCGCGAGGTAAAGCTCGAGGAAGAGTACGTGTCGCTTAAAAGTAATCCCCGCTTGCAATTAGTCCGGCTAACTACAGGCTCTCGCGGTCTCTCGGCCGTCCACTCGCCAGTTTGCCCACTAAAATCATTTTATTATTTATTATACAGGCGAGCCGTAAAGGTTTATTGCCCCGCGCACCCGTATACTCGGAAAGCGCGCCTCGCGAGGCGCAAGTATGCAGCGCGCGGCCGGCGAGCGGAACCAGCCGCGGCTCCCCCGGGAGATGCGCCGCGGACAAAAGTTGCCTATGTGTGTTCTTCAAAGCGGCCATTATACTCCCAAGTGAGCAGGCACCGGCAGGCGGCAGCGTATCTCGGCCGATAAAGTTTAAGAGCGCGCGAATACCGGGGCTCCGTGTAACCCAGTTAGCCCGAGGCTCGCCACTCGCCCGCGCGCTAATAGCCTAACGATCCTTCGGGGCGGGCTTTGTCGCGACCCGCCGGTCCCGCGCACTCTTATCGCCGCGGGCAAAGGCTCGCCTGGCCATTACCCCCGAAAGCCGCGCGGGCTCGTCTTTGGCTCGCGGATCGGTCGGCCGATGGATCGACGGCCGATGTCCTCTGTCCGCCTCCGACCGAGCAGCGCCCTCGGGGCGAGCGACTGGGGAAACTGCGTGGGCACGAGTCTGCCGGGTGATAGAGCCGCTAACGACATTTGGCAAGGCAGCCTCGCCGGATTCTGGGGGCTGCCGGCTGATTCATAACGCCGGAGGAAAAAGGAGGCGGCCGGCCCGGCCGCATCTCCGGGCAAGTGGGCGCGACTCGCCGCGGCCCTATCTCTAATCCACTTCCTACGTGGTTCCGAGAAAGCCGGGCATAATGCGCGCCCCTCGCCGCGGGCCCGCGTTTCTTTAATCGCCGAGGAATGCACCGACAGCCAGCCGGTCTATAAATAGAGGGCCGCGGCCGTCCGCCTGCGTTCGCTTTCATTCACGAGGCTGGGGCCGCGCGACGCGCATGCGCCGGAAGCCTTCGCCCTGCCAGCTCCGACGGACCCGAGGACGGACCCTCCCTCGGTGCCCGGCTTTATCGGCGAAATACCCGCAGATACCAGCCTCGATGGATGCTCCCAGACGCTCTCGCTTTGCTCGCTCAGTAATATTCCTGCTTCTCCATAGCGAATTGGTCCATTTCATCAGGTTGCGGCTCCTTGTCATTTTTGGAAAACCCGAAATATTTTGAGAAACATCGAGGCTCTAAATATCTCTGGTATAATCGAAAAAGTAGCGTTAGAAAATCCCCAAATGATTTATATTTTTTTGAGATGCTACCTATTAAACGTCATCACGCACCCTGAAAAGTGGAATCTTCAAAGATGCCGATTTTTTCCCGCTCATAGCGACATAAATAGCACAGATTCTCATATCATGAATTGTTATAATTTCGTTGTGATCATTCGTCTCATGAAGCTCCTATTTCAAATGCGTATACATCGTCAATTGTCGCTTAAAGTCTCGAGAGAGCTCATTGAACTCACCAGAAACAGTAGTTGGCTGCGCCTCGCCGTGGCCCAGATAAAAGAAAGCTCGAAAAAGTACTGCGCGGGCAGGTCTGGATTTTTCCCGAATTCTCTAAATAATTGAAGGGGAAAAGGAAAGTGGAGGCGGCGATGCAGAAGGAGCGCGAGTCGGAGGCAGGGGCGCCCGGGGCGCGGGTCCGCGTAAGGTGTACAAGAGCTCATCAGGGGGCGTTCAGGTCCCCTTAACGAGGCCGCGGGATCCCTCGCGCGGTGGGAGGCGGCGGACTTTTTGCGCTCCTCGCGCCGCCCGGCGTATAAACAGTACAACAATGATCGTTAGGCCTAACGACACTTTTCCTCCTTAACGGCCGGGCGGCCCCCGCGTCTGCCCCCTCGCTGGCCCGCCGGCATTTACGAGGGCGTCGTTTAACGAAAGCAGCCGCGGGGGATAAAACCCGGAGGGCCGCGGGCCCTTTCGCCCTCCGTGTAAGACAATTAAACGCTCGCCGGGGATTTATCGCCGGGGCGGCGCGCCCACCTATCCGCGCCATCGAGCCCGCGATTTTTCGCGCGGGCCAACCGCGGGGGCAGCGGCCCGCGCTAATTGACTGCGCGTGCGCGCCCGCCCGCCGATCGGGTTTATTGGGCCCGTTGGAACGAGCCTCGGCACTAGAGGGTCGCTGCGAGGCCCGGGTTATGCCGCGCTTCAACCGAGCCGCGCCGGGACGAGGCGTTTATTGTCACCATCACTCACGGGGAAATTGACCTTATGAGAGAGAGAGAGAGAGAGAGCCGAGGCCGGGCGCGCCGTAAAGCGCCGAGGAGCCGCGAGGGCCCCCGCCGAGGTCCAGCTGGCGCCCTTTGTCCGCCAGGGGCCCGCGGATCTGCCCGCCGCTACGGAGAACCTCGGCTGGCTTCGCCCGGGACGGGCCTCGACCTGGACCCGTGGTACGCGAGGCTCCGGGGAAACTTTTTCCTCTAAACTGACCTATTGCCGCCACAAACTCTGGTTAAACTACTACTGTCAACTACTACACAGACTGCTTCTATTATAATATCATGTCATTTATTTTTGTAAATACTCGAAAAGTTTGGAGTGCAATTTCTTAGTAATAATTGCTTGTACCTCCTCACTTGAGTTTCTATAACCGAATTTGCAGATTTACTTGAGTTGCCGTTGAAACATACTGAAAAGTGTCTAGCGGCTGAGTAACGTTATCTGCAATGTGGCTTATAGCAAGCCAATTTACGGACTATATCCTTATAATCGATCCTGATCCCATCAGCATAACGGCACCGTCTTCATTTCCACTTTCAGGCAAATTGTGCGCTGGACGATTTACATGCGAAAGCTCGCGTCCCCCGGGGCGACGAGGCTGCCGGCAGCTCGAATTAGCCCTGCGAGGCAGTGAGTGTCGGGATGGGCGCTACGGGAACTACCGATCGCGCCTGGACCCGGGAAAAATCGTGGAGAAAAATTGTAAACGCCGCGCGGCCGAGAGGCCATGTGAGAAAACCGCGAGCTTGGGAATGGAACGCGAGGGAGTGTAACATAATGAGGAGGAGGCGGAGGATAGGCGGCCGGCCTCGGGTTATTGTTGCCCGCGCGCGCCCAGTGTCATTTTTCCAGAGGGCGATTTGGTATCGCGGCAGGCGGGAAACACTTTGCGCCTCGTAGATTACCGGCGATTTTCTCGGGCCCTCGCCCACTTGGCCGCGCAGGCCCGGATAAGTGCGGTGCGCGCCGCCGCCACGGAGGAAAACGTTACTTTGATTGCGCCCAATGGGGGGATTTGCAAATATTGGACGAGAGCGGTTCTCACATTCGAGTGGCGATCTTATCGTTGCCCAACGCCTCCCGCCTCCAATCGGGGATTACACGGCGCCGATTAGAGCTTCGCCTATTTCCAGGGGGATAAGCGGCCGAGCGCCGTTGACACTCGAGCCTCCGCTCGGCCCTCGCTCGGCCCTTCCCCCCGGCCGACGTGTAACGTCGCCCCGAGTCCTTGTCCTTTTTAACGGCTCTATAAAATGATAAAGGGCTTGCTGCTCGCTGGCTCCTCTGGTGGCCGCCGACCCTCCACTTCCCTGCTTCTTTTGTATCCCGCGCGCGGACAGTTTTAACGGCCGAGCTACTCTTGTCTTTTCCCGGGACACAAGAAGCTCCAGCGCCCGAGCTGTACTCTTACTTTATTTGCTCAAACTAAATACCTCTTACATTTTCTGAATGACTGCACACGTTTCGCAGCCGCGGAATCCGACTCTGCGCCCGGGACTCCTTCGAGCGGGCTATTGGCTCAGCTTGAAAATCTTACCGTTGAATCATCTAATGTGTTATGCCGTCTCTGCAGTCGAGTGCTTTGCATTCGGTCTAATCGCTAAATTAAGCTTCGCTTATCATTGGCGATTCTAATTAAGCTGATAAATAAGCTAAAATCATATCCTAACTGCGTAACATTTTAACTTGTAACATTTTTAAACGTCACCAAATCTTATTTAGCTTTTTTGGCTAATTTATATGAAAAATTTATCGAGGAAAGCCATTCTACAATACCATTACTATCTCGCATAAAAGTTTTAGAGGGTAAGACTGTAGAGTATATTTATTTATTTAAAGTTTTACTTGATAACGTGTTTTCGAGGACGATCACTTACTCGTGCATTCAAATTTACCGACTGTGCAAAGTATTCTACCCAACATAAAGAATAAGTCAGCGATATATGTACCAATGACAGTTTCGATTCCAAATTGTATATTTAATATAGAGGGCTACTCTGCACAACGACAGTTGAATTTAACGCACGTGAGATGCCTTTCAACTGAAAAACAGGAAGAGTTGACAATTTGAACCTAAGCGAGTAACTATGGTGGTCGCAATCATTAATTCCGGCACTTGCGCATCAAGATAAGAATAAGGACGCGAGTCGCAGGAGGAATGTCTGGAAATGAAAAAGCTCGGCGCAGGTGTACAGGCCGCGGAGACCTTGTTGTCTTTATCGCGGACGAGCGCGACTCCGAAGCTCAAAATGTAAATGCACAATGGGCGCAGCGCGGGCCGCTCGGTCTTCTGCACCGCAGGGGACAAAGACTCGCGGGAAAAGTGTATCATAAGCGCGCGCGCCCGGCGTCCCGGGCGGCTCGCCATTAGCGCGCGCCGAGGGCCGGATTTTAATCGCCCTCCTCGTCGCCGTCGCGTTAGAGGCCGGCGGGCTTCGTTAGAGCCGCGCGCGGCCGCCGCCGGCCATCTCCCCCCGGGCTTTTTTGCCGCCGCGGCATTCCCCGGCCGCCGCCGCCGCCGCCGCCGCCACTGCCGGTGCACCAGCCTTTTCGGTCCGCTCTTTGTTCCCACTCGCGAGGAGCTTTGCTCGCGACACTGCTCGCCTAACGCCGCCGGTTTACCTTTTTTATTCGATGATTCTGTGATAAGGACTCGCTTATCTCGGCGCTTCCGTATGAGCCGTCTGGACTTCCCCGGAGGTTTAGTGCGTCAAGGAAAAGTCACTCGCGATTAGTTGGTAAAAAATGAAGAGGAAAATTTTGTTTTGTCGTAGAATCGCGTTTATGTTTAATATTGCTGGTAAAAGTAAAAAATTGCTGCCTACGATTTCATCTTCACTATGCAGCTATATTCAATTTAAACAAGTTTTTGGTCAGCTTATTGGTAAACTACAGAAAAGTATATAAAGTACAGTAATCATCCAAAATCATCCATGACTTTTTGACTATTCATATAACACCAGTATTAATGAACTATAATCTTGATGCAAGTTCGTGCATATAAATGGTGAAGTGATTAACGAGTTGCAAAGTCGCAATGCGTGGAGCTTGCGGTGGAGCTTCGAGGGGGACCAGGTCCGGGGTCGCAAGCTCTCCTGCTTGGGTGGCGCTCGGGCGCTGGCATTGGGAAGCCGGTCAAAGTCATCGGCAGCCGACCGGTCCGCGCACCTCCCCAGTGCAGGCGAGGAGGTCGACGAGGAGACACGTGCACGCGAGATAAAGCGTCGAGCACGCGGGGCGGGGCAAAGGAGGAGCGGCTGCAGGCGCGCGCGCTCTACCTCGAAAAACAAAGCGGCGCGCACGTAAGATCGAAGAGTCGAAAAAGAAAAGCGTCGAGGGCCTACACGCGCCGCGGGGTAAAAATAGCGCGCTGCTCCAGTTGGAGGCTGCGCCGCCGCGGCCCGTCTCTCTTTCATCCCGGCGCGCAGCCTCAAGGGAGTTAACGACCGGCCCGCAATTGTTTTAAGCCGGCCGGCAATTGAACTTGGCGGGCGGCTCCTGTCCTGGGCGCCGAAAAGCCGGCGGCGGATGAACCAGCGGCCGCCTCCGGCGCCGCACAATTAGCCCATTCATCCGGCCTCGGACGAAGCGAGCCGTCGGAAGCCGCGCTAGCTTTTTCGGAGGCCGCCGCGAGCCGTCGGGGCCGCCAGGCCGCTTTTTCCCCGGGCAGTCGCGCCGTCGCCACCACCGGCTCGTCCCTCTGCCGCGAGGATTAATCCTCCCCGAGCCGCTCCGAGCAATTAGGCTTAATGCTAACTGTCGGACGGGCTTTCCTGCCTCGCTCGCCCGCCGAGGCTCGACATGCGCAGTGATTGACCGGGGATTGATCGATCGGGCAAAAAGCTACGGCTACCCGGCCCATTTTTATCAATCGCCCGTAAGACAATCGATAAATTATTCTCTACAAGCTTTTCAATCAGCTCTCAAATTCGTACTGATCTGCATTATGTCTAGTTAAAGCAAGTTGAAAAGAAAACGATTTGCACGCATGCACTGTCATGTATGTAACGAACATTTACAGCGAATGCACGCGTCTTGAAAAAGGCCCCAGTAATAGTATAATTCCGAGTATAATTCATAATTAACTAGTTAGAGTACCGCGCTTGCGGAGAATTAAATGTTTCGAACAAAGGAAGACGACCGCAACCAGTTTAAGCGACATCGTCCTTCCATTCCTTTTCTTTCTTTTATCCCTCCTCTATTTATATTTTCCTCGACTTTCTCTTTTTCCTTTGGTCTTAAACGATATTTGTCCAAGAATTCGCACATAGTGGAGCGACTTGAGATCAAATCCTTGAAAGTGCAAGTTAAAAATATAGCGTCGAGTTGGCAGCACTCGAAATAACTGCAGAGAATTGAAATAATTTGTTTGAAAAACAGCCCACCTAATTATGAGCGGCGATGAACCCTAAATTAAAATCATTGTTTTCTCAGCCGCGTGCGAAATACGATCTCCGAAGACAAAAGTTGATTTAAAATATCCGAATGGAATTATGGCGATTGGCAGCTTTATACCTATAATCATTCGCGTATAAATCTGCAGAGGTGGTCATTTTTACGTATTATTAAATACCATTAGCAAGATATATCTATCCTATGAACAATCGCGGCAGAAAGGCATCATCATTTTTCAAGCGATAGAGCCAGGTGCAGTAGAGCCGGGACGCACGCACAAACAAGAAATCCCAAAAAGAATCAGTGGAGTGAAAGCGGAGAAAAACGTGTTGGCCGCGCGCGCGCGCGCGCCCCTACTTTTATCTCGGAGCGAGGCGCACGCAGAGACAAAAGCGGCGCATCCGATAAACCCATTAAACATCGGGGCGAGCGCGCGCACCGCGTGCGGATACAATTAAAAATCGGCTCAATGCCCTCGGCCTTGCACGCGAGCCTCGCTTATCTCGGCCCTTTAGCCTCTATTTACGCGGCGGCCCTCCCGGCGCACGGCGCAAGCCGCAAGCCGCACGCCTCCCCCCGGCCCCTTATATAGGGCCGTCCTCCTATCGGCGCGCGCCCGGGCCCGACCCTCGGCCCGATTCCTCGAAAAGCGCTCTCCCTCGTTACGGCCCAGGTGCGCCCGCGGCTTTCCCGGCCCCGCCCCCGCTCATTAATTGGCCGCGCGGGAAACTCCCCGCTTTTCCAGCGCGCCGATTGCTTAATTGCCCGCGGGCCCGCGTAAGCCACCGCGGAAACCCGACGACGCGTTAACTCGTACGCGAACTCGATGCCTCGGCGTGGCTGATTCGCCTCGAGGATTATGCGCGATCGTTGCCGACTGTAATTGTTTTTGCACGGCCTCCGCGTGCTGCACATGCGCCGCTTGGCCTCCGCGTTCAAAGGGCCGCTTGCCGGCTGAGCATTTGACAAAAAGAGCACCATCCGAGCGTACGGATTCCTTCAAAGTGCGCTCTGTCCGTCAATTAAAGGAATAATTAACGGTTCAATTAGTAGCAATGAGTGCGCTCGCTACCGTTTAATAACTGATCCCTCCAACTGCTCTGGTCAAGCCCAATTACTATGTTTCACTATAGCACGATAATTAAACTTACTTCGGATAATCATTAATATACTTTCTTTTGATTTTGTTCCAGGTGAGCAATCCATCCAGCCATTTCATTTATATAATTACGAGCTTGCAAGCTGTGAGTACGAATATACAGTAGTTATGTTTTAAAAGAAAAGTGCGAGATAAGCGCACACGTTGAAAATGAATAAGATACTTCGATTTTTTAACGAGTAAAGAAACATGTTAACCGCGTAAGCAAGATGACGTCTTTCTGTCACGTGCCGTTCGGTTACAATCGAACACTTCACCGCTATGTGTGATGTAATATTTTACGAGCGCATATGTTTCGCTGCATACTGCACATAAAGTACTCAAAGTGTAAGGCAGAGTACATACTTGTATACCGAGATATGCCAATAGACTCATCAATAGAATGTGTCCGGCGAAACACTGCCTTGGTACAATCCCGCATGTGTACCTTATTAAAAATCCAAGCGGCTTATTTAACCTCGCTCGGTGCTCATAGGAATAATGAGCGATTCATATTTTACGTAGCGAATACCATATATTTACCGCGAGAACCTGGCGTTAGTCCACTTAATGGCGCCAAACATTAATCCATTATAAAATAAGGGGCAAAACGTCGTTTTCGAAATACTTAAACAGTGAATTTTCGCTCGGGAGGTCTTTCTACACTGCACCAGTGGCTACCATTAGACGTAATTATTCATCTATATTATACGCGAAGTATCCAAGAAAAAAAGTCCATTTTAATTTGGCGGGGCAGACAACGGGTGAAATAGGTTTATAAGGAAAAAATGTCGTCCGCACGGGCGCCAAGTGCAGGCGAGCGACAAGATTATTGGCGAATCGAGCGGCTTGCGCAACCTCGGCCGATCGCTACTCGCTTCCTCTCTCTTTCTCTTCCCGCGCGATAAATTTTAATGGCGCACTTTTTCCCCGACGCACTTTTAACGATCCTCTGGCGCAGGCGCGCGCGATCGCGCCCGAAAAGCATTATTAATATCCAGGGAAAGACGGGGCGCGCGCGGCGTCGGCGCTCACTCTCACAAGCTCGCGGCGCTCGTTATTTATTTGGGAAATAAATTACCATTCACTTAGGCCGAGGCGTCGCTTTGGTGATCCCACAAGTGCGCGCGCTTGCGCAATGACTCTTTGTTAGTTACGGATTAGCGCTGGCGCGCGCTTAAAAATGACCCGCGATACTCGCGTGAAATTATTCACGCGAACTCGCATTCTTTACTCGGCCGTTCTTTTTAATCGTTCTTCTTAACGCCGAGCGCCGGGTGAGGTATGCGGGCGTGCGTCGGATCGGGGTTTTTAAGCCAATATCGGTAATGCAACCGCTGAGCCTTGAGGTCTTTCTCGAGCGGCGCGCCGCTATCGAGCGCAATTTTTAGTCGCCCGTCTAATCGCCGCGCGCTCAAAACAAAGCAGTGGAAACACGCAGATACACCTGTAGATTAATGATTATTGCGCAAAAGCCGCGATCTCCTCGGAGCATACGTAACGTTTCAATCCCACCCTAATTAATTGCCCTACGCAGAAATTCCAAATAGGCTTGTAAGTTGCATTAAAAATCCTTTCGCAACGAATGGTTCGGTCGTAGAAAACGGTAGAATGAGCGGCGCGCGCATTCAGTGGAAGCGGCCTACCAATTCCCGGGGCTTTCCGACCGCGCAATCGGCCCGCCGCCCCGTAACCCCCCCACGAGCGCTCGCACGCGACAAAGTATTATCACTGGGGCCCCGGAGCGCCACGGGTACGCCTCTGCACCTGCGAGCGTGAGAGCCCCGGGTTTTTGCGGCCAGTCTCCAACGCGGCGCGATAATCCGGCGTTACGCGCGCGCTCGCGGCCCGCGCCAAAAGGTTTTCCCGCGCGAGTTCGGCCGGGGAAGCGCGCCGCGCGGCCTTCGCCCGGCGGATCAGCCCCGGCATCGCAGCGCCCGGCATTCCTTTCGCCACGCGTTACGCGGCATTTCCAAATCGACCAGGCCGCCGGCGCTCGGGAGGGCCGGCCGAAAAAAGCCGGCGCGCCCCAGGGTGACGCAAGGGCGGCCGGCAGGAGGTGGCTCGGCCACCGTCTCCGGGTAGCCAGGCAAATGGGGGATCGCGCGGGCTCGAGGCGTTGCCGAGCGCCGAGTGCGTAATGGAGCAATCGGCGCGCGCCTGGCATTACGGCGGCAGTCGGCGGGAGCCCCGGGCGCCATCCCAGCGGGCCCGAGGCGCTCGGGATTAGCATCGGCCGGGGATCTCGAGCGCCAATTGCCTAAGCGGCTCTTTCTCCGGCCCTGGGAACCGGAGAGCGCGGCATAACGGCGTCTGGCGCCGGGGGATTTACGCGCCGCCCCGGAGGAACAAGGCCCGGGCCGCGCGCGGTAAATCAGGGGAGGCGGCCGGCCCCACCCCGGCCGCGCGCTCGCACTGGGTTAATTGCCCGGGCGGCGCGGGCGCGAGGGGCGTAAATCAGCCGCGGGCCGATTTAGCGCCCGCTAAATCTCCGCGACGCTTTTAATTGACGCCCGGCTGGAATCCGCCGCTTGCGCAACACCTGGGTGCGCCGGGCTTCGCGGAACCGCCGGCCCGCCCGCTATTCGGGAAGTGTCGGCCCGCGGAGATCAGCGGCGGGATAACCAGCCGGCGAGCGCGGGAGGGCGTAACGACCGCCCCACCCTCCCCCCGGCTTATCCCGCCCTGAATCCGACGATGCCAGAGCAGCTTTCCAGGCCCTGGGTTTTACGCGCTGTTAGCGGGCCGCCCTCCCCCTAATCGTCCGCGGCCCGACTAATTAGCGCGCGAAGCCCGCGGCGGCGATTAGCACCGCGGGCGAGCTTTCCGGAAAAGCCATCGCGACGCCACGACGTGGCCAGCTGGGGAAGGGACGGGAGCAAGGGACGCGCCGCTGCGCCAACTGGCGATTAAGCCCTTTTGTTCGCTCCGCAATTACGCCCGGGCTCGTCGCTGATTGGCCCGGCCAATCAGTCCGGGTCGCCTGGGCGGGGGATGCGCCCGGCTGCACTCTGCTGAAAAATCAGAGCCGCTCGATGATTGGGGATCCCGGGAAGCCTCGGCGATTCCGCTTTCGCGAATCGGACATTAATTCGTCGTTACGTCCCGGGACATTTAATCAATGCCTCGGCGATCCCGCACTGGTTAAGAGGGACTCGGCCCTCCTGTGTACCAGGAATCGGGGTATTCGTACCTTGCCTTATCCGGTATTTCCTCAGCCGAACATCATTGACGTAATGAATAAATGTAGGGGACGTTAACATTTCTCAAATCAAGTTTCAATATTGCCTACACGTCGATCTTCGCACTTATTATTTGTCGAGTTTCTTGTCACCGCGAGAACCAACCCAACATGCCGTAATAGTTTTTTTTTATTTATCAAATCTTGTCTTTTTACAATTTGTACGGTAAATAATATCAAGCATAGACAGTGTAGAGTGCAAGACAGAGAAATGTTATAACAACTCTTTCTGTTTGGTAAAAAAACCGCAGACTGGTCAAGTTTAAGAAATGCCAAACTTTACCCCACCAATTCTCTGATAATATAGCCAATACTAATAAAGTAATAGAGATACATCTATATTACAATGTTTTCAATAGGGAGTATGGTATCGATTCCTAATCGATTTCTTTCAGTGCAAATATTGCTGTAGTTAATTTGATTTTCTGCAAGGATAGCTTCGGCGCAGGCCTACCAGACTCGGGAGCCACTTGAATAGGCCTACGCATGCGAGAGTGCGCACAGAGTGTTCGCGCGAAATCTGGCGGGTCCCCGGGTCCCCGGGTCCTTTGTGCGCGGAAGCGTCGCCCGTCGGCCCGCCGCGAGTGAGAGATTCAATCTGCGGACAAAGGCGGGGCGCGCGCGGCCCGCTCGTAAACTGCGCCCGCGGCGCGGCCCTCTTAATTTATGCGCGCGCTTCCGAGAGCGGCCGCGAGGGGGCCCAAGCCCTTCAAGCGGCGACTGATTCGCGGCCCCGCCCTGCGCATGCCTGGCCCGCTTCCGCCTCCGCTTCCCCTGGGCGCGCCCCTGCTCCTCGCCATCCCCGAGGAATGCCATTACTCGAGCCGCCGGACTCACCTGAAAAGTACACTGCCCCGTCGGCTTATCTGCCGCGCGCGGCCCGCTCCTTATGATGCATCGTCCCAGCAGCTGATTAGCTCACCCTATCTCGCGGTCCAGCTCTGATGAGCGCGCGATTCCGCCCAAGTCGCATTTCATGTCCGCGGCCCTTGCGCTACCCACTGCCGACCTACGCTTTCCTGCATGAATTTCTCTGCGTTTAACCAAATCCAGTCTCTTGGGAATTTGGAACGATACATACCGAGTACCATAGTAGGTAGGCCATATTGAAGAAAAAACAGTAAGTGGCGAGTAAGTTTTGAAATAATACGGTTCTTATTTGGTTAGAAGTAAGGAAAAATATTGCTTTTGAAAGAGTTCAAAGCCCTCTAGGCTTCGTTGGATTATGAAAGGTAAACATGACATAGTTATTTTGAGTGTTAATATATTACAACACCAGTCTATTACCGCTTAATTGCTTTATTTTCCTTATCATCGGATAATCGCTCACTCTAAAATTGTATAATTCTACCCAAGTAGCATTCGAACGATTAAAATCCAGATATGGCGCATGAAAGATTTTGGCCGACAATTACTGCAACAGCTCTTTCTTACTCTTAAAGTTATTTTCTGCGTTATTGTAATAAATCAGTAAATAAGTAAAAAAAACGCGGTTGTGTTCGTGTTAAATTACATAGATTAAAGAAGAATCGTTTGGCGCGATTGAGAATTGCTTATTTGGTGGTTAATTTAGCCGAGCGAACCCTGGCAGCTCGGCGCTCGCGGCATTACGAGCGCACACTGCACCCACGGGGCAGTCTGCAACCGCATGAAAATTGGCGAATCCAAATGGGAAGGTGGGAACAGCCTCGGCAGGATTTCGCCATCGGAAGCTATGCAAATGATCCCCGGGTGGATATTTCGCTAAACGCCGAATGGCTCTCGTTTTACACTCGTAAATCACGGGCCGCGCGGCGATATTGCGCTGCTCTGGGCTCTGCGTACGTGCGGCCGAAAGCGCCGCGTTGCACAAAGCCCCGCTAATCACAATAGGCGCGCGGCTCCTGCTCCACCTGGGGACGCGGGCGCGAAAAAAGCGAGTACGTGGAAAACCCGGGACGGATCGGCCGCTTATATGTCTCGCGCGCAGCCAGCAAAAAAGGCTCGAGCGCCCGGCAAACGGAGCTGCCCGCGTGCCCCGCTTACTTAATTGTCCAAACGCGATTTTCGGCGGGAGTCGGAGCTTTTTGCCGGGCGATACGGCGAAGGGACCGACGGACCCCGGCCGATTGGAAGTCGACCGACTAGCCACTTCTTCCTCGTGGAAAAAACAACCACGTACTGGCTGAATCTCATTAGTTGGGCGAGAGGAGGCCCTGAGAGCCGCCGACAGAATAGCCCTCTAATGGGTGCTAATGGACAGCAGGCTGCGAGGAGGCCTAATGCCTACCAGTAGATGCGCCCGGGCTACGGCAAGACACGTGTAACGACGCCCGTTTTCTTTTCCCCCGTTAATTAGCCGCGGGTCCGACAGCGCATCCCGACATTTTGGTTCGCGGCGAGTCCCCGGGCGGCGCGGGCGCTGATTTATTACAGCGAGCGCAATCCGGCAGTGCTGCGCTTAGGCGCGCGCGGCCAGTCCTCGGAGGGATCCCGCGAATGAGTAATGAGCGCGATGCTAGGGGTGGAAAAGCCGGGGTTCCGCGAAGGCGCGCTTCCGCCGCGAAAAACGCCCCGGCAAAATCATGGCCCATAAACCGTCTAGCCTACATTCGCGCGCATCCGCGCGGGGGGAAAAAGGGGCCCGCGGGGGAACAATGAGCGGGCGCGTGGCCCTAATGAAAGGGAGCGGCTCCGGGGGGCCTGCGGGGGGCCTGCGGGGGGCCGAGGGCCTGATGAAAGGGAAAACGCGCTGCTAGTGGATTTTAGCGCCGCGGCGCTTTTTGCCCCGCGGCCAGCCGTTTGATGCCGGCCGCCCGCAGCCCCGAGCCGCGCCCCCGGCCCTCCCCTCGGAGACCGCCTGTACTCCCTCGTCGCCCGTCCTCACCGGCCACCCTTACGCCGACTTTTACCAATTAGACTTTATTGGTTAGGGGCTTCATTAGTTGGTTTCCGAGCTCGCCCACACGTCGTTCTACCGATTTCCAGTCGATCGGCCCGAAATCTATCATCATTGCGCTTGAATACAGTGAAACGCTGTGCAACCCCGCAATGGTCCTGGAAGCTTCATTCACACCGATTTAATTGCTGCTACTTAGTGCTGCACTGCAATTCTCAATGAATTTACTAAATTCAATTTCCGTCAGCGATCTTCTTTTTATCAATTTTGCGGACTGTCATAATTCAATGATTTCTTATTTTAGCTTACGTACCCGCAGGTTTATTGAGAGCACGATAAAACAATAGTAATTACGTCACTCACATCAACTTCATTGTCCTTATTAAATTTCTATTTTAAACTATACTTGTGTTCGTCAATTTAATAATAATAAATAAATTAGCAATATTTTGCTGAAACTATACGTACTTTACACCGATATTCTTTCAATATTCCGGGTTTTTAGTGAAGCTCCTGCACCTTTCCTAAGGATTGAGTTTTTTTCTATCGAAAGAGATTTTCAATGATACGCTTGCAACTGAGAAAATCGGTTAGTTTCCACTGATTCAATGTGCAAGAGATATAATTTTCATTTACCGAGAAAAATGACTGAAATGGGAGATTATTGAATTGGATCGGGTGAATGCAGCCGGCAGTTGAAAGTCCCTAGAATCTGAGCTACGAGGATCTGGCACGCGAAAGAAACAGAGGAGTAGGTGTAGAGGTGAGCTCGCGGGGCCGCGGAGGGGGGCGAGGGAGAAAGAGAAAAAGGGCAAAAAGGGGATGGATCGGAAATTCAAAGAGAGAAAGAGCCGAAGGTATGCGTGCTTGCATACCTTAGTAAGAGCTGGTCCACCGTGGCTCCCTCTCCCCGGGCCTCGGGCCGTGGGCCGCGGGCCGCGCCGCCTCCGCCTGGGCCGGGCAGGCCGCCTCCCCCTCGCAGACCGCCAGCTCGTCTTTCAGCGGCAAGCCGCAATTTGCCGTAATTATTATATTTATCTTTCTCATTCACTTAAGTCGCTACTCCACCCGACATTTCTTTCCCTCGGACCTCCTTTTACCGGCTCTCCCTCCCCGCCCCGCTCTTTCTCGCTCTATCTCGCTCTTTCTCGCCATTTCTCGCTATTTCTCGCTCTCTGGACCCCCGGGCAGAGCTTCCTCCAAGCCCGTGCTTTTTCCCCACCAATATCTCTATCCCGACTAATTACCGGTGTAAATCTTAATTGCACGCGCGGGCAGGGCCTCGGGAAGCGCCGGGAGTCTTTTTAGCGCGGCGCCGGGAATTTTCCCGGGCGAGCTTTCCTGGCGCTTTCCTGCGGCAAGAAAACGAGAAAGCCAGATCGAGATGGCCGGGGCGCAGCGAGCAGCGCAAGCGGAGCATCTCGTATGCAGGTGTTTATAAAAGGAGCCGAGCAGGCGGCGGCGCGCGGCGCGCGGCGTTATTCGCATCCCGCGAGCGTCTGTCGAGCGACGGGCCGTTTGTTGCGCCGGCAGCCGGTCGCAGCTCCCGGGCCGCGATGAAGCTCTGGAGGAGCGCATTCCTGGAAGCTGGGGACGCGTAACAAAGGGCCGATAGGAATAGGCACGCGGACGCGGATGCTTCTCGCGGCCGAGCGCTCGATGCGTATTCAAAGGGGCCCCCGTTCCCACAGGGCCGCGGACGGGCGGCCCGCGGGAGATTGACGGGGGGCGCGGGCGGGGTCAAGCGCTCCCGGGACCGGGCGCCTCTCGCCACTTCCGCCCTCGGCTCCGCGGGCCGGGGGCGCGGGCGGCACCCCCTAATTATTCCATTAAGAACGATAAATGCAGTTATTAATCCTGGATTTATCGCTCGTCCGGAGCGGGCGGCGCTTAAATTATTGGCGTTTAACGATTGCAATCAATGAGCGAGGCTTTTCCCGGGAGGCCGGGCGCACGCGCCGCCCGCGGGCCCGCGTTAAAGGGCAGTGTTACGAGGGACGCGCCGGCGCCCCGAGCGCGCGAGTCCCGGAAGCTCCGCCCCGCGGCCGGCCCGAAAGCCGGCGCTCGCGGGGAGGAAACAAAGTATGCGCCGGGCCGGCTTCTAATTACGACGCGGCTCGTCCTCCGGCCGGGGCTTATTTATCGGGCGGGACTCGGGGCGCTCGCCGGGCCGCTCGGGGCCCCGGGGCTTCCGGCTCGCCGCGGCGGCTTTGTGCGCCCAGCATCCGGCCTCGGGGGTCCGGCCGATCCAGCGATATCGACGGGCGGGCTCCCCGGGCCGATGGCGCCGGCGCGCGGGACGCGGCCCCGGGAGGCTGCCGAGGGTGCCGGAGCCCAGTGCCAATTGAGCGGGGGGCACCGAGCCTCGCGAGCGACTGGCCAGCTCGCGACGGCCAAAGAAGAGGAAGAATCCGAAGAGGAGCAAGAAAGCGAGGCGGCCGCCGCCAGAGGGACGCCGGCGGCCCGGGGGAGAGAAGAAGAGGAACGAGGTCCGGCCGAGTAAGAAGTTAAGACGGGCCGGGCGGCGGCGGCCGGCGCGAGCCGCGGCCCGCGGGCCCCGGAGGTGATGACCTGCTCAAGGCCACCGGCCCTCTCCCGCGCCCGGCCCCCTCCACGCCCCGGCCCCGGCCCCGGCCCCTTCCTTACTCCAGATACATGCGCCGCGCGCTCCCTCCCGCCGCCGCACCCAGCCCCTAAGCGACCCTCTTCCCGCCCTTTCATTACCTGCCCACGCCCTCGCCTCCTCGCTTACGGCCGACAACCCCCCGCGCACCCCTTCACGCCGGCTTTCCTCCACCTTTCACCGCCGGCTAAGGCCCTGCTTTTTCCAATTATGCACTACGCAAATCACTGCGTCGTTCGGAAGCTTTCGAATATTATCTTTCTATTACCTTCGTACCGCTAAATGGACAATTAGATGCAGAAAAGCGGCTGGGCTGGGACTTTTCAGCCAACGGTATGATTAGTTATTAAATGTATATTATTACATGTGCTTTTATCGATACCATCAAAATTTTTCAAGCCATTTTAACGGTGCACGGCACGGATGCAACGTCTTATACTGGTACAACAATGGTACACATGTGTCAAACCATTAAAATTATCATACTGTTTACAGTAACACAATAATTGCCACTATTTATCCTTACTCTTTTCGTAATCATTTCTAGTATTTTTTTCTCAATAGAAAACTGACGCACGTGAGTCCCGTGTAATGTGCAATTAGTTGAAACAAGTTTAAATTTATTACTATACCGGTTGGTGAAGGTTTAATTATTTAAAACTGGATGATTCTCTTAAACTGTTTGTAAGCAGGATATAGTATTATTCGTAATGGTTCGTATTCACATATTGAGAATATCAAGTTGTTTCAACTTGTACCAAATTGATTGTACATGCGAGTTTGTTATATACGGCCAAATTAGAAACAAATTTACTTCTACTTATACATGCGCGTGTAAGTGAATGTTTCGCCGTAATAATACGCACTTGCTCCGCGCATCCGAATCAGATGTGATCAGGTCGGGTGCGTTGAAAAAGCGAGAGCCGGGCTATAATAATAGCGGCGCGTAGTTGCAGGGCATTGAATGCAAAGTAACTGCGGCGGCGCAGTTGCGTCAGGAGCGGGCGAAAATCCCACTTTCTCCCTCGGCAGGGCCCCGACGCCGCCCGGCGAATCGTAAAACTCCGGATCCTCCCACCTGCGGCGCTTTCTTCCCTCGGCCGGCTTATCGGTCAAGAGCGCCGGCCACCGAAAGCGCGGCCGGTTAAGCGCAATTAGCCGAGCGCCGCGGCCCCTTTCCCCGGGCCCAATAACTGCCGGACGGCCAGGCGGGCGATTCCCTATCGGCTTCCTGCCTCGCCGGGGGCGACTCGCGCGCCGCAGATAAGCAATCGTCCGAGGGAGGCGTTTGCCGCGCGCCTATATAATGTTGTTAAAAGCTCGAGAGGAGGGATCCTCGCTCCTCGGCCTGGATAAAGAAAAGAACACGAGGAGCCGTCGGCGCGGTCGACTCGGTGCAGGAAGACGGCCGTCGGAGTTTGCGCAAAGGCCGCCTCTTGCAACACTGCACGCGGATCTACTTACGCGCGCGAGCTTCGCGGCCGAATATAACCTGTAATTTGCATTTTTCGAAACTTTCCAATCTGTTAATTAAGGAAGCGAAATTTATTTTTTTTTTTTAAACTCCGAGTTTTCTTTCCCAAATGATAGTCTATGGCCTCCCTGGCATCTGCTTTCCAAGAACTTTTTAACTTTACATCCTTGGTAATAACAGGAAATGTTGCTAAACTATCGATTCTTACTTTGATGCTGCATCGCAACCGCGGGGAAAAAGAAAGCTCCGCGTGCGCGCGCGCGCGCTGTACGTAATAACAAAAATTTATGCCAGTTTGAATTTCTTAAAAATATATATATTACAAGTAGATATAGCTTTGGCTTTATTGTACTCTATATGTATAATATAAAATATTGCTGGACGCCGCTGAAATATATTAGTTTAAAATTTATTTTTACCGGTTTTAATCGCTGTACAATATTGATTCGACGCATTTATTGTCGATTTTCATAACGTAATAACATTCCAATTATTACGTGAAAGAAAATTAATTACATTAAAGAATATTATATGGGCATGAGAGTTGGACACGTTATTAATGATACCATTATTTTCTCCTATAAATGAATATCTAAATAATAAAATTGTAATCGTATTTTACAGTATTCATTATCCAATTTATTTATGATTCGCGTATATGTTATTAAACAGGTCCGCGAGTGTTATGAATTCGTAGGTATAAATAACATCGGACGGCCCAGGCGTGTGTACAGTATGCACAGATAACAGATAATGAAATAACGGACGAATAGAGGGGGAATAAATAAAACTCCATCGGCGAATAATTATATTTGATTGTTAAAAAGCTATAATCATTTACATTTGACTGATATATCTTGGGCTGGGGCGCTCGCGCGGGGTATACTCGTTATTCGCAATATAATTATTATCCGGGGCCGAGTTGACGGGTAGGAGATGCGCCGGGCGAGCGCGCGCTGCCCTATCGGCCAAGCCGCGTTTGGCGTGAAAGCGGCGGACATAATCCAACGGCCGGCTGACGGACAATGTCTCGGGCCCTGGGAGCGGCCCCAGCGCGGCCACCTCGGCGCCCACCTCGGCGCACACCGCACCGGCCCAGCAAAGCGGCAAATCGAAGCCAGGCGCAGAGCCTGCCGGTAACGAGCCGATCGGCAGGTGCGGGACAGCCGCCCGGAAACCTCGGCGTTAATTGAAAAATCCGAGGAGCTCGCCGCCGCCGCCGCCGCGGCGCCTTTACGGGATCCCACGCCCACGCCACTCGTTGGCCTAGGTCGCCCCTCCGAGATGCTCGGCAGCGCCGATTCCACTGGCCCGCGGCACCTCTCCGAGGGGAAAAATACCTGCCGCGAAGAACGCCGGCGGACATAACCTGCCGTACGTGAGTTTGATCGAACGACTGGCCGCGCTGCAATATCCCTCCACCTGGTTTCCCAGCGAGCCTCGGCAGAGCCCAAGAGCCCGTCCGATGAGTTGACCCACTCAAAGCTCCACTACGAATGCTCCGATAAGGCCCTCGCGTGCATACTCGTGCGACCGCCGCGAATTTATCGCAATTATTTCCCCGCATTCTTTCCCACCTCGGGCGACGTTGGTCAGGGGGGCCGGCGACGCTCGGCCGCCGGGCCGAGTAACTAATAGCCAGGGCCGAGGAGGCATTCCGCGCGGGGAGAAAAGGCCCCGGCCGAATATCACGGGGGACGAATACCGATTCCTAGGGCCCCGCCTTATCGGGAGGCGATCTGGGCCCGCCGAAACATGTCCGCCGCCTCGCGGGGAAAAAAAGGACGAGGCAATTACACGGGAGCCGGGGCCCGGCGCCTCGTTTCCCGCCTCGTTTTCCGCGCGCGCGCGCGCGCGCCCCAGAAAAAATAAACGGTAGAAAGGGGGAGGCTTGCGCAACCCGAAGCCCACTTTCGAGGCGGAGAGTAAAAAGCGTCTCTTTTCTGCTTGCAGCGCGGGACGAGCTGGACCGCGTGAGCGGAGACGCGAGGGACGCCTGCGCGGAGGATAAGGAACAGGATAAAAGTGAGTGTGTGCCCCTCTCTCTCTCTCTCGCCTTCCTCTCTTTCTGCGCGCCCGCCTCCCTTTTACCCTCTTTGCTTTTGACGTTTCAACTTCTTTTTCCATCCGCCACTCGCTCGCTCGCGCTCGCTCTCTCGCGTGCTCGATGCCTAGTCTCGTTCCTGTTTCCTTATCTGCTTTCTTCCCTCTCCGCTCGCGCGACTCCTCCTGCGTCCTCTTCTTTCGCCCCTGGCGCGCCTCTCGGTTCCTCTTTTTTCCCCCGCTTTGGCTAGTCTTTTTTACGCTGAACAGTTAGGCCGCTTAATGAGGAGGTCCATTCAATGCCTTTTAATGAACTCAACATTTTCCGTGAATTCGGACTTGGATGCATCCGACAGTGAAATATGTTTCCATTTCCTTTGGGAATAAGGTACTTGGGACGTAGTTCTAAGAAAGTAAATTAAACGAATCGAATGAGTATACCAAAATATCGTAACTCCAAATGGCATTAGTAATTACTTTGCCACTCGTTTCCCTTGACATTAAAGGTCACTTTGAATATTTTATCATCCAATTGAAATATTGTAATAAAAATAACGATCTTGTAATTATACACCGATTCCTCATTTTCTTCATCATGCCCACGAAGAAAACATACATTTTACGTATGTTGTGAGTAAATTTTCTAAAAAGAAAACCGTACAATTTATTTATATAGAAACGTTAATGCTTAAAGAGATAATTAAAGTATATACGATTCTTAACGAGCTATCGTAACTCGATTATGGAAAAATTATAAAAAGTTATTTGTTTCGATTTTAATTAAAATTCTTTCCACTTGGCGAATGTATTACTCTCGGGCACCATAAATACAAATAATATATAAGTGTATATCGGGATTCTTAAAAATGAAGGCAGAAGGAAGGTGCGCTGGTGGATAGAAGGTCACTTTTTAAATTATTTTCGACCGCACTGGAACGCGATGGAAGCTCTATAATCTGGCTTCTTTCAATACGGCAACATTAAGCCCGCCGCCTTTCAGCGGACGAACAAACGCACGGCGTGGTAATACAGTCATCGAACACACGATCGCACTTATTACAATCCAATTAAGGATGAAAAGTGTCTTCCTTCTCAAGGCGCGGGTATATGCGCGCAAAAAGAAAGAGATAAAACGGAGAAACAGAGGGGATAAAGGGGGAGAGGACAGAGCGCGGGGGCCGGGCCCTCGGGAGCGAGAGAGACGGTCGGAGGGGCGAGGGGGCGAGGGGGCGAGAAGAGGCGGGAGGGGGGTGGGGGGGGGGAAGGAGACGGACAGGGGGACAGCGAGAGAGAGAGAGAGAGAGTGAGAGAGAGAGGGAGAGCGGGAGATCCGCGGGGGTCGGGGGGAGGTGGGCCCCTTAAAAGGGGATTTCAGAAGCAAATGCCCTCTTATTAACGAGCGCGCGCCGCGATTCCGCTTGTTCCGAGCAGATGGTTTTCCGCGTACAAGTGGCCGCGGGTGCAGCATCAGCGCTCGCGGGGCTCACACGGACGCGCGCGCACACGGGCGAGGCGGGAGCAGGTTGCGGGCCGCGTACACGGCCGAGCGGCAGCCCCGGCAGCTGCTGATAAAAAAGAAATCGGGGAGGGGGAGGAGGCGGCGCGGCCAGCTCCTTTTACGACCTCGAGCCCCCGGCGCGCGCCCTTGCGCTTATTATTTTCACGCTCGATCCGCTCCGCGCCTACGCTCCGGGGGAATTTAATTTCGAATTACGCCCCGCGCCGGAGTGATTTTTGACGCGGGCGCCCCCACCGCTGCGCGCGCGCGCGCCCCGGATAAATAATACAATAATGGCAAGGGTAATGGCGCGGCCCGCGGCCGGGGACGCGTAAGCACCGCGTAATGAGGAATAAACGTATGTAAAGAGCCGGGCGCAATAAATACGGGGCCGGCCTGGGAAGCTGGGAGCGCGATTACGGCCCGACACACCTGCCGCCCCGCCGCCGCCGCCGCCGCCGCCGCGCCGCCGAGAGTAAATAATTTCGGATTTATTCGATCGGTAAATTATTTTCGTCGGCCGGGGCTATGGGGCCCCTCCATCCCGCCCGGCGTTAATACATATAAATGCGCCGGGGGAATTATGCCCCGGTGCGGTTTCGCTGCGCCCGAGCCAAATTGAAAATTATGCCGCGCGATCGGAGGCGGCGGGTCGCCAGCAAAGCGTGGCGCGCTAAGCGCCCCTCCTGCGCCCGTTCCTCTTTACGCGCTGCGCCAGCCTCAAAGGCCGACCTTCTGCCCGACGAGTGAGCCACTATTCCGAATTCCCCGGGCCCAACGTCGCGGCCTGACCTCCACCGGACGCGCGCTAATTGCCCGCGCAGACTTGTAAACGAATCTTTGTGCTTTTCTCCGTCTTTGGAATCGGCCAGTGTCTCGCTCTACATAGCCCAGCACTTTTATTACCGTCCCGAGGATTAGTCGCTGTCTTCCTTTTCCCCGATCGCTTTACGGCGCTCGCCAATTCATCGTCGTCTCCGTCGATTAGCTCATCAACGGCGTGTCTTTGTCGCCGGGCAGATTTGCACGTTGGCGGGGGATTCCCCGAAGACAAGCTGTGGATTAACTCATCTGTAACATTAAAAAGTGGAATTGAAGCACTGGTCGGAAGATAGTGAACGGCACCACTTGGGGAAACTGCCGCGACCTGATGCGGGGCAAAAGATGGCCTTACGAAGATCGCGGCCGGATCCTATGGCCTACCGCGCAGTGTGTCGTACAACTGCCGGTTTCTTCTGTGCAGCAAATTATGGACCGGCTTTCATATATTTGGCACGATTCAACCCTTTTAAATATGTTCGTCATCTAGACGTCTCTTTCATCTGTACATTATTTATTTATTAAGTTATTCTATACTTATATCTTTTCTCTACTTCGTTTGATTCATTTTACTACTATTGTAAGTTACAAACTGGCACGAGCCTAGTCTCACTGATGCATTGTCGCTATTATACTTTATTTTGTGTTCCCTATGCATTATTAAGCATAAGATTATTTTTGTATTTCTTTTATTATTCAAAGATAGATAAATTTATCTATCTAGCTACCTTTAGTACTTAATGATGGTTATATATGATGGTTATATATCAATATTTCAATTATGTAAACATTAAACGACAAAGTCGCAAAAACCCTCGGTATAAATTCTAAATTTGGAGTAAATAGTTTTCAGCGTAATTTGGTAGGTCTTAAATGTCATTAAAACATTTCAAGTCTTCCAACAAATCTTTCACGGACAGACAATGTCGTAGATGCACCATCGTAATATTTTGTAACGAGTCATTTATACTACCGGCAAAGTCCGAAGATTTTGATATCTCATATATCTCATTCTTCCTAACGTTGATGGCTTGTAGCAAAGGACATGCTACTTTGATACTGAGAACTATTCCTTAAAAAGCACCCAAACTTTTTTTAAATAATTTGCTTGCATTTACTATTTTTTATTTGCCAAAATTTCTGCAAAGTCAGGGACTTTGGGTACATTTTGGAAACTCACTGCTACTAAGCAGTGGCAAGCAAAATGTTCCGTTACGCACCGGCATGTTTCTCAAAATACTGATATGCTACCTCTGCTACTCGATGAAAACGTGTAAACTTAAATTGACTATTCGGTCAAGCTTGCTCCAAGGAGCATTTCTCTCTAAGAGTATTGCGTGACTTTTGTCCGCAGCCATGCAGTTTGTCCGGCGAGGGGATTGCGCGGTATTTCGGATGGGCTTCGGAGAAGAGCCGAGGGGTCGTAGCTCTGGGGAATAATCGCCCAGCTGTGAGTATGATACAAAGCGTCCGAGGGGCTTGGACAATGTAAAGCGCTCTGTAAACAAGTCCCGCGAGGAAAGTGTCGCGCGCGATGGGCGCGATAAGTCAGGCGGGCGCGCAGCTCGCGTGCGAACCTGTCGCGCTTTAACGACAGATCGTCCGCCGAGCTTTGGCTAACTGCGCGGCACTCGCGCGGGCTTTTGACAAACGGACCACGAGTCCGAGGCTTTCGCAACTTTTCGGGCCGCAGTGACAATCGACTCGAAGCGCACAGTTACGATCGCGCGCAATTATCCGCCTCTAATGGGGGCCGCACAAAAGCCCCGAGGGATCGCCGCCCCTCCAGGCCGCGCCCACGCCATTCACGCGGCCCGCCACAGGGTATCCAACTGTCGACGATGACTAATTAAGAATTTCATATCAGTCATTGCGCTCCACTGGCGCTCCTGCCGACCTGTGGGAGACGACGCGACCTGCCCCAAGTATAATTGAATAGTTAGGTGCGCGCGCGTAATATAAAGAGTGCCGTTGCGCAACGGCGATCGAATCGGAAAAACTGTAGCTCGCCGTGTATCCGCCGAATATTGTGCGCGCGTTGCGCAATCCCGGCGAGCGCGGGGAAAAGTGATAAGAATGCCGCGCGAGCGGTGAAACTCCAAGCTCTGTCTCGCTGCAGCCCAATGGATTTTCGGATTTTTCTGCCGGTCGAGGCGAGCGCGGCCCGCCAGTCGGTCCCTCGATAAATTATCGAATTAGTTGTTCGAGACTCGATCTCTCGACAAGCCCGAATCGCCGCTTTTTTCTCGAATACCCGAGAGTTAAGCGACGTCCCGGCAAAGCCCTAGCTCTACATGTATATATGCGCACGGCTTTTATCAAGATAAAACTAACACGATGCGCGCCCGGATAAAAAGACAATAAAATTTATCGTATACCCCTAGTCGAGGACCGCGAGTCGAGCGACAGAAACGACCCACATTTACCATTGTCGCTTTTACCTACGACTTTCACATAACGATTCCCCTCACGGCCCAAGCGATCTATTATACTTGTGCTTCGGCCCTCCAAAAGGCAGCGAGCGATCCTCCCTGCACCAACTCCTCCTCGATTCTCGACGTCGCGCACTCTGAGATTTCGCTTCATTTGTGGACAAAATCCGACGGATCAAGGGATTCCCCAACCAATCGCAGCGTGCAATATTTTTCTAAATTCTAGCTCTTCAACTTTTTGAATCTATAGAATCTGCAATAATTATATTGTGGCCAAATTAAGATTAATTATTCATGTGATTCTATAATCGTTCTCAAGGCTTACGTAAAGATTTGTTTTATCTCGAGGATTTCGTGGATTTTAATAAAGCAAATGTAAGCAATGTGCAATGGACTGTAGACTTGCAAAACGTCATCTCATTTTTCTGCTCCAAAAGCTCAATAACGATCGCAGGCGACTGGGATAGATTTATAAGGGCGATGACCCCGCGACTTTGATTTGTGGTCGAGGAAGTGTGGCGCGCTCGAGCCGTGGGCCGCGATTTGTCCGCACGGGCCAAATACGTCAAAAGGAGAAGTTTTACGGGCGCGCCGGTCACGGCATTGTCTTCGCAATCGAATCAACGCGCAGAGCCGAGCTATTCGAAGGAAGAGCCGAACGAGCGGGGCTTTATCGCGCCAAAGGCATAATTGGGGCGAAAAAGCGAGGGTCCATAAAGATTATACGATGCTCTTGTGCGACGCACGGGACGCTCCATTTTATAATAAGTAGGTCAATAATGCGGCGTGCGTCTCCGGCTGCGCGTCTTCTAAACGAGCGGCTGCTCGTCTGCACCGGTCGTTTCCAGCGGCTGGGCGGCGGCGCGCGCAAACGCCTCGTCAAATGCAGTTTTATCGCCCTGAAACATAGTAGGCGCATATTCGCGCGAATGAAGAGCGCGCGACGTATTGTCTCGCGGGCTCGAGTTGGCGCGCGGCCAATAATAAACAATCGCGCCATTGTTTAATAAGCAATAAAACATTGATATTAGTGGAAAACAAATAACATTCCTCCGCGGCGATAAATAATTATTTGAGTCGGATCGAGTTACCCAACGCGCGCTCGGGCCCCCCTTTTAATTTATGTGCCCCGTGCGCCGGTGCTCGCGTACATAAAGGTGCGAGTTCGTTAACGCGTTACGACACGAGCCGCGCATTGTTCGCATTCCCGATCGGCGAGTCTCCTTTTTTTTTCCAGCGCAGCGTTATTAAAGCAAAGCGCCTGATTTAATTTACGCGGGGCACAAGCTCCGCTGCTCTCGGCTGTCTGCCCCCGCGCATTATTATCCGCCGGGACGAGATAGGAGATAGAGGGAACACTCGCTCATCGGCCCGGCCGTCCCTTCCCACGGCGCTACCGCGGATCGTCGCGGCCTTTTTTCGCGACAAGCCCTTGTTCCCCGGCCGGAGGAAAGACGATCCGCGCGCGATGCGTATCGGACCCACGGAGGAACCGCCGCCGCCGCCGCCGCCGCCGCCGCTGACATGATACTCCAGTGCGGCAAGATAGCGCCGCGGTCAACTACTTCCTCGCGAGCCGGGCCACCTTTTCAAGGGTGTGCCGTTATGCGGAAGGCCTCGCGTCCGAGCCGAGTTGGGTTTCAAGGCGGCTTTTTGTGCGGGGAGAAGCTGCCGAGCGAGTATGTACTGGCACTGATAATTAAGGAGGCCCCTTAAGTAGATACGGCGCGGGTCCGCAAGACGCTCCCTGACTAATTTTCAGAGTACGGAAAAAACGGAATCGGCTCCGGCCTACCGGTACCGATTTCAGTCTGCCACTCGTGTCAAATCGAATCGTTGACAAGCGAATTGTCCATTCAAACCAGTTGCAAGTACATTGGATTGTCCATGCACCAATCATTTACTGGCTATCCTACCGAAATGACTATGTGGTGTCAAATTTAATTTATTATTAACGTGCCGATTATAAAAAATGAATTATTCATTCACACGGATTGTTCAAATAACTATTTAACATAACGAAGATTGACAATCATTTTGTTCGAGAGAAAACCCTCGTGAGAATATAGAGGGGCCTGCAAGATTGATGGATACAATTACGAGATTGAACTTGACACGTGCTAACCGGATTAACAGACGATTATGAATATCGGTTCAAACTCGCTGGTATCGCGGGGTCTGTGCGCGGGTTTGAACAAGCGAGTGTATTTTAGCGAGCGGGGCGGACTACTGGGGGCTCGGAGACGGAGCCGCGGGGTCGGGGCCGCCGCGCGAAAGACCGCAACGGGCGCACGTGCAGTATACGCGCGGCGGAAAGGTCGAGCGCGAGAGTCCCCCCGAGCGCAGCCTCCCGCAGCCTCCCGCGTGCACCTTGTCCCTCCGGGGCTCCTTTACGGCCGCGCCGAGGCCCGGCCGGCGGAATGCGCGCCGCCCACGGCCGCGCATTGTCCGGCCGCAATAAAGCGGCCCGCGCTCTCGATATTTTGAGCGATCGATCGGCGGTGCGCCGCCACGGCCGGCTCCCTGTCCCCGCGAGGGCCGCCGACCTTCCCACGCGGGCCCAGCCATTGTTCCCCGAGCCGCCCGGATAGAGACACTTTATGGCCTAGACGGCTCGACGGCTCGACGGCGCGACGACCCCGTTCCTCTCCTTCTTTTTCTTCGTCGCGGCCGCCCGGCTTTTTGCTCGCTCGATTCCCCAAAGCACGCCGCCGAATCGCTGGAGTGATTTTCCCGGTAAGATCCTCGGCCGTTTAATCGCGAGGTTGCCGTAAATACTTCGCACTAAATCGATTATTGCCTGGCTTCTAGAAACCCAGTGAAAATTATTGTTCGCGTAAACCGAACGTGTAAGATGTCGGCAACTTTGTCTTTAATGACACCGTGATAATCCTTTATACCTAAATTATACAGTCATTCTCTCTTGTTACTATAAATACTCCAAACATTAAATATATTGCTATTGCAAGATAAAAACCTTTCACGAATCTGTATTGCACTTCATTTACAACATGTAAACTTTAAACAATCTTATTTATATGTCCTGAGGAGTTATTCCATATAATTTTCTGTATTCACTATAATTAAAATGAAAAATCTTAAGATCTTGATATATTTACTTTTATGACTCATTCAAAATTTATTAAATAATTGAAAGTGGCTGTAGTATTAAATCAAAAGCTAGAATTTTAAGTCATAAGCATGGCCGAATATAATAAGCCTAAGTTTTATATTTAATTAGTTACATAAAAGAATTTTTAAAAAGAAATTCAAATTTTTTATGAAAGTTATTTTTTCGCGATTACGTGCAATCTACAAAGTGAAAATTGGTGTAAATCTTCTAAAACGTAGTAAAAGCCTAAGAAGTTCGTATCTTTCTCGAAATTCTTCTTGTGTAATAATCTTGTTTGTATCTCCGCATCCTATCGATGATTTAAAGAAAAGGTTATAAGTAAAAAAATTTCTTACGCGTTGCTCGAAAACATAGGATATTAACGTTAAGTAAGAACCAAGGTTTCCCGAAGACTGTGAAGAATTGTAATCGATCGTATATCATTATATGATTGATCGGCGTGCGCCACTCTTGTGTGCCTACCTAGGCTTTTAATTAGCCCCCTCCCCCGGGAAAATCCCTGGATTTCCCACGCTGATTTCCCATTGCGAAAGGCTCGCCCGGACGATGAAAAGCGCACGATAAAGCCGTTAAAACAGTGCACGCGAGCGCCAACAAGATAATTAATGCCCCGCGCGCGATCAGCGGTGTTCGTCGCAAAGCCTCGTAACGATCCTTAGCCGCGGCAAATCTAATCCGACAGCTGCGCCGCCGGGGCGAAGGCACCTGCGGGTGGGTCCACGTGGTGGTTATGAATCTCGGGCGGCCAAGTGGCCACGGGCGCATTATATACGGCGCTGGCCGGTTTTTTATTTTCGGTCGTCGGGCTGGATTTATCGCTTCCGCGGGGGCCGAATCGGCATAAATACGGCTCGGGCGGCCCGAAAATCCCCGAGGTCGGCTTGTTTTGACGCTCGCGCGCGCAGTCATACTCGTTTTCCGTGTAGATTCGGCGCGATAACGGTAAGCGAGTGTAAACGAGATAATGATGGGCGGGAGATAAAGGTCGTGTGCGGGGCGCGCGGCCCGAGACTCTGCAGCTCGCTCGCAATACGCTTTATACTGCATATCTGTTAAAAGTATCCGAGCGCCAGGGCTCGACAGCCGGTTGTAAATAATCGCGATCGGAAGTGCGTTAAAAAGAAAGATTCATCGCCGCTAATAAAGAATAAATCGCCCGACGGTATTGATATTATGCACGCGGTGCTCGCGCAACTGCCTCCCTCGATATGCTTGTATTAAAACAAATGTTTTATGGTAATAGAAATTAAATGTACGCGGCGCGCGAGCTGACAAGATTAATTTTACCAGTTTTTACGGAGATCGGCTGCTCGATATTGTCTGCGCCTAGACTTATTCAATTTAGTGCGCGTGTAACCGTTTCTAAACTGAAAGTGTCTATTAATTGTTTGCGTGTACTGCACGACTCACCTGTTCCTTTAAGCAGGGAAATTAGACTAACGCCAATTAACACGAGATAAGCAATTGGAGCACGCTGCCTGCAGATTTCGAACATGCGCACAATTGATTACATTAAAGTAGGTCTCATTATTCAAGTTTAAGCCACTAGTCCATCTCGATCGACGGTATAGAGACTATCGCTGTTTTCTCACAGTATAAAGTGATCAACGCGCGAGTGCCAACAGTGGAAAAGCCGCTGCTGATAATTATCAAGACGAATGAACTTCTAAATGCTTAGTTATACACGGAGGCGGAGCGTAACTCGCGCAATGTAAGCCACCAAGGGAACAGGCGGAGAACTAGAAATCCCGTCGAGCCGATCACTCAAAGATCTCTGCGTGCAATCGGAAAGTCGTTAAAACGAAGGCGGAGCAACAAAGGGACAAAGCCGCGGCGGCGTGATGCTCGGTCGGTATCACTGGCTAATCACGCGGGATATAGCAGCGAGGAGCGCATCTCGCGGCTAGTCTCGCGTTCCCAGTTTCCCACATCGGCGTCGATCTCTCGGCTCGCCTCGGCTGGCACCTCAACAGGCCGCATAGATCGCGATCGGGGCCGCACGTGTGCGCGGCGTTCCGCAACCGGCCTGGCAATTAGCCTGGCGCCAGGAGGGAGCGCCGGCAATTGCCCGGCGGTCGGCTTCGATTGTCTCATACTTTTTGGGAGGTTATGTTCGCCGGGGGTGACTCGCGGACACAGTATACGCAGGGCGCGCTCGCTGTCGTAATTATCCCGCGCTTGAAACTGCCGGGCGCGCGCATAAATTTGCGGAGAAGCGGTAGCCGGTTGCGGGCTTCCTGCTTCATCGAGTGCGAGCGCCTTCCAATTGATCGATATACAGGTTTGCCGCGTGGGGCAAATCGACGTTTAGCACAAGCGACTATATTGTACCTAGAGTTGTTTATCAAGCCGCGTACATTATGCGCCTGCGTAATCTCGCGTGTACGCCAGAATGCAGCATATTTACATTAAATCATGAATATTTAGCGCGCGATGCGGAGGTATTTGTAACAGGACAACCGAGAAAATTTGAGGTTATGCGAGGAGAATTACTGTAAGCGTAATTGTTGCTATTGGCGAATCGGTAATATTGTATTCGCAATAATAGTCCCGACGTAGCTTAACGAGAGAGCAGACGGGGGTAGGCCTAGGCGAAAAAAACGTCAAGAGCGTAATAAAATTAAAAAGTAATTGCAGCGTGTCGAGGCAAGAAGAGAAAAATGGCTCCCAGTAGAAAAAGTGACATCCGGCTAGCCGCGGCTTGTATAAAGATATAGGTTTTAAATAATAATGGAATTCGCGGCGTTTACTCGGTGTTTACGGACCTTTCGAAAGTCGGCGCGCCGAGGCAAGAGCGCCGCGAGCGCCAAGCCCGGTAAACATTTCATTCCTCCCGAGGACTGAAACATTGTACTCGCGGGAGCGGCGAATCGGCAAAGTGTCTCGCGAGAACGGGACCCCGAGCGACCCTCCCGTTCTGCCTCGGAGAAGCGGTGGGGGGGTGGGGGGAGGAGCGAGCCCCTAACGCGAGCGAAGCAGTTTGCGCGGCTTGGGCGGAGGCGCGCCTCGGCGCGCAAACAGGCCGTAATAAGCGGCGGGCGGGGTAGGCGGGGTAGGCGGGGGAGACGGGGGAGGCGCCCCCTCGGAACCCGTCCGGCGAGCGACCCGTAAACAAACGATGGCCCCGCGGCGATAGGGCCGGCCGCCCCGCCAGGAATCCCGATAGCGGAATGCAAGGGCGAGCCGCGGGGGAGGCAAGGCCGCGGCGAGTGTATCGGCCGCGCGATCGCCGCCGTTAATAATCGGCCGCGGCCGCCCTTGCGCCAGATCTTAACGGCGCGCGACCAACGGCCCCGAGGCCCAAGGCCGGGCGCCTCGGCCGAGGAGCCAATCCCGCCGATTTCCCGATAAGCCCAGGCTCCGATGCGCGCCCGATTGCGGAAAGCCTCCCCCGCCCGCGCCTCGCGCCCTGACGCCCTGGCGCCTTTGCCTCTCGCGCCTCCACCGGGATTCGCGCTCATTCTCCGACTTGTCCTTTTGGCCATTTATCGTACATTTATAATATATCCGGCTATTAAAGGCAATGATCTCCGAGCGGGGCGCCTTTCCACTCGGCTTGCGCAATCGACTTGACTCGAGCTCCAATGATTTCCCAAGCAAATAAATAAAGCCACGGTTTGTTATTAATTTGAGCGAGGAATACGGTGGTGAAAGCCCCCGAGAAATCGCAGCGGACGATTTCGCTCGATCACTCGGTCGCATTATAAATCAATATTAAGAATCCCGCAGCCGCGCACTCGGAACAATAATGATTGAATTAACGCAATTAGGCGTTGGTGCATCGAGCCGATTATGTCACGATCGAATGCAACCGTGGAAAATGGACGCAACCGGTCGGAGAGTTACCGGTGAACGGCGCGCGCGAATTAGGCAGGATCGCGCCTCGGTCGATCGAGCGAAGGCTGCACTAAGCAACGGTACAGTTCCCCGAGGGACCCGCGGCGCTCCCTCGAGCTTAGAATTTATTCCCCTCGGTTCCTCTCGCGCGCGCGTTTTTCCCCCGCGGCCGACACCGCGACACGAGCCGTCGCGTAAAAGCGGCCGGTAAAAAGCCGGCCGAGGGAGATAAGCCCCGGCCGGGGAAGAAGCCGTCGATCCCTTGGAAAGCGAGCGGCCCGGAGAAAACGGGAGAGTCGGATCTCTCGGCGAGAAGACTCTCTTGGAGGCCGCACGAGCGGAGCTTTCGAGCGGCTCGCTTTCTACGGCCGCTTATCGTAGGGCCCCTCGGCATTAGCATCCGCCCGAGCGCCCGCCCGACCTTTTGACTCCCGTGGGCCCGGGGCTTGTGCGCCGCCGTCGGCGAATTGCAATGCGCCCGCGGGGAGAAAGCTCGAGCGAGCGCGCCTCTCGGCCCGGGCCACAATGGGGACGATTGTGCCGCCGCGCGCCCGCCCCCAAAGCGCCGCCTCGTTATAATTACCCATAATGCCAGCGCAGGAGGCTCCGCGCGCGGCTCAAAAAACCGACTTGCCCCAAATCCAGTGCCTCCGGAGGATAATTACACGATCAACCGCCTGCGAGATAATGCGCCTGCGTAACCAAGTCCTAGATGTGTAGACGTAACTGGCCAAAAAATCATTCTTACTCAAGAATCGAATGCACTCACTCCTTGCAAGCTAGAGGATGCATTTACGTAATGCTCGATTTTCATGAATTGTTATCCTTTTTCTGTTTTAGGTAAGTAGCCGCCGTTACATGGCACTTGACTCTGCCTACAAAAGGTCGTGAGTATCCATTGCATTGCAGTAGACGGCATTCGCCTCCCGATTTGCCTATGGTCGAAAGCTTGCGATCGGCGCGGGCCACTTGTCAAAGCGCAGCGACTCTAAACTAAGTTGCTTTTATTGCACCGGGCTCAATGTAATTTCCTATAAAGCGGTGATTTATTCGCGGGCCGTAAATATACTAATTTGGTGCGTATCGCGCGAGGGTAAAATACAGTGACGCCCGGATACAGGGGCCCGGGGCCTCAAAAATCCGAGTTTATTCGTCACCATTAAAATAAACACGAGGCTCGGGCGGGGAGGCTCGAAATGTTATTTATCGTCGGGCGGCCGCGGAGTCGCGTGGGACGGGGACGAGGGACGGGCCGGTGGGGCGGCGGCCGCGAGCCGCCCGTCAAAAAGCGAATTGAAAATGGCGCGCGCGGCAAAGCGTAACAAGCTTAAGGCGAAATTTACGGTCACTGTAAATTACGCTACACTTTTCCCGACTCGAAAGCTCGGCGGGGCGGGTTTTAAGGGCCGTCGCCCCCCGCGCGCCGAGATACGCTTGTCCGTTGCGCGGTTTTAAGAGACGCGCCAATAACGCCGGGGACCCAAGGTCGACGGGTAAGGTCGGCGCGCGGGCGCGCGGGCCCCGGGTTCAGGGTTCAAGGCCGCGCGGCCCTGCCCGACATCGGCCCGTGACGCAACCGCGAGAACATCGGGCCCCGGCCGATCGATCGCGCGCCCAGGCACTCGAGGAATGTCCGCCCGGCTCCTCGGCTCCCAGCGCGAGATCGCGCGGCGGACTCCCAGCTGCTCGGAGCTTCGAGGAAAGCGGACAATAATCGCGCGGGGATTTTCTCCCTCCGCGCGCGTACCCGCGCCTATTATAGGCCCGTGGATTTATTTATTTTGGCCGGCAACAGCGGACGCTCAGCCCTCGTTGCCATCGGGCCGCGGCATTATTCCCAAAGCCTCGCGGGCCATTAATCAAAAATTGCACCTCGGATAATTAAGACATTGAAGAATTTATCGCATCGATCGGCAGGCAGCCCGGCCCTTCCAAAGCTCCCTTTAACCGCCTCGATATATTTATATCTATTTTCGTACACGAGCAGATGTACGGGGAGGAGGAGGGCTTTACGCGCTGCGCCGGGCACGAGGCTGCAATCCATCAGTGGCCGAACAAGCGGCTCTAATCTTCCGCATAGAACCTCCCGCGCTTGGCCATTTGTATAATGCCGGGGCGCAATTACACCGGATCGAAGAAATGCCCGGCTTTTCCACTGCGCCCTGCGCTTTATACCGAGCTTTTCACTATTTTAGGACCGGGGAAAAAGTCCGAGCACTCACGCGCAGCGTGGCTTACAATCTGGCAGCCTTTTAGCGCTATCGGGACCCATCGACCCATTAACAAACGGAGCGGCGCCGGTTCCGCGTATCGGAGACACGAACGCACCATTAACCCCGTCAAGGAGGCACAAAGAGCCGGCGGCGCCCGGCAAAAATGATCGCGACCTCGACACTTGTCAAGCCTTTCTCTCCTCGGGCGCGACTCGGCCGGCGATTAGACGAAAAGCGGGCCGCATAATAGAAAGCCTCGCGGGCCGCTGTGTAGGTGGGACGCCGACTCGATTCGGCCCGCGTGCGCGGCCCCGTTAACACGTCGGCCGAGGCAATTGCCTCGGTTGTACTACAAGCCGATAGCGCCGCGGAATCCCGAGGAAAGTGAGAGATCGCGCGGGCCCTGCTTTTCTCACAGTTCCGCGTCCACTGGCCGCCCGTGAGTCGCGAGTCGAGGCCCCCTAAGCCCCAGAGAGAACTTGGAGTTTGCATCAAATACAACTGTTTATATGTATCGGGCGCGCGCGCGCGCGGCTCCGCTCCTCGCTCCTGGATTCAGGGATCACTTTATGGGGGCCTCGTACCCAATCTTCTACCGAGCGGTGTTTTTGGAAACTTTTTCGCGCGCGCGCGCGCGCTCGGTAGGAACATTCCCACAGATCTCGCGGCACGCGCAAGATAAATGTTATCGTGAGATGATTAATTTATCAAAGGCATGGGGGGCAAGGCGCGCGGTGCGCGGGGACGCGTACCGAGGAACGACGTTGTTAATGAAATAGCTCGCCGATAAATAATGAAAATAAAAATTTGAGGACGCGCAATTTTCTTTGAAAAACGATCTCAAAGCCAGCGCGGCGCTCGATTCCTTGCTTTTTAATCCACTTAATTACCGATCGGAGCGGGCTCCTTAGCCTCGCCGCTGCACAAAGCCCCATCTGAAAGTATAATTTTCCATAATACAATATATAATAAGGAGATTTTTTCCGAGTAGTTTTAATGCGGGGCATTCATTGGGGCCCGGACAAGTTTTGACTCTTCTTATTAAACGCTGATAAAGCGGCGCTTTGGGGCCCACTGACAAACTTGTCCCATAAATAAGGCTTAATACGCGGGCGAGAGAAGGCCGCCGGCGGTGGGGCATCGGTCACTGGGCGCCCGGCCAATCGCGCGCTCGAGAAAACAATTAGCACGGGCGATCGGGGCCGAGTCGGCGCCAAGGCCGCAAGGGATCCGCGGCGATCGGCCGGCGTAACTCGCCCCGGACTCGGGAGCTGCGGGCGCGATCGGCCGGCCTTCGCAGCCGCACCGCCGGCAGATGGGCCCGAGATAGGCCACGTAACGCCCCGACCCCTCCGTGACCCCGGGACCACGATGCGCCGGCCGTCAACAAGGAACACCGGCAGCCCCGAGGGCACCGCGGCCCTGGGGATCGCCGATCGGCCAGCCGGCGCCGGGAGCCCCCGATAAATCCTCCCATCCCGGCCGCGGCATTAGACTTGCATGGCCCCTCTAGAGCCCGCAGGCGTCACGGCGCACTTTCGCTAACTTGAACTTGGCGCGCCGGCCGATTTGAATGCCGGCTTCCCGGGGATTCCGAGCGGCGCTCGCGTATGTATAAGCGATCGGCCGATCTCCATATAGAGGCCGCCGCGGCGCCGCTAATAAAACCGCCTGGCCGATTTATCACGCGCTCGCCCGAGAGCCAAGTTCAGGGAGCACTGTTAATCATAGAGGGACAAAGGGTATAAGGAACAAGGCCGGCTTTCCACGAATCGCGCGTTTCCCTTTTCGAGGGGGCGCGAGGCTGCCGCGCCGTGCCGTAAATCACCCACGGCGCTCCCGAGCCTCCGACGACAAAACAATAGGGCGTATAAAGCCTAATTATACCCGGGTGGCAATGAATGCCGAGTGACCGTCAGTCCGCGCCCCTCTACTCGCCTTCTTTTTTTGTGTCTACGCTTTCGAATCAATGTCTTGTTTTTCCGCCATGCCCTCGCTTCTTCGGTTTTTGTCCCCCTGCAGGCAAGTGCACCGAGTGCCCAAGCCTTCGCCAATCCCAATCTAAAATCGAACCGTACGTGGCTCGCTTCTCCTAGGAAACAAAGCCTCGTTGATCCTGTGGCCGATCGACACAACAAGCTCACTTTTATGTTGTTCCCTAAAATATATACGAACACCGATAAGACTGGGTTAAAAATCCATTAAGACTTGGCAGTACACACGCATGCATATCTCTAAGTGCGACGTATGTGCATAATCTAGCAATCATCAAAAACGTTTCCATCGACTTACAAGTGCAGGAAGCAAGTACCCTTGGCTAGTTTTGAAAATCTTGCGTGTAAACTGCCTAGTGAATTGGTAGCAAGACTTTGACATCGAGTTGCAGCGCAATTGGCGCTACGAAGGCGCAAAGTCGGTGGGTGGCCTTGAACCCGGTGCCTAGGGCCGAGGAGGCAAGAGCCGGCTCGTCTTAGGAAATAGGCGCGTCGTGGCGGGCGGAGAGGAGATAGAGATCGACGGTGCCCCGAGTGGACTGGCCGCGGCGGCGCTCGTGATGCGCCATCGGCCGGCTCCCGGGGCCGATCCCGTCCCGCTCGGCAGCCCCGGCAATCGCAGCCGATGACGCGCTCGTTACCGATCACCCGGGCCGATAAGCCGCGGCGCCGGCGCCGACGGGGGCGGGGCGCGGACGCGGGCCCGAGGCGCGCCCCGGAGTCGGCCGATCCTCGGGGATCGGCGCCCCTATAATGCGCCCGCTAGGAGTCGCGGGGGGCCGCCGCGCTTATCTCCTGATTAGATGGGCCGCGCACGCGCCCTCCCACATGTGGCCGCGCACGAGGGCCCGACAGCGATCTAGCCCATTTTTTGCCCCCTCCAATCCTTCTGCAGCAACAACGATCGCGGCCGAAGGAAAGGAGCGGGGAAAGCCCCGGAGAAATCTCGATCGCTGCGGATTACCTATTAAGATTTTTCTCCTTCCCGGGTGAACAGGGTAGATCGGTCCGAAACAAGTGCACAGCCGAGCGCGCGTTTGAAGGGCGGCTGCCGGTCACTCGTCGCTCTCAACCGAACGGCGACCCTCGGGCAAATCTGCAATTAGGTGCCCCGAGCCAATTAATAAGCGTCCCGGCGGAGGACCGGTAGCGCGGCCGGCATTAATCGGCCGATCGCCGCTCTGGGCTTTGCTCGCCCGGCCCAAAGCACCGAGCGGGGCACTTTGTCAACGCTCGCCGCCCGAGAAATGCCGAGGCCGCGTCGCCAGTAATTGCCTCGCGCGGAGACTATATTCGGGCGTAGAGGCCGCCACGCGCGTATAAATCCTCCCCGTTTGTCGCGGAGCGATAGCGCTAAATTCCGGCCGGCTAGACGCTGCCTTCGGCCCAAATAGACCTTACGGATGTACGACCCCGTTTGCCCTAACGATATCGTCTCGTCGCTTTCCGAGGGCGCGGACACGAGAGGAGCCAGCTTCCTCCAGGAGGAGGAGTTTCCTCGATTAGCTCGTGTGCCCCGTGCGCTCGGGCGATTATCCCCGGGACGGGCCGCATTATTGCATCCGCGCTCGGCAGTTAAAGCCGGATCCGCGATAATTAGGAGAAAGAAACTTTGTCCCCGGCCCGGGGAATCGGCATAAATCCAAAGGCAATCGAGGGCGCGCTCTTGCCGACGGGGCGCCCGCGGCTTTACGAGGGAAAAATCGGCCGCTCGGCTAGACCGCCCCGCACACTTTATCCCCGGGCAGTACTGTAAATCCCTCGGGCGCAGGCCTGGCTGCTCGGCCCGCGCAAATAAAGCCGGGGGCCGAGCGGGGCTTGACAATTTATCGCCGGGCTCCTATTTTGGAAAAATCCGAGGCTCGCGCGTCCCTCATCCCCCGGCGCTGCCGAGGGCTCGCTAAACGAATTTTGATTTACGGCCCGCGGCCGTAAAGCAGCGCGCGACTCGCGGGCGCCAGCGGCCCGTGCGCCCCGAGCCAACCTCGCGGACCAGGCATTCCGATCGCTACCGATCTCCCCTTTTTACTCGGTCGCCAAGCGGAAAGATCGCGCCGCGCGAGGGGCCGCTTCTCCTGTACCACCCGATAACCGACAGCCGTTCGCTTTGAATCACGAGGAGGACTCGCGCTCGCCTCGCGCGCATTATCTCCTCTTTAAGCCTATTATCTATGCCGGCACTGTAAATCTTGGATGCCGCGAGCCTTGTAGATAACGCGCGAGTAAATATTTAATGTTCTCATTAATATTCGTGATCGCACAAAGGAATAGCACACTGTACGGGAGGAATACGTTGGATTGAAAACATTTGTAGAATTGTAGCAACTGATTCCACAGATACTCGGAGCGCTGGGTACCGATCGTGTTTTGAAAAAAATTCCAGTAATTGCTTTGATATTTGTAATATCTCCTTATTTACGACAGACAGCCGCGGAATCCACTGCTTCCCAGATGCTTCTATGCCCCTCTTCAATTCATTCAAATATTAGAATAAATATTGACTAATTCAGTCCGTTCTGATCTATTTCTTCTTATTTGCACAGCATACTGGGCTTATTACTATTTTGCAATGACAATACATTACGATATGAAAGAAAATTTTCTTATCTCAGCAGAATGCTAATCCCTCAATGATAAAGTATTGTTTTTGAACATTGGAAACTACTTTATTGAAAACGAAAAGAATTCCTTAACAAATAATTGTATTTTTCACTTTTTCTTCCGAAAGGATTTATAGAACCATGAAAAAATACTTTGTACTCTTTAGCATTTTCTGCAGCACAGATACTATTTATAAATTGATTAAAAAGAGAATATTGTAATGCACGTGGCAAAGTCATGTTTAACCAACTTGCTGTAGATATAGATAAAAGCAAAAGTATCGTAAAATCGTAGCGGTTCACATGATTTTAAAACTAAAATAATATACTGGCAAGTAAACTTTCACTGTACTCGGGCATAATACATTTATATTACGCAACGCTTTATCATAAATTGCGTATTTTTAACGTTTTCTCTTATTTCTATTATGAAGGCGTTACTGTTGCGTATGCGTGCGCGCGCGTTTGAACAATAGAGCGAACGCGATAAATGGGCGATGTGTGGCTGTCGAGTAACCAGCGTACGATAAGATGAAGATGGATCTAGCTTGATTTAGAGGATTGACTTAGCTGCCTGATTGCGTAGCCGTTGACTTATCTACGGTTTTCTCGGGTTTTGGTACTCAACGCGCCCAAACACGTGGGAAAGGCTGTTTACATTGGCTGATTGAAAAGCGATCGGTTCAATTACCAGGAGGAAATTTATAGCGCCGTTACGCGCTACCACGTATTCGCCAACTCCGCGGTAGCACAGGCCTAGCGGACTTTTTCGAGGATTTTTTCCCACAAAATGGCCGCGGTGCACTTATCGTAACCTTGCCAAACATCCCCATCGAGACAGCTGGCGGCCTGCGCTCGAAGCCTCGGGCATCAATCAGGCCGGAGTCGTGCGCTAAACTTCCCGCGCCTGCGAGCGAGCCAACGCCGTGGACGGTAAAAAGGGAAGGTTCGAGGCTTGGCGAGATCGCTCGGACCGCTTTTCGCGAAAGCGCGTCGACTCCGGGGCAATTAGCGCGATCGCTGCTCGAACAATCGGCCTTTATCCCTACCCCGGGAAAAGGGGCTGCTCTCGATCCGCGTCCGTCGAGATTGCGCTCTCGCGGGCCGATCGGTAGTTAGGCCTCTGGGGGACTTTTCGGCCGATCGGTCCAACTGACGGCTCAACCAGTCGTAGAGACCGACGAGGAAAGTCCAATTAAAGCGTGGGCGTGCGAGTTTGTGTTCGGAAGACTGAAGTCTCGCCACGTACTTGAGAGCGCGCACAAAGCTAACAGGAAGGAAAGTCTGAAAGAGTATATGTAATACCCCCTATATCGACCGATCGCATAGCGATCATTTCGCCCGTCCCTCATATAACCGCGCCGATAACCGCAAGACACGCGCGTCAGTATTTTATGAACTACAGGAGATATAACCAGGAGAGAAACCTTCCCATCCGATCGTTCCCCTCGGAACATTACGCGGCTGACCGACTCTTTGTCGTCCGCGTGCGATTTAAGCTTACGTGCCGCGAGCGAAACACGACCAGAAGCATCGTACGCCCTCGAATATCGGGCACAAATAGAAATCGCACGCTAGTTTACGACGAAACAATGAATGGTCTTGTTGATGTTAGGCGTCGGTAATGAGGGAGACTCTGTACCTCGCTTTCTTTTCCGCGGTGAGGGAAAAAGTGAGAGCTCCAAAAGTATATTATACGACCGAGTAGATTGTTGTTTTCTTTTCGGGAAAGTCGCCGCTCGCGTAATAATAATCCCTCGGTGTATCTTTATAATTTTTAATAGTTAGCCAATTACACTGCAGCGAAGCTATTAAGCGCTTCCATATTACACATTAATTGTATAGGAAGCTGTGCAAGTAAGTGGTCGCCTCGACATTGTACAGCATCGAAATAAGACATAATATATTTGCATGTCGCTTTCAATTCTTAACACCGATATACATGTTTGTTATGGGTTCACCTATTAGCAAGTATTTCTCTTTTTATACGCTGCTTGAAAATTACACACGTGCACATAAAGGCAAATATAATAATTGACAAATGTACAAAGACGTTATATGCATCGAGTGTATAACTAACCGTTGCCTGCGCTCGTTGCACAATTAGCGATCGTTCGATTGGCGATCCTCCGCAACGCCCCGTTCGTTAAAAGTATCCCGCGACAATCTGCGCGACGCACACGAGCGCTGCGCGCACACATAGCTCCGGACATATATCGAGCAGCTTATTAAATCGCAGGGGCGCGCGCCAGCCGAGCGAGCGCTGCATTCCTTGCCGGCCGATCGTGCAATTGGTCTTAATAAGATTCCGCGTATAGCGGCTCGCTCGTACAATAATCATTCAATGAGAATCCCTCACGGCGACTGACGCGAACTCGCGGATCGGTCACCGGATACGCACGCAACCGGCACACGCGCCCAACGGCCGCGGGGAATCCCCGGCTTCTCTCCCCGGACGTTTTTCTTCCTTCGCTCGGGGGTTTAATAGCGCGCCGCGACGTAAATTTTCGGGGCGCGCCGGAATATTTTATCCCCCGGCGCGGCGGCCGCTTTATACACGGCCGCGTTTACCGTTTCCTTGTATGTGCAGGGAAAAATTTACGAGGGCCGCGCGGCTCTTTATTCGCAGCCGGTCCAATTTGGAAAGGCCTCCGCGAAAATAACGCCCGGACGCCCCTAAAAGCCGCGAGCGCGCTAAACTGGCCGGCGCTGGACCGAGGCGGCGCGTCCCCGGAGGCTGTTTATACGCGCGGGCGCACATAAAGGGGCCAATCCGCGGACCCAAGGGATTACCCGGCGACACCATTACTCCTGGAGCGTCCGCGCGTAAATCGGCTACTCGAGCCGCTCGTGCGCCGCCCGCCGAATAACTCCTCTCGGGCATATACGGCCGCGACGAGAAGAAAAGGAACAGCCGTTCCTGACGCGTATTAAACGTCAATTTTCGCAGAGGCCAAGCGGGAAAAAAATACGACGCGCGGGGGCGAAGTTTATCCGCGCCCGCCGATTTTAATCAGCCCCGTAATTCACGTTTGTAATTGCGCGGGAAGGACATCCATTAGGCCGTGATTTTTTCATGGGCCCGCCTCCTGGGAAATTGGCAGCTGGCCGCTCCTGCACCTGGCCCCACGAGGTCCTTCGCCTTGGCTTTAGACCCCTTGGCTTTATATACCCCCATTAATTACCGAGGAATTACAGTTAGTCGCGCGGAATCGTTAGCCTCTTGCTTTTGCTAATTTCGCCGAGGAAGGTACAAGTGCAAGCGCCGGCTTTTTCCGCAAATGGGAAAGCCGTTTTCATCATTAGGACGACATTAACGCCGCGGCCTGGCTTCTGATCGCCAATGAAACTGCGCATTTCCACGCACCAAATCAAATCGGTAAGAGGCGCGCGAGCGCGTGTAAGCCGCATCCTACCGCTGGATTAAGACACTTAATTATTATTGAGGTATTTATCGTAAATAGCGGTGACAAGCGATAAACGCGGTCCGTGACGCCCGGGAATTAATGAGTCGCAAGGAGAGAAAAGTCCGCGCTCCCGACAACATCTTGGCTCTCGCGTCAATTCATTAATTATAATAATATAAGGGCTCGCCAAAGCCGGAAGATGTAGACACTGCAGCGCTGCTTCTGCGGCGCGGCGATCTGGTATTCTTACATCGCGTGGGGAGAGCTGCCGAGTCCGCAGCGGCAGACGTCTCTCTCTAGGCAGAGCCGCGCCCGCGGCCTCTAAATCAGGCGCCGGCTGAATAGACCGGCGCCCGTTCGCCTCTGATTTAGGGCCGCCCATTGTAATTGTCCCTTATAAGTTACGGGCGGCGGCCAGGCAGACCGTCTCTTTTTGCCACGTGCCGCGAGGACCGATTTATCTCCCGGCAACCGGTGCGGGGCGCAAAAAACCGCGTGCCGCCGTCACCTGTTCCTCCGCCGCGGGGCTTCCCGGTCCTCGGCCCCCGCGCGCACTGGAGACCCCGGCGACCGGATGCTGCGCCTGCGGGCGGACGCCGAGTGTGGACCCGGGCCGGATGCCCGCAAATAGAATTCCGCGGCCACATTAAAAACGTCGGGCTATACGATTTGGCGACTTTCGCAGATGCGGGGCAGTTAAAGGCCTCGAGGCGAGCGCGATCCGCGTGTTTACTCCGCACCCCGCTAAAGTTAGCCCGCCGAGGGGCCGTCCCGCGGGGACTCCCCGCTTTTGCTAACGCGCCGACTGACTTACGGTCCGATGAAAATTGCTCTATTTCCTGTGCTGGTGCTCATTTCGCCTCCCGGGACAGCTTCGCGATAACTTTTGATTATTTACCGTGTACACATCGCGGGCTATAATTACTTGGGCCTATTGGAGTTTAAACTGTAGTAACCACCGTCCTTAAGATGGTCGTAGGTAGGTAATAAATTAGCACAAGATTAGATGGTACATCAACAAATGTAAAATTAATAAGATAGAATTTGTATTAGTCATGCGTAAAATTTAAAGACTCAGCGTTTGGCTTTAGTTCGAATGTACAAAAAAGCTAATCACTTTTAATTATCATATGTAGGTTTACTATTTAAATATTTTTTACAGTAATATCAAATTTCATTTTAATATATACACATACTTTTTATCCTAATACTACATATAGGTATTTAATTTATGACATATTTTAATGTGGAGATTTTAGTGAAATGACAAAGTTATATATTATTGCAAGAAATGTTAATGTGAATAAAAATGGTTACTGTGAATAATAATGTATTTTGGATTTGGTTTCAGGCGCGGTAAATGGTAGGATGGACAGTTGCGGCGGTGGCGGCCTGCGCCTGCCCCCCGACGGGGACGAGTTCCCCGCGGCGTACCAGGAGTTCCAGGGCCAGAGCCAGCAGTACCAGTACGTAACGGGACGCGACAGCCTGGCGGGCAACGGGGACCTGGAGCGGGGTGAGCTCCCGGGGGCGGCCCTCCTGGCGAAGAGCCTCCTCGAGGGGGAGAAGCCCCGGGTGGGAGGGGAGGAGGCTTCGGGGGGCCCCCCGCCGCTGCCGCTGACGGGGCCACCGGACCGGACGCGCAAGGCGCCGGCCCCGGGTGCCGACCACTGGCGCCAGGACCCGCGCTCCGAGCGCTCTGTCAAGGACAAGATCGCCATGTTTTCCCTGGGAAGCGGGGCCGAGGCGCCGCTGTTCCCCGGGCGCCCGGCCGCTCCCCGGCGCCTTGCCAAACACAAGTCCTCCGAGGACATCTTCGGGGAGCCTCGGCGGGCACCCGAGCCGCCCCGCAGCTCGGCCCCGCCCCTGCCGCCCCAGAGCTCACCGCCCCGGAGCCCGAGGCCGCGACACCGCCCCCACACCCTCGTCCGGCCCCTAGAGCCGCTTGAGGCCCTCGAGCCCCTCGAGCCCCTCAAACCCATCAACGGCCTGGCGCGCGCCACCAGCTTCTGCGCGGGCGAGCGCCTGCCCCCCGCCTCCGAGCCCGTCACCAGGACCAACTCCCTTGCCTCCAACTTCCGCCGACCCAACGAGGAGGCGCGCAAGTCCAGCCTTACCCAACTAATCGAGCAGCGCCGCAAGGGCATCTCCAAGCTTCGCGGGCTCGTCATCCCCGAGAAGGACGCCCTGTCCCTCGACCAGCCCATCATCGACCTCCCAGAGATCAAGTCACGAGACTTTATTCTCAATAACCAGGTACATCTTCATTGCTTTTATAATCAATAGATAAACTCTAACAAAGTATAATTATATGAAATCATATAAAAATTTTTTACAATATAAAATTCCAATTAATTGATGCGTTAACAAGCTTGACCTCGCGTGATTAACTTAGGTAGTAACTTTTTAAGCTCTTTCTCTTGGTATACATAAGTTTCTTGATCAAAACAACTTATAACGACATCTAAAACGCGTTGGAGGAGATAATCAAAAAAGAGAACATTGGTGACATTATGCAGATGCCGCGGGCCAATATCCAGGATAAGTGGGGCTCCCAAAGTTCGCTGGCGAGCAACTCGAGCGCGGTGAGCTGCCCGGTGCGGAACGGCGGCGGGGGCGGCAGCGGGGGCGGTGGCACCTTCAAGATGCCCGCTCCGAAGATCCTGTCGAGCTACTCTCCGGCCTTCAAGCGCAAAAGCCTCACAGTCCTGGGGGGCTCGAGCTCGAGCTCGAGCGGCTCGAAAAGCGGAGCCGGGAGCCAGGTGTCGAGCCCCGAGGCGCCCAAGAGCCTCGAGTCGATCTGCAGCCCGACGCGCAGCGACTACAGCTTCGAGTTCGCGGGCTCCCCGGGCTGCTCGCCTGACGGCCTCCAGGGCTCCGGGCCCAAGGCCGCAGGCGGCCCCAACGGCCTCGGGGCCGCCCAGCGCAAGCTCGGCCGCGGCGAGTACGAGGACTCGGACAACGACTCGGCGGTGAGCAGCTCCCAGAGCAGCATCTCCCGGGGCTTCAGCCCCCCGGCTTCGCCCGTCCCCTCGGAGCGCTCGACCGTCTCCTCCTCGGAGCGCTCCTACCTCTCCTCCGAGGCCCAGTACCAGCGGCCCCAGCTGATCCTCGAGCGCAAGACTCACCAGCCGGGAGCGCAACAGCAGCAGGCCGGGGAGGCGTCCTCGCGGCGCGTCCTCAAACCCCAGAGCGTCGAGGCCATCAACCGGAAGAACATCCTGGCGAGCGCGCGCTGCCGCAGCGGCCGCGACCTCAACGGCTCGCCCCTCATCCAGCGCAAGTTCACCGACGAGGAGGAGGCTGCCAACCTGGCCGCGGCCGCCGCCGTCAACGAGGGCTTCGTCAAGGCGCAGCGCGCCTCCGCCAACGGTCACGCGCCCCGGGTCAAGATCGCCTACATCGAGCTGCAGGCCGCCCCGGCCGAAGAGCCGCCTGAGCTGCCGCCCCAACTACCGCCCCAGCTTCCGCCCCAGCTTCCGCCGCAGCTACCACCCAAGCGCATCGTCGCCGAGCAGCCGCCCTGGACACGCCCGGCGCACCACCAGCCGGCTCCAGACCGCGATGATCTCCTCACCGTACTCACCACGAGGACTCGCTCTCGGTAAGTGACCTATCGTTTTTCAAAATTGCTCACCTCTTGAAATAAATTAACCTCATGTTAAGATGTAAACTATATTAACTATTCTTATATACAAGTGACATTTCTAGTTTTTGATACATTTCTAAAATACATAAGTTGGTACATTATAGTAATTGTTTAAAAATCATTTCCACCTCTTCTGGAATTGATTATACTTGCTACTCTTAAAAAACATATCGATTTCGAATATCTTAAAAAACTTTTATTTTCACTTCCACAAAAAAGGCAAATTTATATGAATATAATCGTTAATAATGTAAATATGTATAATAAATACTACATAGAACATACTTTATCGTTAAAATTTTTATGCAAAATTAGAGAAAAATTAACTGTCTTATAATTTGGATAACCAGGTGCGCGATCCACGTGGAGGATGGCAACTACGGGCGACTACGCAGTCAGATGAGTCTCGAGGATATCTTGGCGGCTCGCGGCGAGATCTCGGACCTCTCGCGCAGCCAAAGCGTCACCTCGGAGAGCAATGGGCACAGCCCCTTCGACAAGCCGGCGCGACGTTCCTGCTCGACTGACGTCTGGGCCGAGGAGAAACTACCCACGCGCATCCCCGCGCCCAGCGCCCGTCTGTCCCAGATGGATCTCCAGGAGGAGCCGTTGATCAAGACCGCTTCCAAAATCCCAACGGCACGCAGCCTTGGCCGCAGGAGCGCCAGCGTCACCGACATGAAGAAAGTCTTTGAGCGAACGGATATTGGAGGCTCATCGCCGCCCGCTCACTCGGTTAGTATAATCTCCACTTTGGGGCCAAAGAGTCTCGCTCATTAACAAAACTGCTGACCGAATAAGTGAAGTTTCCGCCTGGATCCGAGAACCTGTTTCAGCATCAAATTAGTATTGTAGCATTAGTATTATATCAATTAGCTTTGGAGTGCGTTAATACAATCCACCGGAGTGTGACAATTTATGAGCCGACAAGCAATGGCCTAAAGCTAAATCATAGATTACAGAATACCGGCGTAGTTAATGCTGTATTTATAAAAAGAATGACGTTACCGCGAGAGAACTTTTCCCTTCGCCGGTGTTAACTTTTAGGTTGAGCAATATTTAAGTAAAAACATGTATAAGCCGATCTGCTACTTGAGAAGTTTAATCTTAAATAGGATTTTTGCTGAAACCACCCAAGTAGATACAGTTCGGCTGTGAGTTTGCTTTCGCGATATTTTCATGTTTAGGCTTATGCTGCTTTCATGCATTCTTCTCGAAAATTTGACGTCTTCTTGGCAACAATTGGTTATAACTAACTGCTTTTCGAGTTTATATCCGCGTACCGTGAATTTCGACAAAGAAGTGTATAACTGCACAGGGAAAAAGGAATGGAACACAATAGGAGAGCGCGAGATAAAATATAGCGTAGTACAGAGAAAGATGCAAGAGCGGAGGTATTTAAAAGAGGGTTGAAGCGAGAGGATTTAGAAGAGGAAGATGAAGGTCGCGGTGGCGAGGGTGAATAACTAGTGAGCTTTTGCTTTACAGCCGGTGAGCAACGGACACTGCAAGGGCCTGGTCAACGGCCTGAGCAACGGCCTGGGCAACGGCCTGGGCAACGGCCTGGGCAACGGCCTGGGCAACGGAATGAGCAACGGCCTGGGCAATGGAATCGGCAACGGGCTGAGCAACGGCCTCGCGGACGGGGCGCTGCACCAGCGATTCCCCAGCCTGGACAGCTGCGGAGCCGAGGACGGGGCGCCCGTGGGCCGGGCGGAGGCGGCCGAGCAGTTCGGCAGCATCAGCTCCCTCGCGAGCAGCACGAGCCTCATCTCCCAGCAGGAGCTGGCCCAGCTGGTCGAGGAGGCCAGCCTCGAGGAGCCCCGGGGTGAGCGCCCTGAGCCCCTCCCCGAGCCCATCCCCTCCTTGCCCCAGAGCCGGCCCAGCCCCCCCAGGCCCGAGCGCAGCCCCAGTACAGAGAGACAATCGGCAGGTGGGCACGAGGTCGTGGTGGCCCTGCTGCACAAGGAGCACCCCCAGAGCAGCGTAGGCGTGGCCCTCGCCGGGGGCGCCGACTGCGAGGCCAAGGAGATCACGGTCCACCGGGTCCTGGGGCGCTCCGTGGCCGAGCGCGAGGGCAGCGTGCGCCGCGGCGACCGGATCCTCAGCATCAACGGGCGCAGCGTCCGGGGCCTGAGCCACCGCGAGAGCCTCGCCCTCCTCAAGCAGCCACGCAGCGAGGTGGTCCTCGTGGTGGCGCGCGCCGCCCGCGCCGACCCGCATCCCGAGCCCCGCCCGCGCTCCTCCAGCCCGGCCCTCGACCCCGACCCCCGGCCGAGTGCTCGGCTAACGCTTGCCCCGCCCGTTCCAGGCTACCGGACCCTCGGCGCCGCCAACGCCTCCAACCCCGGGAGCCCCGGGAACCCCGGCAACTGCGGCAACCCCGCCAGCGCGCCCGAGCCCTGCCGCACGCCCTGGGGGCCGCCCCAGGCCCTCGCCATCTTCAAAGACGGCGCAGGCCTCGGCTTCAGCCTCGAGGGGGGCCGCGACAGTCCCCTCGGCGACCGGCCCCTCCTCATCAAGAAGATTTTCACCGGTGAGTCCGGGCCCCAGGATAATACTAAGCCCTTGCTCCGGCTAGTCTTCCCGTCTACGTCAGTCATTCTCTCCTTCGTATCGGCCAATTGTTTTATTCTAATAAAAATCTAGCTAATAATAACCAGATACTAGAAACAGTTTAAAGTAGCTCATATAATATCATCGAAGATAAATAAGCGTATGAGGGTTGACTCGTTAACCTAAAAAAGCTCAATTAAATATCTATGGCAAACGATTTAAAAATTAAGAACCTCTATAGTAGACAACATGAATCTATCGATCAAAAAAATTACTCCCAAGTACCAACTAAATACTTATCGTAAGAAAAGAAGTAATCTACACAGCACGAACTATATTATGGTTAATAAACAATAAAAGCTCTCTTAATGTCACTTGAACTATAACAATAAATTTTTAAATAGTGCATGCATTTAAATGAAGGTTAAGGTGGCTAAATCAATTTTAATGAAAGAATTAAAGAGGTTGTTTTCTTTACTGTAAGTATTTCTTTGGCCATTGGGAATTCATTGATACGGAGTTATGAGTGTCAGTCACAGTTGGCGTAAAAATATGAAAGGTGCATAAAACAAATGTAGCTGAATTCGTGTAAAAATCTTCGGCTTTTATTCATCAGCTTTGCTCCTTCGGTGAGATGCAACAAACGCTCGGCTAATGGGGTCTTCTTTCTTACCACTAGGAGGTGCTGCCGAAAAGACTGGTGCTTTACGGGCGGGCGACCAGCTGCTCGAGGTGAACAAGCAGGATGTGAGCAGGCTGTCGAGGATCGAGGCTTGGTCCCTGATGAAGAAGCTACCCGACGGGGAAGTGAACCTCCTAGTCAGGCACCCTGCCACCAAGTCATCGTGAGCCGACGAGTAAGGATCGTCAACGGCTTTACATATTCTACCAGCAGCTGGTGCGGCCCTTCTCAACCTCTAGCTTTACACACGTACCCGGCGATCCGAGTACCTTTACGCATACGCAAAGGCGGATACCCGAGCGCCCGATCCGAGATCTTCGCACCACGAATATCTGAGCGATCGGGCACACTTCTAAATACAAATCGATTTATATTTGTATACATAATGTACTTTGTAATGATATAAGCATAGGCTCAATAACTATCCTATCTAAGCAAGTGCCGACGAATCTTAACGATATAATATTTTTGCAGTATACGCCCTAGGTGGTTAGTGCAGTCAGACATGTTCATAATTCAATAAGGAAACTAGATGCCCCCTCCTGTGTGCCTTTAATATTAATATTAATCTATTTTTATTGCTATGCCTATGACATTATGACTATTATTACTACTACTATAATAATAATTATTATTATTACAATTATTATTATTATTATTATTATTATTATTATTATTATTAATATTACGATTATTCTATTGTACTATTACACTTTTAGTATATCTTTTTCATTACATCCACTTCGCCATATTATAAACCGTAAGCGGGACTAGATCCCTAGCGAAAAGGATTAAAATTAAATAATAGAAACAAACAAACAAACAAGTGCTGGCAGTGCAATATGATAATAATGAGTATATATACGTAACGAGCGAGACACTCCGAAAAACAAGAGAGGTAGAAAACTGATTTACTACGTCAAAACTTGTACCCTCGCAGTGTGCAGTAACACAAGACGATATATATGCGGAATTGTAATTTAAACTAGATTACATTATACCTATACATGTATAAAAATACTTCGACTAAGACAAACAACCTATACATAGCGGATGATGCCTTTACGAATCCTGGCGAAGGAGCATGAGAACATTTTTCCACTTAATAAATTTCATAAAAATGAGAATTAAATGTCGACTCCATTTTAACCCTTTCAGTGGTATAATTGTATTTTTATACCCACGAAAGAATTCAATATTTTAATATTACATTCTAAGGGTTACACTAAAAATCTTTAATGCATAAGTACTCACACAAAACGTACATAATAAATATATGTTATAGAGTGAAATTAAATATTACTAAACTTTAATTGTTATTTAGTTTTATGCTCATCATTTTTAACTCAAAATTATTTATTCTATCAACTATAATTTATCTTTAGTGAGTATTCCAAAAATCAATCCTTATCTTCAAAATTATCAAGGTGTACTGAAAGGGTTAAATGTTAATCATTCAAGTTGAATTTGTGAAAAGTTAATGTTTCTAATGTTTTTTATAAAATCATAGTACAATCTAGGTAATCAGTATCTTCTTAATAGACAAAATTATCCTGGAGACATTAAAAATGTTTTATTGACTTTATAAATATTTCAAAATGTGTCTTGAAGTAAAAACTACTCTATGCTAACTTAACAAAACATTCATGCAATTCTTTTCCATAATAATCTTTCGCTGAACGAGTAAGAAACTATTTGTACATAAAAAGTGAAGATCACTGTATGCTTCATGAATGAGTGCGTTGCATGATTGCGCAAGTAACTTAGCGTTCAAAAATAAAAAAATGAAAAGAGCGCCAAAACATAGTTAATATAAAAATGTTAATAGTATTAGAAATTATATTATTATTGGATTATTTAAATTTTCACCGTTTGTTTAATTTTCAATTTGCTTGTTTTGTTGAAAATCGTGCTGTGATAAGATTGTATGCGTGGAAAATCATTCAGCGTGAGGTTTAACGATTATAATGTTGACTTCCAAATAACCCGTTAGTTGATGTATTCTACAAGATAACATAAAATATAAGTTGCGATTTATATTATGTACCTATTACTATTATGCTCAATCTCAAGCTGTTAAGTATGCTTTCTTCTAAACTTATTGTTTTCTACATGTTGTTGATTTGTAAAACAAAATACTATTCGATGTAGTCTCTGGTAATAATAAATGACATTGTATTCAAATGCATCTATTAAAAAAAAAAGAGTTTATTTGTAACAAAAATATAACCTATAAACATAATTATCAAGATCTATGTTGCAATTTTTTTCCATTTAGAAAATACTAAATCCATTAAAACTCAAAATTACCTCATTTATTTTACCTTTATAATTATGTAGTCAATGGATTCTATTATATATTTTACAAATAACTCATACATGTAAGTGAAGAAAATTTAATTCTTATATTAAAATGCATGTGTACAAAATTTACATCAATAATAATTTAATAATAACTCAACTACATTTTGACTTCTAATACCAATATGTTGGTTTTTGCACTCGATCTTCTTTTATACCCATTTTTTCCATGATGTCCATTTCAAACGTTTTTAATGAAGGCTATAAATATAAAACACTTTTTAGTTGGTATTCAACTGAATTATATATTTTGATATAATAAAGTTTTTTGAACATACTGAAAAAGATATTACTTCAACCTCCTTTTTGGTTGTATCTTTTTCTCCATCAATATATGTATTAGGTGATTTATAATCTATTGTCTCATTGTGTGATGCAGGAATTGGAATTATTCTTCCAGTTCGAACAGAAACACGTACCCTTTCACCTTCTTCGGTGTACCTCCATTCAATTTTAGTACCTTTGCTATAGGAAATAATAAAATTATCATAAAGAATTAATTAATTCCACAAAATTAAAAACCACAAAAACAAGATGATTTTTTTACATCTTAGTAACATATGAAGAAATATATTTTTACATATGTATATATTATAAAATAAACTAAAGATTCATAAAACTGTAAGTTTACAAAGGTGTTAAAAGTTTAATTAATAGAACTTTAACAACTTACAGATCTGATGGTTCTACATGTTGAATATCTTCTGTTACTAATAGAGGCTGCTCCACACGCATGTACAACCCTGGAAAATTTTTTGTTTTTCCTACACACTTTACTATAGTATTTAAACCTTCTACAATTACCCAATTCTTTTCTTGGTAAATAATTTTAACATAACCTTGTTTGCCTTTATCAGGACCAGTTAAAATTTCTACCTGTAAGTAAAAACCAAATCTTAAAAACATAAAAATTTAATTTATTTTCACTTCTACAACTAAATATTTCACATACCCTATCTCCTCGAAAAAAGGACCATTCACCAATTGGCTCAACATGTTCATATGTAAATGATGCTCCAGCAGAATTGTCAAGTTTGAACTGATTTGTCCATGGACGATGAATACCAAAACGGAATTTTTTGCGCTGTATTGTCTTTGGAAGGTATTTTGGAAATCCAGGAGTTTTCCAATAAATCTATTATACATAAAAAAAACTAATGTATCGATAAACAATTATTATAGATTAGACAATATTACTACTTTTTAAGAATATCACATATCTATTAAAGGTTTGTTTTTAATTTTAACGAAAGTAAACGATAAATAAATAATAGTTATTTATTAAATTAATATTACCTGTTCCATTTGTCGTTTAATATATCTGTCAGGTAAATTCGCATATCTTTTAGAATACTCGCCGATTAACTTTAGAATCTCAAACCTCATTTTTGTATATCCTGCTTAATAAGTATTTAATTCATATAGTAAAATAAAAAATTAGCAATCACAATATAATATTAAAAAATAAAAATAACCTCAAACGTTGTAAAGAGTGAAGAGTAGCAGAACACCAATATTTACCGATCCTGCCATCTATAATAATTGCACTAATTTTCATGAACTGCAGGTCATGTGACCAAATTGCCAGTTTGCGACGTTGCCAAAGTTTTCAAAAATTTTAATTACCTAGAGTAAAGCCCATCAGATTAAAGCTAATGTATCATGGCTTTACAATGAACAGATGCAGATGAACCTGTTGATATTGTTTTCTAAAAAGCAATAAGTTATTACAGAAATACTTGAAATAAGTTCAAACTAAAGATTTATGAAAATCTTCATACCCAATTACAATCTAAATTCAAAATTAAATAATTTATCCAGCTGAAAATATTTGTTTTGTTAATATATTTTAATGCAAAAAGTTACGAGCAAAATTTCCGATGTGACAACGAGGTTGCTAGATAAAATGACTCTGGAAACCATAGAAATGAGTAAAGCTAGCAGGACTCATCTCGAAATTCATAAGGTGTGTGGGCAAAAAGCAATCGTCCGAAGCCTAGCATACAGCACGAAAATATGAATAATGTGGTAAAAAGAAGGATAGAAGGAAAAAAAAAGTGGTATCGTAAAAAGAAAGACGATCCCAGGGCAAAAGCAACATCGCGATAAACGAAAATTTCGTTGACCTCCGCAGAAATCTAACGGAAATTCTTACTCGCAAAGTCGCCACTCGCAACAAGTCCTTCCCCAATCCCTCCCACCATCTCTCGGAGGAGTTGGCAACGCAGCAGTCGGCCGGGTGCGCGCGTCGACACGACGCCGTCGCGCGCCGCCGCGGCTCTGCTCTCTCTCTTTCAACGGCGGCCCTCGGCGCGGGTACGAGCGAGACGGAGAAACGCTGAGTCGGCGCCATATTACACGTCCTTTCGCGGCGACTCTGCCATTGTGTCCAGCGCAGGCGTCTCTGCTAAGTCGCTGGCGCTGGACGATCGGGGGTCAAGCGAAGAAATCGGAGGCGGGCGGCGGCACCGAGCTATAGCGGCCATGAGGGACGAGGTCGACCTGGACCCCGACGAGTACGCTCGTCGTCTCGACGAAGAGTACCAGACGCAGCTGTTTGGCTTCACCAGCAGGATCATGTACAACGGGGGTAAGAGCTCTGTCCCACCAAGGCGACGCTCGGCGTACTTCTCAATCTCCCGCCCGCTCCCAGCTCTTCCGACTCCCAACAGTGGGTCTTGCCGCGCGTCCCCGAGACGCGCGCTACGCATTCCTGGGCAAGGAACCAGAAGCCTTCCTCGAGGGCCTCGCTTTTCCTACCCAGTTGCTTCCTATTCCTTTGTTCAGAACTTCGGCGTACGTTGGCCGCTCTCTACCCTTTCCTTCTATCTCTTGAATGTAACGTTGTCTCTCTTTCTCTCGCGCACCACTTATACACACGTCCGTTACTTTCTTGTGCCTTATTTTATCCCGTATATATGTTGTATTGTTGCCGTTACCTTTGTTTTGGTGAGTTTCGGGCGTCGAGCGAGTGTGCTCTGGTTTCATGTAGACTTTCTCAAATCATGACTAGAGTTCACACTCGTCCTACGCCTGGGATATTTACTGCGGAGTGGCCACTGACACCGAGAACACGCGCACAACCTCGAGGCGACTGCAATAATTTATTTTATTTTTAGTTCGCATGAAAGTTTTATGTTTATGGACATATTTTTTTATACAAATCATTGACCTCGTCATTGTTATGTGTTATTTTTCAGCAATGTTATTGTTTATTGGTTTTTACGGTCGAGTTCTGCTCTAGCCCATTGTTTACTTACTATGTTTTATTTTGAGAAGTAGAAACATTTTGATCGACTGTAGAAATCAAAATTATAGTATTGTTATTTGTATGATTTTTATATGCTTTGTTTTTATGATTTTGTATTATGTTGTTAAATTGAATAAATAAAAAAGTCGTATCCCAATGAATTTGTACCTCGTTTTCTTTATGTACCTCAACTTTACTCTTTAATTACCTCCCTCAGTATAATTGTACATTATTATGTATAAACGTTAATGTTTGTTTCAATTGTCAAAAATTAAAATAAATTTTCAATCTAGTTACGCGTGACTTAAAGCAAAAGAAATAAAAAACGGATTCTAAACTACTTCATTAAAATTCTAATGTATTCATACTTTATTAAAATAAAAGCTGGATTTTTGTTAATTTTAACAAGTTTTCCTTATTTTTGTAGCAATTCAAGAAGTAAACGAACATATAGATAAACGCTGCCGTAATATGTTTAAATCAATAGAAAAAAAATTTCCAGATGATGCAACAAAGGAAATTTTGGCAAAAAATTATTCAGATCTGAATAAAATTTATAGAAATAACATACAACCACATTTTAAAAGATTAGAGGTAATTGAAATAAATTTTACATTGTAAATAAATTTTTTGTATTATTACAAACGTATGTTTGATAATTCTAGAATGTTATAAATAAATTTATTTGTGTACCACCTAATATCTTATTAGAAGAAGACAAACTTCAAATAACTCAATATAATGATGACGAATTCCGTAAATTAGAAGAACAATTGGAGAATCTTCAGCAACAAGCTAAGAGGGTTTGTATTATTACAAAGTACTATTAGTTAACTTATTGTCAGACAGTAATTAAATCTTTGTTTTTATGTGCCATTACTAAAATCATATTAATCTTAATTATATAATTATCTTAATTATTACTTAAATGATATTTATATTAAACATGTTTACTGAATTTATTTAATTGAACTTTATTTTGTAAATTAAAAATAATGTATTCAAAACCTATGTTATAGGCAACAGTATTCAAGGCAGCTTTAAAACATGAACTGGAAACAATAAAAAACATTAAGGAATCTGAAGAATTAGCAAAAAAGTTATGCAGTATTACTGAGAAAGTCTTATCAACAAAAAAACTAAGTAATAAAGTTGTGAGAGCAATAGAAAAAAATAAAGAGGTGAAAGAACTATTAGAAACAATTAACCCACAAAATGAAAAAGACATTTTTAATCCTAGAATAGATGAATGTGAATTAAATGAAATAATTCTAGATACGTCAAACAATTGTATGTGTAAATAATTATGTATTTTTTTAATTCATTTTTTAACAGAATGTAATAATTGTAAATAATTTATTATACTTGTACATAGACTTTCTATTTTTCTACTGCTTAGTAATAAAATTCAATTGTGAATATTGATTAAATTTGATAACTCTACACTCACTTATAAGTTTAATGGTTTTATTACATCTAGTAATAGAAACAGTAAAAATTTTGTTTCTGAAATAGAAATAAAATATCCTTAATTCTGTCATATTTTAAATATTTCAAAATACCTAAAATGGTTTTAAATTAAATTTACAAAAATTCTACATTAATTCAACATTACTTTATAAAAAAATATTTTAAACATCTACATGTTTGTTATTAAAATAGAGTTACATTTTAAGTAATTATTATAATTAAAGTAGTATCCACTGATATGACTTAATTTAATTATTTAAAATGTTACAAACCTATCAATGCATAACAGTACCTTACGGTAATAACTAAAATTAATACGTAAAATTTGTAAATAGCTTTCAGATATTTGTGTACATCCATCTACATAGATTTTTCATAAAATCTAAGCGTTACTTAAAGTAATCTTTATTACACATTAAAAATTAAATTAAATTTAATAAATTCACTTATATGATTCTTAAACCTTTAAACTACGTGAAAATTTCAAAATAATGTTTTCATATGTAAATATAGTATTTCATGTATTTTAGTTTTCAATATAACTTGAATGTTCATAGCATTTCCATTATATGTCGTATCATTTTCAATGTCAAAAAAACTTCAAAATCGTCTTAAATATAAAAATTTGATTCTTACTTTTCTAAGAAATATTTATATATTAAAATAAAAATTCATCTTAACGATCAGTAAATTCCCGCCGCAAACAGAATTGCGAATAGCCTTTAGTCTACACCGCAAACTTATATATTAGATATACCCTATACTGCAAGTCGAGCAAACTGCGAAACAGGAAAAATTAGTTTATAATATTGACACTGCCAACTTGCGGCGCTGCTTGTCGTTCCGCAATGTTAAAAACCAAGTATTATGAACCCTAGTATGGGGTTTCCAGGAATTGAAGTCCATACCCAGTCGTTTAAAAGTTTAGTTGAATTCCATATCAAAAGTCCATGATTAGTGTTCGGAGGAGAAGTGTTAACGACCGTTACAGATTAGTGCATTGAAACAGTCTGATAAAAGGTATTATTTAAAAGTATATTTATACACTTAAATAATTTTTATTAACTAATTTTTATTAATTTAATAATTTAATGCGTAAACTGTTTCTTCTGACAAAAAGCGTTTTGACTTAAGCGGTTTCAAGTATCACACAAAATAAACTTCTATGTCGTTGCTAGAATATTCGATGTTAGAATTTTCGAATAATTTAAAAACGTGAGATAAATAGTATCATTTTAAATTTATTTAACTTACACAGCTGATTAAGAGAATACTTTAGTAATACTAAGCATAAGATTTTATTTAAAACCTATCTTTATTTGAAATTTCTTGGAAATATATTCAACGAAATTAATCTAGCTTCTAAAATATCGAGAAAACTAAAGCATCATTCAATTTGTATTTGAAGTATTTCATTTCAAATACAAAAATGAATTAAGGAATCTAAATTTATCCTTTTAAAAAAAAAATATAATAATAGTAATAGTATAACTATACTTTTCACGTAGATGGTTTAAATATAAAATATTAAATGTCGATAATTTTTCTGTCCAATTAGAATTTAATTTGTATTGGAATCAATTGGTTTAAAATGAATGAGCATCGACGAGGAAGTGCTTCAACAATAGTAAGCAGTTCGTCTGATTCTTTATCAGCAGTCTCCAGTGACTGTCAAGTAACTGTACGACTGTTAGACCTAATGGATAAAACTGAATATGAATTAGTTCAAGAAAATGGACAAAGACGTCTAACAGCACCTGAGCTTACAAAAGAACAAAGAGAACGTATCAAAGGTGCAGAAATTTTTTTAGGAAGATTACCAAGAGATTGCTACGAAGATGAAATCATGCCAGTTTTAGAAAAAGCTGGTAGACTATTGGAGCTTCGCTTAATGCTAGATTTTTCTGGAAGCACTCGTGGATATGCTTTTGCACTATATGCTGATGCAAAAACAGCTCGTAGAGCTTGTTTGGTATAATTTTAACTTCTTTTATAGAAAATTAGTATTAATTTAATTTGTAACAAAAATATATTTTAGATGCTTGATGGCTATGAAATCAGACCTGGTCATGCAATCGGAGCTGTCAAATCAGTTGATAATTGTAGACTATTTTTTGGTGGTGTACCTAAAAGTAAAACTAAAGAAGAATTTGTGGAAGAGTTAAGTAAATTAATGGATGGAATTGTTGATATTTATTTATATCCAAATGCTCAAGATAAGACCCTCAATAGAGGTAAAATTTCATTTTTTAATTATATTATTTATTAAATTTTGATTATATTATCTGATATATGTATTACATACTTTTATAATTACATGGTTTAAGAATTAATTGCCAAATATATTAGCGACATACTAGAAATAAAAATTTGTTATTTTTTTAGGTTTTATATTTGTTGAATTTAAAGATCATAGATCTGCAGCTATGGCACGAAGAAAACTTATTCCAGGTAGAGTTCTTTTATGGGACCATGAAGTTGCAGTTGATTGGGCTGATCCAGAACCAGGTGAACCTGTTGATGAAGAAATTATGGAAAATGTATAATTTCAAATTAAAAAAAAAAACATTTCTTAATGGTTTTTGATTTAAATTTTTTTTAATGAAAACAGGTTACAGCCCTATTTGTCAGAAATCTTTCAATGGACATTCCTCAACAGAAAATTAGGGAGATTTTCCAAAGATGTACAAATATTCCAATCTTGAAATTAAAAAAAATAAATCACTTTGCATTTGTTCACTATGAAACTCGCGAATTAGCTGAAAAAGCTATGCAGCTTATGACAAGTAAGTCATTTATCAAAAAATTTTATTTTAAACACTCTTTTATAGTGACATCATTACGATATTAAAAGATTTATCACAATTAAAAGGTTGAATATGTAAATAATGTACATAACCAAGATTGTTTTATTAATAGGACGGGGTACTATAGCAGATATAGAAAAATGGGAAATTCGTTGGGCAAAACCCATAGGACCTATAAAACAAGCAGAAAGACAACGATGTATTAATGAAGCTATATTACAATCTAAAAGTCATAAAGAAAATAAAGCAAAAAAAATTTCAAAAAAATCGCATCAGTCAAAATTCACAGTACAAGTAAACAATTCGGACCACGAAGAAGAATTGCTTGATTTGAGTTACATAACGACCTTTACAGAATTTGTGTTAAAAGCTTTTCAAGCTTTGTGTTCTTTTGAATGTTTAACAAGCTATGATCCAGTTGGATACATTCATAAGGTTTAATTATTTACTTTCATTCTATGCATTGCTAAAATACTGATTTCTGTTCAACAAGAATACATAAAGAAAACTAAATTCTAAATTGTTTTTAGATAACAGTTTTTAAAGATGACGTCACAATTTTTGAGGATTTTGGTCCTGTTCAAGAAACAAAACAAGCTTCTTTAAATTTTGCTATTTCAATCGCTTATCAGAAATTAAAATCATTGTGTAACTACAATTTTTACAACAGTAAGTATTTTTTTCAATTCTCTGGTTATATCAATAAGTAATATTATATTTTTTAAATGTATTGTTTCTAGACATCTACACCAATTCAGTTAATGATCTCTCAATGCAAATGATACCTTTAAGTATTTCTAATTATCAAGATACTGAGTTTAGAAATGTTTATTAACATTTCATATGTTATGAAGACAAATCTATTTAACACAAATTTAAATGCTTCATTGCTTATGCAACGATTCAGCATGATAAATGATGATAATTTAATCATAATACAAATAATTTTACAAATCATTAGAAGACATTGAAGCTAATTAAAGCGTTTGCTGGTCTACGAATTGTTTTAATATTAGGTTTTTTATATAAAATTAAAGAGTTAAAAACAAACTTGCGATGTCGAGACTATTATGTAATATGAATGTACTTAATATTAGTCTTGAGAGGGTAGATTAACTTCGACTTGATAAAATTTGTCAACTGATCGATTTTTTTGATAATTTATAGTAAATAATTATTAACTTCATAAGAATTATATACATTGCATATGAAAAAGATTAACTATTGGATTTCTGAATTCTATGAGAGTAACGTACGAATTAAAATGCTGTCTTGTAATTACTTAATCTATTATTAAAATTGTATACTCATTATAAATCTGAATCGTTTGTAAATTAATCTGCATTGTTTACATTAAAATTAAAAGTACGATAAATGTTCCTAAATTTAGGTGCGAAATGATATATTTAATCTTTACATTTAAAATCAGTCTCTACATTGCTAAGTTTTTCGTTAATGATAAGTGCATAAAATGTTTTTTAGATTGTTGATTGTAAAAAATGTACAATTGAAGTAAGTATATTCCTATAAAACAATTTCAAAATTATTAGTTTGAAACATCAAATTTTCATTTTCACGATAAAATTAATGGTGTTAATAATAATATTAAAACTTTGAGATGTTTAGAAACAAATTTTAAATTAAGAAAGTTCATAACTGTGTACAGCTCTTGATGTTCTGCTGCTCAAGTGATGCGTTTTATGATAGTCAGATATACATTTTTTAGGAGATTTTGTAACGTTTTAATAATTTTTTTTTAACAAGACTAGCTGCACAATTAATATTAGATTGGGAATAAAGCCAGTTAATGAGCATAATCATGGAACAGTTTTCAACAAGGACAAAGTAAAAAATGTATTATGTTCAACGTAATTACACCATATTTTACAATTGTTTTTATATATTAATATAACTTTTAAACTTGTAATATGCGTATATTATGTTCTTATCAATCAGAAAAAAATAACTTTCAAAATGTTTTTTTATGAACGTTAAGTCGATTTTTGTAATCGAAACTTTTATAGTAGAAGAGTCAAGTAAGCCCATTTATTTGATCAAATCTTTTAGACTAGGTACTTCGAAATCATTGTTAAAAGTAGTATTTTCATTTTTAAGTGATTACATTTATAACTATTTACAAACCTAGTTGTAATTATTATAAGTTAAATAGTATATGTATTTTAGTAAAATGTTAATAAAATATATTTATAATTAAATGTTTTTATTTATTTATCAATTTCATATTAAATAAATAATGAACTGTCGTAACTAATAATGTCGTTACCTTTAAGGGTTATTGTGTATAAATTCATTAAAAAATAATAAAAACATCTAAAATAAGAATCTTTGAATATAATATTGGGTGTGCCTTATATTTTAAATACTGTAGTATTAAAAGTACTGAGTGTACAACGCAATAAACATTGCATAAAAATCATACAAATTCTTAGAATTGTACACTTAATCTTTGGTTTATTCTTAGAATTTCCTTTGTGATATTTTAGTACTTATAACAAAAGGGTTAATAAAGGATATTAGTAGTATGAATACCTCCGCACCAAATGTTTATTTGCACAGTATCAACGCAAATTTACGTACATTCATGAGGACACGACTAAGTATTTAAGATTTTATGACAAAATGAATATTAATTTGACGAGATTCTTATTTTATAGTATCGGTAAGCACATTTTTCAACAATAAATTTATATTTTAAATATAAATGTTATTTTGTTTATTTTTTTATATACTCAAACCGAATTTATAAATAAATATTTTTCAGCTATTTCACTTATACAAATTAAATACACGCAAGGGACAATTTATTGTGAATCTTATAATGACTCAACGTGTACAAAGAAAAATTCAGCTCATTGCTTTAAGCGAGAAAAATGCGGAACCGCCGGACGTGATGGTCACAATCATTGCTTTACCCTTTGGGAATTCAATGCGGAGACGGGAGCATCATATGTGCAATTAAAGGTAAGATGACTAGATGAAATTATAACAAATCAAAGCATAAATTAACATAGCTAATTTTTTAAAAAAAGTTAGTTGTACAAATCAATATACCTACATTAAGAACGCTCTTGTTTAAATAAAAGGTAATCATTTTTATTTTATTTCATAGGGATGTTTCTTGAATAATAAAGATTGTTATGAGAAGTCACACTGTCTTGAAAAAAATAAAGACGACATAAGTCAGCTCTATTTTTGTTGCTGCAATGGAAATATGTGTAATCAAAACTTTACTTACAATCAATTTTTGCGAGAAAATAAAGGCATTCTCAGTATGTATTAAATTAATTTTATAAAACAAAGCATTTTTTATATTACAGTAAATGAGCTTGTACGCATGTACATGCTGCTCGCCTAACTTTCGTACTGTTGTTTACAGATCTGGAGATAAGCAATTTATCAAGGACCCAAGAACAAATATTTTCTCTCATTTTAACAGTGTCCGTATTTTTCTTCGTGATGACTACTACTTTCTTTTCTTGGTACTACCGACATCGCAGATGCTACTACGATAACGAGGTACATACAATGCATCCTTCAAATGATATTTATTATAATAGTCGAAAATACGTTTTGTTCTCTTGAACAAATACGCATGAATGTATTCCTTCGGTTTAAGAAATATGCATGAAGTCGGCAGTGTATTAAAAAAATTATACGAATCCCTTAGCTTTTAAAGTTAGAGCGGGGCGAGTCCCGCGCGCGTCAACAGCTGATGCTGCAAGACCAACAGCAAGAATCATCGGAGGAAACCGTGTGGGAACCCATTTCTACCATCGAATTGCTCGAACGGAAAGCTTTAGGGCGCTTCGGAGCCGTGTGGAAGGCACGCATGGCCGACGAGATGCTCGCGGTAAAGGTGTTTCCGCTGCGCAATCGCCAGTCCTGGGAAACGGAGCTGCAAGTCTTCCGACTGCCGCGCCTAGAGCATGAGGACGTGCTTAGGTTTGTGGGAGCTCATAGATTCGGCGAAGGCCTTGATGCTCAGTTCTGGTTACTCACCGCCTATCACGAACTCGGCTCGCTTTACGACTATATCTCGACCAAAGTCGTCACTTGGGATGAGCTGTACAAAATTACCCTCTCCATGGTTAGGTACGTGTATATTACATACAAAAATTCGCTTATATAATTTATTTACATATAATAATTACACGCAAGTATGAAATAGGGCATAAAAAGCGTTGTTCTTGGTACTATTGAACCAGATTATTTTCAAGTTTTGCTTCTCATATAAGTACAGTAATTGTAAGGAAAAGCATGCGCTAAATTATTCCTTAGCTGTAAAAGTCGAATGACATGCCTTAAATAGTCACTGCGCTTTTATATAAATTTAAAAAATTGTTTGAACCAGAAACTCAAGAACACGCAAGTAAAACGATTTTATCTTTGATTGAAACAGAGTCATAATTCAACACATAACACTAAAATCTGCTAATTTTGGTTACAATAGGGGGCTGAACCATCTGCACCAGGAGATATTTCCAACGGGACGAGTGCGCGGGGGCGGGTACAAACCCGCGGTCGCTCATCGCGATTTCAAATCGAAAAATGTCCTACTGAGGAGCGACATGCGCGCATGCGTCGCGGACTTTGGCCTCGCTCTCGTCTTCGGATCCGAGGGCAATGGTAATACCAACTGCCAGGGTCGTGTCGGGACTTTGCGCTACATGGCCCCGGAGGTCCTGGACGGAGCCATCAATTTCACCAAGGAGGCCTTTCTCGCCGTCGACATATACGCTTGCGGCTTAGTATTATGGGAGCTCGTTTCGCGGTGTGCAATCAAGCAGGTAACCATTCCTTTTCAATCTATATTTTCTTAATTAAATTTTTGTTTAAGATTCGGATTTAGCAATTTAAATTTATTTTCGCAGGACTTAATCGATGAGTACCAATTGCCGTTTGAGAAGGAAGTAAGCTTTCAACCAACTTTAGAACAAATGCAAGAGTGCGTTGTACAAAAAAAACGGAGACCTCAAATTCCCGAACTGTGGAAAAGACATAAGGTAAAACACAAGAACTAGAATTAACAATTCAATTTTCTTTTTTATGCGTACCATTGAAATTCAATAGTTGAATTAATTATTATTTTCAGGGTCTCAACTCGATATGTAATACAATAGAAGAATGCTGGGATCATGACTCAGATGCTCGTCTTTCCGCATCTTGTGTATTAGATAGGATAGCTTCATTAAGAGAAGAATCCGAAAATGTCTAGAATAATTCCACTTCGAAACGATTTTGTAAAATATGTTTAATAAATGTAAATACAGTTTCATTCATCTTATTTTGATTACACTACCTTTAGTTAAATGTTCAAAAAATATAATAAGTAATGTAATAATTTTTATAAAATCTATATATTTAGATTCCAAAAAAAATCTTAAATACTCATTCAAATTCTTATTATAATAGAATATTATAAAAACTAATGACAAATTTGTTTTGCATATGATACTATAATAATTCTGCATGCAGAATTAAATTTAATTTGTAGAATTATTGTAAGCTCGCAGAAAATAAGGATCGGCATTCTTTGAAAACCCTCGTGAAAACCCCAACATTTCTTTTCCAAATATAAAGGGAGTCTAGGTCGGACGGTTGATATAGTACGTGGGCTAATGTAAATTCTTAGATTTTTTTTCAAATGTCTATACAATGTAACCCATTTCATTTTGATGTCATACATAAATTTATTTTAAATATAGTTTTAAATTCTTTTAGAATGAGTATTTTTTAATTAAATACTCCGTTTATAACTTAAAAAATTATTAAATGTAGTACATTTTATTTATTGTTCAATAATTAAATGAACTTTATTTATAATATTCATTCGTATAATTAAACGCTTAAAACATTTTATAATTTTTAAAAGAATAATATACAATAACATAAAATATATTTACATTCGCTGCATTGTAAACTTACTACGCAGCATTATTGAATACTCACTCTTACGATTTACCCCATCATTTAATGATGGTATGATCCAGTGAAATCGACAAACAAAAACAAGATCATTCCAACAAATATAACACACCGTTTTGACAACATCACACATCAATTTGACCAATCCTCAAACTATCTACGTAAATAAATCCAAGGAGGGGGAAAGGTAGAAGAAACCTAACCTCGATCCGTTTTAAAGACTAAATGAAGTAAAGACGAACGACGCAAATTCAATAATGTCAAAATTTATAATATTAATAACGGTTTACGTAATTTGAAATCTGTGATAACAAGAATCATTCCCATTGATGATACAAGAATACCTCATTGATTTAACTGTTTAGAAAAAATTAACAATTTTACACCTGTAGTGTTACGATAATTTGTATACAAGTGGTTTTGTGCAAGGAAATTAAGGATAAAAATTAAGAATAACTACGTCTGAGGTACGTTTTATTTAACTGCAAGAAAATGATAATTATAATTAATTTATTTTATTAATATTTATAAATATTTTCTTACTGTTTTGATCCTTTAAAAGCTAAATGCTTGTAAGTACAAAATACAAATGTTTTTATTAAATTAATCATATATTAATATAATTATTATGTACAAATGATCAGTAAAATTAGATGTAATGATTTATTATGAGTAATAAATGATATAAGTATAAAACCATTCCATTTTATTGCATATTGAAAAAGTTATTAAATAATTTGTAACTGAATATTGTATATTATCTTAGTGTTATGTACTGTGAGTAATTATAATAATAAAAATTAAAGGTACTAATTGTGTGCATATACATAGGCGAATAATTAATTAAATTTTATTTTCCTAGTAAATTTAATAAAGATGTAACAGAATAAATTAATAAACAAACACTGTGCCTATTTTTTAACTATAAAAGGAACATAAGCTTTAAAATAGTTAATCTGTTTAATGATAACCTAAATGACTAATTATACATATACATATAAGTATTAATATTCTTTTGACAAAATGAAATTTCTTTATTTTCAGATTAAGTAGCCAGTTCTATTAAAGTATACTTATCTAAAATGCATGTTGAAGAAAATAGACTGTCAACCTTCCATAACTGGCCAATCAATTCTGCTGTTAGTCCAAGTCGAATAGCCAGAGGAGGCTTTTTTTATACAGGAACTGATGAAATAGTCAAATGCTTTTCCTGCAATATTACTATATCAGAATGGAATTATGGTGATCAAGTTATGACTCTTCATCGACTTGCTAATCCAGAATGTTCTTTTGTTCTGGATCCAACCAGCACCAATAATGTACCATTATTATCTGAACCTACTGCAAGAAGATCATTAAGTACTGATGATAATAGTAACAGAAATTTAAAAAGGTATTCTGAAAGATTAAGCACATTTGAAAATTGGCCTATTTCTTCAATTGTATCCCCTGAAAGATTAGCTAGATCTGGACTTTATTATCTCCAACGAGAAGATATGGTAAGCTAGCATGTATAAAACTCTTTTTATATATTTCTTATAATTTTTTTTCATTGTAGGTTGCTTGCATTTACTGTAATAGTATTATATATAAATGGGAACCTGGTGATGATCCTGATGAAGAACACAGGAAACATAATCCACATTGTGATTTTTTTTGGAGAGCTAAAAAAGATGAAGGTAGTAAAAATTGTAATAATTGTAGATTTTTAATGTATGGTCATTTGCTTCCAATGATAACATATTCAGTAATCTTTTGTGTATTTAAGTTTGTATTGTGAATATGTATCTAAATAGAATTTATTGATATTTAGCCAAGTATATAGATACTTTCTAAATTTAATTTTTTTGGCAATGTCAAGAAGCAAGGTCAATTTCATTATTGCCAACATCAGCATAAATTACTTGAATCAACAATGTTTTGCATTTCACTTCTTGATTGCACTTGCTTTGTACTGAATGGATTCAGGTAGTTAATAAATTAAATGTCCATGTAACTTTGATAGCATATTGTTGTCTTTTCTTGGATGTAGAAATTTTCTCATAAATTTCACTTTGTGTTTTAATAAAATTTTAATTTGTTTACTTAGAATATAAAACAGAATGCATTCAATATTTACTGAAATTGCTGTACTTAATTTTCAGATCTATCTTCAGAATTACTAGATTTAGAGAATGTCAAGCTAATGCCTGGCATGACTTCTAATTTAACAGAGTTAGGCATACAACAACATTCAGGTCCAAGACAACCAAAACATGCAAGCTATGATGGTAGACTACTTACTTTTGATGGATGGCCAAAGCATCTAAAACAAACTCCAGGAATGTTAGCTGATGCTGGATTTTTTTATATGGGTAAAATAATCATATGCTAAACTTTTTATATTGCAATTACTTATACCATAAGTAACTTTATACTTTATAATGTCATTGTAGGTACACATGATCAAGTGAGGTGTTTTCATTGTGATGGTAGTTTAAGAAACTGGGAAGAGACGGATGATGCTTGGATAGAACATGCTAAATGGTTCCCAAAATGTGGATATGTTTCTTTAATAAAAGGTCCTGAATTTATAAAGCAGTGTGAAAAAAATCGACCTCCATTAGATCCTTCAGTGAGTATTGTACTGAGTTCAAAGATGCATGAAAAAGACTTTGTCAAAGAATGAATTAAACTTTAAATTTACAATTGCTTCAACATTACAGATATTGTCATTACCAGCAACTCCACAAACTTCATCTACAAATGTACCTGCACAATCAGTAGTTCGTCGAGTCACAGATGCTGAGTTGGATGGATTGCTTGGCTCAGCACCAGCAGTGGTAAGTCACTTTTTAAATTTATCTACAATCAAAAATATATATTGACTATTATATGAATAGACATTACTTTTCATTTTAGGCTGCACTTGAAATTGGTTTACAAGTTGGAAGAGTTAAGATGGCATTAAAAAGACAAATGGAACTAACAGGATTGCCATATGCAAATGCTGATCAGCTTATTGAGGATGCTAATCAAATTCAATTGGAAGAAGATGATAATATGTAAGTGTATATCTTATTGATAATTCGTCTTATTTATTGTATTATTGTAAATTCATTTATTTTAATTTATTGCGAAATTAATGAATAATGAAATAATTCTTGGTTAAAAAGAACGCTCTTGTAGAATAATCAATTAAAACAGAATTGATATTATAAAAATTTACTATTATGTTTTAGTCTAAACAATCAGAGAATTGAATCATCAGATATTATTCAATGGATGTTTGAAATGATACCTAACCAAGCTCAAACAAGCCAAATGAATAGTGGCAGTAGTAGTAGTAGTAGTGGTAATAATGCTCAAGTAAATGAAATAAATGATGAAGAAAATAGTACTCCAGAACAAAGCTCAACATCATCTACCAAAGAGGCATCAAGTACCAAACCTCCAAGTGAATCACTTGTTAAAGAGAATAAAAAAGAAAATAAAGTTGACAAAACTGGTAAGATGATATTTGATTTTTATTTTTATTATATATTTAAAATATTTGATTCTAATATAAGCTAAAATGAAAAAATGAATGAATTTATAACCCAATCATAATCTGAAAATTAATTTCAAATTCAATTTAAGTTTATATCTTAAAATTTATGAATAATATTGTATTTTAAACAAAGAAAATTATTAAACAAATTAAAATGAAATTATCTAAACAGCTGCTTTGGAAGAGGAAAATCAAAGGTTAAAAGAGGCTCGACTATGCAAGGTTTGTATAGATCAAGAAGTAGCAGTTGTGTTTTTACCTTGCAGCCATCTGTCAACTTGTCTTTTTTGTGCACCTTCACTCACTAACTGCCCGATATGTAGGCAAGAAATTCGTGCCACAGTCCGTACATTCTTGGCTTAAGGCAATAAATGTATTTGAAACAAAAATAGTTCTATAGATTAAAAAATGAATACATTCAGTTCCATAATTTAATAAATTAAAATATCCTGTTAAAGCTATGAGTATTTTACAAAAATTTTATTTTTGAAATTTGTTATGATTAAACCATAAACACTTTTCAAACAATGGATTGATTTAAACGATTATTATTTAAAAACTATATTCAATAACACAAGATATTATTAATACTAAGATTTTTTACTAATACCTTGGATTATATCACAAAAATAGAGTTATTAAATTAGGAAATACAAACTTATCAGTGCAATCTTTATTCTGCTATTTTAATTTCAAAAATAAAATGATATAAAATTATCATTGATATATATCATATCAGTAATTAATGATAAAAGTAATCAAGATATGGTTAAAACAATTTTCGCACCATACCTACAATATTTGCATAAGTCAATAGAAAATAAATTAAGCAATTATCATTCACAATTAAAATATTTCGTTACAATATTTGAATTCATCGATATTAAAACGTGTACATTTGTTGTAACTTAAAGAAATATGGGGAGGAGATCATCATCACAAAATGGCTATTATTGACAATCATTAATAGTTTTAAAAATTATTGCAATTTTTTTGGAAAGGGTATACCTTTTTTGAAAATACTAAAATTAAAAATTAATATGTATATTTTGTAAAAATTCTTTTGGAATATTTACCTAATATTTTAAATAACTTCGATTCTCATTTTCCCTTTAAGTGGATATTTCACCTTCTTTTTATATTTTTTTTATTAAAATCATGCGTATGTAATTCTATTATTAACTTATCGGATATAAATATTTTAATCTAATATAATAATAATAACAAACAATTAGAAAATAGTAAACTGAACAAATTCGTATAAGGTCTTGAAGTTGTTAAAATGGACCATAAAAGATTGATATTAACACAACAATCTATTTTTTAACAAAACGATATAAATGGTTCAGTTGTTTTGGTATGGCCTTACATTGAAATAGTAAATTATGCACTAATAAAATTATTTTAAAAACATCAAAAAATATTTAAAAAAAATGTAATATTGAAAATTAAAACGAATTATCGTATATCTACTTATGAATGTTATTCGTAGAATAATTACATTAAGTAATGATTAATTCTATTGTAAAAATTATCAAAGTAAAATTTGAGCTAGAGTAAATCTAAGCTGTATAATGTGTTAATTTTTCAAATAATTTTTATTTCGTCAGCTAAGCCAGTTTTGGATTTTTTGTAATGTCGATAAATCAAATAATAATAATTATTATTCAAAATGTTTAAATACTAAAGATTAATTATTTTTGAAAGGTTTAGTACTGTTTAATATAAAAGTTATTTATAAATTGTAACGGATTTGAGTGAATGTATAAATATTGTTGTGAAAATTACAAAAAGACAAAATTGTAAAAAAATATAATTTAAAAAATAATGATTTAAAATTAACTATTATACGTTACAAACGTTGAGTATTTAATTTCTTAATATATTACGCAAGAAAAACAGAAATTTTACAAACATTTGAAGTTGTATATTTAAAGCTGTATTTGAAGATATGTACAACATTGTTTTATAGACCAAAATTAACTTAAATTACATTTTATTAAAGATAAGATTATTAAGGGATTAGATTAAAAGTTCTTTTGTCTTTTCTACAACTTAAATTTAGATAAAAATTAATATTTGTTAGATAATCAAGTGATTGAGATAAATTATTATTGTTTACTTTAAAAGTAGGCAGAAAAAATTTAAGCTATTAATGTTCCTGCAACTTATTCGCATACTTCTAAACTATCAAGTTTAGAACTGTGCGTTTACACGCTTAAATAATAGTGATACGAGATGTGACTTTAAAAGCTTAAAAACTTAAATATATCTTATAATGCTCATTGCGTGAGCTTTGTTTATCGGGACAAGTACTACGTTGTCTTATAAAACGATATACATGATAAATGAAATAGTTTAAAGAGACTAACAAGAAGAACAGAGGAAAATGAATTTGATATAAGATTATGTAATAAAGTGCATTATGTATATGTTATAAAACGTTTAAATTAAAAATAAACAATTTGTGTTATACTTAATTTATAAACAAGCAAATGAAGAATTGATTTTTAATGAATATTTTTAAGTGTGTAGAATAAAATTGAGTACGATTAAAAATGTTTTTTATCCTTACTTCTCATATTTGTTAAAGAATCATTATCATTAATCATTACATTGGATAGAATATTCAAAATAAAATGGTATTGTAAGGTTCTTCTGGTTAGAATACTTTGTTTGTTTAATATAATAAAATAAAAAGCACGTATCTGTTAGGTATAACTATTCTATCAGGCATTCGATGGAAAAGGTGTTGTTTCATGAGTATAATAAATATATCTTACATAATACGAGACTTAATGAGCGCTATTTATTTTTGCGAAATTCTATTAATTTCTTAATTCATTTACTTTGTTGAATTGTGTATATAAACATAAATACGATGCGCAAAGATTGTATATCGGTTCAAAAATATAATATCTATGCAAATGTGAATTATGTGTGTTATTATTGCTTCTGAAAAACCTCTGAATTTATTGTAAGATTTGATGTATTTTCTAAAACAAATTAATGTTAATCTAACAGTATCCTGCATTTTCAACATATGTCCTTCATTGCAAAACTCATTTGTCTAAGTCGTATGTATTTATTCTTTAACTATATATCGTAGAAATACTAAAAAGGGCAAACAATCATCTCATTGATTTACATTTTTTTAGATTTGTTACCAAATATTTATTTTACGAGCAACTTATATTATTTAATTTTTGTATTTTATCGAAAAAAAATTATAAAATTTATATGCTGAATTTTTTAATCAAAATTACATTTTACATAACCCATTCAAATGCTTAATTTTTATATAAACATTAAACAAAATTTATTGCACTCGCTAGGTGATTCATGAATACAAGTGATACATATTTATTGTTAGTTTGAGGTTAATCATGCATCAGAAAATTTTTTAATCTAGTTTAGTCTAGAGCTATAGGAAGAATTTTATGCTCTACTATAAATATATAGTAAACAATAAATAAAGACAATATATAAGGTAATAATTTGTTTTATTTACTGTTAATAAAATATTCTTTAATAATTTTCTAAATAAAACTTTCTTATATTCGACAACGATGTTGTGGGAAGTACTCGTAATTGCATATAAAATAAGCAATTATGCTTTGAACTATGTTATGCAAAACAAAACTTTTTGCTATATGTACACTTTTGTATACATGAGTTAAAAATTCTTTTTATATTGTACAGCTGTTAAAATGCGCTAGAAGTCGATATATTGTTACTGGTTAAGCATTCTTGTAGTGTAAAATAGCAGGTGTTTTATTCGTATTCAGTGAGAACTTGTGTCCCACAAATTTATACCGTGACGAAAAAATTTTTCATGCACGTCAAATTCTACACGTTTCAAAGTTTTATATTCATGCAAAAATATGAAATGTTTTCTCAAAAGTATAACATTAATCTCGTTTGAGAAATTCGAATTGCAAAATTTAGATATTTTCATAGAATGTTTTTTTTATTTTATTGTTATGTAGGTCGAGATAGAGGTATTTATATAGTTATCTTAATTCGACAAGAAGTAAATATTAAAACAAAGTGTAAAAGAAAATATTATTATTAAATTTAACAGTATATTGTTTTGTTTCTGTGATTCAATAGGCTGTCTGTGAAAAAATAGTATTTAGTGTCAAATGAAGAGCAAATAAAACTTGTCGAGGCGAATAGTAGGAAGTCGATACATTTTTTCAATGACTCCTTTAAGTTGTGTGTATTCCCTATTATGAATAAGTTGAAAAGTTTTATTTGTGAAAGAAAGAGGAACGTTATTCAGAGTTAAATTGCAGCTTGGCAGATAATAGATATCTTTTATCCAACGCGCACCATATAAACAAGATCGCTTCTCGGAATTCGTTGCTGAGTCAATGAGCGATATTGTATGCGCTCTATAATGACACATTACTTAAACAAATTCCTTTTCTCTTGAGTTGTCAACCGATGAATTGGACTTTGGAAGTGGATTGCAAGGCGATGAAGTTACTTATGCAATTCTTTGTTACCTATGTGTGCGGCGGGTTCGGTGAATGCGCCAAGAGCGAATCGTGCGCAGATTTTTAATAAAATACAGCGAATTATAGATTTCGAATGAATTAATGATTATTATTATGCGACTAAGCTAGAATTCTTTGAAGTGGATATATCCACTCGACGTAGGGGTGTTACCGTCGGTATTATGTGTAGCGCAGCAGTGAAAATTCAACTATCGCTCGATTTACGAGAGACGTTAATTAACGATGCTTTGTCTAGAATTTCGATGAGCGTGCATATTTTTGTCACATACATACACACGTGCGAGTGTAGGTGGCGCTTTTGAAGAATCTTGAAAATTGTCAGAAAGTTGTAAAGCCCGTCGGAAATCGCGCGGCTGCGTCATTGTATTACATATGCGCGTGCCACTAGGCGAGGCGAGGGGCGACGCGACGAGACTGATGTTCCCCGGGCGGAAAATAAAAGCCCCGGAATGATTTTGGCCGATGGCGAAGCGGCGGACTGGGTGATCGCTCCACATTCGCTATATCGGTGCTCGCGCTCGGCCCGCGTACAGACGCGCGCGTGTCTATAAGAAGGCCCGATCGCGGGCGGTGGTCTGCTATAGGCCGACGGTCGATGCTCCGAAACGGCGGGATAAGGGCGCCGAGGCCCTGGGGCGCCAGATGCGCCGGGCACTCCTCGGCCCGCGGGGCTCGGGCTTTCCTACGTGATAACGGCTATATTTAGCCCGGGAGGCGCGGGCCGGCATTTCCGGCCCGGCCCCTCGTTGATTAGTAGCCGGCGCGTATATGTGCGCGCTGGAAGGGACGGCACGACTTGACGCGAGACTTGACGCGACTCGAGCAGCCCTCCGAGCAGCCTTCAAGGCCTAATCATCGGAGGCCCTGCGTGTATGTAGGTGAGCCGCTCGCCGCGCAGATGCTCCGAAATATATATACTTGGCTCGGGCGTGGAAGCAAGCCGGGCGATCGGCCGCGGAATCGCGCAGCTGCGCGGCTGGTGCGTAGTTTCGTTATTCGGTCGGATACGTATAACGTGACCCTTGATCATATTCATTCCAGAATAGGGAATCAGTTCGACGAGTCGCCAGCTGTTGTCCGCTCGGATTCCGTAGGAAAATTATGCGTCGGAGGCAGTGCAGACGCGCGCACGAAGAAGGACGAAGCGACAGAGTCGAGCTTTTTTTACTCGGTGCAAATGCAGGCGAGCCCTTGGATCAATATGAGGAAATGGATTCGATATCGAAACGTACGGACCCTTTCCCAAAGTGCAAGCGAATTCATTCACGCAGGTTTAACTAACGTCGATCAATATTGTCCGTATGCATTCCCTCGAGTGGCCAAAGGCTTTTCAAATATTTGCTTATTAATACGGTTCAAACCCAGTTACAATCTGTACTGCAATCTTTCCAGTCGTGCTTTTTAAATGCAAATCTGAAAAATCGATTAAAAATGTTAACATTTTCCCGTGCACAAAGTGACAAGTTTACACGTGACATTCTTATACGGCAACCAAAAACACGTCTACATATTATATGAGTCATTTTTCACAACTTTTACGACATGAGTAAAGCTCTTTTCCTTGGTTTATTTTATTCCTAACAACCACAGTCGTTCTTATGCAATTCTTTTATACATCATCGGTGTATATTGCATCGTAAAAATATAATGCTGGAGAATAAGGAGTATAATAAGATACCAGCGGCTAAATGAAAGGAAAGGGAAGAACGCGCCTTGGGAACTAATGATCTGCTTAACCCTTGATACACGTAACAGCGAGAGCGCAGAAAGGGACTAGTTCCGAGAGCGTGTAGAATAACGCTTTGGCTGTAGCTTTGTTGGAGGGGCCCTCGGGAGGAATGGCGGCGCGGGCGAGGCCCCTCGAGCGTCGCACCGCGAGGGGGGGAAGGGGGCCTTGGACCTCCCGGCCTGCCGGTCCGCCGGTCCCGCGAGTTCTCCACGCCGACAGGGTGCGGGGGTGCGGGGACGCCGGCGTCTGCCCCGGGCTCCCTGGCGAACTGCGGGGCCGCGGACAGGTGGGGAGCCTCGGGCCGCAGCGGCTTTCTCGATCGATCGCCCGTGGAAATTCGCCGTCTCCGGCCCCTGAGAAAAGCCGCCCTTCCCGCGGCGCGCACCCGCCTGCCCCTCCCGCGGCTGTAACCGCCCCGCCCGGCCCGCCCGGAGGTGTAACGATCCGCTTTGAGGCGCCCGGCCGAGCCGCAGCCTGTGCGCCCCTCTGCCCCCCAGACTCCCGCCCCCGGCCCTCTATGCACTTTTGGCGAGCCGCCGGCAAAGGCCTGGCCCGGGCCCCGAGCCGACAGTCTGGACCGCAGCCCAACCAGGAGCCAGCCCTGCATTGTTGACTTTGGAACTGCGCCCTCGCCGCACCCTTTGATTGCCGGTCAGCCTAGCTTCGCCGAAAATTCATTATGCATTCCTGCAACCCGCCCCGAGCCCGCCCGACACCGACCTTTCATTTTCGATTCGACCTTTCAATTACAAATTTAAAGGAGGAGCAGGCCTTCCCGAGTTTATTACTTGTCGCAGGTCGAAACTGGCGAGAAACGGGCAAAAAGTTGTACAACCCGCAGTTCAATGCTAATCCTTTGTGCATCCCTTTGCAGTACTCGAAAATTCAAAGGTCTAGTTTATACGGAAATGAGACGAGCTATGGGAAATGAGAAAATTTGAAGACATTTCTTGTATTGGTGTCGGCTTATTTGAAAATTCGTCTGGCCGTTCGCAATATTCGACGCTCGACTCGAAGCGACATTCGAGCGCATTCGTATATATAGCTAAGTGAATTGGTCCATAGTCATGGATATCGTCTGGTGGCCTCGATCCCGCCCCTTATCCCGCCATTGACTCGAGGTTCTATTAATTCCGCCGCGACGCCTATATGTATAAATATATGCTGAAATGCATGCCCCCGCGTAGGGCCGTGTCAACGACCGGCGGCTCCAGCGTCCTAGAAAAGGAACGAGGCTCGATCCGCTTCTTCCCTTTGTCCGAATGGGCAAGAGGCGGCAAGAGGCGGCAAGAGGCGGCTAAGGGCGGCAAAAGGAGCCTCGGGCTCTCTGCGTCTCGGAGCCCTTGCTGGGTAAACAAAGATCAGCTGTGCGGTAGGCCACCCCCCGCGCGCGCGTATTATGTATAGGGGATTAGTGCGGCTCGAGCGAGAACTCGAGCGATTGCGGGAACGTCTGGCGCAAAGTGGACTAACGAGGTCTGGCGGCTGGTGATTTGTCTCTGATTTCCGGGCGGCGCTTCCCGTCTAGACGCGGCTTTCGATCGAGCGTGCGATTAGCGAGCGAGTTAGCGAGGGCACCCGGCAATACCTCGGGCAATTCGCGGGCCCTAATGAAAGAGGCGAGGGCGCCCCGGGCGGGAATCGAGCGGCAAACCGCAGGGCCTCGATGAAAGGCAAAGTACCGATCGATCCCCATCCCGGGGCGGAAATCGCGCCCGCGCAAGGTGCAGCCGGGCCGGGGCCGCGAACACCAGCACCGGCACCGGCGACGGCACCGGGGCGGGGATGTAACTCGGCGGGGCGGCGGGGCGGCGCGGCGCCTCGGCCGCTGCTGCACTTTCTCCCCCCTCGCGCGCATACCATCCCCCGGGCGGCGCGCACCCAGATCCGTCATCCCCCCTTTTTTCGCCCTCCCGGGCCGCCCCTCGGCCCAGCCCTTGGAAGGACGAGCCCCGAGCGGCCCGGACAGTCCCGTCCCGGAGCCCGGCCCGCAACCTCCTGGACGCGCCCTGCCTCGCGCCCCTGCCTCCTGGGCGAGCCGAGCCACGGACCCGGCCGACCTCCGCCGAGATGCAGCCGGCCCCCGGACCCCAAGCCCTGGCCCACTGACGCCCGAGGGTCCACCCGGCCCACCCGGCCCACCCGGCCCAGCCAACCCACCGGCAGCGGCAGCGGTAAGCTCTTCAGCCGGCGCGAGCCAAACAAAAACACGGGGCGGCGCGCGCACCGCCGACCCGCCGTCTCCCTCGCGCTCGCCTCTTTGCTGCAGACGGCGCCGCTCTGCCCCCCGTGCACCTAGTCAAAGCCCCGGCCGCCGTCGCTTGTTTTCCCCGAGCCGGCCGCGCGCTAAATTTGAGGTTAGCCCGCCAGACGGAAAACCTGGAAATGTATTTCGGGCCGCCGCCCCGGCCGCCGACGACAGCCCGCTGCTCCTTTTGCCCTGTCCCGTGGCCAGCCCCGTGAGTAACGCCGCGCCCCAACTAATAAATAAAGCCGGCGATTATTGATCAACCGCCGCACCGCCTCAGCCGCTCCCGGCCACGTACGGACAGTCAGCCGTTTTTTCTTTCTCTATTACAACTATATATCGCCACTTGCCACTCTCCCACTGTGCAAGTCTGCACCGCCTCCAACCGATCTCACCGAGGATCCCACGCTGCCTACTCGCTCGTCACTCGTTATGTTTCCTGCTTCTCGCATCACTAATCTTGCTAATCTTCCAGTAAACGCATCGACTTCCTAGTTCAAGGTAATGTTCGTTAGCTCCTAATTATTTTTCCTTTTATTCCTTTATTCTCTACATAAATCCTCGCATCATCTAACAGAAACACTGTAAAGCGATATCAAAACAAGTTACTGTTTTTACGAGTTTTTCCTCCTTCTTTTTCCTTCTAATGTCTGCTTGCGATTACATTTCACTCCCGATCCACTTGATCACCACTACAGCTCTAAAGATTGTTTATTAAGTAATGAGAGCGATTTCTTCGATTTTATGTTCGGTGCATTAAGCTGCGAGCGCTTTGCCATTTTTGTTTGCCTATTTAATAATCCTTTTTATTTGCGCTCTCGGCCATTATATTTCGTTACGTGCTGCAGGTTGCGCGACAAATAGTATCGCAGAATTACCACTATCGACTCAAATTAAAAAAAAATGAAAGATATGAATCGAAGGAATTGAAAATAAAATATTAAAAAAGCGACATTCAAGCTTTGAGCTTACAAATTAAACATACTTTAATCAGAGTATTGAATATCACAAACTTTTGTCATCAAGAATTCCGTCCAAGTTGACGTGTACTTTTAAAATCAATTTTCCGCAATGTTATATACCTAAAGCACACAATACACGCAAAGCTGGCGGATTCTAATGTTGCAACTTGCAATGTGTGTATGCATACAAATCTATAGTTAGCACTGAATAATCGGGATCGTTTAAAGAGGTGTCAAAGCTCGTGTCAAAGCTTATGAAAATTAAATAAGTAATATCTATTATTAACTTAACGATTGATGATTGATTTGCGTTTCGATGCTAGAATTTCAGAATGTTTCAACAAATGCATCATTCTAATACACATTAAGTGCGCCCGCCCACGTTATACCTTATTCAGTTTGCGTCATCTCCAAAATTAAGTATAAAAGGCATTAAAAATTACCAAACAAGGGTGGTAATAGAAAACTGAAAAGAGAACGCTCGAAGCGGCTAGACTCAAAGCGTAATATTGCACGTCATAATTTAAGTACTTCTCGAGCTACTTTTATGAGAACTGAAGCTGGACCACTTGCACTATTCTAAATGAACATAAATTCCATTTAAAGGCCCGGCATACAGCTTGAAGAGCTGGGATCAAAGAAAAAAACAGAATCGGCGCCCCGACCCTTTTATGAGCTTCAATTCGGGAAGCAAACAAGGGCCGGCATTGGACTATAATATCCTCACAACCGTGCGAGTTTTTCAGAGGCGCCGATGTGGCGAGTCTCGCTGCGGGCACGCTAGAGTAATACGGGCACGTATAGTGGAGGCCCTCCTACCGAGAAAGAAGTGTCCGGTTGCTCACACGCGATTTGATAAGATAGCGCCGGGCTTATCTGTCGTATAGAAGTCAAAATACAGATCGCTTTGACGAGGACGCGAGCGAGGGCGGCATCCAATAGATCCTTGCATCACGGAAGCTTTATCAATTTTCCCATTTTCTAGAACCAAGTCCTAGAAAAAATCTTGAGGTCTCCCTTCATGCACTGCTCAAATATAAATATTGATGCATCAATGCATCCTTAGCGCACTAACCTTGATAAATTGAAATAAAAGCTACCACTACACTCCCGCGCCGTTGTTGTATTTGATTTTGTAAATGTGAAAGATACCTACACCGATTTATATACGAAAATTATGACATCGGTAAATTGAATATCACATGAGGATTTAACCGACATGAGGCTAAAAAACTTTAAAGTATCGTGAACCCCTTAAATCCTTGATTAAACCTCGCCTTAAACTTCTCAGAAGCTCGCTCAGAAGTCATTATTTCCAAACATAAATTTTAAATGTTTTGATTTGCATTACTCTAATTGTACTTACAACTTTGCAATTGAGCTTTGCAGCATTACAAATTGCCTACACAGATGTTTCTCTTAGGAACCTACAAACCGGCTGTAATAAACAAGATATACTTGAGATTATGCTGCAAAAATAATGTAATTGCTAAACCTACTGGTAAAATCTCGGGTTAAGCATGGAAAAAGTTAAACGATAATAACATAAAAATTATACTTAATTACAATGATTAGTAATGATTATTGATGATGAATTATTACTTATTTGGTTGGATACAAGTAAAATAATGTTCAAAAGATAAGTTCATTGTGTCATACAAATCATTTTATAGCGAGTTTTATAGTTTACACAAGGTTCATTTGAAATAATTTTAAAAATCTTTATATCGTTTATTATTAAAATTTTCCTTGTCCGTAAATATTCCTACCCGCAAATTATTCAATCTTATACAAAAAAGCTATAAAGTGTCTTTAATATTTTTATATTATATTGAGTATTATATAGTAGAATCTCTTAGAAGCCCTTATAAGACTCTGCCCACAACGGTACCTAGCACTTTGAGTAACTTTTAAACCAATCGAAATATTCTCAAAAATGAAAAAACTATGTACGTTATGCAGACGCATCGTCGATAGTTAGCCTAAGTTTTAAGAAAGCACATATTGAATCCTCGATTGAATCATAGCTGCTTACGAGGAAAATCATGCAAACGTACTCATGCCTTGTTCGAATAATTTGACTCATAGCAAATTTTTCCGAATAACAGAGAAAACTGTAATGTCACCATCCGTCATCCCCGAGGTCATCCTCTCAAAAAGATAAAATTCAAAAAAAATTTATTTGAATTACTTTAAATTCATAATAAACGAAAACCGAGACAAAAGCTTAGTTTTTATAATTTCCTTAAATTTGTACTTTGTAATTATTTCACAATTAGGTATCGTTTACAGAAGTAATCTAATATTGTTAATTGCTTTTAATTCACAAAAGTGTTAGTAATTTTTAGATTAGTACATTTAATTTAAATATGAAGCGCAAAAAATGTTCGACTTAATAACTTCAAACATATTTTCTGTGCAATTTTCATAGACTTTACAATAACTTTTCTGTTTGGAAAATTGAAGAAATGTGATTGTTTAATCGCTGAAAGAGCTAACTTAACAGGTTTTTTAAAGAAACAAAACTTCGACGTCATGTTAGTTTACCATTTACAACACCATATAAAATAGATCTCGAAATACATTGACGAAACACGATAGCATTTCGTAAGTCCCATCCGAGGCTGCGTCCTAGGAGCGCCTGTAAAAACTCGCGCCTCGTTATCTCGACATATACTCTTGTGCATCTTGGGTGCACTTATCTCGCAGAAGAATTTCCTCACAGTCTGGCTTGTAATTCCTCTCCACCACCGCACTCGAGCCAATTAACCCTATCGGACATTGCCATTGTTCACGGCGCGCGAAAATTCAAACGAGGGGCCGCCCGCGACGGTCGCGCACGCGCCTCTTAAAATAACAAAACACGAAAAAAAGGACGCGAGCAGGAGAGGGAACAATCGTTGCGTGACGTAGTCGCACTTCCTGCCCCATACCAAAGCTCCCTCACAAAGAACACACACGAGCCTTTGTACACGCACGCTTTCGTTTATATCGCGCGGGCGCGCTCGCTCCGTCCCTGTCGCTCTTGTGGCCATTCCCCCGCCCCCGCTGCCTTCCTCTCGTCTTATTCACTCTTTTCCGCCATGACGGTCCCTATCTGCCTTTCTCTTGCGTATTCACAACCACACGCGCAGATCGTATGTAAGCTCGTGATCCTATCGCGGTTGTGAAAGAAGGACTGTGTTGTATTTGGGCCCAGGGCCGGATGGACGCGAAGGGGCCTCGAGGGTCCGGCTCAGCCTGGCTTCCGATTAACAATGGCCTCGTATACGACTGGTACTAGCTCGTATGCCGGAGCCACGCTCAATGCACCATCTCATATAAATAATAATGAACAACGTTTTTAATTGTATCTCAGCCCTTGTAAACAATTTTGATAATTCTGTTCAAATATATCTACGATCTATCGAGTATAATATCAATATTTTAATCGCCTTTATTACTTCTGTAAAAACATAAAAAATGCTCGAAAAAAGTCTAAGTTATATTGCTTCCTTTGATACTTTTGAATGGTACGCTTGTTTCCAGGGTTTTTCTTGGTTGAATATATCCTACTCTGTATTTGGACGCGCAGAACAGTGAAATAAAGAGGAAGAATAAAATTAGGATTTTCAGGGAAAATCCCGAGGAAAATCCTTCATTCGAGCCTTCATTGAACCTGCGAGTCAGGGCACACCCGCCGCGTCCTACTATTACGGTTTAGGTGCGTCTGCACTCGCGCTCTTCTTTCTAGCAAGGGTAATGGATATTCCGAGTAAAGAGAAGCCCCTACGACTGCGCCTTCTTTCTTTTTCCCTCCTGCCCGTCAGCGGCTCGTCCGTCTTCCGTCTCATACCGCCAACGGCTCGAGCAACGGTTTACATTAAACTTTTATTCTACGTCACAACTTTTTTCGTTACACGAGCTGTATTGTATATAATAGTGTAGGGTTAGTTTCACCGAGAACTGCGTATATATAATAAGTACTGCGAAAATACTTGAGACTTCGTAGCGAGTTTCGTAGTTGGCTTGGCTTAGCGTTTCACAGCTGTTTTCCAGGACCTTTGCCCGTAACATTAATCTATCATTTAATATTTTTTATTATATAGAGTTATTTTTATTAATTATATTGATAAAAATTATTCTAAAAATCTATTCTTAATTAAAAATGTAAATAATGGCAAATGAATATGTGGGAAAAATTCTGTTTTTTATTTATCAAATAAATTTGTAGCGCGGTTTTATGCTTTATACTTTAACCGAAACTCTAACAATATATTTTTAAGTTCTACCCACAAAGCTGGTCATTGACCTCAGCAATTAATCTAATGTTTAGATTTTGGATCGTTACTCCCATGCTGCTCATTATCACACAAATATTTTGAAAACATTTATAAGCGAGATTTCAAAGTCGACCCTAATCGAATTTTCAGAAGTTTGTGCATTTCATTTTTTATTTGTTTATAATATTTACATGTCTGCATTATTCATTTGATACACTTTGTCGCTTTTTGCGAACTTACAATTTATCCGAATTTATTAATTGTTGATATTACAGTGAATGTTACTAACACGGATATTCACATCTCAAGATAAATTGCATTCTCAATTGCATTCATATACTGAGATAGTATAGAAACAGAAAATTATGAGCGATTTACAATGGGTACCATAGTACTGGCCTTATTGGCATAGTTTTATGTTATTTCTTATAACAAATTATTAACACTAATTATGCCAAACTTCAAAATTTTTCGCAAAATGTTTTAATAATATTTTTACAGTATTTAATTGGAAATATATTTTATATAAATCTTATAAACTATATCTATTTGTACACACATAAAATATTGATTAAACATATCATTGAGTAAAGTTTGTGCGCAAATCAATTCAATCATCGTTCAATAAGTCTTATTTTTTGTATTAATCTCGGTATTTATTCAATGCAGCTTTAAACTTGTGTATTTATAAATCCATAAACATAAATGCAATCGGATTATTGTCAGTCACAACAAAACAAATTCAACTAATAGCTTAATTAATCTTAAATTTGAATCGCAAGTTTTTTTTTGTTTATTATGCATTTTTAACATTTTTCATAGATAATTTGCATACATATATGAGTTTGCATCTTTTTAATCTTTCAAAAACATTTGATTCTATGATAATAATTATTTTATATTAATACATTATTGATTATTTGTTGATATAAAACTACATATCTTTTTAGCGGAAGTCGATAAAGTAGATTTCTGTACTTGTCTCGGGCGTTTTATGATTTATGGTGTGAAGTATGCAAATTGATTACTGATAAATGTAGGACGAATATAAAAGAGGAGTATATTAATGCGTATAAATTAAAATTCGTTTTGTTTAAATACTCCTAACAATTCAAGTAATATTTTCAGGCTCACATTTTTATCACTAAAGACGTGCTTTAAATTTAATGAATACGTGTTCATATTTGACAATCATATTACAGATTTAATACAATCCTTAAAGTCACTTCATTATCTAATATAGATAATAGGTTGTTGTTTCAAAATTACTTGCAACATTTAAACGGACACGTGCCTTATTCATTCAAAACATATATTTCTATATTATTATTTTGATGTATTTGTTGATTTGAAGTCGTTGTTGTCTTACTTTTTCGACGAAAGTAGTTATTATTGGAAGTAACAGAATTTGAAGAAACTGATTAGAAGGGACCTGTTTGGTAAGCTTTTCGTGTATCTTATAACGACGGTTTGGAAGTGAAGTATAAACCTCCATTTTGAATCGGCAAGTAATGTGCTTTCGGTGATTGCAAACCCTGCATATTATCCTTGGCAAGACTTTCACTTTTATAAAATACTTGCTTTTTCAAGACGCTCTTGCGCCATGCCTAATCTATGATTAAAATGTGTAACATACATATGTTGCCGAGATTGTTTTATGACTGGCTTATGCACAAGTTAGTGAATGATCCTCGGTTTCCTGTGCGAAGTCATGTATTCGACTGACATCCGTAACAGAGGGTTAGGTAGTTGTAAAATGACGTAAAGTATTGAAAGAGAAAGTAGAAAGAAGGTGTTAGTGGGGAAAAAGAGTGAAAAAGGAGAAAAATGGAGAGAAAAATAGTCACGTAAGTGTTACGCGGGCGATAAGGCGCGCGGGGATACAATTGGCCAAGTATCAACAAGCAAGCGCGCATAGAAGGAGCATTCCTCGAGCGGTGGCGGCGGCAGCCGATTGCGAGTGAATCACTGGGTGAAAAAACGATAAAGCGCCATAATTTTCAAAGAGAATTCCAATCAGTTTAGCGTCGTCGGCGGCCCGTGAGCTCATCTCTTTCTCCTCGGGCAGAGAGACAGGAGGCGGCTCGGTCGCGGGCTCCGCGGCTCCTCGGGCTCCTCTCACGTGCGCCCGCGATCGGAGCCGCGATCGGAGCCGCGATCCCGTGCGACGCGGCGCGGCGGCCCGCAGTCCGCACTCGCTCGTATTCTGCGTCCAACGCGGCAAGGCTCTTCCTCTCCCTCTCGCCTCGGCGCCGCTGCCCGCCGCGGCACTGTTGCCAGCTCACGGCCCGCGTCTGCCGCTGCACGTGAAAAAAAGGCAATTGTGAAAGTTAAAAGAGCAGACGGAGCGCGAAGAGAGCAGCGGGGCTCGGCCGCGCTCGCAGCCGCTGCCTCGCGGTCGCGCGAATTCCGCGAGCCTTTCCCGCCCGGGAAATTCCGGGGAAATTCCTCAGCGGGGCACGTCCCGCGAGGGGCGGGTAGCCCTGGTCCCCGATGGGAAAGCGCCGAGTCCACGGGTTCCGAGGGCCACGGGATTAAAGGGCCGCCGCGGGCGTGTGAGCGGTCCGGCTCGGGTCCGGCCCCCATCTCGGCCCCCATTCAGCACCGGAAAAGCGCACAGGACGGTGTCCCCCGAGCGTTTCCCGCGGCCCGCCGCGGCTTTTGCCACGCACTTTGTCTCGTCGCCGCGAGGAAACCGGGCGCAAGCCGCTGCACACAGGCCAGCGCCGGCTCGCCCGGAGCTGACCGCGTTTCCTTTGTCAAAGCGCGAGCGAGCCGCGAGCCTCCGCTTTTCCGCTGCAGCTGATAACAATGCGCGAGGGATCCAGTCGGATCGAGTGTTGCGGGGGCGCGTGGGAATTGGCCGCCCTTGTGCTTTCCATAGCCGGCGCCCAGTGTGTGCCGCCGCCCGAGATTCCTCGATGGATTAAGGCCCAGGGGGAGAGCGCCGGCCCTCTTGGAATTCCTCGCGCGAAAGGACTCCCGGGGTGGCCTCGGCTGCCTCGGCCCCACGTGCTCGCTCGGCTTGGGTCTTCGGGACTCTGGGGGGCTCCTCTTGCCCCGCCATTTTCGACTTTTCTCCCCATCGGAATTCATGGACACTCCAGAGGTGCATTGTCACTCTGGAAAAACTGGAATTCCCGCGGCAGAGATGGACCGAGCCGACCGCTCCGAGTCCACTCGGTCCGAAGATCCAACTCTTTAAAGGCCGTCTGCTTGTTTGATTGGGAAAATGCCACTTTCTCTGGGTCATTTGAAAAACGACCACTTTTCGTTGTCGTGGCTTTTTTCACGCTCGGACTCAAACGAAAAGTTAGGAACGAGAAGTTTTCTCTAGTGCCATTTTGACGAGCATTTTATTTAGTTATTTACATACAAGTAGACTCGAGCACATACCTTTATTCCCTGTATTTTTGTACTGTACTTAAATAAAATATTTTATAAGTAGAATAGCTGGTTGTATAAAATTAATCATGACCGCGTAACACACATTTGGCCTTATGACACATCTGATCTTTAGTATAATGAACAAAATCTGCTGGTAGATCAAATAAAATTACGTGCTTCTCAAGGTATTTACTTCTGGTCTGATGCTTGTACAACCCACGGTATACACCGAAGTATACCGATACACGCATCATGGATAAAGTCAATATTATATTGTTTATTATCTAAAGAACAAATATAATACCACTTGCAAAGAACAGCAGCAGAGTTTATTTGTTAGCGTATCCAAGAACATTCTCAATGAATTTAATAACGATTCATAATTCAAATCATCATATTCTACTTGTAAACACCTAACTATTGTGTTCTTCAATTATTATAAATAATTGTCCTTTCTTTATCGATGATAAATTAACATTAATCCGATCACTAACATTTTAAACGTATTTAATGTAATTCCAAATAATTTTAAGAATAGAAATTTGACATATCTTATAAAGAATTATTACACTTGTAAGCTAAAATTAGTTTTTCTATTTAAAAGCTGTCGACATTATTAGGAAGTGATGTAAGTAAAGAATTCAACAAACGGGATAATCGCGGTTAATTAAGTCACTAATTTAATGAATCAAAGATCGTAATGCAAAACTGCTATTTATATAAAATATTATTAATTTTTTAATGAGTGAAATATTTAAATTTTTGAGATTGCATGTCTTAACTTTTTAAACATCCGTCGAAAACGCAATTGCGTATGCAGTGATTATAAAACATTGCGGATGTTTGATTCGGTGGTAAATGTGAATACAAAATTGGATAATATTATTTTGATAATTGAATATACAGAGGTAAAAGAAAATGTTGAAAAAAATTCGTGTTGCACATACGTAATACGGGTAAGATAATATAAGATACAATTTTACCGTTTGCCTATTCATTGTCTGAATTTAGCGTTGTTTTCATCAAAATGTATTTATAAACATTTCAGCTCCTCATTTTATTTTGATCGTTAGTCATTGTATACAACAAAAGTTAATCCTGAATCGTCGTCTGAACCTCTTTTCAATTTCGAATAACAGAAAAAAACAGAAAAAAATAACAATCCAACTAAAATTTTTATAATTCAAATATGCTATAAGTAACTAGCCATAATAAGCCATAATAAATTAAATTGAAAAACCAGATGGACCAAGTACTATGAACTCGACGATTAATTATGAATTCGATCGTCGAATCTTTGAGTTATTCATAATTTGAACATTTTCAAACAAAACTACGAAAATTAAAGGTTCGAAGCTGCGAAGGGTTGATACCCGAGTCCACACTCGACGTGAACCCTGAATTCAGATTCTTGTATTTGGAGTTGGAGTGGAAACTTGGAGTTAACTGCACTTGGAGTTAACCCTCTGACGTTTTTAGAGTGACTACGAGCTCATCCCTCGTTTGTTTACTGAAATCCGTGTTGATATCGTAGAAAACATCTGATACAACATCCGGACACAAATGGCCCACGCTAAAAAAAAACGTTCTGGAAGTTGAGTTTTAAATCAATTTGAAGATGAAGGATCGTTATAAGCGAAAAATCGTTATGTTATCCGAGTAGATATTTCTTATAGATTGGCTCAATAAGTTAAGTTTTAATGCATCTGCATAAAGGCATTGCCTCAGGCTTTATCCTCCGGAATGCTAGCTCAATCTGCAGCCGTAGAGCACGACATATACCTCTGGAGCTTAGACCTTGGTCTCGACGCGGGTCTCGAGGCAGCAGTGTTTCCTCCCTAAGGTGACATATGCCTGAGAGAAGGAATAGCTTGCAGGCGTGGGAGGCGGCTCGCGCGAAAATCCCGGGGCGCGGGCGAGGCCATGGACGCGTAGCCGCTTTGACCGAGCGAGTCTCCCTCGAAAAAGAGAGAAAAGCGAGCGTCGGGGCAGAGGGACGGGCCGCGCGCGGCTCGCTCGCGGCCCTCGTGGCCAATGAAGCGGGCACGAAAGAGAAAGAGCAGCTCGTGCAGCGCCGGCGGCCGCGGCGGCTCTCGGGCCGCGCGCGCCTTGTGTAAAAGTATGCATTCCGGAAAGAGAGGAGAGGAATGGAATCCCGTGGGGGGAGGGAGAGGCGGCCGCGCGCGTGCACGCGGGGCCTACGTGCCCCGGCCGCCGCTCGGCCGCCGCCGTTATGGCCGTACCGAGCCCCTGCTACATGTGCATGTGCGAACCAAGCGAGTCCCGAGCCTCTTTATGCACTCGGAGGAAGGCCGTCGTCCTGGCGCCGGCCCACAGCTTCCGGTCCAGCCGCCCTATCCGATCGGCCGATTTCCGCGGTTTTTGCGAGATTCTATCGCGCATTGGTCTCTTTTAAAGATTCTCCTCTACTTGCTGCGATCGGCTACTTTGGAGCTTATGTCGCAGAATGAGATACCACTCCTTAGCGTCTAAGTTAATTATATCCGAGCTCTTACATATTTCAGTGGGCCGAATCGATATTGGTTAGTCATCGGGCAGGAAAGTCCAGGCCGAAGACTTTTTTCTGCATTCGAAATCGAGTGCGAGGTGACCAAGTGAAAACATTGCTAACGACTAAGAGTATTGATTTTAAAACGAATGGAGCGCCATTCGAAAATAAAGCAACAGATCGAATTAGCGAGTTGTCGTTCAGAGGTCACCGAGGCTAGCACCGAGCACACCGATATGTGGCTTAAACTAGAGATTGCCTCGAAAAGAATGAATCCCCGAAGGAACAGTCAATAAGTTGTGCGGCTTTAATACAAGTCTTTAATAAGCCTCCCCTTTGTATTAAAGATGGAAGAAGGAATAGAGTTTTGAGAGTGTTTTATTACAGCAGAGTGGCCATTGACCAAGTCGAGCAAGGTTGTTCCCTTTAGTAAGAGAGCCGCTCGGCGCTTCCGCTCCGAATTGACATACGCTGGCTAAGGAATGCTGGTTGCAATGCCGGTAGATCTACTTGGCTAACGCATATGGGAGTGGAGAACGAAGTGTAGGGCGATCAAGGCTCGGGGAGCGGGATACGATAAGGTATGGTGGCCACGAGGGTGGCGATACACGGGCAGAATCTCAAGTACTGGAGGGCAAGCCATGTGAGGAGGACAGGAGAGTGGAATCGGCCCAAAGATGGTCCCGAGGAGAGCGAAGAAGAGGAGGCTGGGCGAGCGGGTCCGGGCTCGGGTCCGGAGCAACAACCGCGGGGCCGCGGGTGGAAAAAGGCCGGCGGCGAGTGGGAAAGTCGCGGGTATCTGGAGCAGAGCGGAGCGCCGAGGCGGGCGCGTTTCCCACGGCTCGGCGGCGGCGGAAAGGCCTTTGGAGCAGACGGGTCCGCGCGAGCGCTGTGGCAACGCGGCGGCGACGGGGGCGCTGGCAACTCCGCAGAGGTCGGGCTCGGGCAGTGGCAGCGGCGCGGCGACCTTCTCCGTCTCGCTCGGCGGCCGGGGGGCCGGGGTGGGGGCCCGGGGCTCGGGAGTCGGGTACTCGGGTCGGGCTCGGGTCGGGCCGTCGGGCGCCCTCGGCTCAGTCACGCTCACGGCGAGCCCGGCGCAGCGCCCCGTCACAGAGCCGCCGAGTCAGCGCCCGCATCCCCGCGGCCGTCGGGAGCAGCGCCTCGCGTCATGAAGGCCTGGCGCCGCCGCTGAGCCCCGCGTCGCCCCCGCCCAGCAGCCGACCCTCGCCGCAGCGCCTCCAGGAGCGCCCGAGGGCCCTCCGCACACCGCCGCACCATGCTCAACACCACCATGTACATCGTACGTATCGAGCCGGCCGCCAGCGCCTCCGCCTCCGCCGCCGCCGCCGCCGCCGCCGCCGATCGATTTACACCGATGTAGCAGCGCCCCCGGGCGAGCCGCGCAGCCCCGGCCCGGGCGACCCGGACGACGGCCCCGGGCCCCGGGCCCCGAGGCCCCTTTGTCCCCGACCGCGCGCTCCAAAGTGGGCCGCAGTCGTCTGCGCCTGTGCGTCCGCGGCCTTACTCGGGCCCGCTGTGCGCGCCCGCGAGGCCCCGGGCCCGAGCTCTCGGCCAGGGCGGCCCCGCGCGCCGATGCCGCCCTGGGCCTTCCGCGGACTACTTGCTCGCCGCGGAGCAACGTCGTGTCGCGGCGGCTCGCGCACACAGCCACGCGCACACAGCTGTGCCCCGCTCTATACTCTATACTGCCGTGTGTACACTTTGTTGGGGGTCGCCGTCGACCTCCTCGCAAAGCCCATATGGCCAGCTTCTCCTGCCCGGCGCTCGTTCTAAAGTGGATTAGCGCGGCCTGCCGAGTGAACGTCCTCCCAGGTCGTCTGCGCCCTCGTTGCCTCTAATTGCTTTGGCCCTCCTCTAACTAGCGAAACTCGGTTAGCCCTGGGCCGAGCCCTCGGCCTGGCTAATGCCATTACACGGCCCCTCCCCCCGATTTCTGGCCCTTGCTCTAGCCGGCGGAGGTGGCCGGAACGCCGCGGGCCAGGGTCTCCCTGGCCTCGCAACTGCGCATCGGCCCCTTGTAATTGTAAGCTTTGGAGCGCGAGAAGCCACGGGGAGGTCGTCGGTCGATTACATCGGGGGCCGCTGGCGCAAGCCCCTGCGCCAGCGACCGACTCCTCGCGCTTTCTTTCCCATTGTTGCCGAGGAAAGTTTGCGCAGGAGCGGCACGCAATCGGACTTTTGCCCGCGTGCATTACTCAGCCGCGAGTGTTTAGTCGCTGGCTCGCGCGAGCGCCGCACAAAGGCGCCCGAGGAAAACGGCCTTTTTCCGCGCGGAGCTGCCGAGGCAGAACGAGCGAGCGAGCGAAAGCGCCAGCAGCGCCGATCGCGCCTACCTGTAACGAGCAGCCGCTCTCCTGGCGCTTTATACCGCCCGGCCGCCGGTAATTAAGATTAATCGGCCCCGCGCGAGGCGCACGGGGCCACTGCCGCTGCTTCGATTCGAGCGCCCCCGGGAAATCCGATTTTCCCACCTATCTGCGTACGCGACGTCAACTGGGGGTTTTTCCCAGCGCCAGCACGTCGAGGCGATCCCCGCGTGGAACTTTCCCACAGGAAAATGCCCGAGTGTCATCGCGGCAATTAGTCAGCGTAACGAGAAGCAGCTGTATCGGGCCTCTTGACGAAACGCCCCGCGCGCCTCGCAATCGCCGCGATAGCGCGAGAGCGGTACCGAGCGGCCCCTCGTCGTAATGTGCGCGCGGCCGCCGGCACTCTTTCCTCTTCCTCGCCGCGGGGTTTCCCCTGCGGCAAGCTCGAGCCTCACAGTGGGGCGCCCGGCCTCGCGGCGGGGCCTTCCTTACCGGCGACCGGCGCGGCGCCTACCTTCCCAGCGGTCGGCTCGGGCCCCCCAGCGAGGCCGCGCAGACAGCCGCTCGCCGAGGCTCGCCCGCATAACTGCAACCGAAAAACCCAGGGAACCGGCCTCGCGGAGATGAAAGGGCAGCGCTAACGAGGTTCTCGGGCACGCGTCTCCCTCCCCCGCAGCAGGCTGTGCAGGCAGACGAGGCGGGAGCCGCCCCCGCCGAGGACGGAAAAAAACGAAGCACGCGTGGGCGCCGGGAGCGCGGCTCTCTAAAAGGACTGTGCGTCTGCCCGGGGACTTTAATTGACTTATCGGCTTTTATTGACGAGGCGGCCGTGGGAGGATCGCGCCGTCGCCCACGCGGCCCCTGCACTCGGCCCTCGGAAAAGCCAGCAATGCCCGGTGCGGCGAGTGCCTCGAATCTCGTTAGCCAGCGACGAGGCCGGTGAGGCGGCCTCGGCTCTGCATTTGCGCACCGGCGCCGCGCGAGAATAGAACAATTAGGCGTCCCCGCTGCTGGAGGAAAAGAAAATTGGCAGTAAAAAAGCCGAGGCGCGAAGCGCGCCGACGAAAAGAAGCGAGCGCTCGCCTTGAGCGCGAGGACGGAGCAAAGCCACTCGGATGTACGTCGTTATTCGGTCGGCCTCGCCGGACGGACGCGCCATAGGGCCACGTACCCGCGCGCGATTGATTCCCGGTAGAGGCCCGGGGGGGCAGAAGGTCAAGGGGCAGCGAGACTCGTCTCGGCCGCGCACGTGGCCCTGTTTGGGCTGCCGGTGCAGCCGGGAGCAGCCCGGAGCAGCAGCCCGGGCCTTGACAGTTGGCAGTTGGGAGTGGCCCGAGCCCCGCGCCGCGCGCCGGAAGCGCCCGCGGCGCCTTTGAAAAAAAGGAGGAAAAGCGGGGCGCCAATCGCGCGGTGAGCAGCACATAGGCGCGGCGCGCGCACGGCAGCCAGCCGCGGGCCAGTGCGCCGCGCGCGACACTCGACTTCGCAGCCGCCGCGGGCCCCAGGGCGCAGGCGCCTCCTCCGCCCCGCTCGTGTTTACGCGCGGAGGTTTCCCGAAGCTCCGGACGGTTTATTTACATAACGCCAAGGCCGCCGCTGGGTGTGGCTGCGCCTGCCCCGCGCACCTAAAACCTCGCGCCTCGCCTAGCTCGCCAGTGCATCGTGCGCCTCCTGTCGCCTGCCCCTCGGCCTGCTGCTCCTGGCCGATGCTCCAGAGCTCCTGCTGCCTGCGCGAGCCGCCGGCCCCAGCCCCCAAGATCGCTTCCTTCTGCGGACCCTCGATTCACCTTGCTCCACTGTCAATCGCCTCTTCGGCCCTATCTTCGTTCGTTATGCTAATTAATGCGTGTTTGTTGTGAGAAAATAATGATGTCACTCTTATAATAAGTGCGCCGAAGGCTGCTCTCATAAGCGCTCCGTTTTCGTCTACACACTGGACGTCGATGTCGCATTCAACGATCCACTGCCTCGAGGGTAACTTTTTTCACAGCTCGACGATAAATTAGCCGAATAAAATAGAATCATTCCAAACTCTTGTGCGCCGCGCGGTTTTTCGCTTTTTCACTTCACTCCTACTAGCTCTTTCCTCCTCTCCCACTATCTTATCGTAGCCTGCAAATATCTTTATGTATTAATGGCTTACACCTGTACTTGAATGTGCGCTTTTAAAACGAAAACCGTAAGCGATCGTTTGAATTGGGGCAATGACGAATCGCTTTTCTCCGCTTTGCGGAATTCCTATCGACTTGCGAACGCGCCTTCTTAGCTTTAGACGTAGAGCACTTTTCCCGAACCGTTAGCTTATGATCGATTTTTCTTCTGATTACAGACAAACACAATCGACACGAAATTCGGGGAATTGATCAGGTCTGAAAATAAGATGGCCGGATTGCTGGACCATCGGGACAATCATGTATTGTCTCAATTTATTTTGAAACAAAATTTAACGCCTCGCGCTCCCACTCCTCCCCAGACTGAAGACACCGAAGTGGATGATGGTGGCAGCATGGACTACAGGTAATTTTGCTCATTACTACGTACAGAGACAATTTCTACGAGCCTTGGAATTTCTTGCATAATATGCGCCGCCGACGGCAACGTTGGTTGGCTCGGTAATTGATTTAAAGTCACTTAAACTTAATGAAATAAGGCTAATTGAATGGAAGTCGCAAGAGACCAAGTGGATAGGAGCAGGCGGCGGCAGTTGGGCTGCGTGTAACTAACGAGGGCTCGTGTACTCTCTGTCCATCCAGGTTCGAGGAACTCCGACTGCAGAGCTTCGCGACCTGGCCGGCGTCGGCCCATTTCGTGCGGCCGAGCGACCTGGCCGCGGCCGGATTCTACTACACGATGCAAATCGACAGGGTCCGGTGCTTTGAGTGCTCGACGGAGATCTGCCGCTGGGAGGAGGGCGACGACCCGATGGTCGAGCACCAGCGCTGGGGCGGGCGCTGCCGCTTCATCCGCAAGCTGCCCTGCGGAAACGTCCCCATCGGGGCGGACGCGAGCGCCATCCCCGTGCCGCGGCCGCGCAGCCGCGACGTCTGCGGGCCCTACCGGCTGGACTACCGGCTAGGAGCCGAGGCGGACACCCACGCCTCCTCGAGCGGGGCCAAACGGGACCAGCAGCAACAGCAGCAGCAGCAGCAGATGCCTTCGGCCGCGAGGCTCGGCTGCCTCGGCATAGGCATCGCCAAGAGACCCGACTTTCCGGACTACGCCAGCTACGAGGCCCGTCTGCAGACCTTCACCGAGTGGCCGCCCTCGATGGCCCAGACGAAGGAGCAGCTGGCCGACGCGGGCTTCTTCTACAAGGGCACCGGGGACCAGACAACCTGCTACCACTGCGGCGGTGGCCTCAAGAACTGGGAGCCCAGGGACGACCCCTGGGTCCAGCACGCCAAGTGGTTCTCCACCTGCTTCTACGTACGCCTCGTCAAGGGCCAGGAGTTCATCAACAACGTCACCGGCACGCACGTGCCGCCTCTATCGGAAGAGGTGAGTCCCCCGGCCCCGAGCCGCGGCTCCCCGAGCCCCCCCGCGAGCCCAGGCGCGGCGTAGCCCCGAGCCCCAGACCTCCCGCACGCCCGCATCAGAAGTCTGTCTTTCCCTTGCAGGAGACCATGAAGATGAACCTGCCCAGCTGCATCAAAAAGGTGGAGTCGCCCGTGCCGCAGAAGCGCGAGCCCAAGGAGGAGGGCGCGCAGCAGCCGGCGTCGCCGGGCCAGCAGCAGCAGCAGCAGCAGCTTGAGCCGGCCGACAGCCTGCCGGGCCCGAGTGGATCCGAGTGCCCCAGCCCCATGCCGCGAACGAGCACCGAAACCCAAAGAGAGCCGACCCCCACGCCCTCGGCGAGCAGCAACAGCAACGCCGGCCTCGCCACCGCCGCGCCCGCCGAGGACAAGCTGAAGCCGCTCCAGGAGCCGGCGCAGCTGCACCAGCCCAACGAGAAAAAGTCCATCGACGACGCCCGCGTCTGCAAGATCTGCTACAACGAGGAGCTCGGGGTCGTGTTCCTGCCCTGCGGCCACATGGTCGCTTGCGTCAAGTGCGCCCCGGGCATGACGACGTGCGCCGTCTGCCGCGTGCCCGTCGCCATGACCGTGCGCGCTTTCTTCTCCTAGTGCGACCTGCTCGCGCGGCGCTTCAACGTCCTTGAGCACACGGCTTCTTACGATGCTTTCGTCGAAGATCCTACCTTGGTATTGCGCGAACAGAGACTTTAAGAACGAATTTATATAGGAGAGATCGACAGACATACGAGCTTGGCAAGCGCGATACGTGACGCCGGGGCTGATTATGACATGACATGACTCATGCGCCTCATCTGGTAGAAACTATAAACACGAAAGTCACCGATACATCGATTCTTTTTTTAAATTACTTTTAATTAGGCTTCTGCACGCGTTACTTTGGGGTATCGTGTCGAAACCGGGTCAAAGGGAAGCGGCAACTTTTCTTTACTCACTTTCTTCTTGATTTTCACGCAGAAATCCACATCTAATGCGGATGATGTTTTCCTTGTGCACTTTTAAAATCCTGCACGTCTAATGGTAATATTTTGATCATTTGGTGCAAAAATAGAAATCGTGCACTTTGCCTTCGTGTTTATAGTTTCAGATAATTGTTTCAAATATATAAATACAGAGGATGTACCTTGCGATCGACGCATGCAGTCTAGTCATTTTCAGTATTAATTTAAGGTAATCCATGTGATTTATAAATTGCTGAAGAAATTCTTTAAAATGAAAAATAAAATTATAAGTGAATTTTTATAATGTGGAATTCAAATTTTTATGGAGTAAAAAGAAAAGGTTTTGTCAAGATGAACAACTAAGGAACCACGATGTCTTGATAAACAAATATCCAGTCTTTCATCAGTACCCTTGCATATCCCTTGAACACGTTTTTAGTTCAATATTCCTAGTTTGCTTTAAAAAAATCCTACACTATAACAAGGTCATTAAATGAATTTACTACTTTCAGAAGAGGTAACCCATTTCATTGTACATCCGGTCTCGTGCTTGTAAAATTAAATCCCCGTTATGCGCGCCTTAATATAATCATATTGTGGCCAAAAGTAGTAACTATTGAGACTGAGAAGGATTATTACCTCTTTTCAAACTAATTGATTCTTTAGTGTGTATTTTTACAGTGTACAGCTTGCTTTCATCGGATTTTTTTTCTTGAGGGGTAAATCGTACGGAAAAATCGTTAGTTTTAGATTTAGATTTTAATAGGAATTTATTAAGAAATTTTACATTTTAAAAACTATTACATTGTATAATTGTTAGTTTTAATTTGGGCATTCATTTAAGAATTTTTAAATGAATTCGCAAACCAACAACGCGAACAATAGTCTTTTAAAGATAGTTTTTAAAATGACAAATAAAATTTTCAACAACTAAAGATAATGCATGTATATTAGGAATTCGAATAAAAAGATAATTTTTTAAGAACTTTTAATTAATATCGATTAATTTATATGTTTACGTAAATAATATAATTGAAAATTCGTTTTTTAAATTTATCGAGTACGCACTTGTGTCCACGAATTTACAAAATTTCACATAACGAATACAATATTCGACCAGTAGAGTATATCAAATCGCATTTAAAATATTTAAATCGTCGCTATTAAATAAAATGTACAAATTCTAGGAAGACCATAGACGTACGCTCGGTAAAGACTTGTGTATAAAAAAATGTTTTTGTTATTTTTCAATTTATTTTTATATTTAGTTTTTCAAATCATTTACTCTCCTTGTTCAAGAGGGTATCTCTATGGTTTTCATTAACTAACATTTTGTATGTAATGAAAATAAAATAAAATAATTTCAAAATTTATCCAATGTCTACTTGAATCCTTTACCAAGTCAAAAATTGCACTAACTTTTATTCAAATTTTCAAAACAATATCGAACGTTTTATGTGGCAAAATTTATTTCAAATGAAATTCAATCCTGTGTTAATGAAAATATGTTATTTTTAAAGATAATATTTCAAAATGATATTAGCTGTCTTTTAAAATAATCATTAATAGAACGCATGTATACCTATATATGTGTGTACTACTGAAATACACTTGTATTTGTAAAAAACTGATTGTATAATTTAAATAAATTGCTATGAAAATATAACAACTATCAGTATATTATATTAAAAATAAATATTAATCATTAATTTAATAACTATAACGGCTTCGGTGCATTTTTTAAAAATATTTTGTTAATGAAATGGAAAGTATTATAACCCTGATTACAACATTGACTTTACATTAAGCAAACGCGACTAGTGCAATAAAAATGGCGCCTTAAATAATATCAGTATTTTCTAGTTTAAGCGAACTGAGGTATCGACTTGCATGCAGGTACTATTACGTATCGAGGATTTCGTTTTTTACGATATTTTTCGCCGCAGTGTTGCTTTGATCTCCGTTGTATTTCTTAGAAAACTATAGCAGTGTATACAGTATACTGCATTCAAACGCAAGTATAAGGTTCGTCGAAATATCGAGCCTAATGCTTTTTAAAATCTAAACTTGTTGATAGACTGTGATGAAAATCGGGCAGTTGGTCGCGTTCCATCGAGTTTTACATTAACTTATATAAGTAAGCAGCGTACAGAAGCGCAGCTGAAGAAAACCCCGAGATTATTTATTGTATATAAAAAGGAGGCAATCCTTGGCGGTCGGTTGTGTAAGAAGCTGCATAATAGGATGTCGCATGCCGCGGGGACAAGGAGCGCAGGCCGCGCGTGTCATTTTTACAGCGAGTTTGATATAAGAATACGATTGGTTTGCAGCGGTGGCCCGGGGCAAAGGGGGCAGCTGCGCGGAGCCTCGGCAAGCTGCCTCGGAGTCGGGAGTTCGGGACTCGGGAGGACCGGCGCCTCGGAAGAAAGGAGCCAAGGGCCGAAAACTCGACTCGGTCGCAAGGGCAGATGGGTGCATCGGCGCGTGGCAACAAAGCGCGGGCCGCTGGCGCGCGCCAGCTGGAAGGAATAGAGAGAGGGCGGCGATGCAGCGCAGCAGCCGGCGAGGCTGCATTCCATCCCGGCCGCCGCTTCTTCTTTCACCTCGAGGCACAATGAAGGGGCGCGGACGCCCCTCGCGCGCGCACCGAGAAACCGGTATGTCCGGGATTGCAGGATGCAGGGCCGCTTTTTGCCCCTCGTTTTGCCCGGCGCTGCAGCGCCCGAGCCGGATTCCCCGCGACTCGCCCAGTGGAAAGCGCGTCGCGCCGGAAAGCCGGCCGCGCTCCTTTTCATTTTGTCAGGTGGGCTATAGGCTGCGAGCCGCCTCCTGCACCGGTCCACCTTGGATCGCCGGCCTTTTTTCTCTCGAGCTCGGTCGGCCGATTGGCACTCGCATGCCGCCGAGGATGTCGCCAGGATGCTAATAGTTGGTCCAGTGCGCAACGAGCGCTTATTTACTCTTTGAAGAGAACATTTCCACAAAACTCTCCCTTCTCGATAATCCAATTTATTTTTTTTCAGCTGGAGTTTTTACTGTCAAGGAGCCGATGATTGACAAGCTTTTCTCGGTTCCTATGTTAGAGCCGGAATCGCGGTGCCATTGGAATATAAACAAACGCAACCTTCCCGAGCTTTCATCAAAGTGCAGGTGTCTTGGATACCTGAATTTCTCTCGGAATTTCTAGTGCAGGGGACGAATGTCGAGCCCGATGAACATGTCTATATTGTGTCGGTAACGACAGGAGAATCTTTTCTTTGCAGCCCTTTGAACAAAGTGCTTATGTATCGAGTTATGCCTTTCAACTGTTACAAGCCTCGACAAGACTTAGCTAATGAACTTGCTCCAGATGAATCAGGGAGGACACTCTTTCGAAAGGGTTAGCTCATCTATAACGCGCTTACTAGATACTTATTTTTACAAGTACAGCTCGCAAAATTTATTGGTGCGTTGCTTACGCGTGAACGCACTCTCGTATACGCGTTAATATATTTGCTTTGTTCGTTTTTCAAAACAACGAAACTTGATCTCGTTCGCAGGCTTTTGTTATGTTAAACGACCGTTTTGAAAGTAACAATTTACTCGAGAAAGAGTTACTAAAGGTTGCAGTGTTTTTTTTTCTAGACATAAGCGTATATCATTGCAGAATTTCCTTTACCGTATGAATGGGTTCGTTTTTATGTTTAATTTTTTTATCATTTTATATCGGCAACCCTGAGATTTGGTGACATAATAACTAGAATTAGTCTTGATAAACGTTCTTTCTTGTTGGCAATCGAACGATTGCGTTCGATTCAAGTTTGATTCTTATTAAAACGATTCAATATTTTATTGTAGTTTAACATTCCGTTACACCGCTGGCTTACGGCACTTGTAATACTTATTCCAATTGCAGAGTGCATTATTTGAAAAGTAAGTAGCAAGAGCGACTTTGCATTAGCAATAAACAGATTCCTGCGGTGCACTTCGATATACTGCACTTCCCGGGAATGAAAAATAGACAAGCTAGTCGATTATTCATTATCAATCGCTAGGTTTGATGCAAGAGCTCGAGTCGATTCTCCGTTCGATCGAGGCTCGGGTGCTCGCGCGCAGCTCTTAAACGCCGATATCACTTTTAATCATTTTGTTTTTCCACGTAATTGTAGAGAGGTGCGCTCGACGCACAAGCGCGCACTTGTAAAAAATCGGCGGCGGCGCTCGGCAACAATAGCGAGCAAAGTAGCGATCGGCGATCGCCTCGGATCGGTGCATTCATAGAACAAAGTAAAAGTCCCGCCCCCGAGGAGACGGGCTTGGAGTCACAGAGGCTGAATAGCGGCGGGTGCTAGGGCCCTTGTGCAGGATGAGGTCGGCGCGCGCCGAGGCGCCGCGGGTTGCGTAACTCGGCTCTTTCACCTCGTGAGCGCTCAGCTGAGCATCTCCTCCATTGTCGAGCGGTGGTTGGAGGCGCGCGGGCCGCTCGGCTCCCGCGGCTTTTTCACCTGCATTCCAGGAGGTGGTGGGCGCGGGAGGGAAAGGCCGCGAGCCCCGGCTCCTCTCCGGCCCATTCCGAGGGCCGTTCCCGGCCCCATTGACGAGCGATCGGCCGCGCGCCTAGCGGCTTCTCCGATCGCGCCCGCGAGCCCGGGACACGCCCCATCCGCCGATTAGCAGGCCCGTATCGGCTGCCCGTCGCGCCGATCGCCGGGGCGAAGAGGCTCTTTGTTTCCTAGGGGCCGTCCGCGGGGCTAGCGTCCGCGACGCATGCCGTCTCGCGTGCCGTGGAAACCTGTTAGAGTGCGAAAGCCTGATTTGCTCCCGTCGATTCCCGCTCGCCGCGCGGCATTGACAAGCGCGTTGCACAAAATCAAAAAGGAAAAAAGTCTCCGGTAGACTGGGACGGTGAACGGGCAGCGCGCGACATTCATCCCCCTCGTGCGCGGAATAATGCTTGATTGGATCGGCTCGATCTCCTTAATACGTGCGCGCGTATAGGCCGTAAATCGCGGCCTGAGCCGCGCGAACAAAGAAAGCAAGCGGCATAAATCGAGGCCGGCCGAGGTTTACGGGCGGCTCCTACGAAGCCAGGCAGGCAGGCCGGACGGGCACCAGCTGCGCCGGCCCTTCCTCCGGTGCATCCTTTGTATCGAGGGCCAAGGAAGCGCGTTTCGCGTACGCGCAGGAAACTACCCGGGAGCTGACAAAAGCGCCCGATCGGAGAGATTATATATAGAGGCGCGGCGCGCGTGTGCGCCACGAGCTGCCGCGCGAACAAAGGGCCGGGGTTCCTCCCCTCCCCGAAAAAGGGACTCTTAATCGGCGGCGCGCGCGCCGCGAGACAAAGCCGCGCGTGGACGGTGCCTTTACGGCTCCTCGCCGTCCGCGCCACCCGCGCCGCCAGGTGCACCTCTAGGATATGCGGGGGCTGTCGCGTGCTCCTCCGGCCCCGTGATTATGCCCCGCGCTGGCTCCATTGCACCTGCCCCGAGCCAGGCCTCCTGCAGGCGCCTTTGTGCAGCCTGCGCCGGACGCCGAGCGCTCCGTTTCTTATGCTCTAGCCACCCGACATCTCCTTCATTCTCCCCGTTTCACGCGTGCTTTTTTACCTACTTACGGGTTTCGCACGTGCACTCGAAAAAGTCCGTTTGATTTCGTTAAGACAGGGTCCAGTGCGCTGCAGTCGACTTTTTTCGCGGAAAGGAACCAAGGTTGCTTTGGACTCGCCAATAAATTTCGAGTCGGTATTCTTTTAGAATTAATACGCGGCAGGCATGTGTAGAAACTTTTTTAACCGGCTCGTGGATGTTATGCTACATATAAATTCAATAATTTTTCTATTCCCGAGATCGTAGAAGCATATTATACTAATCCAAATAATCATATTGGGATGCACAATGGTTTCACAAGCCAGCAATCGGAAATATTTAAAAAATATGATTAGAGGGCATCTCGAGCAGCATCTTTGCCTTCTTGACTGCACATTTGCTATAATAATTGAACAGTTTTTCTAATAGTTATTGCTTAGTCGTTGTATCTTTTATTTATTTTGTTTATGCATTTATAATAACTTGCAGATCAAAAAATAATATTGTAACAAATAATATAATCATAATATATATTATTATAAAAAATAATAAACAAAAGTTCCTATTTAACCGAAGTACAAAATAAATCGAATTAATATGTATGATCAAAATCATTATTATTATTATTATTTACGAGATCGGTTATGGAACTAGATGCAGTGGATGCGTGCATTGCTCGCAACTTCGCAAGCTCGGTCAAGACACGGAGCCATTACGATGAAACTCGTGTCTCCATTTCACTGAAGAAAGTAGCGCCAACACAGTTGCTGATACTCGCTCATACCAATGTATTAATATAGATTTTATTTGAATATTGAAAATACAGTGACCATCATAATATAAATATTTTAAGCTTATGTTTTGTTTCTTTTCATATAACTCAGATGAATCGTAAGCAACTGCGAGGAAGAATTTATCAAATGACAATATATTTTTGCCAATTACGAATTTTTTTTAACGCATGTCCATAATAAATATAAAAATAAGTTAATTAAAAAATCTTAAGAATCTATCAATCATTAAGACTATAATCATAGTACAATCAGTAAACAGACATTTTGCAACGATTCAAATCATTAAATATTAAATTTATGTCCATACCAATCTGTTCCAAAGCACGTTCTTTCATGAGATTAATGATTATTTCTTATATTTTAGATAATTCAACGCAGAACAGAATAAATAGTTAACGAGCTATGAATAGAAGATCCTAAATGATTTTTATTGATATAAATGGTTATTAAAGTTTACTAGTAAATTATTTGATGTACTGAAACATTTCTATTTTTGGCACCCTAGATACATAAAGCCGCTATCAAAGAAAGTATCTTCATGATTTCAAATTTAATTTGAATTTTATTTAATTTAACGCTAAAGATAAACTAGTCCTCAATAACTATGGCATACAAAAAATTTAACACGAACGTAAGACACAGCACACGGACGACTGATCGATATTGCATAAAATATGCATCGAGGAAACGCAAAAAAGAATAAATAAATAACAAATAACATGATATACACTTTTTTAGAATTATTTTATCTATTGCACAAATCCTATCAGTTTAAGAATATTACGTAAGCGGAAAACCTACTAAAATTTACTGGAGGTAAGAATCCTAATCTTCGAATTATCATTACTAAGGTTTTGAATTGTGCCGCGTTTTAAAGCGACATCTTTAGCTTTTCTATTTTGCTATTAATACTCTTATTCTAACCTGAATTTCATTATTTTTGTTAGGTTGAGTTAGGTAACTTAATTGCCAGTGTTGCTCAGTGTATTATAATTATAATTGAACAGCAACAAAGACAAACAATGCGATAAATTTAGTTATGTCATTAATACTATTAGATTAATAACTTGATTTATGTATGAATCGAAATGGTTGAAACAGAGGTATATTTTTTATTATACCAAAAGTGCTTTTGTGTTTTTAAATTTTGTTTACATAACAAAACGTCTTAACCTTAATATTATATATTTGTTTGTACATTAAACAATCAGTATTAATTAAAAATAAATTATATTGTAGGAAATCTGTACATTACGTGTACTACATCTTCCACCTGCACTTTCAAATGAGCGTCGAGAAGAACTCTTTAGGCATTATGGAGCGATTAAAACTAAAACTATTAGAAAATCTGAAAAGTATACCATTAGTTTTGTTGAATTCCCAACAAATGATATAGCGACTGAAGCTTTTTTGAGGCTGCATCAGTTACCTATTAAGGGCCGTAGACTGTCTATTGAATTTGCAAAGAGAAATGTGTCTTACGATGAAAGGAAAGATAACACCGAAGATGATGATAATCTTAAATCAGATAAAGAATCAGTAAATCATAAAATGCATTTTCAAGCATTTTTAAAAAAATTAAATACTTGGGCTCCACATCACCTTTTTTCACAACCAGTTCCTCCCTTTTTAAAATACAAGTACCCAAATCCAACTCGAGAGACACTTTTAAGGATAGCAATACAATTAGTTAAAGAACCTGCATTTTATACACAGGTAATGGTAATATTTTTTATTGTAATTAGATATGTAATTTTTTAATAGATTTACTTATGCATGAATAAGTTAAATAAAGTATTAATAATTTCTAGAATTGATTATTTTAAGAATTAATACTATAACTTATTTTTATTCATTGAATAACTACTGTAAAATATTTAAATATCTTAATTTTATAGGTTCTACATTTAATGAATAAAATGAATTTACCACCTCCTTTTGAAGGTCTTGATGATGAATATCCAATAATCAAAGAGGCTTATGATTTTGAAAATTATCAAGATCTTTTTGGATTCAGAATGCAACCAGAAAAAGTTTCAGGTATTTTACGCACAAACTAAATTATCTTCATTTACCTTTACATTGCCTTTTATTACCTTTGTTTTCCATAATCTACTTTAAACAAATTAAATTATATATGTGAATAAATATTAAACATTGTTAGTATGTCATATTATAATACAAAATTTTCAATTATTTTTTAATTGTCCCTATTTGTCCAGAACAACAAACAGAAGGAGATTCGACAGAATTTATAGAGGAGGAAGATGATGAAGATGAATCAGAGATGGAATCAGATAAAGAGAGTAGTGTTCCAGAGCTTTTTATTCCACAAAAAAATTCTCAGTCGAAAAAGCGCTTAAAAATACCAAAATTTGTAAACCCTCTAAAACAAACTATCAAGCCAACAACAAGTCGTAAAAGAAGACGGGAAGAGGTATTCGAATTACTGCGACGTGATCCTTTAAATCGTGCAATCGTAATGAAACCTTTGGAACCTAAAAGCAAAGTTCTTAAATCTATGACTAAAATTGAAGAAAAGCCTCAGTTTGTTATAACAGCAAACGAAAACACTGAAGGTTTTGGACTGATTTCTCCAGCTAATAAGGATGATGCATTAGAATCTAAGGAAGAAACACCAGAATTTATTACAACAGAACAATTACACGAAAACAGAATTTCTACCGAAGGTAACAAAACATAAAACTTTAATAAAAACTTTTTAAACTAAGAACTTTGAACAATCCTATAAAGACAAAATATTTAAAAATGTTTTAAAACTAAAAAAAGGTAAATCCTACTTTTTATGAATAGAAAATAGCCAATATTGATTAGCTTATTCTAATAAAAATAATCATAGTAAATTCTTTTTATATACGTTTAATTTTCAATTATATTTTTATACAAAACTTATAATCAGTATAATTTAGCTAAATTATTATATGAATTTATTATATAAATTACAGATCAAAGGTTATTGCCACCATTTAAAAATTATCATCCTGGCAAGCCATTTCATCGTCTGTACATAAAAAATCTTGCAAAACAAGTGGAAGAAAATGATTTACATTTTATTTATCGACGATACGTCTTACCAAGTTCCAGTGAATGTACATCAGAGTATGCGTTTTTCCATATTTTAATAACATTCTATATAAAATTGAATTTATAAAATTCTATTTCTATCACTCAGATATAACGTTCGTCTCATGCAAGAAGGAAGAATGAAAGGACAAGCATTCATTACATTACCAAATGTTGCTCAAGCACAATTAGCTTTAAATGAAACAAATGGTTATATTTTAAAAGATAAACCAATGGTGGTACAGTTTGCTAAAGTTTCCAAAAGCTAATATAAATCAATTTATGTACATAATACTAACTTGTAAGCATTCTACTTTTTAAAATAATTAATTTTAAACTATAGAAAGTAATGAAAAATGTAAATATAAATAAGTAAATAATATAATTTTTATACATAAACAAAATTATTTTACTTATTTAATTTCAAAATGATATTATTTCATGATGTTTTGAAGTCTCTTAGTCAGTCTTAAATATTGTCTTCTTGTTAAACTCTAGAATCCTAGTTTCTGTGCAAGTTGGACAACGTTTTGATTTTATTAGAACTAATTTACAATGTTTGTGACGCCAAAAACGACAATTATCCTTAAATATCAATTCTGTCTGTGTTAAATTTAGATCACTGCCAATTCCATCGCATACTTGCATTTTATCAAAAATATGTAAAATACTGAGTAATTTCTTAGTACTGTCCAAAAACTTTGGCAGTATTGTGCCTTTTATATCTACAGGTAATCCATGAACAGAGTAATTTATAATAGCACCTTTGTCAATTACAAGACTTTTCCTTATTACGGATATCAAAGTGTCGCTTTCTTTTACAACGTGCGTATTGAAGAAAACGACATACCTATCTTTGTTTTCGTTTATAAATTCGGTAACAGACCATGACTTTGGAGTTATTAGATATCGATAATTGTCTAGAATAGTGTTATAAACATCAGTCTTTGTTTCTTCACCAAACAAATATTTTAAATCATTTTTGCATGTAGAATTTACATCAGTTATTTTATCTATAAAATAGAGAATATAATTTTTGCATGACAAAAGATTAAAAGCTATGCTAAAAATTTTACCTTTATTAATTATTGTTTGGTCTGATTCATGTTTCACAGCAGTAAGGAGTAAGTTTTTTCCTATCGCAAAATAATAATAAATTTAGTTATTGTTTCTAAATAATTTTTTTTTTCTGCATGATATTTAATATTATTACAAAAAGAAATTATTTTTAAATACGTTTAAATTATATCTGTTTTTCATATATGTCAGTAATCACATTCATATATTAAAATTAATTGTCCAATGTGTTTACTAACAAGACCTAATTCAACTTTTTTATTATCAAAAATAATTTTAGCTAAATTATTAAATTAATATAATATTATTGCTGCAACACCTTATTTACCTTTTTCTGAGTCATTTATAAGTTCATTAGCACACTTTACTTTGATAATTTTATTATTAGTTACTTCTGAATCACATTTTTTATTTATATCAGTCTTTACAGAAAGATCTTTTTTGACTGACATGAATTGATTACATTTCATTGGCAAAGATTTCCTCAGTAGTTTTGTATTTAAAAGATTTGTGTCCATTTCATTTGATAAATGATGTTGAGGTCTCTTATTATTAATAGATTTATATGATTCAATAAAAGAATTTGCTTTTCTGTTAGTAATCTAAAACAAAAACATTTTATTAAATATACACAGTCATAATTATTACCTTTAAGAAATATGAAAGAATGTTACTGGTTCATATTTTAAAACATGTGTTTTAGAATCATTAAGCTCTTTTCTTTTTGTTGAATCATCTTTTACTAAAGCTTTGGAATACTTTTTAACATTAGTATCTTGATTGCTGACATCCTAGTGACAAACAGAAGTTATAAGTTTTAATGCAAATGTTATAAACAAGACAGTTTAAGATAATAAAATATTATTATATTTTTAAATAGCATTACTTCACCAATTGTTACTGTAGTGTTGGAGGTGCGTTTTATCCATTTCTCAACAATAATTTTATTTTCGTATTCTTCTTTGCTTGAATGAGTATACTTAGGTTTCAGGAGCATTACTTCAAAGATAAACTATATTTTTATGTTATTCAAGAAATTATTAAATTCATTTTTAATCCTTTTGCTTTTAATTTTTATTCTAATCAATACCACTCTTTGCTAGAAAATTAAAATATGAAATTTGAGTATAATATATATTATTTACAAAGCATAAAAATACAATAATTTCAAAATCAAAAGTAAAAACAAAACTTATTTTTGTTAATCAATGACTAACCTGCAAGTAAATCCAAAATTAATATGAATTTGCAATATTAATTGTAGATTTAGATGAAAAAATGAGTGTGTCAATTTAACCGAAACATATTCTTTAAATTATCACATCGATAAAGTTAATTAAAACTACGCATACTTATTTGTTGTATAAATAATAAAGAAACCAGAATGTTCAGATTTATATCCACTTTATTAACTCCTATTCACGATATTCACTATACTCATAACCTTATATATCCCTGCTACTATAGGAATTTTTTTGTTCACCTGCATATATTCACTGCAAATACACAACTTCGCAGTGACAACAAGCGTCATCCATATATAAACTATGCGGCGGTAACTTCGGCAACCTTTTTTTGTTTGATGACAATTTTTGTGAAAACAAAAATACCACCACAAACGAAATGATAATCATTTCAGTTTTGAAAGCACTTTTCAGAATTGCAAATTTTCAATAATCATAAACTATTATACCATTTTTTAGAGTATATATATATAAATATAAGTTTGATTTTATGAAAACAAATGTTTTTGATTCAAAGTGTTCGAATTACTTCTATTTAAGTTAAATATTGAAACAATGTCTATGCAACTGTTTGTTAACTTTTTCTATAATACTGCAATGATTTATTTTATTTTTAATATTATACTTCTTGTATTAATATAATTAATAATATAATTTATTTCATGATTAATATTTCAAATCAAATCTATAAACAAGATTAAAAGGAATTGTTTTGCCTTATAGTAGATATTTTGTAATCAGAATTTATATCTCAATCTTAAAAGATTTATTGTAAATATTTCTAAACTCTAGTGAAAATTGTTTTCCACTAAATGTTATATATTGTTATTTTATTTTAAAGTATGATATTTTGATCTTGATCAATGACATTCACTCTGAATCTCTGATACTTTTTCTAACGCGGGAAATTTAAACTGTTCATTTTTAAGCTTAAGATTCTTAATTAAATTTTGAAGGATCTTTAACGAAATAAACTATGAATTTTAATTAGATTATAAACTTAAAATTGTTGATTCTTTAAATATTATATAAAGTATTTTTGGTAGAAATTGGAAAATGTGTATGAAAATGTGTATAGAGGTTATGCATCAATCACTGTATATAGCAGAAGGTTAAAGGATGACATTGATGACATTTGTTAATCATGATGAAACTTCAAAGATAACATGCGTTTCGATTGTATTAAGGTTTCAGCTATTTAAAACGTAATGCTACTTGCAAGAAGCAGGTTGTTTTATGATTTTGTTTCAAGATAACGATTATTTTATCATAGAATTTTAAGTATTTATAAAAGAATAAAGTAAAAGAATATACATTTATTTGTAAAAAAAATTTTTAATAAAATGAATAATACTGAAGATAAATTTAATCCTACAGGTTTGTAAAAATAAGACATATTTTTATAAAATATTAATTTTTAGACTCATTATAGATTCACACTTAATATTATAGATCACCAGCATGTTCGATATAATCCTCTTAAAGGAGACTGGATTTTAGTTTCACCTCACAGAATGAAACGTCCTTGGGGAGGACAAGTAGAACCAAGCAATGATGAAGATCCATCAGAGTATTATCCAAATAATCCATTATGTCCTGGAAATACTCGATCTAATGGAATTGTAATTAAGCCTTCAATTATGTTAATAAAATATAAGCATAGTTTGATGAAAAATAGTCATTTAGTTGAATAGAGATAATTAATTTAAAATTAATATTTTATATATCTTTTAGTTGACTCCAAATTACGAACAAACATATACATTCACAAATGACTTTCCAGCACTTTTGGAAGATGTACCAAAACCTCCAGAATATGAAGATGAATTATTTCAAATGGGTCCTGCAGAGGGAACTTGCAAAGTAATGTGTTTTCATCCTAAATCAAATGTAACAATTGCTCTTATGAAAGTAAATGAAATCAAAGAAGTAATAAAACAGTAAGTAAAATATTAAATAATAAACTTATTTGAAAAATTATATAAGATTATTAATACTATCTTGTCAATGTCTAAAAGGTGGATAAACGAAATGATAGATTTAGGTAAAAAATGGACTTGGGTTCAAATTTTTGAAAATAGAGGTGAATTAATGGGTTGTAGTAATGCTCATCCTCATTGTCAAATTTGGGCTAGTTCTTTTTTACCTAATGAACCACGAATAAAGGATAAATATTTAAAGGAATATTACAATCGACATAAATTACCTCTTCTTTTTAAATATATGAAAAAAGAAATTGCCAAAAAAGTAAGTAATAAAAAGTTATAATATACTTCAGTATAATTTGTTTTAAATCGATTAATTTTTGTAATTAATACAAGGAAAGAATTGTACTTGAAACTAGAGAGTGGATCGTTCTTGTACCTTTTTGGGCATCATGGCCTTATGAAACAATGATTCTACCAAAAAGACAATTAATGAGAATGCAAGAATTAACAGAAGAAGAACAGGAGAGTTTAGCAGCAGTTATGAAAACACTTTGTATAAAGTATGATAATTTATTCGAGTGTTCATTTCCATATTCAATGGGTTGGCATGGTAAGAGTAAAATCGTTTATTTTTAATTAAATATAGATCTTGGATATTGATATTAATTGTTTCCTAATTTTATGAATAACAGTTTCATAACTGATTATTTTTTTTAATTTGTATATATCTAATTAATGATTTTTTATTGCTCATTCAAATTTGTGTGTATTATTTTTCAAACACAAATATATTATTTACTTTATATTCTCATCTTTTATTAATTTAGGAGCACCTACAGGACCAGAATCTACTGAAAATTATAAGCATTGGACTTTCCATGGGATATACTTACCTCCTTTACTTCGCTCTGCAACCATAAAGAAGCACATGGTTGGATATGAACTTTTAGCTCAAACTCAAAGAGATTTAACACCTGAGCAAGCAGCTATGAAATTAAGAAGTGTACCTTCAGTTCATTATAAGCATCCAGAAACTAGTTTAACACTAGAGGAATTAACAAAATATATCTAAAATAAGATATAGTAAAGTTTAAAAACTTTTTTTTGATTTTAACAATAACAATGAAATTTATAAAACTGTACAGAATTCAATAGAAATATTATGTAAACAATGATTGTTATTACTATAAATATTGATTTATTAATATATTGGGAATTCAGGATCTATCTTATTTGTCCAAGCATGAATTCCTCCAATTATATCCTTGATCTGAATTTGATGTTTTGATAAAGAATTTTTAAGAATTTTTACTGCTTTCTGAGAATCATTTCCACGACGACATATGACAAAAACTTAAAAAAAATATTTTATTACTGAAAATGTTATAATGGTTAATGAATAAAAAATAGAAATTACCATCAGAAATATTTAAAGTTGTTTTCTGTATCTCTTCTTTTAATTTACCTAAACTATTTTTACTACTTATTGTTGAAAATGGAATGTTTATTGAATTTTCCAAATGGCACATTTCAAATTCCTCAGCAGACCTTATATCAACTAACAAATAAAATTTGGGAGAAATCTGACTTATTTTATTGTATTCCTCAACAGTCATTCTTTCTTTTGCATTCAATATTTTTAAACTTGGATTTTTATCATTTGCTTTTGACCCACAGAATTCTTCATAATCTATTAAAGAATGAATCGTAGGATTCTGTCCACATACCGCACAATCTGGATTTTTAGATCTTAATTTTAAATTTCTAAATATCATATCTATTGCATCAAACATTAATAATCTAGAAGATAGAATCCCTGGTAATTCTAAAATTATTTTTATTACTTGTAAAGCTTGTAATACTCCAATTGTTCCAACAACTGCAAATCGTATAATTTAAATTAAATCATCAAATTAAATAATTAATAATCAGTAAACAAATTACCAGCTCCCAAGACTCCACTGTCACCACAGTTATTAACTGCTTCAGGTGGTGGTGGCTTTGGAAAAATGCATCTGTAGCAAGGTCCAGAGTAATTATATACAGTCAATTGTCCTTCAAATTGTAATGCAGATCCAGAGACTAATGGTTTATTAGCAATTACACAGGCATCATTTAATAAGTAACGAGTTGCAACATTATCAGTAGCATCAACAATTACATCATATTGATTTATAATTTCTAAAGCATTATTGCTTTGAATTTGAATTTTATATGTTGAAATTTTAATATTATCATTTAATCTGCAAGAAAAATGGAATTGAAATATAATAAATATTTTAAATTAATGTATACAAAACTACTTTACATAAATATAACTAAAATATTTATAATATGTTATAATTAATCATCATTACATATATTATAAATATTTAATTGAAGCTAAATACCTCTTAAGAGTATGTTCTGCTGTATTCACTTTAGATTTTCCTATGTCTGAAGTTCTGAAAAGTAATTGTCTGTGAAGATTTGTAATTTCTATATTGTCATAATCTATAATGCCTATATGTCCAATTCCAGCACCTGCTAAATATAAAGCAGATGGACATCCTAATCCTCCAGCTCCAACAATAAGGACTGCAGCATTTTTTAATTTAATTTGACCTACAATAATAACAAAATTTAAAGTAACTTTTATGATATTACATTATATTATTGTGATAATTTGTGTATTTTTTTTAATGTAATTTATTAAAACTTCAATACAACAAATGAAACTGAAAAATAATGATCTATTCCTATTTCAAATATTTAAGCATTACAAAAATTTTTAATTTGCTTTATACTCTAGTAAACACACCTTTTACTCCAATTTCTGGCAACAATATTTGCCTGCTATATCGGGCAATTTCTGCGTTATTTAATCCATTAGCTTGCAAAATTTGGTTTTCATAGCGTAATTCAGTAAGGTTATTTTCCTTTTCACGCAACTGTTCTTTCAAATTTGCTATCTCCTTTAACAGCAATTCTTCCTTCATTATTTAAAATTATTTTCAATAGTATAAAAATATTAAATTAATGGTAACAATGACTCAATATTATGACTTTTTTAAGTTACATATACACTGTAACACTAGTTCATTTGAATTGTCGAACATTATAATTTATAAACAATAGAATTAGTGATCAGCAACCGCGTGGCGCGTATTGATGCATAACACAGATACGACACTATTCAGTGTAGCCGACTGTACCCTTAGCCGACTACACAGAGAACTACAACCAGAGAAAATAGAATATATACTCTTGTATGTCACAGCTGTTATTTATATACTGCTTAAAGAATTTAACAGATTATTTCAATAAATTGCAATAAATGTAAAAACTCGATAGACTGTTTTATTTTTTTGTTATTATACATGAAAAAAATTACACTCGTTTTAACATGTTTGATTTTGATGTCTTTGGAGAAGATATTTTAAAGTGTACTAATTAGACAGAAAGGTTAAGTAATCCAGAACAGCTGATTGATATATTTATTTGCGTTACTAGAGTTATAAGTACGCACATATATTATATTGCACTCTTATGATGTGTATATCCTAAAAGGCATAACGAGTAAAGTATTGTACATTATAAAATTACTAATTCTTTAAATTTTTTTGCATTATTAATTAAATGATGATTAATCACTTAATTTACTTAGTTGAAAATTTCATATTTTTCTGTTTAATATAGTGTTGAAATTCATGAGAAAATTAATTATATTCATGTTTTGTTTATACTTAACTTTCTAAAGTTAAGTCGCATATTCTGTTTAAGTTTGAAGCATGAAAAACGACATCCAAGGCGAAATTAGACAGTCGGAATAAAAAGGCATTAATTATTATCGATAAATGCTGGGAGGAATATACATTTATATATATTTATCGCTTCTCAAACGGAATGCGAATGCGCGCTTTGTAAACGCGGCCTTTTCAATTGGCAGTGCGAGCGAGAGGAATCAAATAAAGAGAATAAAGAGCAGTGTGGCGCTCGGTACGGCGGCGCAATAGCCGCACGTCGTGCGATAAAGAGAGATGGGGAATGATGTGTCAGGTAGTCGCTTGGCAGTTGGCAGCCGTCGTTGAAGCCGTTGCTCACTCTCGTCTGCTGCTCCCGCGTGCATGAACGTCTTGCTTACGGCGCAGTGTATCGTCCTCGGACCTCGTGTCTCGTTCGCGAGTCTAGCCAAAGCTTGGCGGTGGTCGTGATCGCATAACGCATTGGGACCCGCGCGAGCTGCGTCCCACTAATTGTATTTGTGCGGTCGCGCCCCGTCCACCCTCGCAATTATGTTCGCTCGGCGGAGAGTTCGACTACTGCTCCCGTCGGCGGCGACTTCGCCGATGACTCTGGTTCCGATCTCGGCCCTGTGAAGCCCTCCCTGGGAGTTCACCCGCCGCCCGAGAGACGGTGGAGCCGCGTATCTGCAGGATACGAATACGGATAGCTCTCAGAGCGAAGCGTGCCAGAGTAGAGGACGGGGCGAAAAGACGAAGTGTGTGCGACCGTGCTTGTAAACTATAGTCCTCTGCGAGGACGTCGACGGAAACGGCCTCAAAATGGTGGAGCCGATCTTCGATTATCAGTTTCGTCTGATCCTGATCGGCGACAGCACCGTGGGCAAAAGTTCCCTCCTCAAGTATTTCACGGACGGCAAGTTCGCCGAGGTAACATTGACCAGCAGCTAAGATGAGGCTATCATGCCACTTCTCAATTATGCATTTTGCGACTCTAGTTTTTGTGCTACTTTTCTCTCTCTCTTTCTCTCTCTCTCGTTTACTATCTATCTCATTCTTACTTAATAGTAGCTCTTTCGAAGTGCCTTTATTGAATTTACGTTTCTTTGTTTATGTTTGAGATTGAGAGGTAGAATTCCTCATTTGCCTAGTTATATACGCATTAAGCGCTTTTGTTTGGAACAGAAAGAGAAGTTATGAGTGATTGTACATTGGGTTAGGATTTGAGAAAACGTAATTGTGCCTATATTTAAAAATAACAACAATATCTTTTAATTATTTGTTAATAAGTACGTGTACATATAAATAAATTTGAACGACACTCTTAAGAATTAGTGTATGAATGAATATGCTATTTTGAAGCAATGACAACAGTGCAACTTCAATACTATTTTAAACTAGGTCTATTGGCACTATTTACAAAATATTCATTATTTTCTATATTAGTAACAAATCACATAAATAATATTCAGTACATTTAGAATTTGTTCTTTTAAATTAGATCGGTCCAAGTGTAATTTTTTAATAAAACTTGAAAAGTTTCAAGGTATCTAGTATTTATAGTGAAACTTGTAGCTTAGTGCTATCATAGAGTACACATTGACACGTAAGATATGCATCAAGGCTGTTTGAGTTTGTGTGGATGACACATTATGAATGAAGGATTTCAGTTCAACAAATGCTTTATTATCTTTAATAAACAAAAAAAATTTTTCAACGTATTTGGGTATTTCTATGATTTACCTGATAGACTATTATATAATTTTTGTTTTTTGAGACTAAAATGTATTTTTAAACATAAAAATTACAATATTATATGCATAATAGCAAAAAACATTCAACTTTTTTGTACTTGTAAACTTTTTAATAAATTACTTATGATTTTTTGAATATTTTGAGGTATGCAAATTTGTTAGTCTGGCCATGTTCTAATTATAAATAAGATGTTGCATTAAACAGATAATTGAATAAGTAACAAACAATTTTGGTTAAAACATCAATACCTTAAAATTTTATGTGCTTTTCTGATATATTTTGATATGGTTAAAGTATTTAGAGATAACACACAGAATAATAATTATCATACATAATATCAATCTACCATTTCCAATATATTTAAACAATGAATTTGATTGAGTATGTACATATTTCATATGCTTGATATATTGATAAAAAGATATTTATAAATATTAAAAAATATCTTTTAGATAAGAAAACTAAACGAGAAATGTGATCAGATTGTAGAAATTTAATTACTTAGTAATATAGACATGCTACTGAAAAAAAATTAAGACCATTAGTAGCTCACTAATAATATAATATCAACTTCTATACATCCAGTAGCATGGGTATCGTTTCAAATTGTGCGTAATACAATTCCTCGGGCACCGATTAGTTTATATAAAATATCGCGAAGTATCTCGTAGTTGTTTATATTAATAATGCACTTGCTTACGCTGCACATAAATTCCTCATTTAATATTCCATTTGTTCTTTTATAGTCGAATCAAAATCATATAACGTACATGTTCTCTAACACGCGGAGTATGCATGTCTCAATCCATACAGCTGCAAAGAGATTATCATTGCGTTCGTAGAAACGCTATATGAAGAATGAAACGGAGCGAACGGGTTTGTTTTTAGCCCGCGAGGAGGGGGGCGTGGTCGTGCTTATCCGAGAAAAAAGCCAATATAGATTTTGGCGGCGCCGATGAGTGTTTCTAAAACATGGTCAGATTTTCTGAGCCAGCGACGACAACTAAATTTCTCGCCGCTCTCCTTTCAGTCGATTTGCATATACGTTGCGCGAGCTTCGTTCTTTGGAGGATAAACGCGTTTAATCGCCGCACGCAACTGCTTGTCACTGCCATTTGGGAGTTGGGCTCGAGCACCTCGCGGTCTTTCTCTATTTGCGAATAAGGGCATCAGCTGCGCCTATACTGCTGCGAACTTGCATCAATCGCAGACCGCCCACTGAACTCGTCGCGTTGTGCTGCTACGCCTTCAAGCACGTTAATCCATGACCCAACTAGAGCTTGAAAAGGATTATTGATTAAATTAGATCACGCCTTGATTTTATCAAGTGAGCGTAGGGTTCGATCTGCGCAAGTGATTATAAGCTCGGTCGTCGTCGCATGACACGCTTCATTTATAAGCGCACCTCGATCCGTATACCTATGGCCGCAAGTGCCGCGAAGTGCTCGAGCCGCGCACGGAATATGATACGCGAAACGTTAGTCGCCTACTCTCTTTTATAAATGCATCTTATAGATATTGAATTAAATGATGCTTGAGCTTGAACAATATTTACGCTCGTTTAGGCCTTAGTATTATTGTCAGATCCTGTGCGCTTCGTACTTAAAATGGTACAATGATTTTTCAGGTCAATCAATGTATCATCGCGTTTCTTTAAATTTCATCAAGGAATTCGTAACCTAAATAATGCTTCCTCGTAACCTAACTACTTTATTTATGTAGTGAAAATAACGTACGTTTCTATTTTATGGACAAATCCTCAGTAGTATCGGTTACGTTTAGAAACTTTGGTGCACTCCAAATAAGAAAGTCAAACTAGAAATTAACCATATTATATATGTAATGTTCGTACATACAGTTTCCTAAATTAAGTTTAAGGGAAACTACGTCATGTATCGCGTATACTATTGAAAATCTTCTATTTTATAATGGATCTAGAAGTTTAAAAATAGAAACAAGATACTGAAGAACGTCGCTAAGTAAATGATCGCTAATGATTTGGCCTTAAGCGTTTTATACAGGAAAAAGTCACTCTTGTTTGCATGCTGACGATATTATTGACTAATTTTCAGACGGAAATCATGTAGTTTAACAATTATTACTTTTGTCCGTCTATTAAAAAAATTATTAGTCATTTGAAATAATAAGCCCAATTAGCAGCATTTATACATATAAATGCTTGTATACTTTTTTTATTATTTTCCAATTATTTTCATAAATAAAATTGGGTTTGTAACAATTTTTTAAATTAGATTAAATTTAATCAACGTTATGACTGTAAAATACTTTTATAATCTACGTTTAATTATATTTTACATATTTCAAATTATTATAGTTATTTTCTAAAGCATCATGAACAGTTTCTGTGATTGATTTTTTTGATCTCTCCATTCTGAAAGATTGGACTTTTTATTACAAATGTAGAGAGTAGAGAAGCTTTCTCTAGGATATGTACATAGCCACAAAATTGCATAGATGAAAGTAAGATTTTGTGTGACAGGTGCGATTAAAAAGAAAACTTGCGAAAATATAATGATGTTATGCACATTTATGAAGCGACTATATTTGAAAGTATAATTTTATGATAATTAATTTGCCTGGAACTTTTTATTTATTAATTTATTTACTAATTATGGAGTAATTGTCATAAAGAGATTGAGATTTTAATCTAGATCGATTTTACACTTTTAATAGTTAATTGCTGTTGTGGACTGCACAAAATATTTAAATTAAAAATATCAAAAGTGAAGAATTTAATATTTTGTGTAGGTTGCAATCACGAGAGTCAAATATTACAAAAATATTAATAACTGGTGCGATACAATGTGATAAACTCGTACATTATATAAGAGTGGAAGATATCAAAGTGTTGATATTTATAAGTACATGGATTAAGAGAATATGAAATAATCGCTATTTTGAACATCAACATGCTTTTCTTGAGTTGTTCGCAAAAAATAAGCTCACTTTTAGCTTAGTTTAAAATGTTCTACGCTAATTACTTATGTATGCATTTTTACAGCTTTCAGACCCGACTGTAGGTGTAGACTTTTTTGCGCGGCTCATGGAAGTGAAAGATGGTACAAGAATAAAACTTCAACTATGGGATACGGCTGGACAAGAAAGATTTAGGTAATACGATTACTGTATTTAATATCAAAGCGCGTGTTAGCACGCCGAAGGCAAGTATTATAGTATAAAATTAAATGAATTATAAAAGTAAGCGTCAGCACTATAGCTTGAAAAATGAGCACATATCAGAGAATTTCAAAGTAGCATATTAGAAAATTTCAAATTTTAGAATTGAACAAGTAGCCTAATAACTCATACACACTATTTGCACAATAAACCACAGTCTCATAACGAAATATGCTCTCATAGGTCCATAACGAAGTCGTACTATCGGAATAGCGTGGGCGCGCTCCTCGTCTACGACGTGTGCAACCGCAGGAGCTTCGAACACATTCCCCAGTGGATGATGGAGGCGCGACGACACATCGAGCCCCACCGGCCCGTTTTCTGCCTCGTCGGCTGTAAGCTCGACCTCGTGGCTAACGGAGGCAGGCGCGAGGTCTCCAAGGAGGAGGCGCGCGACTTCGCCGACCAGTACGGCGTCCACCATGTGGAAACCAGCGCCAAGACGGGCCTGAACGTCGAGGAAGCCTTCCGCACCGTCACCCAAGAGGTCTACAATCGGATACAGAACGGCGAGTATAAAGTGGAAGACGGTTGGGACGGCATCAAGACCGGATTCGCCAGGCCTGGAGGCCTGGACTTTAACCTAGTCGTAGCCGAGCCGGCCAAGAGTTCCTGCTGCTAGGACTTGCTCGCCTCTGTCATGTCTCCTGTATTTTAAGTACTGTGTCCCTCCTTCATGCTTTTCCGATTATCTCCCGTCCGTTCCGAATCGTTTCCTCCTTTTTTAGATTTTACATAATTTCGTTACTTATATCTCGGGGATTTTATTTGTAACCGACGGGAGACACGGCGAAACAAGGGGAAGGAACGCGAGTGCAAGACTGGATACGTGAGCAGAGTTTTGGATCCTACATCAAGTCTTTTCTCTTTTTGTACACTCTCCTTGTTAGTCGAACGCGATAGTTGGAGCAGATAGCTTGTACAAATTTTTGTTGATACTCAAAGCAGCTTTTTTCTTGATAGCTATTAAGTTTGCCACTGAGTCTGATAAAGGTGATAAAAAAATTCGACACTCTAGTTGCCTACCAAGTCACAAGTCCAAGTTAACTCTTGGAACAATATAAAAAACAAAATTTTCTAACGCATTATTCTGTTATCAGTAATTTGAATTTTTGTACAAATTCATGTAAATCATTTTTACTTTGTCAAATATTAGTTTCATTTAGAACTAAAATTCGATTTAAATTACTAAAATTATTTAATTATTTGAAGGTTTTAGCTTCAATAATAATGTAAAATTATTATTTATAAAAAAGTTATGCTTAGGTATTTCTTTAAAGTACTCGTGTATAGTACTTAGATTCAGAAATGCTGATGCAAACTTAACCGATAACCAAAGTTCTGCTTGTTGATATTCAGATGTAAGTTTATGTGTTAACTTTAGTATCACTATATTTCAATTCTTGGACTATTTAAAAATCAGTTTTACAACTTTCATCTTAAAATAAATTAATCTCTTTGTTAACCAAAAATATTGGCCTCAACAATCTACTTAAAGTTACAATCATTCAGACAATGTTCGTTTATTAAGATATTTAATATGCTTGAACATAGATAATATAACAACTTTTAAACAAAAATTTTTCTCAACTGTCAAAACTTACAAATTTCATAGCAATGATAAAGCATTTTCATTTACATTTTGTGACGTGGTGCCTCCTCTCTAAGGCCAAGGAGCCTCGGCGGGGCCCGGAGCACCAGGCATTGTTCCCCGGTCGCGTCCGCCTACCCGAATTGTAGGTCCATGGTCGTCCTGGAGGGGACCCGGGCTAGCTAATCTCACGGCGGTCGTCGCGGAAGAAGATCGCGGAGAGACGGGTGGAACTCTGTAATAAAAACACTGGGGGACTCGGGGAAAAGAGATATCCACCCGGCGCACACTTCAGCGCCTTCGCCGTGGCCTGTTGCGCGCTCTCTCTCCCGCCAGGTGGCTAACAATGGGAGGAGGACGGCCTTACCTCGCCGGGACAGACCGCTGGCACGATTTTCTTCCCGGCCTCCTCCGTAGTCTCTCTGTCGGTCTCTGGGCGGTGGCGTGGGTTCCGGTTGGATTCGTCCGCCCCGTGTCGTCAAATGTACTCCCGTGGGTCCACTCGCGGTGGTTGGCTAGACTCGCGCGGGAAAATGCCCGGCGCGAGATAACACGGGGGGTCCTGCCGCTCACCGGTGCGAGGTCCGCATCAGACTGATTGGCGTCTAGCGGGCAGTCAATCATCGGCGTTCATCGGGCGATCGGCGCCTCATTTTGACGCTGACCTCCCGCTGACCGCCGATCCTCGCTGCCATCGAGTCTTGAGCCTCTGTTTGTTTTCGCCGGGCCCCGCCGCACGCAAGGCCGCTCAAAGGCTCCGTCACAATTGTAATATTACAAATGAAATCTGAGATCTAGTACAATGTATAAGTACATCCTTAACGCTCATTATTTTTATTTAGAACATCAGAAATGTGGCTAATAGATATAATCTATAAATCTATAGTTTTCATAAAATACTTTAATTAAAATATTTTAATAAAATAGATGGCAAAACAGAATCTTTCTTTTAGAATCGGTCAGTATAAAAATATTAGCAATTATATCAATGTATACAATACCAATTAATTGGAAATAAAAGTTGTGCATATTTTGTACATGTAATTATATATAATTCGTATATATGTAAAAATAATTTTTTCACTTGATTACTTTCGTCTTTAGTTCTTTGAATAAAGAATGTATCAGAATAACAATTTTATGAAACTTATTTTCATACAGAATGTTTAGAATTTAGTTGATAGTGATTAATTAGAAAAATGTTGAGCATTTTTACAAGCGTCAGTGTTTAGTTGTTTTATAAATGTGACTGTTATTAATGAAATGTCAATTTATTTATCTATGAATTTTCTTAAAAAGATTCATGCATTCAACTATGTTACAAATGAAATTTATTCTGATGCAGTCTTATAAACATCTTATAAGCAACATCTTTGAAGCATAGTAGATTGCATTACGTTGATATGCATTAGTCTATAAATACAGATATTGTTTTCATTTTGTATATAGTTTATATAAATAATCAAATTTGAAAAATTGGAAATACCATGAAGGTGCAACGAATAAAAGTGGATTACCTTCGAGTTAGATTGCCACTTTATATTCATGAAATTTACAACATACAATACAATTAATATTAAAATCTAAATCGTACATTTTTATAATTTTTTTTTATTTCATTTTTCTAATATTATAAATCAGGCCACTAAGATTATCGTTTGCCACAAACATAATAATTGATTATTATAAAATGAATACAAATAACAAATGTTAACTGAAATGATATTAAAATAGGTGTAAGTGAATCTAAACATTTTTTCAAATCATTTCAACATTTTTATGAAAATTGAATTTATTAAAATGTTTATAAATAATGAATGTATATCGAAATTTTATGCAAGTATATTAAAAGCAAATTCATGAATTAAAAAATCAAACATTTTTATTTCTGGTTTGTCACATTTTAATATACTTTATAAATATTTTACTTTACATGATATTGTAAAAAATGCGATGTGATATGCAGTCTTTAGTGCGTTTTATAATCAAATGAATCATGTTGTGCAAAATAATTTATTCTGTATTGTTTCAAATTTTTGTCATTCAATTAATTTTATTAGTGGTTAAAAGCAATCCCATTATCGCTTAAAAATGTTACATTCTCAAAGTTAAAGTGTAATTTATATATAATACCACTTTATAAAAAGTAAAACCATTTTAGAATATTTTGAAAGTACTACATTAGAAAAATAAATATGTATGTTCTGTACTTTTTATCTTTACTTATTAGTGAAAGTAAAAATATTTAATAGTAGCATATAATTTTCAATACAAACATATTTTTTCAAATCTTCATATGCTTAATCTAGTGATTAAAAAAGCAACTCGATAAAATCACAAATTATGTGGTATAAAATTCATTGGTATATACAATTTTTATAAAATTAGAATGTAAGCGCGTAACAAATAAAACTAGAGCTCGAAAATTTCTATGTTGAGTTCGATATTTCTAGCAGTTTTATAAAAATATATTAATACATATTAGACGTTTTAAAGACGAAATTTGCATGTGATTACATACAATTATTTTTCTTTTCAATCAATTATACAAAGCATTGCGAAATAAAGTTACTGTTTGTATAAGACTTGAATTGTTAAGTCCAAGTTAAGCGTCGATTAATCTCGATTGTATCGCGATGAATATTCAAATGGTAGGCTAGTGAGAACAATTTCTAATAAAATACCTTTGAGAACATAAAATATTAAGAAGTTTAAAAATGAGTAGTGTAAATAAAAGTAAAAACAACCGTATAAATATAATGTGGATTAATCGTTTTTCTTATGAACTTTGTATCGTATTTGTATTTTGAAAGATATGAATTTAAAATTTGTATATTCGCGAGGTTTTTATATTAGTTACCAAATAAATACGCTTCTTATTAAATTTCGGAATACCAGATAATGTGTATATATACTAACGATGTAAAAAAACAAGAGTTCAGTAAACGAATTTTTTGTCAGATTCTTAAATTTCAAATTTCGTTTACTACGGGTACAGATACTCAAGGTACAGCATAAACTAACTTTGAATAAAAAATTATCCGACTATTCTACGTTTATTCCGAACAATTAATTCAACTGTGCGATGCTCAAGGTTTTTGTGAAGACTGCTTATATAATCTTAACTTTTTAATTCCTTTTGCGATGTATGAATAAAGATATACATTTTTAATATCATTCTAAATTAAAAAAAATATCTTTAATATATATACAATAATATTTAATTAAATTTTGTAAAAACTTATTTATTTTAATAATAAAAAATGTTAGCTTTCATAGTTATGGTAATTTTTTACTGCAAACACACCCAATGGATATGAAATAATGATTCTGGTCTTAAGAAATTATTTAATTTGTTAATTGTCTTCAATCATCTAAAGATAATTTTAATTCCTTTAACCAGTTTATATCAAAAATTACTTAGGAAAGGTTTTAAGTTTAGTGTTCTGAATTAAATTAGTATTTGAACTTTATGTTTATTATTATGTTTGAATGATTTAAAAAAACAAGATACGATTTTTACTTTCGGTTGTGTTTATTATATAGATTTTTACTTTGAAGAAAAAACCATTGAAAACAGAAAAATAAGTCTAATGAGTCTAATTTATTATAAACAATCCAATTTATGTAGCCTCAGATAATGATTTCAAAATATATTATTTGATGTATGAACGATTGATAAAAACTAGTGAATTAAAATGGTCATAAGTATGTCGTACTTTTATTTTGTTTATACATACACACCTATAGGTTTTCTACTGTGTTTTCCATTTTATAAATATTGTTCTATTTATCAAATAAATAGCATTTACTAATTTATATTACAATTACATAAAAAACATCCACAAAGCAGTTCTGTTTAATTTTTATACTTTTTAAAACATTTCACATATCTTAACAATATTTTCATAATAATAATTATATTCTCTATTGTCTATAAAGGGAGTAATAAACCAGAATACATTTTTTATCTTTCATTGATTTATTTATAAAATCAAAATTATTTTGATCACGTGGTCACAAGTTGTTTATCCTTTAATAAATCTTTCTCAGGAAAGGAAATTTAAAAAATTAGAGTTCGAACATCTTTACTCAGCAAGGAACTAAAACTTATTAAGTGTAGGTTAGATTTGATATTACAGAGATGAAGATGTTGATGCATATCCACTTTCCGAGAACATAATCCACAATATTATTCTAAAGTTTTTCATGGCTTTCTTATTTTTAACTTACAGAAAATAGGTAGACCTTAGAAAAAATAACTAACAAGATCGGTAATAAGTTATTTGTACAATACATCACTTTGTTTAAATAATAAATCAATAATTCAATTACAGACATATTCTTGACGATTTAATTGCAAGTAATCAATCAATGATAGTATTTCGGAACTAAAACTTACGAGTATCTACACAAAATTAAAAATATATTGATTTAATTTCAGTAATTACATTACTGAAGCGCATTCCGAATATTACATTTATAACGCAATTATGACAAATTTTTTGCTTTTAATATAATAAACGGTAATGCCGAATGCCAATCATTAATATTTCCATTTTTTTTAATGTACTAAAAAAAATATATCGAAACATATTGTTTACATTGTAACATAAATTTATCTTACTAATATTTATACGGCTTAACAAAAATTTATACTCTTTTTAAGCACAAGCATGTTACAATACAATTATATAAATATTTTTTAATTTTTTACACATGATTAAATAACCATGTTCTTCTAATTTGTACCGACTGTGAAAATGTACATATTTAAAAAGATACTTTATAAAAATATATATTTTAATTAATAGAATACACGTCGAACAATTTTAAATAGATAATTTTTTAATTGCGAGATTCATAACGTGTTTAATAGAAACGATTTATAAACAAATTTATTATCTTTTTTATCCATACTTCAAAATCGTAGATTTCCTTAAAAGGCATTAAATCGTATACGTGACATGTATTAACATCCTTTAAATCACGATCGAGTTTAATTTGACAATTTGCTTTAATTATGTAGAGTAAAAAAAAGTACAGGTAAAAATAAATTAATATATGTATATAAAATATATATGAAGTAAAAATTAAATAAATCAAGGATATAAACAACTATTAACTCAATTGCACAGACAATAACATTAATAATATACTTATAATTATACGTATATATACGTATATATATGCATATGTATACACACACGCGCGCACACACCCACATAAAATTAATTCTTTTAACATATGTTACTACCGTAATAAAGCGAGTATCAGTATTTCTTTTATATTATGCATATTATTTAACATCATTTGTATAAATATTTTTGCTAAGCCGTAATTTTGTAAATAACATTTGTCCAAAGGGCAGTATATTACATTTTTTTAAATAACATTTACCTTTACAAAGAAAAAAATACAACTTTAACAGCTCTAAATTCGAGCGATGTTCTATTTAAATCGCAGAAATAGTTTAAGTTTATTCGTCAATCTAAATTTATTCTAAATGCACTAAATAGAATTTGTGGCTCGGAATATAATCAATAATCAGTTTTCTAGTGTAATTAGCAGAATGTTATTATGTGCATGTATGTATATATGTATATATAGAACAATGTTATGACTTTTTTATTATTTAATTTTCATTATAATTTTTCCTTGTAGACTGTTGAGTAAATATCTGAATAAACAGTCGAATATTGAAATTTTCGCTATTGTTTACACTTGTATACCTCTATAGCTACTTTGTAATTCTAACAGAGTTAGAGTTTTATGATATTCATATAGCTAATATTTAAACTACAGGGATCTTTCTTATTATTGAATATATTAACTTGGAAGTAAACTCTCTTATAATCCTACATTTCAAATATGACTAGAAACTTTCCTATATAACTTTTTCTCATATTTTTTCGTTTATTTCATATCTATTTTTGGCAAGATTTTATCTGATATAAATTTACGAAATATCTGACATTTTTATGTCATATTTTCTTATTTTTTCTGTAAGAAATACTAAGTTCTTTATCACATAATTATTTTTTTCACCTTTATCTGTCAATGTTATATTATGTTTTCTCATAATACACTCACTCTTCTCTTTTATTTACAAAAACAACGTTTTACATGACGGTTATATTTCTTGTATATACTCACGCACAAAATTACCAATGTATATTTTGACTCTTCAGACAAAGGGTTTGTGTAATTTGTGATAAATTAATTCTCATTTTTACTCGTTTTAAAATCATTCTTCGTTTTACGAATTTCATTAGCCAATCATTCATTTTTGTTATTTCAAGAACAAATCCATTTTTCTTTTATGTAAGAATCTTTAGCATTATACATTCTTTCCTCAAATTTTCTATCATTTTAGTAATTTTATTGACACTTCTTTATTTGCAAGAATACTCCACAACAGTAATTGATTTTAATAATTGTATTGAATTCATAAATAATAAAGACTAAAAAAACTATTAAAAGGTATAAGAATTTTAAATTATTGTAGAAACATATTCTACTTAATTCATAAACATGTAGAATATCTATTCCAAAATAGCTCCTCTTCTCAGATTAAGCATATTTTATCAAAAATAAAAAAACATCAAGATTTCATGTAATATAATAAAAATTTAGTTTGTAGGAGGACGTTAAAATTCGAATAATTTCGCGCTAAACAATTTTTAGGAAAAATTGTACCAATTATTTATAAGATATCAAATAATCTTAACATTCTATATTACAGGTTTAATATTAGTTAAAATCTGGTAAAAAAACAAATTTAACAGAAGCTAAAATTAATCCATACAAAACATTTTTCGCTTTATACTATAAAAATACCTTTAAAGAAAGAATGATGCTTAAGTGCATAGTTATTTTTGATTTTAAATAAATATTTCGATTGGTAGGAATGTTTAAAACGAAGATTTTGTATCAAATTAAAACCAATTAAATTTCGTTTCACTTTCTTAACTTAAATTTAAAATTTTATATATGTAGTTACGCGTGAGACCAATTTTCTTTTGAATTTGATAAATAAAATCATTTGCTTGCGTTAATATACTTAGATTAAAAAATAAATAATATAACCAATGACCAGAAAGTTAATTCAATCCACATAGTATATGGAATAGAGTACAATGTTAAATGGTAACATTTACTATCCTAACAATATCTGCGTCAATTTTTCATTGGGTACTTGCTTCTTTTATAGGTTGATAAGTTTCATAAAACATAGTTGACTTTTTTGCTCATAAATGAGCAAACATAATTAACGCTTTTTACTGCTGACTTGCAAGAGATTCGCACCCAAACAAAATGTATTCTTCTCTTGATAGCCAGAACGGATTACCTTTCATGTACTCTGGTGGTGTTTTATCTAATAACAAGATAACAACATTTCTCAAATACAATTTTTTTTGTTCAATATTTCATAATTACTAGAATTTATATTTACCAGGATGCACAGCCAAAGGCACATATGTAGACCCCATTGCTACATTCCAACTATGTGTGCCTGGGCAACTTTTCACCTCTAAGATATGTGCAAATTTTGGAAGAACTTTCTGTAAATCTTGTTTTAATCTCAGTTCAAATCCTGCCAAATCAGTATTTCCACCTGTAAGAAGGATGCGAGAAAGACAGTCTTCCTTTATTTCTTCATGCAATCCTTTCGTTACTTCTTTTACTGCTTCGGGTAAATCCATACTGATATACATTAGTTCTGGAGCAGTGTATAGTTCAGAACCTAAAGAAATTCTCTAAAAAAGTAACTTTGAATAAGTCTAGGAAATAATAATTTCTAAATTATGAAGCAACTAAGCAGAATTCTCAAGCAATATTACAGGTTTAAAGACTTACCCAATCTTTTTTACAGTTGACATACGTATCCACTCTAATATCTATATCCACCTTTTCAGATTTATTTTGACTTCCTTTGTGAAGCCGATCAGATTTACTACTAAATTCTTCTTTTCTTATGTCAAGACTAAGTCTACATCGTTCTTTGACTGTTGGATAGTCCAAGTATGAAATTGGAATTTCATGAAATTCTTTAGGTTGCCAATTCATTGCTTGTTTTAAATAATATGCTACATGCCATCCACCCACTGGTATGAGTCTCCAACGTTGAGGCATCACTCTACCATCTATGACAACGGCCACTGTTGTACTTAAAGCACCACTGTCTATAACAATACAGGTTTCTATACCTAACATAGCACATGCTGCAAGTGGCTTAGGAACTAAGCAAACTCTGTAAAAAATATAAATATTATTAAAAATTTTACAGCAGGGTATATAATTAGTCATTTTATTAATCATGTAATTGAGCATATTAGTAAAAGTAATTTAATGCCATAATTGGTTTATCTTACCTAGCTATTTTCACTTCTTGAAATAAATAATGTAAAAGTTGCTTTCTAAGTAGTGGATGTATAGCCAATGGTTCACAAAACATAAGGACAGCATTTGGCTTTTTTAAAGTTTCTGTTAGACCCATTTGACGAAATAGATGATCAACAAAATCTTTCAAAACTGAAAAGGTTCCATCCACAAGTAATGCTTCAGCAGGATTGAACAAATCTATATTTGGTATCCCTAAAACTTGTTCGGTATCTGTACAGTATCCATTAACTAGTTTTTGGTAAATAGGATTACATCGAGTATAGCATGATGCATCATTCGGATGTTGTTCTAGCCTTCTTTTTTCCCGATACAATTGAACTGAATTGCAGAAAACACAGAAAGGTCCACTGCGTGGTGGAACTTTAGTTGATTCAGGTTCTGATAGTTTTAATAGTTTCACAATAGATTTCTTTGTTACAAATTTTCCTTCAGATTTTCTTCGACTGCTGCTACTAGGAATGTTTTGTGGAAGAGGTGGAGGAGGTACTTGTTCAACATGAGTTTCACTATTATATTTTGGAAAACCAAGCATAGAAAAATGTCTTCTTAAGCCAAAATGTGGTGTTATGACCCATGTATACTTATTTCCTATTTCTATCACCACTTTTACACTGGATCCTTCAACACAGTTTCTTTGACAAGTGTAGCTACTGCAATTACAGCATTTTGGAAAGGAGTTTTCATTGCTCTCATTAAGAGTCAAGATCATATGTAATCGATAACACATGGCTTTAAAGCTAACACTAAGCATTTGAAGACATTTCATGTCAGGAAATTGAAATTGTACCGTAGATATAAGCTGCAGCCATTTCATTTTCCTAAAATATATTTAATAATACTTGATATTAATTTTGTAAAACTACATAGACACTAATGGTAGGTAATACTTAATAATACACATATTCTACATGTATCTGCATATGTATATATAAAATATGTATAACATAAAATATGATAATATGATATACACAATTATGGTAACAACATAAAACGGATAAAATAGAAATAGAACAATAAATTAGCATGAAAAGAAGATTATTAAAAATATTGATTAATAAGTATTTTTCAATCATTTTAAATTTTTTGAAATTACATTTAAGAATTAATTTGCAAAGGAACTTTTAACATGAATTATGTTGAAAGAAGTAAAAAGCTGATATGGAAATATGGAAAAAAACTCAAAATTTTAACCTCAAAAACTTACCATAAGTAATCCGTATCGGAGGTTTTACGAAGGTACTTGCAGGTGCTCCCAAAAGCTATGATATCAGGTACGTCGCATTCGAGTAGAATCTTGATCCAAATTTCTTCAGGAAAGACCGCAGGATCCATTATTTCTATGAGACAAATTATATACACGCACTTTTAATATATAAAGAACTAATCGTATAGAAAAACCGACCGTACGAAAAATTAAATACCATCCAAGCAGTTTAGTCTACCCTCTACTGCTAGATATAAGCAACGACGACGTTCTCTTCTTGACACTCCCCGAAATCCATGAATACACTAGTCAGGTTCAAGGTTACTACGTTAAAAAACGTACGAACTGCGTAGTAACTTACCATCTGTCGGTCTTGAAAACGATTGACTCCTGCCTTCATTGCTCGTGTTACAAACTAGATTCTCCGCTTCGGTTTATCATTATGAAACAATTAAATTATTTTTAAAACTTTAATCGATCTCTGTATTAACTCTATAAAAAATATGTTTATATAACAAAATTGTAGATTTATAATTATAAATAAACTAATTCTGTAATAAAATGCAATGTATTATATTTTTTAAAGTTATATTTAAATATATGTTTATAATTTATTTAATACTTTAGTGCTAAAATAGATATGCAAATGATATCATTTAAAATTTAAGTAGAAATAATAATGTAAAAATCTAGATTTAGAAAAGAAAATAAGTTATATTTATTTTGTTTAGTAAAACTTATAATACTTGTTTAATTTATAAAAATAACAAAATTTGATATAGTAATTGTTTTCGTGCTTGAAAGCGTTGGTGCAGAGCAAATATAAATATATACATGTACACATTACGTGCAACAACATAATAAATGACATCACAGTGTGTTATAGGTACATGTGCAGGAGTACAAGCATGATTCACTGCACTTAATAGGATTATAGACCAGCTATTGAAGTTTTCATTTGTAACATTTCGCACGCAAAAGATACTTTATCAATAGAATAAAAATATTCATGATAATTTTATGATGGAAAGCAGATAATACTGAACTAATGAAGTACACTGATGTTGCTAAAAAATTATGCCACACCTAGCAATGCTTTGATATATGGATTATTTTTGGCTAAAATTTCTTCTTTTAAATTTGAAATATGACTTTGTAATTTTTCATCTGATAAAGATTTATCCAAATCTTGACATTTAGCCATAAATTGATGAATTAATTTTTCACCTTCCTAAAATTGTTTTAATATTTAATTAAATTCATATAGAGACTTAAAATAATATTTTTTAAATATAAAGAACATCTTACGTTAATAATTTTCTTTTTCATTTCAGGATCATCAGATCCTTCAAAGACAGCGCCTTGAAGATCTTCTAATTCAGTTTGTTTTTGCTTGGCAAACTAAAAAATTAACATAATTTATATTTCACTTTAAAAATATCATTGTTATTTGCTGATTTTGCTAAAATTAATAAAAAATATATAACCTCAATCACATCTTGTGGAAAATTAGCCATTTTAGCAACATGTATCCCAAAGCTTTGATCACAAACACCAGGTTTAACTTTGTATAGCAGTGTTAACTTATCAGTAACCACTGCTGTTACATGAAGATTATTGGCTGTAGAAACTTCATCTGCAAGCCTTGTAATTTCATGAAAATGTGTTGCAAATAAACAATATGATTTTGTTTCCTTGGCTAAATGCCTGAAAAATGATAATATTAACAAAATATCGTATAATTTAAAGCGTTTCCTACAGATAAAATAGTTTTTTTATAATAACTTACTCTGCAATAGCCCATGCAATTCCACAACCATCATAAGTTGATGTTCCTCTTCCAAGTTCATCAATAATAACTAACGAATTAGAGGTAGCTGTCTGCAATGAACAATATAATGTACAAATATAGTTTGTAATTAAGATTTGTTTTAAATAATTTACCCTTAAAATAGAAGATGTTTCGACCATTTCTGCCATAAAAGTAGAAAGTCCCTTCATTTGTGAATCATCAGCACCTATCCTGGCCAAAATGGAGTCAAGTAATGATATGGTTGCTTTTTCACATGGTACAAAGCTACCTATATGGGCCATCAATGCAGAGACTCCAATTGACCTAATATAAGTACTTTTACCTCCCATGTTGGGACCAGTAACAATGTGAAAACGCTTATCTAAGAATGAAATCCAAATAATATTTAAAATTTAAAAGCTTATTTTAAATGTAACTAAGAAAAAAGAATTAAAATGAAATAAATTTTAATATTACCTTTATCAAAGTTTACATCATTTGCTATATAATTCACTCCATCTTGCATTTCTAAACACGGATGTCTAACCTTAACCAGATGAAGCTTTTGAGCTTGACTAGGTAGCATCTCAGGTCGAATATATACTTCATTTCCACTAGCTGCTGCTAAAGCAAACGAATTTAATACATCCAACACTGCCAGAACACCACTGACAGCTGTTAATGGCGGAACATATCCAGCTAAAGGGTTCATTAAATCATTCATTAACTTATAAAGCTTTAATTATAATCAGGATGGCAAAATAAAAAATTAAAAAATAATCGCACCAGCCGTATCTATAATTTCAGAAACAATATCTTTCTGTTTAGAAGTATAAGAACTCTTTGCTATTGAATGGGAGTCATTTAGATCTTCTAATTTTTGATTTCTAAATCTAATACCACCTTTTATGGAATCTAATACAGTATAAGATTTATTATTCCTAAGAGACTTATCTTCTTTTAAAGTTATTCGAAAATGATAACCATAATGAGGATTCGTTTCCAATTTTATCTTCCCTGAATCAATTCCTAAATCATCAGCCGCTTTGCTCAATAAAGATTGCATTTTCTTTTCTTTTTCATCCATCGTAGTTTTCAATTCTATAATAACATTGGATTTTATATATTTATTAAGAAAGAGACATTGAGTGTTTATACAAATTGAAAATTATATTGCTGCGGACCTTTTAATTCATCGTCAAATTCTGGTTTAACAAAGAAGTCGCCTCTATCGGCCGCATCTAAATCAATTGTTTGCTCGACCATTTGCTGAAATTTGTCCATATCTTCCAACTGTTCTTTCAAAGGCTCAATAAACAATGCCTTTATAGCAGGAATATTTTCCTTCGTACTAAGCTTGTCGACTAACGATGGCATCTGGGCCATACATTGGTAAATTCTGCAAAAACAATTTTACAGATTACTCAATAGCTTTATAATAGTACGATAGAAAAATGCACGTACTTGTAACAGTCGCTGAGGCCAGCCTTTTTCTTTGCCAGCTTTTTGGCGAGCTGTTGGAGATCGGGCACGCGTCTGAGGTAATCTTCACTTAGGATCGAACGGAAGTCCGAGTCTTCGAGGATAGCGCCAACGACCTCGTGACGCTCTTGAATTAGTCCCAGGTCGCGCAGCGGTTGTCTGATCCATTGAGCAAGAAGTCGATGCCCTGGTGCTGTCTTACACTTGTCCAGGATGCCTAGGATACTCGTGTTTGCAGAGCTACCCTGTGCTAGTGCCTCCTGTCGCGGCTCCACGTTTAGAGCCTTGATAGCCGCGGCATCCAGACGCATGTAACGGTTGCGGTCAATTTCATTTAGTGCGAACTGGTTCAGATTTCCGTCGTCATCCGTAAGCTGTAATGTTTTCCAAAGGTTTCGTATTGACTTTACTACTTTTTTCATTAAATTTATCAAAAGATATTTGTAATTGGTTAAAAATGAGATAAATTTGAATAAAAAATATGTTACGCTCTCGAAATGTCGAGGGATGCACATGCTGTACCAACCAAGGACAGTAAAAATATTTAATGATATTATCTTGTAGTTAAAACCTGTTGTTATTGCAATGTGCTCTGTTTTTTATAAGTTATTTATGTGCACTCGCGGAGGCCGAGTATTTTGGATAAGATATACAATAAAAGTTTTGTTCTTAAAATGTAAATGCACAGAAATTAAAATTATATTTATGGAATCATTTTTTATAAATAAGTTTTAACCTTATCATACATAAATGTACATAATTGGAAAAAATGTATTTTTTTTGTACAGTATAAGACATAATCTTTGTTTTTAAAATGATTGTTCTAAAAAGAATACTAGTAATAAAATGAATTATTTGTAACTTATCACAATTAATACAAATAAAAATAGCTGTATGTAATCGGATTCAAGTCATACTTACACTCAAGTAACGAATAAGAGCAGCCGTTGCTGACATAGCCATGTTCAGGTTAGTCTCCGGGATAGCCTGAGAATTACGTTGCTGGCCTTTGCCAAAACGTATAATCAGATTTAGATCCGCAACAAGCGTGTCGGTGCTAAAATCTGCTCTTTTCTTCGGCGTCACGAGGACGTTGTTCCTTTTCATTAGCTGCGCGGGTCAAGTGATAATAATTTAAAATTCATTAAAATTAAAAATAAAGAAAAGAAGCAATTAAATTAAAAGTGCATCTCGATCACTTATCTAAATGATATCGCAGTTTCCCTAACACAGAGCCTGAACAGTTTATTTGTATGCGTCCGCCCTTATTCCCTTTCTCTCGAGATCAACGTACCTGGTCGACAGTCTTGCAATCGGGATTGCTCTCGTTATACATCATGATGCATTCTTTCGGCTTGAGCGAGACGACGACCGCTTCGAGGTCCGTGAAGGCATCGTCGTCCTTGAATTCGGAGACCGCGATGCGAAACTTGATCGTGTCCACACAGCTTATGCCGACGACCTATTGAAAGAATATATAGATCAGTTTGCATTTTGTAGTTTGGCCGTCGCGAAAATTGGAATTAGTCTCGGACCTTGGTAGAGGACTCGGTAGAGAACTTGACGGCAATGACGGCGGCCTCGACCGCAACATCGTCGTTGCCAAAAAGAATATCCTCGAACTGCGAGAGGTTTCCCGGTGAGCCCTTGTACTCGACGACCCAGTCCTGATTCTTTCCCGTGCTCCTGTTGACAAACACCTCCACGCGGTATTGCTTCACAAGAAGCAGGTCCCGCACAAACGACTCAAAGTGATTCTTATTCAAGATCACGCCGTCGATCTTGCTGTGATCTGCTCAAAAAAATTATTTTTTAATGTACAAATAAAAACTGATTTTTTAAGGAATGATTTTTTTCAACGACAGAATAATTTATGCACGTACTATGAGCACTAATTTTATTGTACCGTGCAATTAATGTCATATTCAATATTAGTATAATTATGATACTGTCAAAAATAATAATTGAGCAACAGATTATTGAAGTCTGTGATTGTTTTTTTTTAAATTATGTGAAATAAAACTTTCCGTATCATATTACATTTAACAAAGGTTTTCCTCTAAAAAGCTACCAGATAATTATATTTATACATGCGTAATCAAACATTGAGACACAATTGACCAATCACATACTATTTCCTTCCCTTTACACAAAACATCGTTTATTTACTCAAATACAATGATCGTTAAATATTAAGTAACTGCGCGTAACGATGCGAATGATTCTTAAAACATCTATCCGCTACTAGCATTTTTGAATTTAAAATAAAACAAAAAGTGATATTCTAGTTCATCCGTTAACCTGGGCCAATTTTCTTGCAGACCGAAGTCGTCTTGAAGACTTCCTGGGCAGCGAATAAGGCATCGCTTCCATGCAAGGTGTAGTAATCAGATCGATTAAAAAACCGCACGGTACTGCTGGATTTCTATAAACAGAACATCAGTCCAATTTTATTTATTTATAACATACAGCTATAATTCAATTGTTTAAAAAGTTACAGAGTACATAATATCTACTTTCCCAATAGTTTAATAAAATTAATTATGGGACGGTTTTAATACAATGATAATAATTTTTAAAAAGTATTTAAATGAACATTTATTTTTAGTAATTAAATTGATCAATCAGTGGAAGTAAAGCCGTTGGTACATTTATAAAAATTTTATGATTTCTTTTCTGCTCTTCGATTTGAATCCTGAGAATGAATGGCAAAGAAAGAAAAATTGATTAATAACGTCTATATATTTAAAGTGACGAATATTGAAATGAATCTGCCAACATTACTTTTATATAAATAACGTGAGACAATTACGGTCGACGCAACCCCGTACATTAATAAGCAGCACAGCATTAATCTTCAGAACTAACCGGAACATTTTTAACGAGCCGTTTTGTACTATATATATGTTGATTGATGTCAAGGTCACTCTGCCGTCTTATGCACAACTTTACGTTTGTTTAAATAACTGAAAATGTTCCGTAACTATATTATTTTCGTTTAAAAATTCACTCAAACTAGAAGGATGTTATACTTTTTAATCATTTCCCATAACATTTAAACGGGTTATATGTATCATTTAAAATTTTTTTCGATCCTACTACTTTATTAAAGATTATTGACAAGTATATTTAAAGCAGTCTTTGTCTCAATTCCCAGAGTCCCAAATATCAGTTAGTTTAATTGTGCACCCAATCGTACGGCAGTCAACAATTAAATCGATTGTCCGCATGAATTCTACGCAGTCAAGCTTGAGAGCAGTTGAACAGCAGGTCATGCGCCTATCTCTTGGGGTCAAAGCATCCACACGCTATACACATGAATCGGTCGCCCGCGGTGGGCTTGGATTGATTTATGCGCGGATCACATCTATATCTTTGTCTCATATTCCCCACGAGTGTCTTAAAAATCGTGGTCCATTCAGAGATACTCGCGTGAAAATTCATTTCGCGTTAATAAGAACTATACATATATAAATACTAGAGACATGAGTGGGAATCAAGTAGAAACCAGTAGAAAGCTTGAGATAAACCCCCGAAAAATTTCATTATTCATTTGCTAGAGTTTATCGATCATGCTTTTTTATAGATTTATGCTATAATGTATCCGTATCCTGTTTGGCATGCGTCATACCGGCACGAACAGGCACTCAAATAAATGTTGGGTATATAATTTAGGAATTGTTTAAAACTATACTATATAGTACGAATAATTCAATTGAAATAATTGTACATTATCACAACCACTTATTTCATCAATTTAATTTTAGGTTTTTTTATGCACTTAAAAAATGAAAAATAATATTATCATTGAATTATTTGTGTGGGGTACGAATTATATTTTTCATGATACTCTTGCGCCCCCTCAAGTCTCTTTAAGAAGATTAACCATTCTGATTTCACGTCGATGAAAAAAGTTCGATAATAATTCGAGAAGAGTTACAAAAACTTTTAACAAGCGGTGCTCGTTCGAGAGGCACATGTATGCACAATCTGTGACACTCTTATCAAGAGGGTGTTAAAACATACACACACGTGTTTAAAACGCGCTTGAAGAACTACGCGGCCTTGCGAAACGCAGAGAACCAGGGAAAACCAATTGGTTTAGACTGTTATCATTTTCCTCCTGACTTGGGGCACGACTCTCGTGCGTTCCTTAATATACATCAATTTTCTTGCTGATTTATCTCTGAATTTCTTCTTTCCGTCGTTTGATGACCCGCTATTAATTCTCTTTCCTACGGGTTCTTAGTAAAAGTGCCTAATACATATTCCATTTTATTACCTGTACTGCTTCTTTTGTAACAATTAACCTTTCACATAATTTTCAGAACATTTACATACGAGGATTATGGAATCTATTGAAAATAACAAGTTCCCATATCATTTGAATTTAATGACAGCTTAAATGAGCAGAGTAGCCTTGAAGCTGGGACGGTTAGAGATGAACTGATGAAAAACATTGTTTGTCATATCTTCCGGTCACACTCTATCTAAGAGGCAGAAAAATCTGTTTACTCGAGCAATGAGAAAGATATACAATAAGGTCAGATGCTGTATCCCCAAGAAAAGGCTCAATCTATTATTGCCATAACTAGGGTATCACAAGTCGACGACATGATGGAAATGAGCGCAACTCAGACCGACGAGACGTACTTATTTCGATAAACCATAATTTTAAAGATTAATGCTCGTATATATTGTCTCTGAATTTTTCTTCTCTTTGCGAGATCATTCTCGAAATAATCATACATGATTCAGTGTGTTAGCTTACTTCATTGTTATTTATGAATATTAGTTTTTACTAATAATTCGCTTATATTTAATTTTCTTGCTCTGCATAATATGCATCATATCTAATAATTTTCAAGAGAACATATTCATACATTTTCCTGTATACTTTATATTAAATTTTCTTCGAATTGAATGATTCAGTATCGTTCAGTTATAATTGCGGAAAACTGATTTGTTTACTGTCTTTCTCGTGCCATCTTTCACAATCATTAGATTTGCATAAAAAAATGGAATTGTTTACATATTCAATAGCTTCATAAATAGTGTAGTAAATATTTGAATTTTCATTCGATTGAAAATGAATCATCTATATATTTAATATAATTGTTACATGGGTAATAGTCACTATGGATAACTAGAATTTTCAAACTATATGATTTTATTAATCACTTCAATTTCTTTGCAGTTGGGTTTTGAATTTCTGTTTATTCCTACTACAATTATTGATAATTCTCTTATATACTCAATAAAATATACTTTTAGAATTTATTATTTATGTAAAATATATGCTATACTCACATCTTATAAGTTAATATTATTTATTTTTATTTTGAAAATTCATGACAGAAAAGGGATATGAATATTAACGATATTAAATCATAATACCTGAGAATTTGACTTCAACTTTTAATATAATGGCTGAGCTATTATTACAACACCTTCATGAAAATCGTGTATAGGGCATCATTAATAAAAAATTGTGTTAAAAATCGAAATAACCGGTGTCCTTACAGTGGTATTATGATCGAGTAAAAAAGTGCGAGGCAGAAGAGAAGCCATAAAAGGTAGCAAACCAAACGTCTCAAAGTAATCTGCATCTCGACCTCGTGACTCCTTTAATATATAATCACACAACAATACGTTCTGATTCCGATCTTCACATTCGCAATGTTAAGAGAATCCACTGATTCCTATTTAGTTGGTGGCGCGTGTGTCATGCCAATCCGTTACGGACCTTTATTCAACAATATTCGATCATTTTCTTCTTGGTGAAGCATCAAGGATGCCTAAAGCACAACTGCCGGATACTATTTCACGAAATGTTTAAGTTAAATAAGGTTTGAGCACAAAATTCAGTAAATTTATATTTCCATCTATGTCGAAATAATATTATGTGCACAGTTTCAATTGCATTTAAGAATGCACTGAGAGAAGTAATCTAATAAATGTTACTGCATTTCTATGTAATTGTATTGCGAAAATATAACAATATTGCCAGCACTATAGTTACTTTTACAATATTTTAAAACAATTATGTATTATATTTATGTATTATATTTTTCTAATTATTCCTACCAAATATTGTAAAAACTGCCGCAGTGTCACCATGAACTGTCATTAGGCAGAAATATATAGTAAAATTTAATACACTTCTTGTTTCACAATATATTTTAAAAAAATCTTTAACGTACATCAAATAGGAACATCACTCTATAAAGATTTTACGGTTCAAAGTATTTTTTAATTAAATGTTTGTTTGACTTTCTAAATTATTATTCTTTTTGTACAAAAGAAATGTAGATTTACATAAATATTAAAAAAGAATTAAGAATCTGTTTCTCAATAAATTTACAATAAAGTAGTTCATAAAATGTTTGAATTTTTATTGCTATTTTTATTCAGTGCTAATTAGTCATTATTATGCTTCTAAAATTTACGCAAGTGAATTTTTACAATATGAAATGTATAAGTCTTAGTTTTGCAAACTTTTTAAAGTTCCACAATTTCTACAATTTGTTTATAAAAGAACATTTTCAACACAATTAAGTATTTTTTAAGATACCTATTCATACAACAAATAATTTACATAAAAATCTATAAATAGGAGAAAAATCAGTTCTATTTTAATTTAATTTAAGTTAATTGAAACATTTGCAACATAATAGCTAGTTATTCATTGTAATTAAAATATATCGTAATGCATTCTAACTTCGATCTTTAAGATTTAGTATCCACACTAAATTTTGCGTAGACAACAACATCTGCATTATTCTTGACATACATTAATATTCACATAATCATAGCAAACAGTGCAAAATCTGAGTAAAACGTCATAATGTAATTTTCGATTGAGTGTGTATTCATTTACATATACGCAAAGTGCAATGCATAAGTAATATTATTTAAAGAATTTTATTGAATTTGTCACACAAAATCTTTCTTTATCGTTAGATTTGTATTCCCATTAAATATACGAAAAAATTTTATTTTTTACGCACGGAAAAGTGTTAATTTTAAAGGCTTTATAAATACATTTAGACCATAATTACAAAATATTCGCTTGCTCTGGAGAAAAAAGATTTCACCACTGGTATCATCTCAATATCATTTTATATATTTAGATAGTTCAATAACTTTTATTTTTTATATATTTTGATTTGCATGTTAGCCCGTAACAGTCTAATTTAAACTATATTCTGATCAAACTATCCATCTCATTTTTTAGAATATCAAGGTAATAAGTTTTATTAAACTTTTGCATGTGAGATTTTTATTATATAATTAAATTTTATCAAATAATTATTATTTTTAAATCTTAAGTATACCCTAGCAAAATTCACAATTGATTTTCAGCTAATTGTATGCTTATTAAACTAATTCAAAAGAGTTCAATTCAAAAAATTACTGTTTACCTTTTATTCCTGTTGAAATAAAAAATTTTATGAGCAAAAATATGTATACGTATTAGTTATAACCCTATATAACTTATGATAACGATTTTCGATGATTCTTATTGCATTTAAATATTAATTTCATTAATTCAAGGTTCCTTTTGATTAACACGTTAACCTCCAAAATCAGTTAATATTACATCAAGATATAAGCTAATTTTTAAGAATATAACTTTATTGTTCTACAAATTGAAAATAATTATTATAAAGGTATTTTACTTTTTATTACATTTCAATCTTATTAATTAAAAAGATATCGTATCGAAAGTGAATCGAACTATTCATCATACAATTTGACACCCGTCAAATTTTTATTTAGTATAAGCTTAATTGCATTAAAATCATGTCGATCGCACAACCCGGACGATAGATCGCACAAATTTTTGTAAAAAAGATATCTTTCCATTCGCCGTCGTGCAAATTTATGCTTCTTGAAAATTCCCCGGCGTCATCGTTCTTTTCCATGAAGGCGGAACAGCCGAAGAGTTGGCCTACCGACGCTTTCGTGTAACGAAGAACAGAATAAGTTAGTATAAGCCGTGCGGCGATTGTGCTATATACGCGAGAGCGTCTATCAGGCAAGAGGGAAAACCTTCAATGTCAGGGCGGGAGGTCGAAGAGGGGGTGGAGAGCATAAATGATCCGCTGCTGACCGGCTGACTTACATGTCTGCGAGTCTTCTGAGCGCGATCAGTTCGAGTGCTAAAGCCGCGGACCCGCAGTTGCGCGTCGTTGAAGCTTGGTACGGTCTTGTCTGAAGGTACACTGCGCTTCAATCTATCGTAATGGCATGCATTGGTCCTAGTTCATGGCCCTACGGGACTAATCTTCAGGGTTTAAAGTGCAACTTATAATAAAAAATTAGAAGTTACGGTTTTGCATTGGCAATATTCGATTTTTTATTCTTTTTTTCTAAGTTTTGATTTCTGAGCCGTTATTCTTGATAGTGTCATTGTAGCTTTGCATACAATAGGGTATTGAACTATAGTAGTCTATTAATATTTATACGATTTTTTCTAGTACAAAAAGTAAAGGATTTTTTAATACAAATATTATACTAAAATTTATTAGATACTCACATAATAATTATATAATAATTACTTATCGTATCAACTAAGTAATGAACAGCATTTTGATTAAATTGTTTTAATTCATATTATTGTTATGAAAGTATAATGTTTTTCTTGAAGTGCAAAGCAGTATGTAACGGTTAAGTATTTTGTGAATAATACTTTTTCTCGTGGTAATTTTTGTGTTTTGTATCTATAAAACATAGTTTATTGAATTAATATAATAATAAAATATTTTTTAAATAGTTACTTAAGATTTGAATATATATAGTATAAATCAATAAACGTTTAACTTTTGTAAATTAGATACATATGCGTGCAGTATATTATATATTAGAAATGATTGATGACAAGAATTTCTGCGTATAAAAAAAAATATATCTAGCCATGATAAAAAGAAAACGATTATTCTTTCGAAATTCGGTATTTCCAAGTTTATGATTGCTGAAGTTAAATAGAAGAATTAGTATAAATAAATTGATAATTTTTTTATCTTTACGAATTAAATTAATTTATCATTTTATAATTATAATTTTTCGTTCTAGATTTTCTTTTATATTAGATTTTATTTATAGGAACTCTTCGATATTCCAATTAAAATAAAAGACTGCTTCATGTAAAAAAATGCAAAAAGGTAATGAATTTTTTTTTAAATTTCAGAGACCTCCTTAAACCTGGCGCAAATAGAATAAAGCAGTCGACAACTTGGTAGAAAAATGTTGGGCCAGGTGCTGATCATAGCGCTGGCCGCACAGGCGGCCCTGGGAGCGCCGAGCGGCTGCACCGAATTCTGTGACGATAGCCAGCCGGTCTTAGGCAGCACATCGTACAACGGCGCCAAGAGTTCGTATAGCAGCTACTCCAAGTCCAGTTACGGATCAAGCTACTCGAGCAGACCTTCAGCGGTTGTAGGCTTAGGCTCCACGGGAGGTCGCCTTGAGACCCTCGATGAGAACGTGATCGGAGGACAACCAGGTTTAAATCGTCCAGGATCCTGGCGAGATGAGAAGCACTACATAACTGACGATGGACATGGTCAGATGAGTTACCGAGCTGGTCAGACGGTCAGTGACAACGGCTTCTCTAAGTTTGCGGAACACAGTTACAGCTATGGGAGCCACGACTCGCACGCGCCTCTCGCTAATTCGCAAATCCTGAGCACCAGTGAATTCAACCGCGAGCTCCAAAGCATGCGTAGTCGCATTGCCAGTTTTATGGGCAGCTACGCTCTGGGCTCGAACTTCGGCGTTCCAGCCACCTCAAGTTCCCTCCAGGAATTTAAACGTAAAGCCGGGCTCATCAGCAGCCAAATGAACGATGTCTGCAATCAGGTGGACGTCGGTAGTAGCATGTACCAACAGATGCAGCAGATGATGCAACAGTTCCAGCGTGACGTGGAGACTCGCCAGCGCGAGATGGAGGCGGTCATCTTCTCGTCCACGAGCACTCGAGGTAGCTTTGGTCCGAGTACTGTCACCGCTCATTATCCTACCGTTCAGACCTCTCCTGCCGAAGTTGAAAACATCTACCATCAACAGCAAGAACTACAAAAGCAAGTGCGATTGCAAGAGCAACTCAAACATCAGCAACAGCAGCAACAGCTGCTGCTGCAGCAACAACAGCAACAGGAGCGCATTGAGAATCAGATTGCCAAGATTCAAGGCCAGATCAGTACCTTCTACACAACATTCAATCGGCCTGATACAAGCGTGCAGTATCAACAGGATCTTAACAGTCAGGTGGATACAATCAACCAGCAGCTAACCGAACTTAGTCTAGATTCGTACCAGAATGAGTCCGAGCGACAGCGGATCGAACAGATAAAGACCCAGTTTGAGTCGTACGTAGGGCAGATCCGCTCGCACATCCAAGATCTGGAAAACCGTAACCGCGAAGAGGAGGCAAGACGCAGGGACAGGGAGCAGAAGCTCCAGCTGGAGAAGCAACAACGTGAGGAGAGGATACGCGCCGAACAAGAGGCACAGAACCTACGACTCCAGCAGGAGGAGGAACAACGTGTTCGACTCCAACAAGAGGAGGAGCAACGCGCACAGCTTGCGGCCCTGCAGCAACAGCAACAAGCACAGCAACATGTGCAGCAACAAGCTCCGCATCACGTGACGGGCTCCGTTCAGGTGTCAAGCTCCTACGAGCACAGCATCAAGGGCACCTACGGCTCGCAAACACCGAATGGCGGCAGTAGCAGTTCCGGCTACCGGTTTGGTAGCGAACGGTACACGCGACCCTCGCAACCGATGCAACCCCACGTGGACATGACGGCTGCGATGAGTCGACTCCAGCAGGACCTGAACCGGCTGCAGACCCAGGTGAACAACTTTAACGTGTACACGATGCGGCTGACTGCCGGAAATAGCGCGAGCGTCGTGAACGAGGCGGAGCGCGAGGCCAACAACCTGCGCCAGAACCTGGAAAACCTCTGCGAGTCGAGCAACAGCTACCAGAATGAGGGCATCCTCTCCAGCGCGGAGAACTTACGCCGGCGTTTCGAAGAGATGTTCCGCTCGTTCCAGAGCCAGGCGGCTAGCTACACATCGGGCTCCGGCTACGCCCGCTCAGCCGGCTATTCGGCCTCCTCCTCCTACGGGGCGAGTGGCTACTACTCAGCCTCGCGGGCGCCCCGCATCTCCAACGTCGAGTACGAGCATTCCAAATCGACAGACGTCGAGCTTTTGAAGCGACCCAGCTCCTCACAGCGGTATACCAATGCCGACGTGGACTGTGTCGAGTCGTACGCGGGCCAACCCTGCGTCAACCAGCCGGCGAGATACCGAAGAGACACGTCGGGAGGTAAATAGGTGCCAGGACCACGAGCACGACGAGCACCCAGCCCGCGCAGACCCGGGCTGCTTCCCCGCTACTGAGAGAATTTTATCTTGCGTCTCACTCGATCGGCTGCCCTGCCTTCCCAATCCTGCCTTCTTTAAAGCTCCATCGCTTGCAGCATGCAGGTATCCGTTTAGTTGCGCTCTACTAAACCACCTGTTGTCTATCTTGACAAAATCTTGAGTGTATACAACAACAGAGAGATGAGTCAAATATTACAAGTAACGCAATCATGCCTTGGGAAGTCACATCATTGTATACACATTAATGTCAGATTAAAATGATTAAAATAAAAAAATTAAAATTCTCTCAGTTTCAAAGAAAGCAATGTTACCGGATTAAATATCCACGAAATAAAAAATGCTAAAGATACCATGCACCGAATTATGACTATTTAGTTCGCTAGAGAAAAGAATCAACTTCGAACTTCTGCAATGTGTTTAAGATTACCTTTGTAAATTGTCTTTTGACTCATAGAGTTGAAACTGACAATATATAGAAATTGAGTTACGAGTTTAAGTATTTTATTATCTACTTATCATCTTTTTGTTGTACGTTTTATAACCTTTCTGTCGTTTTAAACACCGCCATAATAATCAATCATGAACAATTGACTAGCGTGTGCGTTGTGCGAATTTCTCGTTGTATGCGTAACCATTTACCGAGATTTAGTATTGCACATATGCTTCATTACAATTAATTATCTTACACTTATTTTAGTTAATTTGATATTTGTATATTTTTTATAAATCTTAAATAAAAACATTACATTACCATATAACATGCCACTTTGCTTCACCTTTTTATGCCATATTTGCAACATTTATTTTTATTTCTTTATTTATATTTAAAAATATTAAATTAGGTAAAACATTATTTTTTCCCAAAACAATATTTTAAGATTTGTTTATTTTTTAATTTAACATTTCATTAATGAAAACAGTATGTAGCATTCATCATAACGTTGTATGTTGACCATAAATTAACGCTTATTGCAGAATAAATTATAAGTCTTTTTAAGTACACTGCATAAACTGAAATATTCATTAATTAAACATCCTTTATATTTTTATGAAAAAATAATTAAATATGCATTAAATTTTTATTTTATCTTCAATCATTAAATCAATTATTATATAAAGTTGGGAATAAAATAAATTGATACATTTTCCAATAACAATTTTCCTTAGATTCATTTTTTACTTTACCTTCAAGAAAAGATTATAAATTTTACACCGTTCATTTTTCTCTGTTTCAGAAAAATTTGGCCCTTTTTTCTATAGAAATATCCCGTTGTCAGATTATTCACAACAAAATAACCCTATTTTCGATGATATTCACCAAACCAATAGAAACTCAGAAGTACTTTTAACTCGACAAGAGGAATTTTCACAAATGCATCTCAACAATGAACGATATTCTAATTTGCGAAACAAACCCTACCCACATATAAGTAAACTGAAAAATACAAATAGTGAACTGGAAGGAGTAAGCCAAAGTGTTGTTACTGTTGAATTACCGTCAGACGACCAAACCGTACAAAAGAAAGAGTTGAATACACAGATAATTCAAAGGCTAGCTGAACAGAAAGATCAAAAATTACGTAGGAATCATTCTATGATAGTAGATTTAACGAAGGTGCCAAATGCTTTTGATGATTACTACAGGCAAGAAAATTCAAATTCTCAAATCAATCGACCATCTATTTCTACGGATAATTTAAGTTCAAAACAGAGACTAGTTTCTCAAGATTTATCACAACAAATAAACTCTGGATTACACGAAGAATTTAAATCTCTGGAAAATTTTTCAAATGAAGATCTCGATGATGTTCGTAACGTTCGAATAGGTATTCAACAGCCTATATCCAGAAACTTAGAAATAAATGGAGATTATCATAAATTAAGAATAAACGATCAAAATGCAGAACCTTTACAAAAAGTTGAAAAATTCGAATATGATCAAGACCATGAAACATCTACCATAGAAAATGGTTTTACCCACGAAATTTCAAAATTACAAAAAGATTTCCATAAAAAAAACGATTTGCAACTTTCTGAGTATGAACAAACGCAAAAACTTGAAAATTTTAACAATAAAAACTTAAGTCAACAAACATTAAGTCAAATTGATATAAATCATGAAAATAATGAAAGACTATCTTCTACACACAAAACCCTTATACCTGAAAGATTTATTCCATTTAATAATGATTTAGGAAAATTTCATTCTGCACAAAAACATGAAAACAAAACAAATATTCCTAGAAAAAAAATCAACAGTTCAGAATCATCAGATGAGTATGCCAGTAAACATTTCTCACTTAATAGTCAAAGTGAACAAATATTGAACAGTACAGAAAGTAATATAGCAATAGAAGTTCCAAATCAAACACCTATACAAAAACCAAAATTAGCTTCAAGATATGCAAGACCATGGCAAGTAAGTCAAATCCATAACATACCAAATTCAGAAGAGTATCAACAGAAACCAAAAGAAGATAAAGAAAACAATGTTACTCAAAAATTTAATTCTTCAAAAAGTGCTAATATTCAATTTGATTTGGACAAGACCTCCAGATCTTTTCGAGGAGATCTACCAGGGATTTTAAATTCATTTAAAAATGAATCATTACTTAATCAATTAAGTACATCTAACCATTCTAACAAATTTAATAACCAAAGAATTCAACACAATTACAAAGATTCTCAACAATCTAACTCTGACAACCAACAAAAAGAAATTGATCTAAGTCAAAGCATAGAATCATCTATTAAAGAGGACATCAATTTTAATCAAAAATCTTTATCCACTCAATTTGACAAAGAGCAAGAAAATATTTACCAATTTCATGAACCCACAGAATCTAATTATTATGATCAACAATCAATTAAATTTGAACCCAATTATCAATTGGAGCTTAATAAACAGACTGAATTTAATCAACATATAGAACAACCTTCAATTAGACAATATAATCATAATGACTTTAGTCAACGCAAAGAACATCAAGAAGATTTTTCAAAAGTAATACCATTAAATAAAATAACCTCAATGAAAGAATGGCCACAAATAGAACCCACTACGACACCTCAAACATTATTAAAAAAAATAGGTCAGAAGTTAACAAAGGTTAAAGACAAGATAAAAAGTATCTTTGGATAGGATTAAAATACTATGTACAATAAATATCAACAATTTTTATATTAATAACTTGTGTTATAAATTACTTTTAATTTTTAATTTGAATTTATTCTTGAAGGACATAAAATATATTTCATGCAAGTAAATTATTTTTTGTGCTTCATACTATTATAATAGATATTAAAAATATATTATTGAAATATTCAATATAGCCTTCAGTTGTTTCATTACTTTAAAAGTAAAGAGTACATTCAAAATCACATACCTCTGGTAAGCTCTTAAAAAATCTCACAAAACTCTGTTGAGATGTTGAATCTATAAATAAAAATAAAAATTAAAAATCACGTTTTCTTTAATTTTTTTTTTCAAAGGTTATAAAATACAAACCCATGTCAAATTGCTTATTAGGTTGTACAGCCATTTTTGATTATTTTGTAATTATGACTGTAATTATTTTGAAATAAAAATGATACTCAACTTTACAAAAATACTCTTTCAAACTATCTTTTTTAAAAATAAGTAGAAATGAACATGTTTTTCTTTCTCTTTTCCCGCGCTCATATTATACTTGATCATGCGTATATTTTCTTACTACTCATTTATATATATGTATGTACATATATATGTACATATATATACACACATAACTCTTTACTCATTGGCTTGCTGCAAATAGCGCGATAATTTGAATAAGATAAAAACTTTACTTTAAAAAGTGTGTTAACATGATTAAAATTTCTTAATTTTAATATTTAGCTGACTATTATTTTTATTTACATAAATTCTATAATTTTTCTAATTGAAAGAAACAACATAATAAAAATACACAAAATAAATTTTATTACAATTAAATGTATACAAATTTTAACAATAAGATATTCAAAGTTTCATTAAACTTTTATTATATTTTATATAAAATTTTTATTTAGCTTTGAATTCATCTTTTTTTGATCTCAAAATTTTCATTGTTTCAACTGGATGAGTTGTTCTACAAAATTCTTGAACAGTATTATTGCAAACTCGCATAAAAGGATTCGTTAATTTTTCATCTCCTATTGAACTTGGTACAGTAGGAAGGCCACGTTCACGTCTGTCGCAAGCCCACTTACGTTTGGTTTTCATGTCACAATTGTCTGGCTCCACACAAAGTGCAAATTCAAGATTTGATGTTGTGTACTCATGACCACAATAAACACGCTGGAAAATCACAAATAATATTATATACATTGTATGTAATATTAATTAAATAATATAATAAAATAAAATCCTACAGTATCATCTGGAAGTTTTGATAGAATTTCATTTAAAGATTTATGCATATCCTCGGCAGTTCCTTCAAAAAATCTTCCACAACCACTAGAAAACAAAGTATCACCTACGAAATTCATTATTTATTTGTGTTTCATTATAAGTTACATGAACTAATTAAATAATGTATAAATCTCTTATTTACTTACCTGTAAAAACAGCTGGTTCTGAACCATATTGTGTGACATAGTAACAAATGTGTCCATGTGTGTGGCAAGGTGTATGTAAACATTTGATCTCAATGCTTCCCATTTTAATTACTTCAAGATGACTAACTTTGTGGGTTAATCCATCAATCCTATCATCTCCTCCATAAACTTGTACATGTGAACAGCTTTTTACTAAAGATTTATTACCACTGGCATGATCCCAATGATGATGAGTTGTTAGGATTTTTGTCAAAATACCATTTTGAGCTTTTACTGCACACAATATTTGATCAGGATCCACAGGATCAATGGCAGCAATTTCTCGTGTACTTTCATCTATTAGCTATACATACCAAATAGAAACCTTATTAATAAAAACTAAATCTATTTTATTTAGAATCAAATAATGATATGATATTGAATTCGATATTGATAGATTCTACAAATGATATTTACAAGATACATGTAATTATCTTCAAGAGCAGGAATAGCTTGAATCTTCATCTTGTTGTGATTTACTATGTATGGAAAACTGTTGATGACTCTTTTATTAAGTTGATTTACAGGAATATGCTTTGCTGAAAGTACAAAATAACCTAAATAAAGTATTTCCAAATGTAGTTTCAAAAATTTTAAGAAATTCTAGCTACTAAATTTCGTTTAATTTAAGAATATAAAAGTTTATATATATATGTGTGTATATATATATATATATACAAAATGCAGAGTATTAATTAAAATTAAATGAAGCATTTTATACCCTTATTGTAAAGATAATGCAGTCTAGTTTTCAATTGAGATGTATATAAAAGCAATGTGGTTCCAAGCATGATTTCATAGATAGTTTTAAATTTGAATTATATTTAATTTCTTAGAAATAACTCAAAATTTAAGGAAACCGATCGTGTATTAAACAAATGCGTTAATCATAACTTTGAAATTTAAGCTTACTTCCGACTTTCTTAAATTCCAAAAAAGTAAAAATAAAAAAACACTCACGAATTCATATTTAATACAACATAAAGAATATAATACGCGATTTTATACGACAGTCGTTAGTGTAACCATTTTATTAAATCCACGATATTCATATCTCGATATTTATCTACTCCCGTTTACTTAAGTTGAATAGCGGGGTCTTCAAATACCAATAATGTAATTCTTTTTAGAAATTAAGAATAATAACATTATCTTTAAAGTTCAACTATTATGTTTCAATATTATTATTTTACTTTAATTCGAGAATCACTAAAATTGGTGAATTACCGCAACTATGTCTCGATAGTTGCTTGTCAGTGAAGTAAAATGTGTATGTTTATTGCATAGAACCGCACAGATCTCCAGATATTCAATATAGTAGTATCAGAGAGATGGATGTTTTTAAAATATTGAATTTTCACAAAGGTGACATAAGATTATTTCTTACTTGGCTGTTGTCGCTCATTAATATGCTATACAAGCGGACAGACGTCACCTTGATTGGATGTGCATTCGGCGTTATGCAAGTATATATATGCAGGGCGCAGCCGATATTATAATAATTGATGAATGAAGTTGAGATTGGTTTTAGCTCTTGTTCCAGAGTTCAGTTTTTCAGGTTCGATATTTCAGTATACTATGAGTAGAGTCGAGAATTGGATTTTAGTAGATTTGTTATTTATTAGCACTGTTAGGTGTAATTCTGCAAAATCACAATGTCAAATAGCTCGAGAAAAACTTTTTCCAGCTTATTTCTCACTTTCCTGAGCTTGAATCTGTTTCAATTGCTCTCTATTGGATATATTCTATCACGATCTCAAAGTTATTGTCTGCAGATTGTTATTTAGATCCAAGAATCTCAATCAGCTGGTGTGTGACTAGTTACAAAGGTTGCACAAGCAGAAAGAATGACCTGGTATGACCATGCTGCTTTATCGAATATAATGCACTAACATATAGAAACCTTGCCGGATTCCGGCTTAACCTCAAACATTTAAAAAATGTAAACAAGTGGTTTTTGACAATCAGTACTTTATAAAAATACACTAGATTTTATGTTATTAATGTGCTATTAATTATATTAAGATGACTGCAGGAAGTTCCAAAGATCTTATAATTATCAACGACGACGAATATCAAGGTTTTAAATGCTAAATATTTTTATTATTATTAATACGAATAATAGTAATAATATTAACATAGAGAAATAGGTGTAAAAAATAGTAATACATAATAAATTAATTTACCTAGTTTTTAAATGGTAAAATTCTAATTTTTTTAGTCACTGAAGAAGATGAAATTGCTGCTATTAACTATGAATTAAAACAAATAGAATGTGAGCAGCAGAAATTGGAAGATCGTAAGAAAGTTTTACTTGATCGGAAACAAAAGTTAAAAGATAATGCTTTGCTTAAAAGGAGTGTTACCTTGGCTAAAAAGAATTGGGATACAAATAATTTTTCTTGGTCAAAGGATCTTCGCAAAGCATTAACTGAGGTTTTCAAAATCAAGGAAATGAGGCCTTTGCAATTGCAAACTATGAATGCTTTCATGTCAAATGAAGATGTTATTCTTGTAATGCCAACAGGTGGAGGAAAAAGTTTATGTTATCAATTACCTGCAGTGGTAAGCAAAGGTGTCACAATTGTTGTATCTCCTTTAGTTGCTTTAATGGAAGATCAATTGCATGGATTGCAAAAATTAAATGTAAATGCAATGATGTTAAATTCCAAAGCTCCAAAAGAAAATGTGAAAGCAGTTATGACTGGATTAGTTGATAATAAATCAACATTACGATTAGTGTATGTTACTCCAGAATATATGGCAAAGTCAAATCGATTTATGAGTAAATTGCAAAAGGCTTTTGAAATGAAGCATTTAGATCGCTTTGCTATTGATGAAGTTCATTGTTGCAGTCAATGGGGTCATGATTTTAGACCAGATTACAAATTTTTAGGAATTTTAAAATCGATGTTTCCTGGGATACCTATTCTTGGTCTCACAGCAACAGCTCCTGCAAAGATTATTGTTGATGTTCAAAAAATGTTAGATATACAAGGTTGCCTTCTGTTAAGAGCATCTTTCAATAGACCTAATTTATTTTATGAAGTACGTCGGAAACCAAATGAAAAAGAAGCATGCCTTGAAATGATTATAAGTTTATTACAAAATAGGTTTGTACGTTATGTTAGTAAAACATAGTTATTTAAAAAGGTATTTGAAAGAACATAATAGATAATTTTGTTTTGATTTTGTAGATTTAAAGGGAAGTCTGGAATAATTTACACAACAACAATCAAAGAGTCTGAACAACTGACAACAGATTTGAGATCACATGGTTTAAAAGTTGGCTGTTATCATGCCATGTTAGAACCTCAATACCGTACCAAGGTATATTCAAAATGGTTTTCTGGAGAATATCAAGCAGTAGTAGCAACTATAGCTTTTGGTTTGGGTATTGACAAGCCTGATGTAAGATTTGTCATTCATCATTGTCTTTCCAAATCGATGGAAAACTTTTATCAAGAAAGTGGCCGAGCTGGACGTGATGGGCAAAAATCAAATTGTATATTGCTTTATCGTTTGATGGATGTTTTTAAATTAAGTACAATGGTATTTCAAGACAAGGTTGGCTTGCAAAATCTTTATAAAATACTCGGCTACTGTCTTGACCAAAGTTCCTGCAGACGTAGTCTGATTGCTACTCACTTTGAGGAGACCTGGACAAAGGATGATTGTAAGGAAATGTGTGATCACTGTAAAAAGTCTAAAGAGAAAACGCAAATTGATATTGCACCATACTGTAGGTATCTATATCAAATAATAAGCAAAGCTGCGCAAGGAGAACAAAGACTGACGCCATTAAAATTGGTGGATGCTTGGTATAACAAAGGAGCAACTACCTTGAGGGTAGCCAGTGTTCCAACTCCAAAGTTTTCCAGAGAGATTGGAGAGGCTATTATAGGACACCTGTTGATCAATGGATATTTACAGGAAGATTTTCACTTTTCGTCGTATACTACATTGACTTACATAAGTAAGGGACCAAAATCTGGATTGGCTTCTGTTAATGATCACAAAATTATGATTGAAATATATGATCATTGAAAAAGTTTACTTTTTATTGAAAGAACAAATGAAGGAATTTGTAAATAAGTAAACTCTTATGTACATAAACACTTCTAGGATAGTTAATATAAACTTTGAAATATATTTGGAAATTCCCAAATTTTAAATTGGTCAGTGTTTAAGACTTTGTCAACTATTTATTTTATAAATTGTACAAAAGCACAAAAAGCTAGAATTTTCTTGAAAACTATTGCATTCATTGCTAATGCAATTACATTGGTTTCGATAGATTTACCACACTGTAAAATATATACTTTTGCTCAGTACTGTAGATGTACGTTTTAAAATAATATTTTTGTATTCCTAAAACGTATTATGGCCAGTTGTCATAATAATTGTCTGAACAAAAACAATCGCGCGTTTAAATATATTTTTGATGTTTTACCCCTCTTTTGAGGCGAATATGTCAATATTTTTTAATGAACAAATAAATAATTTTTAATTAATCTCGGCTAGTTTTCATGTGATTTGAAAATCAGATCCATTTTCAATGCGTGGATTTATCTATACGAAGACACGTAGTCTTCCTCTAAAAGTGAAAAAAGTTTTAAACGATTACCGCAAATAAAATTCGAGTTTTTAATACGCGAAAGTTAGATCTCGTGGCTGGGCTATCAAATTTCGAGAGCTTTACACGAAGAAATAGCGGGACGGCTTGTTGACGGATATACATTGAGGAAAGCTCCGTGTAAGCTCCTGTTTAGCCGGGGGTCGCCTGGAAAGCGGCAGCGCGCTTGGGACGCCGGCAAAGCGCGTGACGCGCGCGCGCCCGACTCGGCAGGCAGATCAATAAAAAGCCGCGCGTCGGCGGCAATCGCGGGGACAGCGCTCAGTCGAGGCTCTGGTCGCGCGCGAGCCGCCCGCGCCTACATATCGATCCCGCGCTCCTTGTTGCCAAACACGCGGCCCCGCGTCTCCCCAGGAGGCGAGACTGCAGCCCACGGGCGCTTCGGTGAGGAGCAGGGCCACGGTGAGGGCGAGCGACCCGGCGTCCGAGGATCGACCCGAGTGCGACTCTGGCGCCGACACATTGGGGAATCCGTGGCTTGCACGGGAGTAGGTGCGCTGCGCCGAGGGTCGTTGCGAGGGACCCGCAGCCAAATCGTCGCGGGGTTGTGCGCGCGTAGTGGCATCTGCCCGTAGGATTGCCTGTACAGGACTCAGCGCGAAGCCGTTGTGTGCCGTTAAGTGCCGTTCGTCCTTGAGTGGAATCCTGCGAGACAATCTACGTTAATTGCGGGAGACCCTGTAGCTAGTTGTTGTCCAACGTGCGCATTATCGTCAGCCGGAAAAGATGCGCTATCGTGTCAACTCATGGAATTGAAAGTCGCGGCGGCTTCGTGCGCGAGCAACCGTGACTAAATTTGACCCTATTTCGCGGCCCTGGCTAAAAATGCAAGAAGATATACGGGCTCAGGGCAGCTCGTAAAAATTCAATTTGCTTGCCCCCTGAAGCCTAGCCCTCCTATACTGCAGTGCGATTCTATATGTGCGTACGAGTGTTAAATATATGTGCGCACGCGGATTATGGTTTCCCGGCAACTTTCGAGCCTCGAGGGAGGAAATGTCCTTTCCGGCAATCATACCACCCCTCTATAAGAATGTCAATTTGGGGAGGACTCGTGGGGCGTTATATCTACGACCTTCGCCTACGATCTCGTGTATGGGCATTATCAATATGTACGTGAACTCTTAACGCGAAGATTAAGTAATCACCACGAAGCAGGAAGTAGATAACAATTGTCGCGTGGGAAAAAACCTTCTTGGTCAAATGGTTAACCTTGCTGTCGATTTATTATCCATCGGACAGGTTAAAAGTGGAGATTTTATTTTATTGTTATTAATTTTATTATAACAATATCATTTTGAATTAAAACAGATAAGAATTACAATAGAGGGGCTTTTAACGTATTTTTACTTTCTGAGTTAGTTATATTGCTTTTTAAATCTTGCAGATATTTGTTTTCGATTCGATTTACTTCCTTATTATCGAATAATACTGTATTGACTTTGATTGTGACGAATCATTAACTGTACACACGATCACGCTTAAAATACATTTAATTTAGTTTTTGCACAATGTTCCCAAAGTGTCATTGAGAAAACCTGTTTAAAAGATATTTTGAACGGTAAATCTTAATCGATTAAATGCTCTTTTATTTCATATTGGACCCAGGCAAAACTTTACCATTTAACGGTGCCGCGCGTTCAATGTTTTATCCACCGTGCAAGAAGTAACATCGGACGTAAAAGTATCCCCCATGAGAGTGCAGAGCAGCAATACCCGATGCCTGCACCAGGTACTTTTTATCCCATAAAAACGCCGAGTCACGAAAGTGCAGCACCGCGGCCGCGATAAATCATGTCCTGCGCGAGTATTTTGAGCAACGAAATAATTTGAGCAGCTTCTGCGGGGGGTCAAGTTGCATCGAGCAGCTTATTTTCTCATTCAACGTCCTAATTAGCAGATGCGGTATACAGTACGCGTGCCATGCAAAGTGGCCTAAATCTTAGGAGGGCGGCCTTGTTACGCCGGAAGCGGCACTTATGCAACTTTGGAGGGCCGCGCGGCTAGCCTCGCTGGAATCGACGCGAATCTCGGCCGGACTATTTGAAAGTCGTTAGGTGGGATAGGTCCGAGCCGAGGTCCGAGCGGTGTTTCGGCGCGTGCCCCGATCGAGTTTACGGCCATAATTCGATCGGAATTGGATCGGTCGCTTCTTCTGCGAAGAGCCGAGTTTCTCCGGGGCCTGCAACCGTGTGCCTTGCCGAGCGATTTCTCGCGGGAAGGAGAGGCAGGTGCCGTAAAACGGCACGGCGGCCGTAAAGTCGCGGGCGTAAATAAAGAATTAATGCCCGGCGACTATCCAGTCCCAGGAAGAAGAGAATTTTCTCGCAGGTGAGATTGAGAGGAAGCCAAGAGCTTGCCTCGGAGGTCTGCGACGCTGCCGCGATGGCTCCGAGGATGGCTCGGAGTTTCCAGCCCCCGGGAAACAAACCTTAATGCTGCCTTGCTCGTATAGCCTGGGATTTGGGCTCTAGGGACCCAAGGTCTTCCCTCCACAGTGGTAGAGTTTCAAGAGGGTTAAAACCTCGCATTGTCTGCCAGCGGCAATATGTACTTTTTCACGATAATGCTCTATTGTGTGTTATTGTCGCGTCCTCTTCATTGTTTGATTCTTGCCAAAATACATTTTCTACCGAGATGGAATTATTCTCCAGAACCGTTATTCGAGGAAACTAATCTTTCATACTAAACAAGGACCATTGTGTTTAGCGTATAATGCGTTTTTCTACACTTGCGCTTTTTCTGTGCAATAAAAAACCTTTTTGAGCTTGTTGCATTCGGAAACAAATTCGATGGTAGACTTTGAACTATCTCATAGTTTGTATAGCATGTGCGTTTATTAAATTGAGTCGTCAATCAATAATATTATTCGATAAATGCAATAAAAATCATTGGAAATAGAAACAACATGTTAAAAACATAGCATCACTAACATAACTTTGTTCAGAAAAATCTTTTATTTAATCAGCAGTTGTACCTCGAATGGTATCCTAAAAACTGATTTAAATTTAAATATCAATTTTATCGATATGGTCGTCTAATAGCTTAAAAATTTACTAGACTTTTGTCAAAGATCAAAATAAAAAGGAAGAGATCAACTTCATAAATTTATGTGGATCTATCCGAGAGATATATACTGCGAAAGTTAACTTATCACTTTCTCTTCAAAGGTCTTACATTCACGGTACACTTTTATTTCCATTTCCATTTTTAATATATTAGATAAGAAATTAAGGAAAAAAATCAACAAAATAGTGTATACCATAGTATTTAAAACTATAATTATTTAATTATAACTAATCGATCTCTTTCTCGCTTTTTTACTAAAATTACTGTACATGATATGTGGTAATTTGTGTAGTTTAGCGAGTGTTTTTATGAAATTTTACAAAATGTATGTCGCAAGCCAAGGACGAAGTATGGAAACTTAATTTGCACCCAACTCGCACCCTCGTTATCTTTTGATAAAGGCGCGCGTTGTAAGTGAACGTATCGTCCGGTGAACAATAACGACGTTGCGCGAGCGTCGACCGGAATTCGCTACTCTATCTCCCGACCGGTGCGGCGGCGTACCTATCCTCGCAAACAAAAAAGCAAAATACGAAGGTGGGCTTTTAAAACGGCGCTGTCGACTGCTAATCTTATTATGGATCGGGGCTAATGGGGCCGTCGACCTTTGCGGCTGCCACAATGTCTTTCACGGCCAATTTCTCCTTGCGAGGATTCATTTTTCGGCCGCGCGAGCCGTTATGAACTGTACGCGTCGTTCGCGAGAAATCAGGCGATGCTCCGAGCGATGCTCCGATGTTTACATAGACCGCTCTCGCGGAAATCTTCCTATTATGATAAGGCTGTGACGCGCCGCTCTCGTAATTCGATTCGGGAGTGACTCTGCGAGTGTGCGCGCACTACCTACTTTCCTTCCCTCGTAAATATTTATTCGCCTCAAAATAAATGGGCTCTTTAATTTAACACGACCAAAGTACAAATTACTCGCGACGCGCGGCGAATTATTCAATCGACCAATTATTGCCTACTCGCTCGACGTAAAGTGCATTCAACAAGTTTGTTTTATTACGCGATATGCGTATATTTACACATATATTCTATGATTGTGCGTTGCTGCGCAAGTTGATCATACGTACTTTCTAATAATAGCAGAGCTTTCTTAATTCAGCTGTTATTGGGGATAATCGAAGACGATAAAATAAAGTGAGATTCTCTTGAGTTAAATTACCGCGAAGCGCTGGTCGAGTGTTAGTCTCTTCTAAGTACTTAAGCGTGTTTAGTATACAAGAACAAGGCAACGGAAGATCGATTCTTACGGAATACATACATAATCTTGAGTGCGGTTATGCCTTAAAGAGTCTTAACACTTGGAGAGGCGGGCGTCGAAAAAAGAAGCCGGCCTCGAGGCAGGGTGGCAAAGTCCGGTCGGTGGGCGCGTGCGCCATCGGTTACCACCGGCTCGCCTGTAGCCCATAGCGAAGTCGGCGAGAGCGATCGAGGCATCGGGCGCGCAGTGCAGGTCCCTCGCAAGCCACCAGCCGGAGCTTACATCTAATTTAAAATCGACTCTCTCTCTCTCTCTCTTCAGGGCCGAGGGAGAAAAGTAGGTATTAATAGCGGAGGTGCAGCGGGCCGGGCCGGTCAGCGATGAGGGCCGAGGGGGCCACGGGCCGGGCGCCCGGCTGCGGAGGCAGCGCGCGGCCCTCGTGACGAGCGCGAGGTCCGCACAGGTGAGTGCCTGATGGGCGGCCTGCGCGCCTGCGACTAACGCCATGGGCTGCGCGCAGACACGCTGTTGCGACGGATTCCGCGAGAGTCATGGGCCGCGCTGAGCGACGCCGGCGATGGCATCTCGGCACCTCGGCAGGGGTGCGAGCAACGGCAAGCCCGCGCCCGGCCTCCTCGCCGCCCGGGAGACCCGCTGCGAGCTCAGCTTCTGCACCATGCCCCTGCCCAGCATCCTGAAGAAGGCCAGCAGCTACATCCTGGGGGAGAGCTGCCGCGATAGCCTCCGCGCCATGTACCAGGCACGTAGCCTTCCTCCCGCGGGTGCGCCCAGTACCCGTATCTACCCTCCAAATGCTGCGCACGCCCGACCTTTCGGGAATCGGCATCCAATGAATTCCGAAGTGCGATTACAGAAGATTCATCCGAGCTCTTACAATTCCTTGATCAAAACCAAGCAATTTCTATGTCCAATGTTTTATCGCTAAGAATCATCATTCGAGATCATACTTTTAATCATGTACATAAACGGAGAGTCATTAAATGGTCCAGTAAAATGTCCAAAACTCGATTCAATTTCTTTCACTCTTTTCTATGGAGCGAATCTTTCATGATTGTTATCTAATATTCAGAAACCAATGTCATTTGAGATTAATATTGATTAATCCTACCTCAAATGCAATTGTGTAAAAAAGTTCGCTTAAATGAATCTTCTGCGAGATCTGCCATTCGAGACAATATAAACATCGCGTGTAACGGCCTTTATAACCCTTGTCTCGAATTTCTCAACGATCTATCATTAAAAAAGTACAAAAACGGCAATTTAAAGTTTATTGTTTTGCCATTATAATTGGATTTCTTTCCGGTATACTTCTAGAATACATACATATAAATACTTTTACACAATTAACGTTGAGAATAAATATTTTAATCTTGCTATTTTTAGCCGAACGTTGTTTTACTTTTTTATATTGGCAATTTTATAACTTACTAACGAATGTCAACCCAACCAACCCAACTAATGCGTCTTGCATAATTCAGCACCTTGAAATAAAAATGAAAAGGTGAAAGGGAGGCGCGGTAATATAAAGGGGTTTGTCGACAGGACGGCGAGACGCTCTTCTGCAAGAACAACGTATGCGTGCACCCGCCGACCCTGATGCGCCAACACTGCGAGGTGGTGCACCACCCAGGCTACATGACGGTTACCTGCCGCGTAGACAAGGCCTCGGGGACGCCGACGCTCCACCTGAACTGGATCCCGAACACAACGCTGCGCAAGCACCCGGGCACCCTGGAGAACGCGGCGGCGCGTCGACTGGAGACGCCCAAAGAGGCCGAGGGCGAGGTGACCCCGGCCGAGCGCCTCGACGGCTGCCAGGAGGTCCGCGAGCCTCTCAGTTGCGCCGACTGCGAGCGCGTCTGCTCCGGCGGCGCCGCGCCCATCTCCAGCCAGCCCCAGACCCAGCAGACCAATGGCCCGGCCCTACCCCAAGCTCCAGCCACAGCCCCAAGCCCGGCCCCGGCCCTAGTCAGGTCCGACTCGGCCGACTCCGCCAGGATCGAGGAGAACGGCTGCAGCCTAGCCAGGGATGACCTCGCCCCCAAGAGCCGGAGCATGTCCCTTACGTCCACCTGCAGCCTCTCCATCACCATCTCCAACGAAGGTCAGTATTTTGATCTTCTGTATTGTAGTGGTAATTCACTTTCTCGACTCTGCAGACTGCAGGACCAGGCTGCGGTGAACCATACTTCATCACAAGTAGCCTAACTCAAGGCCTTTTACTACTGATCTATTTTTCTCCTTTTTTTTATTTATTCGGTATATTTAGAAGGAAATCATACTTTTATCACACTTTGAAATTTGCTTATTAAATGAAGCTCAATACGAATATTCACTTTTATGATATCTCATTAATAGTTTCAATCAAAAAAAATTTATAAATAAAAATGTGTCTTATACGGGAGACGATTACACCTACGTTTGTAAACAAAAATTTAGTACAGTTAAAAATGGATATAACCCAATTGTACGTGTTTGTAATTAATTCATACAAATGCAATCAATTTTTTTCCAAATAATATGATTAATTAATGACTTTAATAAAGCTTCAGTATAATATATAAATTTTTATGTTCACGATTTTAAAACAATATTATTAACTCAAAAAAATAAAAAAGTATGTATATTGTTATTGTAAAAACAGTGAATATGATATTCGAATATTATAATCTACAAATACTTCCTACAACTTAGGGTGATCTAAAGCTAAAGTAATGATTTATAATTGGTCCATAGAAGAGATCCCAACGTGGATGCGGACGCCTGAATTCCTTGCGCTGCAGCACAACTTGACCTTCCCGGAGAGTGCAACGGCGTCACCAGTGGCGGTACGCCGGGCTCACCGCTGCCGGCGCTTCTCCGTTGACCTGGGCCAGATGCGCTCGTTGCGGCTCTTCTTCGCGGACCCCGAGTGCACCTCGGGTCAGCTAGTGGTAGCGAGCCGCGAGAGCCAGTACAAGATACTGCACTTCCACCACGGAGGCCTCGAGCGGCTGGCGGCGACCCTCCACCAGTGGCACCAGTTGCTGAACCCCAATCTGAGCCTCGAGACCGAGGACTGCCTGCCTTACCGGCACTTCATGGTCTGCCGACCGGAGGTCGGCCGAGACGAGCTGCACCCGGAGGAAGGTCAGGTACCCATGGTGACCTCGCTCGCGTGGCGCGACCTTCTCAGCGAACGCGGCCAGGTCGAGGACGACCTCGCCCTGCGCAAGGGCATCTTCTTCGGGGGCCTCGAACCCGCCCTCCGCAAGATCGTCTGGCCCTTCCTCCTGCACTGTTACTCCTACCAGAGTACCTACGAGGACCGCGAACAGATCGACGCGATTCGCAAGCGAGAATACGGAGAGATCATCCGCCGCCGCGAGACCATGGAGCCCGAAGAGGCTGAACGCTTCTGGCGCAACGTCGTCTGCATCGTCGAGAAGGACGTGGTGCGTACCGACCGTGGCAACCCCTACTACGCTGGTGAGGGTAACCCCAACATCGAGGTCATGAAGTGAGTGTCGCGTTTTCTAATCACAAATCATAAGAATAAGTCTGAGGAATATTCAACCTTTCTGCAGGAATATCCTCCTCAACTACGCCGTGTACAATGGCCGACTAGGGTACACACAGGGCATGTCGGACCTGTTGTCGCCCCTCCTCGCCGAGCTCGACGATGAGGAGGCGGCCTTTTGGTGTTTCGCCGGCCTCATGCAGCGTTCGGTGGCCGTTTGCACACCCACGGATGTAGACATGGATCGAAATCTCTGTTACCTCCGGGAACTCCTAAGGTTGATGGTACCGCACTTCTATGCCCACCTCGAGAGGCATGCGGACGCTCTGGAGTTACTTTTCTGCCACCGCTGGATACTCCTGTGAGTGCAGCCTTGACGAACAAGGTCTTTTTTCATTTCAGACACTGAAACGTCACAGCGTGCTGCATAGTCAATGCATGATTACTATTCAAGTTCTACTCTATTCAAACGAGATAATATTCAGTATATGGCACTTTAAATCAATAGCAAATACACTGCATTATTACAGTACATTTGCACTCATTTCAATTAATGGCATAAATTAGTCATTAATTAGATTGTACTCTGAAACAAGAGGTGTATTAAAAATACAAACGTTTCTACGGAATTGATTAATTTTGTAAATCCATAGTAATACTAAAATGATTAAGTACATTATTATAGTAAAATCTTTCAAAAGTTATCGTAATCTCTTTAAATTGAATAAACATGTATAAAATGTATAACAATAATTTTTAAACTGTTCATATTTCACTGTATTTTCTAAAGATCTATAAAATAGATCGAATAATTGTATAAAAATACAATAGCTAATATATAAAAGATGAGATATAAATTAATGATAAATTATAAAAGTTGTATTTTAGGCTTTATAGTGATATACATGTATTAGACATAGACGATATCTAAAAACATTTCCTAATGTAAATAAGATAAATCCCTCCCCATCGTGCTTGTAATGCGCTGCTATATACATGGATCTGCGCAGGTGCCTAAAGCGAGAGTTTCCTATGGAGATGACGCTGACGATGTGGGAGGCCTGCTGGGTAAACTACCTCACGGACCACTTCCACCTGTTCCTCTGCCTGGCGATCATGTGCGTGTACGCGGAGGACGTCGTGGCTCAGGATCTGCGCACCGACGAGATGCTCCTGCACTTCAGCAGTCTAGCCATGTACATGGACGGTACGGTGATAGTGCGCAAAGCCCGTGGACTCCTCTACCACTTCCGCCTGCTGGACAGGCTGCCCTGCACCCTGGCCGGCCTCTGCAGGCAGTGTGGCCCCGGGATGTGGGATAGCAGCCACGACCCCGTTATCGAGTGCCTCGGCCACGAGGACGCGGACTGTCCCCACGCCGACAACTACTCCCGCGCCAACCTCGAGTGACCAACTGCGACGGTCGCTTTCTTATACAAACCTTACAGTGGGGAGATTCATTTCTCTCCCAAATAACATTGAGCTTTTTCAACTTGTCCGTTCGCGAGTTTTTCGTTGGAATGACCATTCTTTCGACCATAACCACATAAACAAAGATGAAACAACAACTAACATTTCGAGAAAAAATGTTTGGATTTTTGAATATTTATCGAGTACAAATTGTTTTGCGTTGAATGCGTAATTATTGCAATCGCTTATTTTATTCAAATCTAATCAGATATTCTAAAATTAAAAGTGGACGGTAATATTTTTAAATTTTAACTATATTTCTGAAAATGCACCCAACGATAAGTCTAGATATTAATTTAAGTAAACCCTTACATTAAGCTTTTTATAAGTGTTTGTAAAGTTTTTAAATTCAGTTTTATATATAGAATAAACACCAGTGTGAACAAAATAGAATTATAAACCTCGAAATCAAGTCACCATGTACTACTTCCATTGTTAATATACATTGTAGAAAACGGATTATTTCAAAGTAGAAAAATACAATTCTACTAGTGAATTGTGCTTCATATCTTAATCGTATATAATCAGATTTTACAGATTTAATCAGATAAACTATCTAAGTCAAGTCATGCACTAAAAGAATATTAAAAGTATTTATTAATTGATTGAAAAATCAGTAAATACGCAAAAAACCAATCAATTTAAAAGAACGAATATTTTTCATCTCTAGAATTACTTCACCTCATATCAAGATTGTTTATTGGATCATTTAAATCTGTGTGATATACTGACTATAAATTCGTAGATTGCAAATAAGGATAACCATTTAATTAAAATTGTACGTTTTTATTTTACATCGATAATTATAGATGAAAAATATATAATGATTAAAAGAATAAAATAAATGTAAAAAAATATTTAATAATCGTTTAAGTATAGGTAAAAAGAAACAAACAAAATTTTCAATAATATGAAAATCAGTATTTATGACATGGTACAAAATATTTCTGATAAATAAATATTAATCAGAACCTTACCTGTATAAATATATATCAAACAAAGAAACATAATCATCAGTATTTAGATTTATTTAAAATAAAAATTTGGCAAAGAACTTGGCTAAATATAAGTAAAAAAATGTTGGATAAGCTTTAATGCGTTGTTAAAAAAATTATTTACAAATTGTTAATCAATAGTTAGTATACAATTTATTGAAATCGTTATAAAATTATAATCCAGGTTATTAAAAATCAATATGATTAAATGGTTATACCTTTTGAGAAGATTAAGGAAGGATATCAATCAATGAATGCTGTGTATGCATATATGTATTAGTGTTTGTCGTATTCATTGAATATTGTTTTAATAATTATTTATATTAATATCTATTGCACTAGTTAAAAGCAACATTTAAATCTCCAATTGTTAAAAGTGAAAAAAGTTGCTTCGTACATAATGTGAGAAAATCCATGAGGTCAAGGTATACAGTACACACATGTGTGTTTCTTTAACGTTTGACCGCTTACCGATATTGTACATATACAACAAATGATACTAAAAATGTAAGTACTGCGAACAATTAAGCTATAAAGTACGTTAAAAACTACTTACACAGACAGTGCATTGCAACACAGTAAATATTAGAATTTAATTTTTCAGGCTTTAGTATCAAGATATATGCATATAAGATTTTCAATGTGTAAATAAGTTTTAAAAATAAGTTCATTGAAAAATTTAAGATTGTATCGACATTTTCAAAAATAAATTTTTAATTATTAAAACTTGCTTATAATTCAGTTGTAACATTTACATTCTTTATATTCTTCTATTTTTATTTTTATCTAAAAATAAAGCAATTTACCATATAGTTTAAGTTTATGTTAAAAATATTGAAGTTTTTTCATAATATTCTATTAATAAAGTACAATTTAGTCTTTTAAAATTCTGAATTTCTTAAAAAGTTGTAGGTAATGTTTATTTTAAAAATGATTTTTGAAAATGTTACGGAAATATGTGGAGAAGAAATAGTGTTTTAATTTAATTAAAATAAATTCTAATTCACTATTTATCGCTTACAACTATTGTACACAAACAACCGTGAAGTATTAGATACTAAGATAAAGTAAGAAAACTAATTAGAGAAGGAATGCAAATTCTTAGTACAAGATAAGACTGATGTCAACTAATTAAATAAAATAAAAATGCTCTCACACCAAAAATTAACGTTTATTCTGATTCTATTTTTTGCTCTACGGTCTTGAACATATTGAAATATAGTGATATAATAAAACCTGGAAAATAATATAATATATGCGTAAAGTTATATTTGCAATTGCGTATAATGAAATATTATTGCACATTTTGTCACGTCAAAAATCTATACGTGACCACTCCCATGACATAAAATAATAAAAATACTTGAATGTACATATATAAAAGTAATACAAAACCATTATAAGAATAATATAAATTATCAGAATGTTACACCAATTTAAAAATGCTAAATCATATCAAATTATTAAAACTATAAGGTTCATTGTTATAAATTTGCAAATATCGTACATTCTAATGCGTATACGCTTCTAAGTACTGTGGTAGTATAAATACGTAATTGAATTATAAATGATTACAATAAGATCTGCAATGATGAGCATAAAAAATGTATATAAATATTTGACGAACGGAATATACATTCATTTCTTTTTGGTGCATATAAAAAACATTCTAATTCACATAATAAAGTGCTGATCTTGGACCGAGTTTATAAGTACGAATGAAATCAAAATTAATAACGAAATAGAATATAACAATACATAAACCCTATTAACATTATTCTTAAATTACGATATTAATTATTTTAAATATTTTAATTTCTTCTGAACTACGATACTATTTTACATATAATTTTATATATTACGTCATTATATGCATATGATAACTATATTTGAGTAAAAATTCTCAGTGTTACTTTTATTTATATGACTACAAATCAACGATTATTTTTTTCAGTAATCAAATATACCTAATGCCTTATGCACCAAATAGTCTTCAAATATTTTTACATTAAATTACCATATTAAAAATATTACTTGTGTACATTTATGTAATACTGCATCATGAGCTTTGTTGAGTGTGTTCAACGATACAACACTTTCTTCATAACTTAACTATAAGATTATAATTATACAAATTGTAAGTATTATATACAACTTCATTCAATTAAACTTTATAATTATCAAAGTTTATTGATAATATAAATCATGTTTTTAATGTACATTTGTCTTTGAGTGTTGTATTTTTATGACTATAAGTAAAAAATTTTGACAATTAACATTTTAAATTCTTGACGTTGTACATATATCCATTGTTATCGTAACAAGCACGCATTTTCAAGTTCAGCAGACGAATATTTAATTATCCTAGAGATTATAAAATTGAACTTATACTCAAGATAAATTCTGATTAATTTAAAATTTGAAACCAAAATTTTATTTCATTAAATAACGATTTTTTAATTAATATATTTTTTTCGAATTTTTTTAAAAAGTTTTAATAAAAAAAAATGTAATACATTTGTAGGATAAGAGAATATGCATCGATGCATTTAATTTTATTCAGATTGATATAGACAAAAATAATTGCAAGAAAAGAAAAAAATAGTATGAGCAGGAACCTTCAATTTTAATGGATATCTTGTCTTGTTGGAATATTTGATAAGAATTCTATCTGTGTTAAGATATGTAAACACTTTTAAGTTTATAATAACAATCATAAGATGGAATATAATATATTGAAAAAATACACGAGTGATTCATTAAAAAAATTTATTCATTTACCCTTTTTGTTTACACTGGTCTGATTCACATTTAGATTTTTGTTAAATGTTACAAAAAAACATGAATTGTATATATAATAATACGTTAAGAAAAATATTGAATAAATATATAGAAAAAAATCATTCTTATATATAGGAGTAATAAAATATTTACCAGTTGGTATATAACTATGATTAATGTATCCTTAGATACAATTCAAATTATTTAAAAAAATTTTTGTGTATTATTGTCGGTTTTGTTCTGTTTTGGTGCATTTGACAACAAATGTGTTAATATTTCTATATAAATGCATATTCAACTTGCATCTATTTTGTTAAAAGAATCAATCTTTTCTAGTATCTCTCTCTATAGAATTTTATCGCAATAGCTATCACAGTCAAAATAAACCTTCTATTTACACTAGGGATAAAAAATGTTAAAATTTCTATTTCATTAACAATTTATGTACATTGAATGCAAACATAATTGCACATTTTTCAAAAATAGAATAAAAAATAAAATTTAATACTACTATATACTACTATTTTTTTATCCATAAAGCTTAGATTCATAAATTTTTACGTTTTCACATTTGATTACATGCATTCTGTACATACTCTCTTACTTATGAGTAATCATTGATGTCTGTTATTAGATGCTTTTCAATCAATGCAAGAGATATTGGTAACATGCAGGCCAATGTAAAGACTCCTAAGTAAAAAAATATAAACTTGTGGACAAATGGACTGGCAAATTTATTAAGTATGCCATTACCAATTGTTTCACTAGTCTGCTTTCTTGCATGATAAACTAAAAAGGTTGGTATTACATACTGAATTCCGACTCCTGCATAAGAACCAGTAATGCTCACTAATACAGTAAGATTTTGAGTACTCATAGCTATAATATAAGGAGGTATGACTGACAATATTGGAAACATGAGCTTGTACAGAAAACATTGATATAAATTATCTTTACGTAAAAACAATGATTGCAAATTATTCCGTAAAGTAATTGCAATTACAGGATAACTTGTACTTAGAGTAAAAACAGGAAATAGAGCAAGGAAGTATTGAATAATAGTTATAATCACATTATTACCTTTTGAACAATTTCGTGGACCAAAGTTTAAAGTATACAAATCATCTAGATGTTCAAAAGCAAAAGATCCTGTAAGCACCAATATTAAGTAGAAAAAAAATATAAGTAGAAAATCGAAAGCTAAAAAACGACGCAGTTTGGATTTATTTGAGATTGGTGCTATCAAGGCTGGTAAAGAATGATGGCACATAAAGGAGTAAACGCATACACTAAAAAGTCCAGGCAATCCTGTAAAGTTAAAATTAATAAAATAAATTATTATGTTCTTCAATTTATAAAGCTTTATTGATTAGCTATTTATTTGAAATTTACCGGTATAATCAGCAATTTTTGGTTTTCCTTGGGGACCATCAAGTATCAATTTAGTTGTTGCATAAATAATCATTGTTATAAAAGCAAGCCATCTCATTAATAAAGTTAACATTTGTAAATATTTTGTTTTTTGAACATTAAAAAATGCAAATGGGCCCAATAATACTACAAACATAGTCTGTAAGAATAAAAAGTATATGTACAATTATTTATATAAAATACAAATGGTTGAAAATTTTTTAGAAATATAAGAATTAAAGTAACTGTGAAAAATTACTTATTTACCAAAAATATTCTGTATGCATTTAGTCTACTTATTTTCATTGATTCCCAGCAAGGTTCATAATCTGAAATTGTACTGTTGCAAGTGAAATTTTGAGGCATGTAAGTGCAGGAAACATCAGCTACTGATTTAGCCATTGCTGCTCCATAAATGCTTAGATCTCCATACAAATAAACACAAAGGCAAACATAAAATAATATTACACCAGTTTTATTAAAAAATACTGAAGCCATTTCACCCATTTCAATTTTATTATCTACAACATAATTTCTAAGTATTGTTTCAGGTTGCTCTGGAGTCTCAAGCGTTGCTGTTACAAGTGGAGTATCTTCTGAATCTGAATTGGTTGTACCAGGTTCACCTACAGCTTGTATTGTCTAAAAATAAAGTATATTTTATAGAACTGTAAAAACTGTTTTCTTATTTTCTCAAACATTAATAATTTTAATAAATTTATGATGATAATTATGTTAATTATAAAAAGCATAAAATTAATTGGTAATTATAATCTACATTGATTAATATAAAAAAAATAATGAAAATGAACTAAAAAAATTATTGTTCTTTAAATCATCTTCAAATTGTAAATATGTTTAAAATAATCGCTTTTAATCAGTCATTTTATGTGATAAATATCATTGTTTGCATAAAAAATAATTATAAAAGTAAAATAAAACAAAAATTCAATTATATATATATATATATATATCTAGAAACCTCTGCATGTGTTCCACCGGTCGCTGAATTTTGCAGTAGACCTTCTCTCATATTTTGCTGTATTTTTTTCCATGTCATGATGGCGTTTGCTGAAGCCATAGTTTCTATTACAAATGTAACAGTAATCAAACTGAAAAATAGAAAAGTGCATTGTTTATAAGAATTTACAGATGCATTAGCTATGATAAGATTATTGTATATTTTTTTAACCTGACTACTGCCTGGTTTAAAAGAACTAATGATCCAAGAAGCCATCCTGCTCGACTGAATACAGCTGGAAGTGCTAAAGCTCCAGTACCAACAATGAGATTGAAGATATAAACTAATCCAATCTACATACATAGTATATATTTGATTATCATTTACAATTATGATTACACTTAACGATTCACTCATCTCTTATAAACTAATTCTTCTATAACTATCTAAATTTAATTTTAATGAAGTATAATGATTTAGCAATAAAAAACTCCTTCAAATAAAAACAAAATCGAATTTTTTGACTAATTTATATCATTTAAACAAAGAAATAAGGATGCAAAGTATAACAATAATTTATACAGAGATTTTAAACATAATTCTGAAGAATAATTCACTTACGCATGTTGAATATTTTTCATGACTACTTATTTCCGACATGTTAGCAGTAATAGCAAAGAATTCTTTTATTATAGTACCAGCGTTGTAGTTGTATGGCCATTAACTAATTGGAGACTTGAGCTGGCGAAGATACAGCAAAAAATTATCTATTAATGTTTTTATCCATCTCAACCCATCTAGATTTTGTTACTTTTTCATTCTTCTTCTTTTTCGTTTTAGGTGCATTAGCTAGGCTACATTGCCAGATTTTATTACATTATTTTCTTATCAACTAGACATCCAAAGACGTCAAAGAAATCTGCGCCAATCTGCGCCTTTCCCAACAATGCAATAGATACAAATGCGAGCGTGACTGTGTTGCTCATGCTTCGAATCCTGCGCAGTAAGTACTCAAACCTGATTGGTTCGTATCATTTTTTTGCGCGTTATTTAAACATTAATTATTTTATTTACATATATTAAACACAACAGTTACTCGAGTCATTTTAGTTTTTTATTCCTATTTTAGTAATTTAATAATAATACATATATTAAACGCTTTAAAACTTAAATAATTTTTTTTTGAAAATTGATGTTTTTGTTTATTGAGTTTATTGTTTGGCTTTTTTAATGACATTTCATATAAAAAAATTAAAATTTTATTTAATATTATGTAAACAAATAAGAATAATATTTATTTTGTAAATTTTAAAAACTTGTGCAGATTATACTTTACTGTTTGGTCCAGCTCTAACAGCCTAAAGATCGGAGTGTACAACCGGGGTTATTCTATTATCTTATAACGATTTGTACGATATTATACACACCAGGTGTCCAACTCGACTCATCTCGACATAATCGACACGGGCACTCTCGGTCCTTGTATACTCGCGAGAAATCGGACGAGACACCGAAATCGCACAGCGCGTCAAACGCAGTACTGTTGCTCGACAAGTGTCGAAATCTGTCGAAAGTATTCGGAGCATAGGAAATATTAGGAGGTGTATGTAGAAAGACAGCATGTATTATTAACTAATGTAATCTTGCAAAATTATTTTAATACCTACTTCCCAAAATGAGTAAACGTAACTTAGTTGACTTTTACCTGAATTTTTACTTATCAATCAATAAACATTACAATCGTAAATTTTTTTTATAATCAAGATAGTCTATTTCCTATTATAGTCTAAAGAGGTTTTTTATACTCCTTGTAATAGAATTTTTGTCAAACAAGGTTATCAATCGTCTAGTAATTTATTTGTATTAACTAGATTATTAATTAATTAGAAGAATTTAAAAAACATATATGTACATATATGAAAAACTAACTTATAAAATAATTTTAATGCAATAAAACCTTAAATTGCTGCAATACTAAATAATTCAATACTTAATCATAACTTATTACGTCAAATTTACGTATATACAGATATAAAAATCATAATATTTAGATTAAAAACTATATTCGTTTAATTATTCACTTAACAATAATATATTACTCATTAATATTTTACTTTTATGTTTATTTCAAACATTCAGACAATTTGAATGATGTATGGCGTAAATTACCATAAAATATTGTCTTATTAAATACTATAAGCTGCTTATTCAAAATGAATAAAAAAATAATTGTAATTTTTGGTTTTAGAAATTCAAGAATTTCCATATATACAGTCAAAGCAAATAGCGAAGTATATCTTTTTTTTAAGTAAATTATATTTACATATTTTAATTAAAATTATTAAGGTAATACTTTTAATTTATGTACAACTTTAATAACAGAATACGATTTTAAATTATATACTAGAAAGTATAACCAAAATATCCAATTTAAATACACAAGTACATAGTCGAATAATTCAAAAGCATTAAAAATATGTAATCAAAGGAATAAATTATTATTAAGGAAGAATAAAATTTTTAATTTAAATTTGTCTTAAAAAGATTCTTCCAAGTCATACAATCCAATCTCCTTGTGCATACTTTCCAAAGTTCGTTGACTCCAGGTGTGCTTGTATTTTCTTGATGTGAAGCAACGAGATTTAATTTCGAAGTCTGTTGCAGTAAGAAACCAAGAGCGAGACAAGAACTGCAATTCACATGAATCAGAATACCTGCATTTTGTGGGATTTAACTAACAAATGAGGAAATAGTTTTGGAAATCAAGTTTTAACTGGCACGATGCTAATAAGTTTTAAATTTGAATTTAAAAAAATTGAAAATATTAATTGAAAGTTCAAATATAAATATTAAGTTTTTTTTTCTCACGTATCGGCATAGCACTTGAATTAAAAGAAAATGGCACATACAATTTGTATAATTGAAAATAATTTTTATTGAATCGAAAGTATAAACCTAATCGTTATATATCATTCTTAGAGATAAAAACTATCGTACGTTCAACCGCGAGTCGTATAAATTACAAAGTGAATGATAAAATGAAAAGAAGGATGTATAGTATTACAGTGTTAGATGTAGTATGTATCAAGAGAAAGACAAAATACTTATGAACAGTAAAAGAAAAAAAATTGCCATCTAACTTGATTCTTCAAACAATAATTTGACAACACATAAAGAGCTCTCTTTTGACCATTGTTCTGGCAGTTGTAAGATAAGAAAAAGAAATCAAGGATCTCAAGGAAAAACGTTAAAGAGTGTTCATGTAATGTTAAAAAGAGTATTTTTATGCGTTTCAATAAGCACAAGAAGCAAGATACAATGCGTGTTTTTCAAATTTTTATTTTTATAATCCCATAAGTCTAAAGTAGTCTTTACGTCGTGTGTACGTGAGTGGTCTTGCACAATACAATGGGAATAAATTATAATACTTTGGCTACGCTTACGGGGTGCGAACACTCCAAGTGTTCGAGTGGAAACGAGGCCCCTTTCTATAATCTTTCCCCTTATTTTTCCCCTTTCGATTACGTTTTGAGCTGGTTACACATATCATGCATGCATATTCTTCCCTTAAACATTAAGAATACAATAATAAAAAAAAAGAAAAACAAGTAGGAGCCTCGTTTCCACTTACCCTCTGTCTTCGCCTTTTAATCATTATTATTCTTTTTTTTTTCATTATTCCTTAATGTTCTCGATTATCTCGGTATGTAGCCGTATAAAATAGGAAATGATCGAGTCAGGGTGTCCTAACTTCTTGTCCGGAATGATTGCGCGCCCTCGCGACGACGCAGAAAAACAAATTAAAACGTCGATGGAAAAGTTTGTCTTAGAAAAAAAACTAAACGAACAAGTTTACAAAGAATCGAAAACGTAGCTTACAATGCTCGTGTATGTATGTTATATTTTTTCTCGTTTACACGTTTTTCCACTTTACTTTTTTTAAATACAACTCGTACGCGAGGTTTCCTAGCTAAAAAGAGCGGACACGCTTGAGGCTACTCTCTATGTGTGTTGATTCGTCTGCAGTACCCTGGAACTTTGTTGTACGCTCTTGAGATCATGGGGCGGGAGTTGCCTCTTTTGCCTCCCTTTGATCGCTTCTCTGCGAGCTTCCGCACGAGTCAAGAACGCGAAAAGAAGTCCCCGTACTTCCAGTGGGTAGAAAATACACACACCAAGAGGAGCTCCATACATTTTTTGTTATTAATTACGGAGCGAATGTATAAGAAATAGGAATGATGCGCCTCTGCGTTGGCTGCTGATGGACGTTGGTGTCGTTCCTCGCAGTGTATCGATGACAGACCCTCGTTTTTCATAGCCTTCGAGAAGAGTTGTGTGTGTATACGTGTGTGTCGGCGACTGATCATCCTGCACTCCGAGGAACACACTGCGCGGCGAGAGCGAGCTTGCACACTTTTAAAATGGTGGCAAATCCGACAGAGGCTCTTTTTTTCTCGTTCGTCTCTCTCTCTTCGACTTTTGAAAGGAGCTGATGGGTCCTTGCGGCGGAGGGGAGAGAGGGGGGGCAATGACGGTAATGGCGAAAAGATGTGATTCCTTTTTTCTTCTTTGTTAAATGCGTATGCGTGTGTACGTGTGGAAGGATACGATGGGTAGGGAAGGATAAATGGGGACACAAGATGATCGAAAAAGGCGCTGGCTTCGCTTCTGATGCTCCTCGTCGTCTCCTTCTCCGCGAGCCGAGTGAAAAAAGCCTCTGGGGCGGATGCCAGCTTAGAAGCACTTCCTGTGGACGATGGATGGGCCTGACTCGTCGTACTCCTGCTTGGAGATCCACATCTGTTGGAAGGTGGAGAGCGATGCGAGGATCGAGCCACCGATCCATACGGAGTATTTCCTCTCGGGTGGCGCGATGATCTTGATCTTCATGGTGGATGGCGCGAGGGCGGTGATCTCTTTCTGCATCCTGTCGGCGATACCTGGGTACATGGTGGTACCTCCAGAAAGGACAGTGTTGGCGTACAGGTCCTTACGGATGTCAACGTCGCACTTCATGATCGAGTTGTAGGTGGTCTCGTGGATGCCGCAGGCTTCCATACCCAGGAACGAAGGCTGGAAGAGAGCCTCAGGGCAACGGAATCTCTCGTTACCGATGGTGATGACTTGTCCGTCAGGGAGCTCGTAGCTCTTCTCCAAGCTGGAGGAAGAGGCGGCGGTGGCCATTTCCTGCTCGAAGTCGAGGGCCACGTAGCACAGCTTCTCCTTGATGTCACGCACGATTTCACGCTCGGCGGTGGTCGTGAACGAGTATCCTCTCTCGGTGAGGATCTTCATGAGGTAGTCAGTGAGGTCACGACCAGCAAGGTCGAGACGCAAGATGGCGTGAGGCAGGGCGTATCCCTCGTAGATGGGGACAGTGTGGGAGACACCGTCTCCGCTGTCGAGGACAATACCGGTCGTACGACCAGAGGCGTACAGCGACAGGACAGCCTGGATGGCGACGTACATGGCCGGGGTGTTGAACGTCTCGAACATGATCTGGGTCATTTTTTCGCGATTGGCCTTGGGGTTGAGGGGTGCCTCAGTGAGCAGAACTGGGTGCTCCTCGGGGGCAACTCGCAACTCATTGTAAAAGGTGTGGTGCCAGATCTTTTCCATGTCGTCCCAGTTGGTGACGATTCCGTGCTCAATCGGGTACTTCAGGGTGAGAATACCACGTTTGGATTGGGCCTCGTCGCCGACGTATGAGTCCTTCTGTCCCATACCGACCATGACACCTTGATGACGTGGCCTGCCCACAATTGATGGGAAGACGGCACGGGGTGCATCGTCACCGGCGAAACCGGCTTTGCACATACCGGAGCCATTGTCAACTACGAGCGCAGCAACTTCGTCGTCACACATGGTAATTTAGTGTTTTTACCTGGAAAATTAAATTAATCCACAATTAGTATTTTATATTATGCAACAGTAAATTTAATATGAATAGCCTAATCGAATATTTTCGGTATGCTCGGCAGTTAAGTATTTTGAATTGCAGAGTGAATCAAGTACTCTAATTTTATATCAGACTCTTTATTTCAAACAAATCGAATGTACTCTATATAATTGATATTTTCTGACTGACATTCTAAAAACTACTCGTACAATCAATAATTGCTCTTATTGACATTGATTTATAAAAGTTTATGATTTAACAAGTACTCAAGATGCACTCATAGTACGTAATAGAGAACATGTAACTTGAGACATAATAAAATTTTATTTTATGAATCATCAAATTATGCACTTGCACACAAGTAAAACATTCCAATTTCTTAATAAGACAAAGTACTTTCATATCCAGAGTTTTTGCTGTAAGTTGATAGGTAAAAAACATCTTAAACCATGAATGTGTGCAACAAAACAAAAACAGTTTTTATAAAACAAAAATAACTAGTTTAATTCATGCAATAAATTTTGATGTTATATATAACACTTGAGAAAGACTGGATTAACTCTCAATTTTAATCAGTTGAAAATTTATTATGTAAACTAGTTTATGAGCATTTGGTTGATGTGATAAAAAAATGAAACAATCATAAAGACTTCTGATACGAATATCTTGGTATCGATTAAACAAAGCTTTCAACGCTAAGAAATCTTTGCTCAAATTATCTTTTCCTACAGATAAAATGTTTACACGTCAATGATAAGGAAAAAGCGAATCAAAGCTACAAGTTTTTGGCACGTTCGTTGCTTAGAAAAGGTAGATTTTTGCATTTTGATCCGAACATCGTAAAATTAACAAGCAAGAGCCAGCTTGCAAGAGGCGGAAAAAAATGCCAACCGACTCGGGCGGGTATCGGCACCTCATCGGCAGGAAGAAAAGGTGGGCGCGTCACGTGAGCGGCCGTGCGTCTAACATGGCAACCGACACTTTTTGCTACTCTCTCACTCACCGGCGAATTTCAAGGGTACGGCGGTGAACGAGTTGCGAGTGTGTATAGAGCAGTACCGCGAGCGCGCGCTTCTGAGTGTGTGTGTGTGAGAGAGAGAGAGAGAGAGAGAGAGTAAGAGCGCTGTGGAACTTTCTAGGCGCGTCCCTCTGCTCGCGGACTCGAGCGCACCCTGCCCCGCCCAGGCCCGGCGCCCAACGGTCGATATAGCCGGCGAGCGCGCTCGCGCCGTCTCCGTCCCCCGCCGTTCTCTGTTCGCCGAGCCACGCTGCCCCGGCGGAAGTCCGACAAAGGAGAAGCCCCCGCCGAATACCGATTTCTCCGCGCCCCCGGGCCGCCGCAGCCGCCGCAGCCGCCGCCCATGTATGCTAATCCCCGGGCACCGGTGAGTCATCGGCGCCGAGGACGAAAAGTCCTTTCCAATTTAAATGGCTACCCGGAACCGGCGCGGCGTCCCGCGAGCCGTCAGGACGACACGTCCTGCCCGCGAGCGGCGCGCACAGAAAATGGAAGCTCGCTCGGCTAGCTTGGCCCCGGTTCCTGCCGCGTTCCAATTCCAAAGCCGGGCAGCACTTCAAGCCGGGTTCGAGCGCGGCGGTCAACCACTGAGCACACAACTCTGCACACGAGGCCCGGGGCAGCACCCAACTAGGCCTTCCTCGCGAGCACTGTCCGAGCACAAGAACAAGCAGCAGGAGCAACAGCAACAGCGGAGCACACAATCTCCGCAAACGACTTACTTCTCTTGTCGAGCGAGCGGCGATACGGGAGCACAAAGGTGCGCTTGAGAGTGTGACGACGACGTGTGCGCACGGCCTCAGCACTAACACGGGAATGTCGCCGGGCGGCCCGGCCGCCGGGTATTATACGACGGGCCGGCCGGCCCCCCACCCGCCTGCCCCCCCGCCCGCGCCGACCAATAAGGGCAGGACACCCTCGTCCAATCCCGCGGCTCTTCGCCTTATATGGAAGTGGCGCGCGCGCCGGGAGGGGCAGCGGAGGAGCCCCCCGTCCTCCCGCCCTCCCCCACGGGCCGCACGCCGCACGCGCGCCGACTCGCGGCGGCCCGGCGGCCGGCTCTCCCCCCGCCGAGCGATAACCTAACCTCCTGCGTGCGCGAGGGTGGCTGCGCGACGCTTCCTGCCGATCGGCCCGAGCGCACCTCCTCGTGCGAGTCATAATCGAGGAATCCCGACCCGCGAGGACGTACCCGGCGGCTCCCAGGGCCGCGCGCCTCCTCTGCGCCTCTTCCTCTCGCCAGCGTAAAATACTTCTTATCAGCTGTTTGTCGTTCGCGTCATACATCAGCGTGCGCGAACGCCCGCCGCCTCCGTGTATCATCGTGCTGACTAATTTTACTGTTGTTTTTTACATATGCGCTTACGGCACACGCAGCTTGTTTTTCCGGACGTATGGTAATGTTTTCGGAAATATTTGTGCTGAGGCTCGAGCCGATCGCCGCGCAGGTGTTACAACAGTTTTTCGGGAGCCGGGCAAACAACGGCCGCTTCCAGATACGCGACCTTTTGCAAGCGCTTCCTTGAACGTGTACTCCGTTGTCCGAGTGACCATTCTAAAAATGTCATCGCGCTTCTTGTGCTAATGTGTTGCCGAACTACTGCGACGCATTGTCAAACGCTTTTCCCATGTTAATTCGAACTTTGGACTGCTATTCGAATTTAATGGTTTAACTTTATGTGACTCATCGATTAAACCGTGCTTCGATTAACATTTTAATTGAAAATGATTTGCTATGACTATCACGAGTCACGCTAATGAGCGCCTATATTTTCTTCAAAATAGTACGTCAATACTTTATTCTTAATTAATTACTATCGTCTAGCAACAAAGTTCCTTCTATGAGTAACGAGAACTGTGATGTAACCGATAACTTATTTTTAATCGATGTCCACTGTTTAGGTCTAACTATTGCAATTACAGAATAAATTGTAGTTCTATTTTTAATACCGACATGCAGACCTGAAATATTTTTGTATCGAAAATTGTTAATTGTGTAGTCACTCTGAGCGAGTGACTAATTTTCCTAAATTCTTAAGATAAGGCTACCTCTAATGACATTGGTAAAATTTCCATAGATAACACGGGTTGTTATTAATAAATCAAGTTCCATGGTTTGACGCTTACGACTAAAAGAAACGATTTAATTTGTCGGGCGCGGGGCTTGCACCGGGCTCGGGTGCAATCAAAAGAAGTATGCTGGCTCTTTAAATTACGATTTTTGGACGTTCCTTTTAAACGCGTCCCGTTATAGGCTCGACGTGCACCTGTAATCCTAAATTCCTGCTCGGGGAATTTCCCCGAAGTCAATTAAATTAGAAGCAAGTATAATAACGGAGCTCCCGTTTCTCTCGTACAAACTTAATTCAACCGGACAAAAATGAGATTCTTACTCCCGATTTTTGTTTCTCCTCTTTTTTGAAAAACTACTGCTCCGTGGCGGCAGCAACGAAAGCGAGCCATCGGACTTTGGCGGCGTCCGCGGGGAATCTCCAATGCAAAGCGCGATATCGCCGCGCACAACCCCGTCCCGTTACCGGGGAAGGGAAGAAAAACCAGGAGGGCCGAATTTTCTCATGACTGGAAGAGCTCGAGAAAAGTCGAGTTCCCATCGGCTCGCGGGCAATCGACACCCAGTCACCGTGACAAGATCTGCTCCTGCCGGCTCCTCGTGGATTTACATACCGAACGCCGGTATGGGCTCCGGGACTTTTCACCGCGCGTAAGTACCGATCGAACGGCCTCTCTCTCTCTCTCTCTCTCTCTCCTCGCGCTTTTCCGAGAATCCCGCTACTCGCGAGGTCGCCTTTCGAAAGTACGCGTACGGCGCGCGCCCAGCCGCTGCAGGCCGAGGAATCCCGCGAGGGGCTTCTTCTCCATTGGCAAAAAGAGATTGTCTGTTCGGCTTTACGACTCGCCAGGGCAATGTAGAGCGAGCAGCAGGCGCTTCCGGGCGTGGTGGTGGCGCTCTCGCCTGATTAAAAATCCCCATTAAAGCACAAACATTGTACCGCATCAAAGCTTGAATTCGTGTTGTTACCAAAAAGCGCGAATGCAACGAGCCAAGTTGAATTTTTCTGCGACTTTTTAGAAACGAATGCAACAATTTCTCAAATTAAAGTCAATTAGGTTAAGTGAATATTCGCGAGTGCGCCGCGTTTGTTGACTCTCTTTGCATTCAAGCTCGTGTAGCGGGTTTGCTACGTTTAAGAAACGGGTGAATAGAGGTGGCTCTCGGTTCCCTTTCAGCGCACTCTGAGCTGGCGCACATCAGGGACGCTCGTGCAAGCGGGATAAACGGTGTGCTAACCCAAAAAGAATTTTTTATGCTCTTTGACTCATAAGATCCTCGACGGGGAAGACTTTGAGGAAAGTTTTTTAATCTTTCAATGGACTCATCGTCAATTTAGAGGATCTTCAAAATTAACTATGCACTCGTAGCAATGAAAATAACATTTGCAGTCACCGTTAAACCATTTAAAACGCATTGGCTCGACAGGAAAATTAATCAGATTGTATCGTAAATACTGTTATTGAAAAGCTATTAGAATCGTTTTAAATTAATGTCCCTTTAATTGCGTGCCGATTTTCCCGCTACGATGGAATGTTGTGCACACGAGTCACTTGGGAATCTACACATTAAGCATATACGAGGATAAAGTTACTATTTCACTTTTATTCGCAATTTTTCACTCAGATCCGGCTATTTAAATTTGTTACTTACAGTTATATCATGAATTGAAAAAATGGTACATTGATTTCCGGGTTACGACTATACTGCTATATAATAATGCATTTTCGTTCGCCCGCAAATTTAATAAATAATTAACCTCATTAATTGAAGAAGGCAAACTCCTTTTCATTTAAATTGGAGAAAGCATGTGCTGCTCAAAAATTACTGTAATTTCTGTCAAAACTTGAACAAGGACAAGGCGTTTAAAGTTGCTGTATACGTATTCGGTGGAGAGACAAAATAATTGTCTTTTAATTTACAACAGGAAAAGTGTTAATTGTCGGATGCAAATGCATTAAAGGCCTTAAAAAAGAATCGTAAAGATTAAGCAAAAAATTGTTTTCCTCAATGAAGGTTTTTCCCCAAACGTCCGCGGAGCGCAGTAAAGCCGGCGAGCGCAGTGCAGCAGGCAGCGGGCGGCGGCCGCGTTCCTCAAAGCCGCATGGCGGCCCGTTGGAAGACGCGTTGGGTAATTAGGCTCCGCGAAAGTCCGCCGGTCCTTGGGGCAAAAGCGCGGGCGCACTTAGCAGAGGACAACAATCGGGGAGGCGCGCGAGCGGCCGTCCCGCATAATTGACCAAGCGACGTTGCATAACGGCCGGCGTTGCGAAAGAGAGGCTCGGTGCGCGAGAGGCAGGCGAGCCTCGGCGCGGCAGCCGCGCGTCAATTACCGGCGAGCGGAGGGAAAAATTGGAAATCGCTCGAGGCCGCTTCCTCGTTAGCCGCTCTCTCGGGGGCCGGGGGAGGGGCGGGCCCGCTCGGACCCCCGCCCGGAAACACCGCGCCCGGCAGACGCGCCGACTCCCGGCTAAGAATAGCCGGCGACGACGACCACCTGCGAGGCGCGAGGAAAACCACCTGATCGCCGGCAGCGGCAACCTGCCCGCTGTCGGCCGGCTAATGGAGGCCGGCCGGGAGAAACGCCGGCGCAAAGTTGGCACGCCGACAAGCGCTCGGAGCAAGTGGGCCGTTACGCGAGTTCGCCGCTCGTCGCCCGATGGCTTTCCGCAGCGCTCTGCCCGCGCACCGATTGATCGCTCCGAGGCGCGTCGGGCCCGGCCCTAACGCCCCGGGTTCCCCAACCAACGAGCCATGAGTCACGCTCGCCGTGGCCCTTACCGTCCACGAGGTGCAAGGCCGAGCCGCGAGGGTGACGCCAGGGCCGGGGCGGCGCGCGCGCCGGCAGGTAACCTAGAAAGCGGGCTCGGGAGCAGGGCGTCGCGGGGGGTGGGGGGATGGGGGGCGCTTACCTCGGGCGGGGAGAGCAGCGGTCGGTGTGGCGTCGGTGGGCCGGGTGCGGGCAGCAGCGAGGAGCGTGTGCGGGGCGCTGGAAGCGGACGTGCCGGGAGCTCTGGGCGCACTGGGTCCGCCGGCCGCGGCGGCTCCTGGCGCGCGCGCCGCGCCCGGGTGGGGGGCTCGGGGCGGGGGGCCGCCGCCAGCCGCCGCCAGCCGCCGCTTGGACTCGCCCGGGCGGCCGCCGTGGACTCGCCCGCCGCCGCCCCTCGGCCGCCCCTCGCCCCGAGCCCCCTCCGCGCGGCCCGACGCCGAGCCGCGCTTCCCATATATGGGCATAAAACGAACGCGGCGCGGCGATTGGTCGGCCGCCCGGCTGCCGGCTGCCGGCTAGATTCTCCAAATGCCGCCTCGAAGTGCGCGATAGCGCGCGCGCGCGCCCGCCGGCCCTGTGTGCGTGCCGAGCCGCGGCCCAGGGCTTCTCCTCGCCGCAGCGCCGATCCCCCGGGCCGCGAGCGCTTTTCCACCTGCGCCCGCCGGCTTTCCCGGCAGGTGGGACGCCCGGCCAGCCCGTGCAGAGGCTTACTCTCGCGCGAGCGCCTGGCCGCCCGGGAGGCCAGCCTCTCTTCCGACCTCGCTCCTCCCGGCCCGGGCGCTTCAATTAGAAGCTGCGGAAGGTGCACTTGACGCTTAACCCACGAGTCAGCGCCTTTCTTTTATTTATCATGTATACACATAAATATATATTATATGTTATTTTATGTATATATATGGAGCAGCCAGCGTTTATTGCGCTCTAACCTGATTTCTTTTCTGCCTTTCGCTCATGTGCCCGTGCGTATAAGTCACCCCCGCTCCTCAATTATTGATCTTCCTGACTAAACATTTACGATTTAACATTCATTGTCTTTTTCTCGAGACTTTTCTTCGCTCTGCTCCCTCGACTCCACCAAAGTTAATTCATTGACTTATATAATTACATTTCAATTAGAACGCTCCACCAATTTCAGTAATCAACCATTAAATATCTTTTTGTACATCTTCTCATCATTAATCTTTATAATTATAAGTATTGATCCGACTCCTTGCATTTATTTATATTAAATAGTATTATATGGCCTTTGTTGTCCATCATAATATTAATATCATATAATAGAATTCTATTTTGTCCGAATGTTTTGTCGCAGCATGTATTATTGTGCAACTATTATTCCACGCGTAAAAGATTGCTAAGGCATCACTGAGATTTGTACCCGTTGCTACATTTTTCCATTGTAGAAAATTTCAATTCGAGAAAGCAATAGATATTTATTAACAGGCAATAATTTTAATTGCAATTATTTTGACTTTAATTTATTTCTTTATAATTAGATTATATATTTTTTGAATCATCAAAAATATATATAAACCACTCAAGAAAATATATATTCACAAAAAACGTCTTTGACAAAAAATCATGAATTATATTCTTAAGCGCTTAATTCTACGTTTTTTCAAATTATTGTAAAAAATGCGGCTATCACAAAAAGTGCAAAATAATGCTTTATAGAAAGAAAAAATGACACTTCAGTAAATTCCGTTGAGATTGTGAGCTTGTTTACTCGTTGTAGCCCGCACGATTGCAGAATTGCAGAATGACATGCGCGAGCACGCAGATATAACAAGCATTTTTGTCGATAAGAGAGCCTCGATAGTTGGAGGCATCGCTCGGTATCGCTAAAAGTGTAGATGCATCTGCGTGGGCCCTGCCTAATTACTAGTTAAATCACAAGCGATTTTTGCAAGACGAGTCGCATCCGCGCCATGTTCAAGTGCCGCGGAGCTGATCGCGCCGCCCGGCAATGGTACGTCCGAGTCCGGCGAGAAAAAAGCAGCCTACGCCGGCGACGGGGCGACGAGCGACGGGGGCGGAGGCCAGCGACTCGGCCGCAAAGAGCCAGCGCCCGGAAGAACTTGGGCGCTGGCGCTCCGCAAAATCAATAAGTCGCGTCTAACGCGGCCCGTAAGACCGACTCGCGGCGGAAATTGGCGGGGTGCGCCAGCCGCGCGTTTGCCGCGGCCCGACCTCCCGTGGGAAAGCCCGTGACATCGAGGTCCCCGGGTCCGTCATGGGCCTGGATTCTGCAGCATCGCCGCTGAAAGAGATCGCGTTTGCTCGACTTATGGATGATGAGACTTTTGCTGCAAGGTGATGCTGCTCATCTGGCGCGCGTTTCAAAAAGCCAGTCTCGGACTGATGTTTTATTAACCCTAGTTTTTATCAGTAGGTTCGAGAATAGGTTTCACTGTCCGTTGTAGATTTTTTAGACGTCTGAACGTTGAGTAATACAATATTATCTTAATTGTTCAATCTTATTCATTGATTTACATTAATATTCTTATTGATTATCTTTCACATTTTATTCTATGTAGACGATGTTAGGCTAAGTTCAGCCAGATTTTGAATTGTGCACTGCTCAATGCCAGATTCAATGTCAGTGAACTCTCTTACAGTTCTACTTTTGTTTTTTATGTTTGCCTTATACTACTACAACCGACTTACCACATCTTAAGATTTTAATTTGATTCACCGTATAATATTAAATTTTTTCAATTAATACGATACAAATTATTATGCAATAAATACAATAAACAATTAACAGTAATTATCTTTCTTGAGTTCCTGTTTTTAAGAATTTATATTTTCATAAATATTTCGTTGTTAATGCTTTTGCAGCATAAAGTCGATACATATATACGTGATACGAATACATATATACCTCAAGAATTTTGAAAAACAAGAATCCTAAATAAGAACTCGAGTTTAAGACAAATAAAAACTCAGAGTGTAATAACGATTCAAAGACTTCTCAATTCGTTCGTCTCGCGGATCGGCTATAAACGAACACAAAGACTCGGGAACGAAAGCTTCCAGACCCGCGAAATCCGATCGGCGAGGATGTGCCGATGTGCGCGAAACCGAAAACTTCGGAGCTCGCATCGATCATCAACGTATACCTGTAGAACCAGTCTACCTCGGCACTTAGGGAAGTTACTTAAGAACCTCCCAAACTTAATACCCGCACGATGCGTTTAACCTGCTTTCAAAAATAGCAGATTATTTTCCCTCCCGAGAACAATTTTTTATTTTATGTCATTATAATGTCTCTTATTCGCTACATGAAGACTCATTTGAGAGTTAGTTTAATAATTTTATTGGTATAGCGAGTATTGAATCATTTTTCTGCACAGCGAGCGGGTAATAGAAGAGTTGAATAATAAGACAAGAAAGAGTGATGGAGACATTCGAATGGATGTACTTCATTATGCGTCGCGGCTAGCGTCTCAGAGATTGGCAGTCAGCCAAATTCACTCATCTGTGAGAGCTACATTAGTAATGAGGACAAGATGAGAAAGCTTAATGAAAGTGTCTAAAGCTAAGATGTGTACATACAGGGATACATAGCTGACGCGCGCTCTTGTAAACGTGTCAACGAATGTAACCATGCCACTTGATCAAAAGAAACACACTTAATAGACTTATTTACACATTTTACGAGGTACTTTATCTAATTAATTTTGATTTTATTGCGGTATAACCTAAATAATAATATTTGACACAACAATATAACTTTCATAGAAATTCTATATATTTGAAATTTGTATTTAAATGCTGTACAATGTATAAATAGTTGTTCCAGAACATTTCATCCAGAGTCGCTGTTCATTATAGACATTGTATCATGAACTTGTGCAGTTCTTGCCAAAGAAGAAAGTATCGGTTGAAACTAAACCGATCAAAGGCACAACTTGCAAATCACTCGTGGCAAATAATGCTAATATAAATTTTTATTATACTTTAGATCAAACAACTGGCTTACAAATCGCTTAAAGTTCCGCGAGAGTTATTTACGTATAACGTGGCGGAAAGGATCAACGTATAGTTATATTCTTGTTAGAAAATACGGAGAAATAAAGGCTTTAGAGGAACAATGGCGTTAGACAATGTAAATAGTATGTAGATATACTGTGAAAAGAAAAGAGTCGATGCGCGTACGACTTTCATCCGATGTAGAAAGAAAGTACGTAGACGCCAAACGTTTGACATTGAAATTTTCAATGCGATTTGTCATTGACGGGTGTGGCTTTAGATTTTAGCAGAATATCTAAGTGTACATGCACGTGAAAGTATTCAGAGTATATATATTACATGCAAGTTCGTTGACTTTTTAAAGTCTACTGTACCTTAAGAATATTGATATTTTGGAATGTTCGAAACGAGGTTCGAAAGCTGTCGACAAGTTGTGTCCACGCATACAGTTCTAATAATAAATACGCATGTAATAATACGTATCAGGAGATATTATAGATTTAAATGAAATTCCATGTGACTAATCATCCTTAGCGCAATTCCGAAGCGACACTTATGGATTTATTTCAAGGCTCACATGCGGCAAAGCCTGGAAATAAAAGGCAGTTTCAATTTCTACTAAAAGCCGTCGCCGAACGGTGCAGGAAAGGAGGGCAATAATTTTGAAAAAAGCCATTCCCCGTCCCTCGGACGGTATTATACGCAAACTGTTGGCTGCGTCGAGTTGGAAAGGAGCGCGAGTCCCGCGCGCAAAAGGAGCACAAGACCCGAAAATCCGCTGGAAGCTGCTAGGGCGTCCTCCGCAAATAGAAATTTCGGCGGCGAATGAAAAAAAGGACGCGGCGCGCTTATAGGATGCATTAGGCGCGGCGGCCGTCCTCAAAAAAGAAGCACGACCGCCGGAGGAAAGGGGCGACAAAGCCCCGGGGGAGAGGGCCACGTGACCGGCCGCGAGCTGCACTCGGGTGCACGGGGAGGCGCGGGGGCGGGCCGCCCGGGGAGCGACGCGAGCCGGGAGGGCGCCGCCAGGCTAGGAATAGACTTCTCAAGGGCACCGGTGCGTCACCGCGACTCCTGTGCCGACGCCTGTGCCCTTTTCGGCCGCCGCATCTGATCGAGTGTGCCGAGGACTGTGCACTTGGATTTTTCACTCTCGCCCGAAATGGGTCTGCAAATGAGGTGATCGTCCGAGAATCGAAGCTTTCATTAGGTAATAATGACTTGCTGGCCGATGATTCGACTATGAATGCTAATGCGGTAGGTATAATATGGACAGGTAGATCAAGAGTCGTGCGGTCGTATCGCTCGCTTTCAGTTTTCAAAATTCTTTTACGGGCTGTTCTGTCTGCGGAACATCTTCCAGTTCGGTCTTTGTTAACAGAAATTTTAAGGCTGTTGATATTTCCATTATTGTAATATACAGCGCACAAAACACGGGGCACTTATTATGAATCATAATGAACACCTCGATGAAAACATCAATATATATTATATGCTTTATATAGCACGCATTACAAAGACTCAAATTCATATATATGTACGATTATATACCTATTATCAAGATAAAAGCTTGATTGATTCAAGAAAGAAGTTGGTATTTACAGTTGATAACTTAAAACATCAAATGTGTATTTCCGTACAAGTTCTTAGTATATAAAATACATATGCAAATTTTTAGAATCATTTAAACAAAAGTATACTATTAAGTTGCATTTTAATGCTGGCATATCAGCAATTATCCATTTAAATGTAGTGTCTTTGTTATCCCAACTCATTATTTTATTTGAAGCAATAGGATTAGGAACGAGTATTCTCATATAGTTATATATAACTTTAAAAACTTTGTTAATATAGAGCTTTGGAAAATTGAATTTATGGAATTAAAAAATTAAAAATACATTTTTTCATGTATAGAAACGAACAATAGTCCCTCCGTATATATAAAATTTTAGATTGATTCGCGAAACTATGCTCAGTTAAAGAATACTATTATCTTCTATTCATATGCGATACTTTTAAATTTTCTTTTGATAAATTGTATGATGTAATATCTTGGGTAATGTCTACTTCAGGATTGAAGTACATGTTTATTAGCGTGAAATATAGTGAATCAACTACTTTGAAATTTACTATCATCCTTCTCGAATTGAGTTTTATTCAAAAACTTTTGTTTTATTAAATATATAAAAATTGGCTAATAGTTTCCATATAAATTTCCAAACAATAATGAATGGTATATAATTCTTCGATTTCTCTTATTAGGAGCAAAAATGTATAAGTATATAAAAATTGTTTTACAACTATTTTTTAAAATAATTTGCTTACATTTTTTAAATTATTACATCAAAATCAGAATTGTATGGCCACAAAAACCTATGAGCCAGAAAAGTAATAAAAACCCAAGATATAACATTTTATGTCCCGTTTATATAAATGCGAAGAAATTAAGTATATTTACTCAATGTTCTTCAGTAATTTTTTTATACTACACTATTTTCAATAAAGTTTATTCGATAACTAACTGTTCTTTAATTCTGCCTATATCAGAGCATGTGCAAAAAATGGCATTGTGATATGAAGTTAGTAAAGTCTGGCAAAAAAATTCAACGAGACTGTCGACAACAGTTCAATCAAACTAACGAAACGAATGAATAAAGAAGTAATCCATCGATGACATCGAGAATGATCAATCTGTCTACTTTCGGCTCGATTGCTGCTCACCCGAGCTGCGCTCTTCTGGCCTCTTCGATGAAAAGTGCGACACTGCACACTCGCCCTCTCCATGCTGCTTTTCTCTCTCGGTCGTTGATCTCGAGGGATGCGGATTGCGAGGTTGCGACGGTGCCTAAAAATCGATACGTGTGTATGAGCCGTATAGGAAGAAGTTCTTTATTTTTAACGACAAAGCGTGCTCGTACTTTCGCGACTATAGAGGCGTCACTTTCGCGCCCTGTCAGCTTTTATGCAGCGTTTCAGACGACGAAGTAAAAGTGCAGTGATGCTGCGTCCCCTGAAAGTGGATGCAAGTAGTTGCGAGAAGATAGAACGTTCATTAAGAGTACAAACCTGCATTCAGTGAAGCGTTTACATAGTTTGACATAGAAAAGAACCTAAGCATTAGAACGATTGTAGTATACGAGGTATGTAATGGCAGTACCGTTCATACTTGGGATCGATAATAACGTGATGATTTGCGGATTATGTGTAGCATTAATATTAATTGTTTATAGATTTAATTGATCTGATATTATATATAAATATTGTACAAGAAGCAACTTTATTCTTAGATCTACTTTAAACTTATAATTTGTTCTAATATATAAATGAAAGTGTAAATGCGACAGATGGACTGTAATATTTTTTTTTATTTTATTTGTTTTGAGTCGCATCCCCTTGGAGGTATTAGCGACTTATACAGTAGTTGAACATTTACTTATAGATAATATTAAAATACATAGGTTGTTGTACATATTATTTCCATGTAATGAGTTAACGACAATATCTTATGATAACTATAATTACTGTACGTATTTACACGTGTAGGTTTATAAATGAAGTTTTAGTACATTAAGCTGCACACGAACAAACAATAAAGTAATGAATGAATGTGACGATTCACAATAATTTCACAATTATTTACTTTTATAATTAGTTAATTATCCAGTTATGCTTCTTTTTTCATTTTTTATAAATAATGTCCATTTTAAATATGATTAAAAATTATTTCTCAAATAATTAATTTGATACTTGTAAATAAAAAGTAAACTATCACGGTATAACCATTCGACATTATAACTTTAAGTATATATTATCGAGATAAGTTTGATATGCGTGCAGTTCAGTGAAGCTAGGATTTAAAATCATTAGCTTTTAATCTAGAGAAAGTTGACCACTAATTTTAAAAGAGGACACTATTTTATAGAGATTGTTACGCATCTGTATAGTAGAAAGATCGTCTTGAGATGAAGTCAAAACTTATGTGAAATAATCGCGTTCTGAAAGTTAGAATGTCGACAAATTTGTGACTTTACATTTATGTATCTAAGTATATGAACTATCATGATTAGTAAATTATTAAATTTATTTAAAAGATTAGTTCTATATCGTATAATATACAGTATATAAATATTAGTATATACAAAAAACTTATGCAAGACAAAATATATATATGTTGAGTTTCGACTTTATGAAGAAAAGTTACTGATGTGTTTAGTAATACTTGAAACCCTCGATGCGATTCGATGTTAAATGCAAAGCAAGAATTGCATACTAATGCACAGGAATTACACTAGTAGAATCACTGAGTTGACAGGTGCTTCCGGATCTTCCATTTCCTGACCAATTCAATAGTTGCTAAATCGATAAATTTGTGATCATATTATTTAGCTATCAATATTATTCTTTATTTAACAACATAATCTATGTTTAATACAAAATAATGTGATATACAGATCTTATAAGATAATTATATGTAGAAATTCCCTTATACAAATTAAATTTTATCAAACACAGACTATGCCGTTTAAGATCGTTATACAGACCTTTTGATTTTCTTAATAAATTAATTTTATTTAATAAAAAGGGCTCATTAAGTCATTAGGGTCATGTGCAATGACCTCAAAAAGTTAGACGATCAATTTTACGCGTGCAGAGAGCATAAGGAAAACATACCAATTTTCATTTGTACGTAAAACCTGTAGATAATCAATGTCCGCACCTACTGTTAATTATGAAGCACAGTCTTGAGAAAGATAAACAAAAATGTGTGTTCTTTTTTCTTAACAGTTTTATTAAAAGACATTTAAAAAGGAAGCCATTGAAATCCACCAATTATATCCAGATTATTGAACTTTAGTGGTTCTCTCTCCCTTTTTTTGTATACTTATTGATGAATTTGATTCAGAGTATAATTTGTCAATCTCCTCGGTTAATAGTTAGGACTATAGTATTCGATTATAGTATTTCATATTGTAAAAATTTATATAAAATATTGATACGTAATTTTTTTTATTTACTTAAACTGTATTGTTAACAATTCTATGTCAATCGATACAATGTTCAAGTGTGTCGATCGGTCATTCACAAATTGCATTACTCTTGAGCTTTTTATTCCAAGCAACATAATTAGATTAAAATCTAATTAGACTGATCTAGAATTTCACACGTATTTTCATTACACTTGCAGTCATTTAATGTAAATTGAAGTTTTATAAATAGATTAGCAATTAAAAAATCATTTAAACAGCGCCCCGTTGTCACAAATTAAAAAATTAGGAGTTCATTATGTCCCAAAAATCAGTATCCGATCTGCCCTTTACTTTCTTTTGCTTTTACTTGAATGAGTACACTATCCTTTCACCAGAAACTGGTCTCCCATAAAAAAACATAAAACTAAATGATTCTGATTATATGAAGACATTAGGAAAGCTTTCATCCAAAGTTGTATAGCATATATATAAATTATACATCAGTATAATATGCCTGGTAGAAAATTTACCAGTTTTTACTGTCAACGTGTTAATCAATGAAACTTTGAATCCATAAAATTAACCTGTAAATGCAATAAAAATCATCGAAGATCGCGACCATAATTATGTTAAAATATAAGCTAACCAATGCGCATATACCTAAAATTTTTATTTAATTAGAAGTAGGAACCCAAAAACTCATTTGGAATATAAATTATAGCCAAAGATCGGTCAGAAACTGGTTTAAATTTCTACCAGGGATTAGAATATTCTAATTTAATGTTTAGTGAAATGATAATAATTAAAATATTAAACGTCCTGCAAAATGAATTGTTAAACGAAAAATTCCTTCGGTATCAGATCAGTCCACTGGCCAACATATTCGACGGCGGTCGCAAAATCAAGTCAGGCGCGTGAAAACAAGTTGGTCAAACACGGGACGAATCTCATAGTATGGCATTTCTTGAAAAAAATCGAATTGGATCGAAAGGAGCATGCGTCAGCGTCTCGGATGCTGCGATCTGGAGCCACACGCACAGAGGGAAAGGTGCCCGAGAGTATAATCTCGCGCGGCGGTGCGTTGAACCTGTGGCAGTGCGTGCGAGCGCGCGTACATCCCGCGGTATTGATTTCGGGGCCGCTGCTGCTGCACCTGCGCCGGGAGAGACTCCGGCCAGACGCCCGGACCGGCGAACGCCGACGCGCCACGTGTGCAGCCTCCGAGTCTGCGTTGTACCGAGCACGAGCTTACGCAACGCCCCGTCGTCTGTCGATCTTCTCGTGCACCTCAGAATCTGGATGAGGCGTCGATTCGAATGTAGACGAAGCGATGAGAGGCTCCTCTTGTGGCTCAAAGAATTTTTCCTTTTTATTATGCAGTTATATAGCTCCGATAGTAAAGCTATTATGAGAATTGATCATCAAAACTTCGATGTCACATATTCTACTATGTCAAGTAGCATTAAAGCGTTCCACATTATTATATGTTAATTGAGCAATTTTATCAAAATGATAAATTTTTTTACGATATACGTACTGTTAATCTTCTAATGTCTATAATAAATAACAAAGTCAATAATATCTCCTTACAAAGTAAAAGATCTGTACATATTTTTCTAATTATATTTAAAATTTTTACGATAGTTACATGAAATCTATTATTATTATAGTTTTATAAAATGAGTAAATTGTATAATTTAGTAATATACGCTTTTGTACATCGTCAGTGAAAAAGGTTCTTATAATCTTGAATAGTATTAGATTTATAAGTCACAATATTTTCCCAATATCTCTAGTTTGATTTTTTATAAATTGTAAAGAAATATTTATCTTATATTATTATATTATATTATTTAAGGAAATTGAAATCTCCTGGACGTTTATTTTAAATAGGATCAAGAAGAACTAATTTGTTAATATGGTGCGAAATATACTTATACACAATGGATTGAAATTTCATTTATAACATGCTTGACGATTATTAAGTAGGATAAATTAATAGGTTATATTCAATCGATATTTAAAGCAATTGAAATAAATCTTTTCTACAATTTTCTTTTACGTTAATGTAAAAATATACTGAAAACGATCTTGTATTTCCTACGTTTCTATAAAATATACTATATAGAGTCACACATACATGTAACAGTTATATACTTAGATATTAACGATATGATTTTAAAAAATAGTTATTGTAAAAAATCAATTTAATAAAAATTAATTAAGTATCGTATTCTTGATAACTGTAGATCATCTGCAGTCTATAGAATAATATACTTAATGAGCAGACTGCAAATCAATAAAAATTTCTACCAAAATAATTACAAATAATTAACAAAAATGTAGAAAAATAAAAGAACTATGGTCATTTAAGAATAATAGTCCCTATACAGAAGTCGTGGAAGATTAATAAACGGAACGCTTTCAATTAAAATCAGAAAAACTAGTTATGTAGGTAAACAAATACTACTTATTTATCACGAATGACAAAAAATCAAGGAAAAAAATTAAAAAAGCCTCGTAAAAATCTATGTAGAAGTTTCGTCTGCTTTGACACGAAAGCGTGTCATAATGAATTTGTAACGGATTTGACAACCAATATCTTTATTGTAGCATGAAACTCTTTTTGCAAGATCAGTATTCAGATAACGGAACGAATTTTTATTATTCAATGTCGGTACTATATTTGCAACTCGTTATACATATTATACATACGGTAAAAAAGATAAAAATTTAGTTATATAAATGATCGATAAATTCAAAAAATACGAAATAAGCGTACTTTATAGACTAAACGATAAAACGCGATTATAATTGTTAATGTCAAATGAAAAAATATTTAAAAATTTAACAAAATAAAAATTTTTTGATTGCAAATTATGTTCATATTTATTGTTTTCAATTCTATTTCATAAATGCAATATGCGTAATACTCTAAGCATATATAGTTTTATAGCGAGAATCATATTGAATTGCTTTACAAATGGCTAATTTAGGATGTACGTGCAGAAGCTGATTAAAACTTGAAAGCTGTTTAGAATATCCAAGTCTCAATTAGCTCATACATCACTTTGAAGTAGAGTACTCGCAAATTCTATGGCAATGTGCTTTCAATGGTCCCCCAAAAAAGTATTGAGTCGCGACGTCCGAGCTGAGCCGGCGCCACTTTTCGCGACGATGGTGACTAACGCGCGAGCTCGCGAGCCTGCCCCAATAAGCACGTGCGGTTCTTATTTAAGGAAATGGAAGCGCGGGGCCGGCCTTTGCGCAAGCTGGGCCTGGCCGGCTCGCCATGTTTGGTTTGGCGGGCAAGGTCGCTCATATATATCTCCGCTAAACGACAATTGGGACTTACGGTGCCTGGTACCGTTTACGGTTGCGAAGGTGGATCTCGTGTCTACTTTTTTATAAGGTATATCATTGATTGTCTCGCCGTTAATTAGGCTTGAGGTCATTTGAAATTGGGTGATTCGAGGGGCGATCGATGATATCGTTTAAAAAAGATCTCACATATAAGTGTATATTTATGATTCATCGATATAGTCCTTTTTTGCCTTGCTGTAAACTATCGGTTGCAGTATTAAAGTCATGGCTTATCCCATATATGTATAGAATGTTGATAATTTTAGATAATATTACTATTTTATTTCTTAAATATTTTGAGGCAAATAAAGAATATAATAAAATGTATTTTAAATAATAAATCGTCTTGAAAAAATTAATCCGAATCGATAAAGATAATGCACATTTTTCCTTTCATTTAAAATAGTTAATTGGTTAAAAATAATATTGACGATGAACTTTCGACACTGCAGATATGTGTGCTCATATATGAAGTATCTGCACTGGTTGTACATTTTCAATTATTGATTTACAAATCCACGTGTTTTATAGCACTTGCACTAATTATATGTGAGATTTAAGTATTGATTTAAAAATTAATTTTAATAATTAAGCAATAAATATAATTTGCACATACTGAATACATGTATACTGATTTATAGGCTTAAAATAGAGCATAACGAAATAACTCTGGCACATCTTGTGCCATGTGCTGTTTCAACGTCTCCTTATATGGGAAAATTTTAGGGGATGCGTCATGAGAATTCCTTCCAAAAATATCCAGGTCTTTGAAATAAGCTTGAACTCTTCTTAAATCATGTATAAAACTAACTCATTTTCAATCTTGGAGCCTTATACAAATAAGCACCATACAAAGCGATGCTTATGTTCTGTTTCCAAAAATAGATATTTAAGGTTTGAGAGCTAAGGGATGAGCGCATCCAGGAACGCATCTGTTTCATATTTCTTGTTGACAAAGGCCTTGATAAAGACTATCCCTAACCCGATGCTGAGTTTTTTCTTTATTCAAAATTCTACAAAACTATTGAGAAATATTCAGAGAAGCATTGTTAGGTGAATATTTTAAATAATTCTTCTTAATATGGGTTTTTAAATTTTTATATTTAATCGTTTTACTGCATAATGATATATCTTTTATTAAAAGTTTAACATAACCTTCTGCTTTAATTTTTAAGTTGTTTTTATTGCACATGATAATGAGATATAAAAACTAACATTACAACTATTGCAAAAAACAGTACACTGATAATATTAACTATTATATATCCTTCAACTCTAATTGATTAATCATTGAACGTGATCTTACAGAAACTATGTTAGTATATAATGCATAAAAAATGCGTATGTATAATATTAATTAGTTGATTATCTTATAATACTTATCAAAAATATAAGTGAATCATATGAATTAAAATGTCTATTATGTTCTCTAAGAATCGCCTTGATAAACTGTGTGATAAAATAATAAAAATATCACATAACTTATTTAAAACTGTATAAATTAAATACTAAACTCAAGCAAAACAGGAATAGAAAAAAATGTGTCATGAGGATTATAGGAAGCTTACAAGTTCCAGAAGTAAACTATTAAGCTCATTACAACGTCTGGTACCAAAGCCTCAAATTCAAAGTACACATATTTTTCCGGATATCGCGCCTATGTACATTTTATCTATATGTATAGCCTATGTTTTCGAGAAGGAATTATCCCCAAGCGAGTGGCTCGGGAATAAATCACATTCACGATTTCATTTTTACTCAATCGTTGCATACTGCGTACTACGCATGTGAGCGCGTGTGCTTCATAAGTATTAAGAAAGGGGCGGCTGATATTAGCCGAGTTGACTGCACTTTAGGTGAGTCACGTGGGTGCAGCCGCACGCTGAAAAAAAGCTAATTCGTGCAGTTTTTTTTGTGGAATTTTTTTTCTCTTTCGGGCCGATGTCCTATGATCGCGACATAGGCTGGCATTCGATCGTCCAAGCTTACTATGCCGCAACGCGTGTGAGCATTTGTAATTGCGAATGAGCAGGAAAACGTAAATCTAGCGGATTTGTAAAGGTGTGCCGTCGGTGAATGAGTTTTTAGCTGATGACGCTCTCATACATGCTGTTTCGAGAATATTAATTAGAGAATTGTAATGGAGTCGAGAATGAAGTCCCTTGCAGACTCGGAAATTAAAGTGGTATTTAGAACAGGTTTACTAAATATGAGATGAGTGAGAAAGAGAATACGTCTACTTTTGATAATATATTATTTTAAAAGATCACAAGTAGATAATTTGCTTAATATACAATTTAATAGTACCTTTGCTTCAATCATCTCAAAGTACATTCCATTATTGAAACATTGTTATTATATAAAATTGCTTGAATTAGTGATTGCTGTATCGATAAATTTCTATTAATTGTCGTATTTATCTAATGGAAATCGTTAATGCACACCCACTGACAGCTTGAAAAACCTTACAATAATTAACTACGACAGAATTTGTGTTTCAAACTCTTGATTAAATAAAATTGAAGGACAAGTCCAATTACAACAAATTCAATTCAAATTATTATAAAAACTTAAACTTGCTAAACGTTGATTAAGAAACTTGGACATAATCGAGATATGTATATATTTAAGATAGATTATATATAGACGAATAAAAAATTGTTAGCTTGTTATACTATATCGTTCTCTAACCTTATATACTTATAATTATCTTGTGCGAGTACAGAATGACCCGCAATCAACTCGAAAAACAACTTCGAAAACAAAAAATATCAAGAAATATCTGAAATAAGCCAATGTAATTACGATTGTGACAAGCTCGTACTACTTAAATAATCTTGAAGAATCGTTGATTATATATTTTTGTAGTAAAAGAGAAGTAGATTTGTGAAGCAGATCAAAGCCTCGACCAAAACAGTTTTATTGATTCCGTGCAGTGTTATTATTAAAAAAGAAATAAAACAAGAAAATAATCGTATCTGTAGTATTACCGCGTAATAAAGCAATTCTGTGATAGGCGAGATGATAGGAATTTGACTTGTTTGTACGACACAAACGAATAAGAATATAAATGATGCTAAAAAAATCTTATTATGGTAATTTTATAGCATAACAATTATGTTTGTAATACAGAAACCGAATAATTGTTAATTTTTATTTTAAACATTTTATTATTTATCAAGAATAGTTTAAATATATGGTATAATAAATTTTTATAGTAAATAAATACACGCTTATATACAAAATAAATAGGTTACTTTTAGAAAATTATTCATTGTTTCGACTAAGTGACCTGATAAACAATTTTTGTCTATTGTCGTTTGCTATGCTTCATGTCGCACATTCGCGTCACCTGCGCTAATAGCTGGAATAATAAGTCGCGTAACTATATATGACCTCCTTGTGTTACTTCGTTCGCGGAGTCACACAGAATCGTCGATGATTCAAGGTAATCACGAATGTTCGTTATATATAGCCGGCTCGATAGCCGTCTACAGAGTGAAGAATTCCTCTCTGTTATCGCGGCAGCTTGAGGACTGTTTAGCGGTCGAGCATCTCACACGCAGCTAGCTTACGCGCGTGGTGTGAGCTCATCATCCGCCGAGATAGTTAACAGTCTGCACGTACTTTTCTCTCTCTTTCTCTCTCTTTCTTTCTCTCTTCCCTTATTCTCCTTTATATTCCATCTGCGCAGACTCCTTTTTCTAATTTTTTTTCTTCGTTTTCAATGCGGTACGCGACTCGCTTGGGCCCGCACGCAGACGCTGTATAAACGTCGATGACTCGTAGTCAGAGCTCGAGCCGGAGGAAACGGCTGCGTCCTTTTTATAATTTATTGGATGCGAGACTCAATGCCATCGGAATTTCTTTCCCCTCTCTGATTGGATACTGAGTAACGTTCTAATACAAGATTTTTGGCGAAAAATACATTGCCAAAATAATGTTGTGTGTACAATTGATGTTATAAATACGTTGTATCTTCAATTGACTGGATCAATGCTATAAATTCACTTTTCACCTCTAGAAAAATACATGTCGTGCAACTACTGAAAAGAGGAAGAAACATATACGACTACTCATTGTCATTTAATCCATTTGTCGACCATTCAAATACATGCAACTCTAGGGCCTCGAGGTTTTCAAGTTTCTAGGAGCGAGTATAACCTTGATGGGTTGACCCAGAACAGGTGGCAGAGCCTCAGGCAAGCGGTGCCGCAGGCTGTGAGCGAGGGCCGTCCTCCTTGTGGAAGACGGGATCTCAAGATAAAAGCTAGCAAGAGGAAGAGGTTCTTCGAGGCCTCTATTGAGCGCATTGCTATTATACACGGAATCCGTGCTGCCTATAGCCTCTCTCTTTCGCTAGTATTTTGTATTCTCTTTGTTGTAAAACTGGAATCTGCTTAATCTGTTCTGCACGTTCTGCGCTCGGTTCTGCGACTGTATGTCTTGTGAAAATTTTTTTTCATTTGTCACTATTGTAGCACAAGTTTACAAGAAAATCGATTAGAAATTGATAAAAAACGAAAGAAATAAATGAAATTGAATAATACACTATAATATCAATATAAAAATAGTTCTTAGCAAGTAGTATTCGTGCTATAGTCACGTTCATCGAATTTATTGGAGTTAAGTCTTTTTCCTTAATTCGTTACATCATCTTAGATCATCAATTGATTTTATAACTAGTCATATTTCACTTTGTTATTAAAAAAATTTAACTATTTAGCGGAATTAATTTTTTGTACACTATATCTTTTAATCATAAATTTTCAATTTAAAATTTAATTAATGCAGTTCTGTAAAATTGTCTACAAATGACGATTGATAATTGTATATAAATTTGTTAAATCATGTATAAAAGTTATAAATTTTACAATTCACGAGTCATACTCTATACAAGAAGTTATGAACTAATGATTTTAAGCTTACACCTTATATAAATTATCATATTTATATTAATGTTAAAACATTCTGGAATTATTAATTATTCAAGTGTAATCAAGTAAAATTATGATTTATATTAACAAATTTTTTAAATTGTTACTCGTATTATGCATTGATTTAAACTACAATTGTATTTTCCCAGCTATTTTATTTCGAAAACAATATTATCGCCCCCCACCCCTCGGACGTAATAGAAATTTAAGCAATGAAGAACTATCGCCCATACGTTTAAATAAATAAATATATAATTAGCTCGATAATTAACAGTTGCATTTATTAAACTTGTAAATAAAGACTTAAAAATTGAAACAGTTGGCACAAAGGTACTTTTTTACTTATGTCAATTACGGATGTTGGAATTTTCGATCTCCCTGCACCAGCAATAACCAGTTAACTGTAGACTGTGGAGGTTTTCAGAATCTATTTTCCAACGACTATTATATGTTTTACAAGATTCTCAGAAGCACTGTCAGAAGAGAAATAATTACGTTAAGTTGTTCAGGTAGATGCATTTGCGGCTAGCACATTTACTCTGCACCTCACTCTGCGCAGCCGAGGTACAATTTAAGAATCTACATTCCTGTCTTTTGAGGACAATGGTATAAAATTCAATCTTAAGTAACCAATTAGAAATTAATGTACAGAGAGCTTTTGGATAGTTTTATAGATTTTATTACGAATTATATTAGGTATCGAAATTAGTTATATCTCATATATATCAATTAATTCAATTTGAAACATTACTAAACAGTGTTATAACCAAATTTCAAACCAAATGGGATATTAGTACATTACCGAGCTCTTCGCAATTATTATTGGTAGGAAGAAATTTATCCTTATACCTTAGTCGCTTAATGCAATCGCATTCTGAACATTATTACACACATGCAGAGAAATCTTTTTTTTAATGTGCCTGCGAAAGGCCAGCTACTCATCTTTATATTTCTGAAATTCTTAGAAAATACGACCTAATGTGGAGACTCCTTGTTTGCGAGCTCCACATGATATATCGAGGTTTCGGCCCTGACTGACGCTCTTGACTTCGATTTAAGCTTCGATCGACTGCAACGCCTATCAAGGAGGTGTGCGATCCTTCGCCTGTTTTTTCCGGTTAAGGCGGTTGGCGCCACTGTGCGCGGTTATTTTTGTGCATGTTGCATAGCTTTTTGGTATTCGGAACGTGTGCATGGTTAATGTTGTACTGACCATAATTGGCCCGATTTTTAAATAATAGATTTTCGAATGTCTAATGTCGATTGAATTCTTAGTTCTTTAACGGATAAAATTAACTTGTATAAAAATGAATCAATATCGAATTTTCATGGATACGGATAGAAATAGATGTAAATAAAATTATTTAATACATAATGAAATTTATTACGTAATTTTTATAAGTTTAATGTTATGAACTTTATACATTTTCTCACCTTTTTGACATACCGATTTTATAATCATTTCCTTTATTAAAATGTGAATAATAAGTAAGCGTAGAATATGAATTGATAAAGGATGTTTCAACTACATTCTGTTGTAAAATAAGCACAGACTTGTCAATACGAAGAAATTGACAAACTTTTTGTTAAAAACTTGATGGAAAGAGGAACTATTTTAAACGTAGACTGAAAATATATTTATTGGAAAAATCTGCATTATAATAAAACAAATAAAATGTGATACTGAGAGCATTGATTAATAATATGCTTCATCGATGCAATATTCATTTATTTGACATTATAACCTGCAATTTATATTTCTAGTTCTTATTTTTAAAAGCGGTATTTATGTAAGTCTATTTTTTAAATCTTAAATGGGTTGTGAAAAACCTAACACTTAAAGGTTTATTCTAACTATCAATAATTATAAGTTGATTTCGAATATACTTTAAAAGTAGGCAGGGTCTAGCTAATTATAAAATAGTTTACTTTTATTTCAGAAAATTACCTGACATTTTGAATAGGTTGTGACTATAGTTCTTCGAACAACATTTTGAAAAATCTGTTCACTGGTCGTAAACGTACAGAAACAGTCATCTATAAATAAAAGTATCAGCATATTTTAATTGAGTCGAGCAGCTCTGAAGTGCAAACACGTAAGGCGCAACGACCTCGACGATTATTTCGCGCATACGCATGAGGCAGTACAATACTGTGGCTCACGCGACTTGGTTCATTCGTTTACTGCGCTAAACAAATCCATTTTTGCGTGTGAGACCTTGAGATAATATAAATTCGGCGCTGCTGGTCTTAATCTACTTACCAATTGTTTCAATTGCACAATCGGTTCAAGATAACCATAATTGTTTTTCAGGAGTTGTCTCATTTTTTATTCTATATCTATATTATGTACATAAATTATAAAGCTTCAAAAAGTAAGCGTGGTGTATCCTTCAATGAACAAGATACGTCCAACGTATAAAAATAATTAGGCTAGCACATTAGATAAATTGGTGTAATTCAAATTGGTTTACGCAATTTTGCTTCCCACCTACAAGTTTAAAATGCGTGTTATACTTCCTTTTAAATAAAAAACGGACAATTTTAACTATTTTTTAGTACTGAATATATGAAATATTAGCATGGTACCCACGTTAAACGATTTATTTAAAAATTGTCAAATAAATCTTAGAATTTTTTTATTCCATCTTGAAATTCGTCTAATTAAATTTTGAACTAAAGTACGATTTTGAACTATAATTCTGTTGAGTAAGCAATATGAAAAAAAGTTAGATTATTATTCGTTTGTTTTGATTGCATTTAAAATATTTACAATTAAAAAATGGAATATTTATTATTTATAACATGTTTTTAAAATAATTTGAACATTATCTTAAAATACATTTTAAAAATTTAGGATCAAATTTTATATTATTATATTTGATCAATACAATGTAAAAAAGATTATAATTTAAAGCATTGAGTTAAACAGATTTATTATTGTAAACTAATTTGCTGTTTCATATGTTTTAATTTAACAATTATATTATCAACTTTATAACTTCATTTTTTGAATAACTTTATAATCTGGATGTGTCTTAGATAAGAAATGCATTTTTTAATCGTACAAAAACCACTTATAAGTTTTATGCGTATCAATTATCGGCTGAGGAAGTGTATTGTGTGCTTTCTCAATATTGACAACCAGCGACGCTGTTATTTTCTGAAAATACAACAATTCGTATAAGGTTGCAATTCATTTCCGCCGCGGAAACGAAGTGCACATTATAATACGAAATCCAACTGCAAATCATATTTTAGTTTTCTTTTAGATAATATAATATACACGTTATATGTATGCATAAATACGCGTTCATTATTATTAAATATCAATTAAATTATTTAGTGACAAGAGATTTAATAAATAATGAAAGCATTACTTTTAAATTCATTATTCAAATAATTGAAATAAAAATAAATTGCTTATAGAAGAAAATGTTATATCGTAATAAAATAAAAATATCGAGAGATTTAAATATTCGAGACAATGTTTAGAAACCTTATCAAAAACTTAATAATTATTAATTTTAATTTTAAATTAATTTTCCTTTTACTAGTTCACGATTACAAGACGCAACCTAAGCAACATTGTGCATTTTTTTATCAACGTAATTGCAATAATAATAAGCTTCCTTGTATCAAAGAAGCTGTATGTGCACATTCCTTACTGGCGAACAGAGCTCCGCAGTTTCTTAGAGGGTTGTGTTGCTTATAGTCTCTAACTCAATCGAGACAAGAAAAAAGAAAAGCAAGGTTAGCGAGCGTGTGAGTGTATACAATACGTGGGGGCGATCGATCAGAGAAAGAGGCAAGTTCAATGTCACCGCGTCTTCCACGAGGAGCGGATCGTTTATTCATGTCTATATAACCGCGGCCGCACACGCGATAGTTCATTGGCTCGAAGACACGCGATGCGAACAGCCCTTGCCTAGCGTCCGCGAGGGGCAATTAATATTAAAATCGGGCCGCGTAGTAGACTGCCTGAAGTAGACCGTGAACTTGCGCTGTACATGCATTTCTCGTCGATTGTACGCGCGCGAAATCAGTCTCCTTCATACGAGTCTAGCACAAGGAATTCGGAGCTTGTACTCCGCGGAGAGTAACTTGTTCCCAGGAACAAATGCGTTAAACCTAGATGATTATCTGCTATTTTGACAATGGTGGAATTTAGATGCTCGGCAAGCAAATTGGCGTTGTATTTTTAAACTCTCAAATTGAAAAATTTTCTATTTTCGTGCTTTACCATTTCTACGGACCGCTCCATCCCGATTTTCGAAACTGTTCACGCGCAGGAGAGAAAGCGTATATCGCTCTCTGCAGTGTATATACGAGTTCACCGCCAACGAATCCACATAACACTGCAGAGGAGCCTGCGATTTTTTTAATGGGCCAGGGTTTTTGTGCACGCCTGCCGCATAAAAAAAAATTTATTTTACGTCGCGCTTGGTTAAAAGCCCTGTGGATTTTCGAAAGCTGTTTCGAAAGTGGATTGGGTCTCGTTGCATATTCGGCGCACTGTAACTTTTTAAAAGAAGCCCTTGACAAATATCCTCATCGATCCGTCATGTGTGAATGTAACAAGATGATTTCGCGGATGATTTATACCGAGGCGTGAATTTCAGATCGATTCGATAACGGTCTCATATACAGTACATGTATATATTTATATTTTTACATCCGAATGAGAAATTACTAAATTCACTCTTATATGTATGTGTATTGTACTTATAATGTATCACAAAAAATCTTACACAACTACGCATAAAAAGATAATACACTAGAAACTGAGTATTTGTCAAAATGCTTGTATTGTTTACAATAATATTAAAAAATCGATATCATAATTGTATCGCTTCATGTTATACATATGAATAAAAATAATGTGTCACCATGGATTTACCAGACTGAATTCTATAGATTTTATCTAGACTAACTTTGATAAGATCAAATAAGATATATATGAGACATATACCTTGGATTTATACACTGTCATAAAAGTAATAAAACGAATCTTTTTAGAATAAGTGAATTCTTTTTCAACGTTTCAATTATAACATACTTAAAATTATATGATAATAATGCAAATATATGTAATATAAACAATTGTTCAAATTACAAAAGTTTATACTTTATACAATAAGGATCAAAAAGGTTTTGTAGATTTTACAGCAAATTTTCGCAACTAGATTAAATTTTTAACTGCACTCCTTGCTGTTCGCAATCTATGGAGGTCAATAATTGATAATTCAAGATAAAAAATTAAATACATTATGCTGTTTATACAATATTTACAATCTGATACCATCTAATAAACAAAACTTGACTGTTATCTTCCATCAACAGAAGACTTTGTTATTTCTCTCGCAGTTTTCTCGCTGAAATCAAAAAGAAAAGTAGAGGAGGTAGCTTATTTAATAGTGTCTCCTTCGAAGGAATCTTACACCTCACAACACGCAGTATAAAAGTTGGAGACGGTCACGAGATCGCGTACGAGCCGCACGGTTTTATTTTTCCCTGATGGTATATTGGCGACCCACTTTCGGTGTATACGCCGTAACGAGATCGCCACGTGCACTTGGCCCAAGAAAACTTGTGTACGTAGAGGAGGCGCAGCCAGCCTAAACAAGAAGCGATATGTACGACCCTACGTGGTCCCAATACCTACCCTCAACTTGGCTTCTGCAGGCAATCCGTTTAGCAAAGCAGTCAATACAGCAAAAGTGAAAAAAGAACTGGTACATCAAGTGGGGGGCTCTGGATGCTTTCGACGAAAGATTCCTTTGCTCTGTCCGTTAGATCACTGATTATTTCTTTCGATTGAATGGATCATTCGATAATATTTTGCTTCAATGCTCGTCTCGCTTGCGGTGAGCAGTTGATCAATAGATCCAGAATTGGTGCAAACCGTTTCTACAAAAATATCAAGTTGTGCCCGTTAATCTTTTTGAGTAAGATATAATAGTAAAGTTAAAAAATATTCCAAGACTATCTTTCAGTGCTTCGTCAAAACCATAACAGCTAATTTAATAACTTTTTCTGTTTCTGCAATTATAAATAAAAAAATGATAAAATTCAGTACACTAATGAAAATATGAATTATTTCAAATTCCTTTTTTATAAAAAATGTTTTGATAAGACGTTCATTGATATACGCACTTTATATAAGACTCGTTTTGGAGATTACATCATGGATTATTCGTATTTGATATATGGGATATTTATATAGAAAATATCTTGCAACAGTCATGAGTGAATTTATCACATTAAAATATTATCAGATTTAGAAGAGATTTTTCTTTTAAGAACTAATGTATGAATAAATATCTATTTATATATTGTTTTAAATATTTATAATTTGCACGTTATAATTATATGAATCTAATAAATGATGTGCTATGAAATGTATAATCGCCAAATCTGGTATTTATAATTCCACTATAATAAAAAATGACAACGTATATAAAGAATAATAACTGAATTCTGTTTGCAAAGTAAGTGAAATTTTTACTGCAATATTTTTTTAAACTAATGCAGGTTTTTATAATTTAATCGCGTGCATATAGTCTCACTGGTCTCACTTGTGAGGATTCTTTCTCGGTTAATTAAAGTCGGTTAATTCGCGTATACCTGTAATACTTTTCCTCCAAGTACCCCTGACTGAGAAAACGTTCATTCGACCTACGCGTGAGTTTCTTCCGAGCATCCATTAAAGGGAAAATGCTGCATGGAAAATCAGAACAAGGAGTCGATGTGCTCTATGCAGGAGGTACGACACGCACGTGCAGGTATTTAAGCGAGCAGGGCTCGTCACGCGCTCGTGATTTCACTTAGATTGTTGAGTTCCGCGAGTAAGATGCGCGAGTATTACGTTCGCGCACAATGAGATGCCGCTGCATTCCTCCTGCTTAGCTAGCAACGTTATTATTGTCCGCCTGGGCACGTGAGCGTGTGAATTCTTATACCTCTCGTTGTGAGTATGCATCTGTGCAGAGTAGAAAACGAGTTTATTCGCGTGTGTAAGATGCTTTTCTAGTCGCGATTAGCAGATTGCTATTTAGGTGATGGATACTCTGCTCGAAGTTTATTGAAGAAATTGGAGTATGACGAATCGCACGTTAAGTTTCAATGAATTTCTTTTCTATGCACAGAATTTTCCTTTACAGGAAACTCTGAATGATGACATGACACAATTATACTAACATGTATCTTAATTAATATACAAGGCATAAATGTATTCTACAGAATTTTATAGAAGATATAAAATTGATTTGTAATGACAAAGACGGTAAATATACATATTAACTTTTTTTATCGTAAATTAGATAAAGGTAAAAAGATTGAAAAAATTATATCAAGCAATTAATTAGCTTGAAATTACATAAACATGCTGTCATTTAAGCATCAAGACATAAAAATCAATCAGTTGCAGTCTATGCTAAAGTGAAAATTTTGAATAGTTAATGTTATGAGCATGTTCATTCCTGTTAGTTCTTATTTTTTCATTTTTTTGAATATGTTTTGTAAAAAACAATTTCAGATCTGAACTTTATGTTTCAGAATATCATGCTATAAAGGATACTTACATAAGGTAGAAGCAATAAATATATATATGTTATAAAAACTTTTAAGGAGGTATCGCTCGTTCATAAATTTTATCGAAATAACCTCTACATTCATGTCCTTTTAACTTTAAATCATGTATCATTTGCACCACAAATATGCGACTAAATCTTCTTTGGACTGTGAAACAAAACGACCGGAAAACCTCTAGGCAATGCCAAACCGCAAACAATGTGACAGCATGCACTTAAGAAGTCGAGAAGCGTGTCTTCATATACAAATAGCCGGAACTTCCGCTGCACCGTCACACCCGGGCGTACAGATCTGTTGCGTACTTTTCCGCCTCGTCCCTTCGTATATCGTGGATCCTCCTATGCTCTCTTCTTGGTACGGATAATGCAAAGTCTCGGTCGTATGTCAAGCGAGCAAAGCGTCCGTGGAACAAGGCTATGGCGACCTGACCAAGGTCGTGGCGCTCATGATTTTGCATCGCATCCGCTGATTCGGGCATCTAGAGAGTTGGTCAAGGCAAAACGCGACGCAAGCTGAGTTGCCTGACGCGGCTGAGTAGCCTATATAGCGCTACTTGTGGCCACTCATTTGGGTACAATTTTGAGCATGCTACGTACATTTGGATACTTCAAATTTTTTCGACGGTAGTTTTTTATTAACTTGAAGACCCGCATCTTCGAAAGAAATTTTTAATTTAATTAGAATAAACAGTTGAAATGAAGTTATGATTTCTGAGATTGAAAGTTACATTGTGCGTGTAAAGCTACTATACGGGCTTCCTTTGCTTTAAAATTTTAATTTATTCTAATTGTCACTGGACAATAGCTAAGTTTATGATAGTTTTGATTAAAATTTGTGTAAATTTAAAGGAATACATATGCAGTGACTCAAAATGTAGCTATACAAAATTGTAGAACTTTTATAATAAGAAAATGCATCTATTTATATAAGGTATACTTATTTTTATTTAAAATTGCAATAAGTATTTATAAAATGAAAGAGAAAGTTTTTCAATTTGAAATTAATTAAAAGATATAAATTTATATATTACATAAAATATTGTGTATTGCATTTTCTGCTTGTGATTATGTAATGATACTAATTAATTTGAGAAAGCTGTGTAGTTGTGTAAGTTAATTGTTGTATTTGTTTGTATATTATTAGTTTTGTTATAGCTTTGTTTTTCAATTGACAAATTTTATGAAACTGGTGATATATTAAATATAAAATCTTCTATAAATAAATCATTGCTATACAAAAATATTATTAAATCCTAAATAAAATTCAAAATAAAGATTTAAGCAACGTTTGTATTAAAAAATTTATCGATGGATTATCAATTAAATTTTACAGCAATTTGTATGCAATGTCGATGAAAGTAGTATACAAAGTCTATCACAGAATAAATTCCAGTGTATTTGTCCTATATAAGTAGCATTTCTAGAATAAAACTTAAGTTTTAAATAATTTGAACTATTATAAAAATGAATAGAAAATCTATCAAAAGTGATAATTGCCTTCTATTTGAAAAAAATATAAACTATGATATATTTTTCCTTGATAGTTAAAGCAACGTATTACGTATGAGGTCTAATCAAAGCCTAATGAAGTTCGATCATTATTGCCACAAACAGACCCAAAAAAAGTCAATTAAATAAAAGCTATACATAAGTTTAACAAGAGGTAAGTGGCGATCGAGGTGGTGACGCATGACCTTCCTAGCCCCAGTAACCTAGTTTTCTATACTGCAGGGCGATTTGAACGATGATTCCTGACTATCGTGGGTAAAAAGTCCAACACAACCGAACGCTTAGACGTGCTATCGAGTTAACTTTGAAAAATTCCAAAAATGAAATTTTTTCCATTCCAATAAAAAGTCTCTTGTTATTCTTGGGATAGTTCGTTTTGAGTACATTTATATACATGTACGTACAATATCACAGAAAAATTGTATAATCGTAATAATAAATAAGTAAGTCCTTAATGCTTAAATAATAGAATAAATTACTTTGTTTATAAATCTTTTAATCTTTAATTTTTGATCGAGTATTGTATCGTCCTATGTACAAATATATTTTATATATGTAACGAAAGTAATTAGTAATCTATGCTTGCATATTTGTACTATGTCAAATTATTTAACACTATGTTTAAGTATTTATATATTATTACGTCAATTTATATATTATTAATATAATTGATAATAATACATGTATATATTCATCGTATTTTTATTAATATTTATGCTGACACTTAACAATTTACAGCATATATGTTTTAGGTTATACGTGTCTTAGTTTAGGAAGAGATCAACGGCATTCGTAATTTTTTCTGAAATAATGTACAATAATAGATAATGTTAAAAAGTTTTAAGAAAAAATTATTAATGTACAATAAAACTATTCACATTTATGATTGTGGAGAGTTTGATGACCGGAGGGATTTAGTTGTCAAGGATGATTACACTAAGGATGAGTATATCTAATCAGGAATGTCAGGATTTCAGGATACGTCATAGCAGTGGGTGTGACTCGGCCAGCAAATGCATACACGTATCTAACGAGATAATACGAGGATTGATTGAGTTAAGAATATGAAGAGAGTTTTTTAGATGAACGTAATGATAAAACTTGGGATAAAAGCGTTGTCGTCTTTGATAGGGAAATGCAGCAGATTTACTTTTCAATTCCCCTTTAAAATGCTAATACCCGACAAAAAGAAAAATCTTTAAATATAATTATTATGCTATTGCGTACTTGCAATAAAAAAAAGCTTTGAAAAAAACTTTGTCCCGCCCTCCGATTCTCTTTGTTTTCAAAATGAGCTTGACATTTACATAGTTTTGAAAAGTGAATTAGAGGAAAGTATTTTTTGGTTCTTATTAATGTAATTTGTTTTACTACGATTTAGATATAAAAGTTTTACTTTACAATTATAAAAAGGTTGAAATAATTACAGATTTATACGCACAGAAGAATCAAAGCTTCCTTTTTTATAGTCAACGTAGTTATCATTAATAACACAAATAAAGATACAATAAAAAATAAAAGGCTAATGACAATGAAGCATCCTTATTATTAGAGCAACATTATTGTTGTAAAGACTGTACGAAAAATGCGAGTCAATTGGATGTTCGTTAATATGGTTAACAGTTGTACGACTTGGTATGGTACATTATAGACACGGCTGCAGAGCCTTGGATACGATGCTATTTTTCTTTAACTTACATGTGCCTTTTTGGTAACAAATCGGTATTCAGCTCACTAGTTTGTCGGTCGAAGCATATTCCATTTGACAAATAAATTAACAGAAAAGTTGAATCATCGAAGGAAAGGAGTGGTCGAGTGGGGGCCCACACAAGCAAGCGAGGAAGCACAAAGGACGAGGGCAAAAGCGAAGCCTCGACAAAGCCGCGTTGGGGAATAAAGGCGATGAGGGCGCGCTTGGGCCGGAGGAGCGGATGCGTTAAAGGGCCCCTCCTTCGAAGACACAAGCGAGAAACAGGTCCTTGGGGCGCGCGAGGGGGCGGGACGGGAGCCCGAGGCCTTGGGCTCGCCCAGAGGATGTACGAAAATAAACGGGGAAAAAGCCCGCGGGCGGCGCGAGAGCGAAAGTGCGGCGCCAATATAGGCGAGCCGCGGCTCGTAAAAGCGGCGCGCGCGAAAGGGAAGGTACGTCGGCGCACGCGCGGTCGCCGGCGGCGGAAAATCGGCGACGAGCCAAGGCGATCCGATTGGTCCGCGAGCCCGCGATCGCCGGCTGCGATCGTCCGGCGGCCCCGGCGCTCCAGATTCGCGCGGCCGTTACCCCGCGGGAGAGATAATGCGGCGCTCTCTAATTGGCAGCGGGGAGACGCCGCGAGGACTCCTCGGCTCGCCCGTCTATCGATCAGGCCGATTGCCAAGGGGCCTCCAAAGAACCTCGAAACTGGGCTCGACGCGCAGACTCGAGCGGTACCGTCCGTGCAAACGGATGTCCGAAATAGTTGCTGCAGAAAGAAAAGTGATAAGCGGAGCCGAGGAATCGCGATAAAGAATAGCACTACGGTTAGGATAGACGTTTTTATTGTCACATCTTTACGATCTCGATGACAGGGGCTAAAAAATGTAGGTTAATTTATCCACAACGTTGATTGTGAAAATAGCTTAGATATCGCGTACGCGCGGATAAAAAGTCGACGGGTGGGCAATTGCCGCTTCGCGTATTTATGCAGGCGCGACGCAATCGATCGTACGACGCTTGTGCAGCTGATCGATAATTAATTTCCGCGGGACTGTGAGGAGAGGATATCTGGAGGTAGCGCAGGGAAAGAAAGCGAGCGGCGAAGACGAGACTTCCGGCCTCGGCGCGACTGTGTTACGTGCCCGCCGAGCGACTTTTACAGCCGCGCGCGTCTCCGCTACTCCTGCTCTCTGCGCTCAACCGGAGGTTTTACGGGACGGACGGGCCGGTTAAGCCCCAATAAGCCGATCGCCGCGGATCCTCTGGCCGAGCCTCTGGCCGAGCCATTGGCCCCCTCTCGCCTTTCCCTTTCTTTCGCGGATCTCGGGATAGCGCACATTAGAGGTAAATTAGAGGCCGCTCTGCACGCGAGTGTGCGCGCAAGCAAGCTTACGACGAGGGTTAATGCGCCAGCTTAAATGTGCTTTGCTCGAAGAATTACCCGAGCCATTTTCTAATGCAACTCCCGGAAGCGCGCGAGTTTTACTATAGTTACCGGTAATCCGAGATTCATGGTAATCTCATTTTTCCCCGCAGCTTTTCTTCGAGCAAATGCGCTCTATGCTGAATATACATGTGGCCGTATCATGTGTACCGGTCCACGGGACTTGCCTTAGCAATGTCAAAATCGCTAATAAAGTTGAATGAATTAAGGGAGATCGTGACTATCCTTCGGCCAAATAAGATGTAGCATAAATTTTTGAAAACCGAAAAACTTGCAAAAACTTTTGCAACGTTGTCGTTTAAAAAAAATTGCAAAGCACGAGGATACATGGAAAGCGCTACGCGCGAAACTAAATGATGAGTCTCACGCGCCTCTTAAAAAAGGAGAAATGACTGCAGCCGTAGGACCTCTTGGGTTTTCGTCTCGATCTTTGATTCTACCGGTCGATCGCGCGCCACGACAAAGGCGGTACGGCGCGAAGCTGCCGGGCGCCGCGAGTTTCTCCCGGGCGCTCGGCCGCGAAGCACTGAAAAACGAGGTAGGACACGGGAGGGAAATGAAGCGGAGGGCAGGGGCCGTTAGAGGCGGAAGAGAGACAGGTGCGCGCACGAGATCCGAGAAATCCGGGCGACAGGCGGCGGCGGCGGCGCATAAGTAAGGAAAAGCGAGGAATTTTCTACGGGCGCACGGAGCGCGCGCCGACAATGCATGTAGCCGGAGCCTCGGCCGCGCGCCGCGAATAAATTACGAAGGAATGCCGGGCGGGAGAGAGAGAGAGAGAGAGAGGAGGCGCCCGCACCGCGCGAGACCGGGAAACGCGCCGCACGGGAAGTGCGTGCGTGCGGCCGACTGCCCCTGGTGGGGGAAAGTGTAAGAGGAGGCCACCGGAAAAAGCTACCGGAGCTACCGAAGGGAAAACCTTTGGGCTTCCATACACTCATTTTAAAGGATCTTTAAACTAAGCTTTAACTGTAACGAAGCTCATTCCGCAGTCAAAACTAAGCCATAGACAAGCAAGTGGATTGTATACTATTCACAATGATGTACGAGTACATGCAATATGTGACGGGTCACATTAGATGATAGGCTAAGCAGAACACAGTATACATCTAGAGTTGACACGAGGTGCCTGAAGATAGAAAAGCTATGAATCGGTTGAGGTTTCTACCAAAAAAAATTTGATTCAATTATGGTATACTTGAATAATCAGTTATGCCTTGGTATATTCATGTACATATGCATGGAATCCTACACGAGAGGCTCGTCATAAGAAATGGTACACGCACAAAATTGAGAACTGGTTCGTTTGCCTTAATAATATGCCATAAATCAAAAGAGCCGCGGGCTTGGCTATATATACGCTTAGGCTCTCGCAACGCCGGGTATAGAGTGATTATTCAATAGGAAATAATGGCGTTAGACCAATAAGTGCTTGTACGCCAACTACTTGGCAGCTGTACGAAAGGGAGAAAGGCTCCGGTTTGCAGGCGGGCAGAGCTGGCCGCCTCGCACCCAGCGCTCGAAAATGATTCATTCGCAAGGGGAGGCACGACTCACGAGTTTCTAGGCCGACGCACACATGGTTTCGCGCACGAGCACGCAACACAACACGTACGCGCGGCCCTGCGAAGGAATACCGCCCAGTCACATAATATAGCGTGTACGCCGGGAGGAAGGATTACGCGGAGCCGTTGACCTCGGCCGGCCCAATATCCATCCCGCGGCCTAAAAGCCGAGGCGAAAGGAGAGCCGGGCCGATCGTCAAACCGGGGGCTCGACAGAGGCCGCACGAGGCGGCGGCGAGGCAGGCGCCGAGGCGCAGGCGGCCCACTCGGAGACGGGAGAGGAGATTGAAATCTCGTGGAGCGTGCGCTAGCCGCTCCTCCGCGGCGTTCCGCTCCACATTCTCGCGTTCCAAGTTCAAGTTCGCCCGCGGGTCACGGCATGGGAAGCCGGGCCGGCGGATGCGGCCCGCAATAATGCACGATTTGCAATGTTAATCGGGCGCGGGCGCTTTTCGCCCGTGGGAAAGGCGCGGTTGCCGCCCCCTCGGCACAAGGGCCGGCTTGCGCCACCGCCGCGACCGAGGCCGCGACAGCCTAAGTGCCGTGCGAAGCGCCGCGCCGCCCGCCGCGAGCCTGCAGCCCTGCCCCAAGGCTCCCCTCGCCCGCCCCCTCGCCCGCCCCTCGCTCGCCCCTGCACGCGCCGATCAATTTTTCTGCGCTGCCGGCTCGCGCCCCTGTCACGCCTTCCGATTCGCCCGTATGCCCTCCGCCGGGATCTTCCACTGCAATCTTTGATCTTACATGCTGCTCCTTTTTCTGTACTCGGCCGAACTTTTCAGTGCGAGTCCCTGCTGTATCAGGTTGGAAACTGCGGGGCCCACTCTTAAAACAAAAGTACTCTCGGCATTATACCAACAATTGCGATTACTCTTTGGGATCGCTTTTGTTTTTATTTAAATTGTATATAAAATTTATACTATAACATCCGAAATTTGCTTGATTTTCGACCGATTTGCGACTGTCCCTCTTGCTCGTTTGTATTTTATACAGCCAAAATAAATAAAACACATTCTGTCTCAACTTAACAATAGTAAAGATTTATTTTATACTATTAGTATTTTGAGTGCGGCCGTGCGCGGCTGAATACATTATTAAACTGCAGTTTGACGATATGCGCGCATTAATTCCATCCTTGGAATGCTGAGCTATAATAATCATTGTATATAAATTATGCTTATAAGATCGGGTGTTAGCGTAACAGCATGCAAAGCGTCTAAACTGAAAATTCCTCGGCGTTCCGACTATATCCTATTTTTTCTCTTAAAGTTCTCTCACGCGCGTGTACTTTATAGCCGGGCATTACAAATGCCTTGGTAAATGCTCACAATCTAACTTGTTTCAAAGTAAAGTGACTCTTTGAACGCAATGAAAACTAAAAGACGTTGCATTAGAAGGTTAAACTTCGCTAAAGACACGACAAATTTTCGCTAACAGAAGTCATTCATTTGAGTCATCCGCGAGATAGCCTATATTAAAAATTATTATGATAATATAAATGTAAGGATTCAATGAACCGTTTTTAAATCTTAATCATCAATGCACCGTGAGAAACATTTTTTGAGAACCTTTTTCTAACAAGTATAATTAGTGTTTAAAGTGGCTGTTTAGAAAATTCTACAGTTATACCAACTTATTGTATGCTGAAAATTCAATTCAGACCCTGCATTAGATTACTTATTCATAAGCTCAAATCAGTTTCATCTTTGAAAGTAAATAGAAAAAGTGCTTCAAAACAAAAGCTTAAACCATTTTTAGTACTTTGGAAAAATAAGGTCATCACCCAGTATAATTAAGAACGGAAAATTCCAAAAATTGCAGAATTTATACATTGCTGTAATTATAGGTATAAGATTAATACAAAGGATATTATTTTTGACGCAAGTATTGTTCTTATACCAAATGGACATAGTCAAATAAATTTTATGAGAAAAACTATGATAACGGTTATATTTAGTTTGATAGTGTTGATTTAAACAACTAATGCATAAAGACTGCCATTAAAATTACAAAGAACGATTACATGATTTGTTTTAATGTCATTCATATACTGCCCGAATGAGACTGTAATCCGGTCTACATTTCCAACGACACGGAGGATTACAAAGTAGGCTGATTAGAAAAAGGCCATCCGAACGAGCGCGTGAAAATTCGCAGCGTCCCGGGAGAAGCGCGGTTTCACTCGACGAGCTTTGCTTTTCGCGCCGCGGTCGCCTCTAGGAAATCTCGCGACGGCCGTGGCCGCGGCAGGAAAAACGGGTCCCGAGCCGCCGCGGAAGAAGAACCTGCTCTGCAGCCGCGCACCTGTCGCGGCCCGTTACTCTCGCGGCTGCGCGGAATCCGGCCTCCGAGCCTCGTAGCGCCGATCTGCCTCCGCTCGCATTCGGCGATGCTCCTGCTTTTTCGGCCCGGGCTTTCTCACAGGGCGCGCGATGCCAGCAGGTGCGGCTCGCCTTCCGCTGCGCCTCTATCGCGATGTAGTTATTCGGAGAAATTGGGGGCCAAGGGCCAAAGAGGTAGGCCAACTCGATGCTGCGAGAACCTCGAGGAAAACCTCGACACACCTACATCTATCAAGTTATAAAAGCCAGCTAGGACTTAAGAAAAAGTATCAAGTCAGGATCCGAGCATATCAAAGCATCGTGAGACTTTGTTTATCATTCGCGAGCCAATGCCACTGTATGTAAATAATCCTAGAAAGTAAGCTAATAAGCCTGTAAATCATCTACCTTGGAACGCACATGTATGAATAATGTGATTACATCTATCCGTAAATCTAATATGCATTTTAATTATATATTTACATTTAGAAAAGTCTGGTATTAGATATACTGTGTCTTTGTACTCTCAATGCACCCTAAAATAAGAAACTTTATTTCACTTAAGGCATTTTGATAATAACAACTCATATCTGACTATGTAATTCATTTCATATTATCACGCATATTGCATACATGTACAATAGATATGGACTTGGATATAGTACGGTTTATGTACAGTGCAATACTTTACTTCTATGCGCAGAAAATCTTGTATTGAAGAAGAACTAAATAAATCACTATATGAGAGCAGTGCTTTTGTTTGTTGACAGCAGACAAAGGTCCTTTATAATTAAACGACTGTTGGAAAGCAACTTAAGTGCTATTCGAATTAGCGTTTCCAAGCTTCACACAGTTTACATCGAGTCAAACCTATATTTTTCGTTATCTAAATCTTATGAACCATTATACTCATTTAAAGCACTTAAATTAGCTACAGCAAAAGTTTTCATTGAATAGATGGCAGTATATATAATATATATAACAAGCATCTATTTAATAAACATTTATTATTATTTCATTACAAATAATAACAATATTTAATGTATGCTTATGCGTGTATTCTTTTGTTAACTGTATATATACATAGGTATATATGCTTATTTAATTTGTAATATCATATAGTACAAATAATTTCTCAATTTGCACCAAAACTGAGTATTAATTTATTCGAGAAAATTAGATATAATCAATTTATAATGATCGAACGATCGCATCTTACATACCGTTCGAGAGTTCTTAACCATGCATGCACGTTTAAAGTAAATATTATGGCAATTAAAAATAATATGTTATAAAATATTAATTCAATTAATTCAATTAAAAGCGAGATTAAAAGTTTTCGATTAATTAATTATAGATTTAATGAGAAACATATTTTATAATTTAAAATTATTGAAGTACCGCAGGCAATGTTTTTTCACAAACAGCGGTTCATTATATATACGATGAGCTTTCAAGCTGTCTCATAGCGCATTCTTTATTCGCTATATTTAAAAACACTTTTGCATCATTAACCAAGAATACAATCGCTGCGACCTTTCATTGTCATCATCGCGTGCACAGGTTCCCCTTTCTTCTGATCCAAAAAAAAGGAGATATCCAGACTTTCTATCGGGCGTCCTTCATTACCGAGCTGCGATCTGAAAACGCGCCGAATACGTCGATCGGCGCATTCCCATAGCTCGTCGCGGACAATAGCGAGTGCACCGAGCGAGGCACGGAGCGAGCCAAGGCTTGCCCCTAAATCGAGAGTCGAAACCGCGTGCCGAGAATGCTCAGGGCGACCGAGCGGAAACGGGACGCGACCTAATTTTTCCCGCTTTTCCTGCGTCGAGGAGAGACGTGCGTTTCTTTATTGCCCCTCGCGAATTTCACTTTTCTACGGGCGCACGCGTCGCGTTTTTTCCTCGGTTTTTTCGCTGGCGCTTCTTCTTTTCGCGCGCGGGAGCCCGAGTTTCACCACCGATTGTGAGCCGGGACGCGCGGGGCCGATTTATCGGACTGCGAAACCGAGGATCGGCCCGTTCTCGCGCCGTTAGAAAGTAATTGGGCTCGGTGCGCAGGTGAAATTTGAGGTATTGAGGCTAATTTCAAGGAGTGTCACGTTTTGTATATTCGACTTTGCCGCGTGCCTCTCATTCAGCTTGATTCCGTTGCTGTACGCGGCGCGAGGGGCGACGTGATAACAATCTTGTTGGATTGTTTCATTTTTATTCTCTTTTAGCAGTAAAGATTTATTTAAACGATATTGTAAATCTTTTATGGAACACGTGCAGCGAACCACGATTTATGAGTAATCGGTTATTTACGATTATGAACTTTGTAATCTTTTATTTCGTGCCTGCAGTTGGAAACATCTACCGGGGGTAAATGGCATAAGGGAGATAAATTGTACGGCAACTTGGAGTAAGAACACGTTTTTCAAAATGTTTTGTTGTATTTGTTATATATATATGTACCACTTATCAAATGTGGCTTCATATGGAGTGCCGCAAGAAAGTTTAATTATGTGAATTGCATTGTACAAAAAGCCTAACTGACAACCTGTATAATGAATCACAACTGACTTCTCTTGATGGTTTGTTAAATTTGAAGGTAGTATAATGTAATTCTGTAGTCTCTGAAAATTATCTTGAAAATATATGATTTGATGTGTCTAACAAACAAATTGTTTATATGAACGAAAGACTTATACGAACAATGTAATTTTTTTATATAAGGCCGTATAGCTCTTTACATTTTTGGTATAATTTTGCATTGAACATTTTATTCTGAGTGATTTTATTCGTGTATTAAAAATATGTATAAACTCATACATATATGAATATCTTACTTATTTATACGTATTCGATATTATATATTCAGTAAAGAAAACTGATTTTGATGAAAAATCTCACAATACCTTTGCGGTAGCAGAAATAGTTCAGCTTTCAAACATTAATTAGCTTAAGAACTCATGGTCACGTATAGTATATAAATATATAAGAACTTAAAGCGTGTTTAATTTAAAGATAAGTCGGCCTGTTAGACTAATAAACTCTTACATTTTTGTACAAGACGAAGTACAATGTCAAAAACTGTAAATCATCAAAAACATGGAAATGCATGGATTTACTACAAGTATTTATATATGTAATAATTTCATTTATAATATATTAATTGAGTGAAATATAAAATAATTTTTTTTCCGAGATTTTTTCACTAGAACTGGAATTGCTTTTATTATGCCTTGCTCTACATTCACGACATCCTGTATGAATCTAAACTAATTGGCTGCCGATATTGTTATAAGCCGAGCCTCTGTGCGAAGGCCGTGTATTATATACTCTAATTGAATGAAGATGCGGTAATTAGGTACCATACCACGCCGAGTGAAGTACCCTTTCTTTAATACACATTCGCGTGGCAGTGCATGTATATCAGCCATTAATAACGCAATATTCGTGGAAAATGGTGTGAGTCAGCGTTTTCACCCATCTAAATTTGATACATTGAGCTAGGGAAGACCTTTACCTGCTGCCACTGCTAAACATAAAAATAAGGAGATCGGAATATAATATGCGCCTTATGGCCAGTATGTAATTAATTAAGATACATTTTTCCAAGAAACTACGAGAAAAGAAATACGAATGAAGATGTTATATCACTCAGTAAAATTTAAGAGAAATGTTTAGTGTATTTAATAACAAATTTGGAATAAATTGTAAATCACAAAGGTTATTATACGAGTATGTTATATTATCGTAAAAATTAACACTGCCCTTTAAAAAATAGTTCTGATGTTACAATGATAAATGTACAAATATATAAAATGAAAAAGATCTTTACAGTGAATACGTGACAGAGAACAGGCGAGAACAAGAACACAAAAAATATTGCTTAGCTATATCTTATATACAATATATTTTAAAAAATATTATTTTAAGTACTTGTTCTTTGGTACTTTTTCTCTGTAAGAAGACTAACGTAAAATAAGTGAGTTTCCGCTAATTGGTTCTCTACAAATTTATCATTGAGTATATTTTGAACTAATATAATTATAGACTGAGCCTAAGTTAAAAGGTAATAAAAGAGCCATTGTAAGCTGTGAATAAATATACCTATAGCTGTAAATGTGCACTATTAACAAAATATGCAGAACTAAAATGTTCAAGATCACTTAGCGAAAGCTCAGATTACTTTAGTTTTCCAAAAGTGGTAAACTATACTAACACACGTAAAATGAATACGCATTTTTTATAATAATTGTACCTAATTTAATTTAAAAATATATCATCAATTTTTGATGATATTTGTACATTAGTTTGTGATATTAATCTATGATTGTTATGTTAATTTATATTACATTTATGTGTTTGTAGGCCTATTTTCTATAATAATATAGTAATGTAGTCAAAATTTCAAATAAATTTATCTGAGCATATTTTTTTATCTCCTGTATTTAAAATAACTAATGAAAAAAGTATACACAGTTTAAATTATGTAATCGTACCTTTATTCTTCACGAGTACAAGGCCAAAAATTTAATTCGACGAATGAAGTAAAACGCGAAGCAAAACGAGCCCTAGACTGTAATAATATGCACATCGTATGTAACAGCTTTATATGCGAGTCATAAAGAGAAAAGTGGTCTTCCGACGTAATGTATGTGGACTAGGGGCCGGCTTATCTTATCGAATCATGATCTGCATTGTCACGATGTCGATTTTGTAGAACTGGTCATCCTTACCAACGGCACATCGGTTGCCGTACAATAAGTCTCTCAACGAGCATCATTCACCATATTCACCATAGAAAGCTTTCTCTTTTTCCATCTATTTTTTTTATTATTATTTTTAATGACACTTATCCAAAAAGGAATTCAAAGAATTTGCCAAAACTCACGGAAATATTTATGCCAGTACTGTAATGACACAATTTTCTTGACAAGCAACTTGAAGGTTATTTACCATTTAGGATGCATATATACGTGTTTATAAGTGCTTTAAAAGCTCTTGGTTTGTAACTACGGCTCTAAAAGACTTCATGGCTGGGTAAAGATAAAAATCTCCGTCGAAAAGATTGTTGCGTTTTCGATTGCTTTGAGAGATACATGTGGCACGGTGGATTTGATATTTCCGGCAGAAGCGATTCTGTCTGCAAATGACGATGAATATCGCGATGAAACCACTTTTAAAAATGATTTAGAAAAAGTAGTCGACTAAGAGGCACGCATGTATGTTTTTATTACTTTGTCTCCAAAATTAGAATATTACGTTTGCGATAAATTTATAATCGTAACTGTAACATATTTGTACAGCTTTATTAACCTGAAATTCAATTGTACGAAATTTCGACAATGTCTAAATAATAATTTCTTACAATTTAATAGGATAAAATCATTTTGAAAATTTAATACGTGTAACGATGTACATACAAACCACTTTTACAATATTCCAATAACATCAGGAAAGTTTGTTGTACTTTTCCTTTTGCTAAATTAAAATTTTTACAATAGATATTATCGTTTCACGAAAAAAGTGTAAATTTGAAGTGTGAGTCATGAATTCTGCAGGAATACAAAATGTCAAGCATCATCTACAGCGCCATTTCGCTTACAAGTCACTGTCTCATAAATTCCTCTCCCCTGGTAACTTGTTCTCTCGCGCGTGTTTCGTCACAACGCCCAATAACAATAAGTGCAGGGTACATTATAGTTCGTCCTCGAGCTGACTCGTTCTTTGGTTCTCTTGAGGACTGTCCCTGCAGGAGCTGTGATGTATATACCCTCGCACTCGAAAAAGGACTGGGCCAAAAGTCTTATCTCCCCAGTCCACGACTTATCTCTCGTTCTGATAACGATCTGAAGGTGGTATTACGCGCGCTTTCGAGGACTCGGTATGGATATACCATAAGGGGCCGGATGGGCGTCACGCCCATAATATCGTTCCCCTGCTGCAGGGCGTCCCGGAAGCGTTACGTGCAGGGTCGGGGGCGGCTGTATACACTCACGTCACACTCATTGGGAATATCGCTCGCCTTGTGAGCGAGGACAATTGTTATGCAGCCGGCCGCGCGGAAAAGCGACTATTTGGGCCCCAAGGTGCAGCTAGGGACAGGACGATTAATAGCCGTGAAATTTTAACGAGCGATGGATATGCAAGAGGATCCCGATCGTACGTTTTCCGTTCGATAATGGATGAAACCCGAGTATATGCGCTGCGCGTAATGCAGACGTCGGATAATGAATGATGTTACGCGTGGAATTGCAAGGAAGGTCAACTGAATGATTTTATTGTTTTAAAAAGAACTAAAATAAGTTCTATTACTATCATCAATCATTTTTTAAACTAAATTCGTTATGCCAGCTTGCTTTTATCCACACGAATTACTTTGATCTTTTGATCAAGACCCTAGTTTTTCCGGATATTGATTATTTTGTGAGTTTGCTTTTAGGCTTAATCGAGAATCTCACACAGAAGCATACGAGAGTCAAGAATGCAGGGTTTTACGCTCTTCACTTTGATTCTGTTCGAGTACTTTGCGTTTTTCCTATAGTTATTATTACATTTATTTATGTATTTAATATTTATCTTTATATTTATTTACATTAATTTTGCCATTAAGTTACTTTGCTATATTTTGTTATACTTTGTAATATTAATTAAGCTCGAAATGAAAGATGTAGGCCGTGGTATTATCTTTAATAATCATTGTTAAAAATCTAGGACAACAAATTAAAGACAACATCATTAATCGAATAACGAGTAATATACATATGATCCGTAGCATCTGTCTTAATTCTCATTGTTTGAAGATAAATAAATCAGTCCTTATAATACACAGAGTATTTGAACGGTAAGATAATATTATTCTCGGCGGTCGAAGCAAGATTATGTTGCAGAGTCAATATTACTATGGGAATACGAAAGATATATATAGTACGGTTGGCGCATTATGACAAAGGATTCTTCCGTAGGTTGTTCCCTAATCGATAGAAGCTTTTAATACCAGGTTTTCAGCCTTAAATCGTTTTAACAAGCCAGTTGAATTTGTCAGCAATAAAGGAGTTTGAAATTAAAGTCTCTGCAGATTTCTTGAGGTCGCATTACTATAGTATTTATAATCCATCTAGAAGACCGCATTGCAGTTGGTATGACTGATATTAATGTAGATAGTTAATGAGAGGCGGCGCAGAAGTAGTCGAAGCCTGTCAATGCCCGAGCCATGGAAAAGGCAGAGAAAAGCGGGGGCCGGGCTGCCAGCTCGGCGGGAGTGCGCGCCACATGGAAGGGGGGCCGGCAAGCCCCGGGAGTCCCCGGCACCCGAGCCGATACCTCGAGGTGGACCGAGGGGGCGAGCCCGGGAGGAGGCCGAGGAGGAGGCAGGGCCCGGGTGCCCGATGCCCCCGGCGCCGGGGCGAGCCGGGCGGCGCCATGGCGGCTTTCACTTTCCCGCGGGCGGCGCAGCATCCCGGGCGCGGCGATCGATCCCGGGCGGCACCACACCCAAAAGCGGCGGCGGGGCCCCGCGTCTGCGTGGCTGCGCGTGGCGCAGCCTCCGCCGCGGCGGATGTCCGATCGATGAGGGCCCCGCCCGAGGTGGGATCCGCGGGAAGGGGCGCGCCGCCGGCACCGCCGGGGTTCAAGGCTCGCGCGGCTCCCGCGAGCTTGACCCTGGCGCCGCGCGTCTGCCGCCCGGGGTCGATGACGCGCGCTTCCCAGCCCCGAGGGTGGCTCCGGGCCGCTGCGAGGACCGCCTAATTGCACCCGCCGCCCGCCCGCCCGCGCGTATTGACCTGCCCGCGCTCATTCGCCCCTCGTTATATTGAGATTTCCTTTATTGCCATCTTTGTTGGGCCACTCGAGGGCCCTTGCCTGGCAGCTCTCATTCCTGCCTGCTTCCTGGCTGTTTCCTCGCTCGCCTGCCGTCTCAAAGGTTTCAGGCATAGTCAATAACCTATTGCACTTTGTCACTCGGCACAATTTATTTGCCATCATTTATTAAGCATTACAATGTCGCATTATGTATTTTCAGCATAATATAATTTCCCTTGTAAAACAGCGGTTAGTTTTAAGGATCGAGGAATAATTTAAACGGAGTATCGAATCCACGAATAATCCTTTTAAACCATGTGTGTTGTACCGTAGAAACAATATATGGCAGCTGCCAATTAAGCGTATCAATTTTCGCATACCTGTAATATAGACTTAGATTGATTCCTTATCAGGAATTGGAAGATAAAGCCTGATTTAGACATTATTTTTCATTAAATCCCACATGTAAGGTCGATTAAAACTCGGATAAAACTACAAGTTCCTTTTGGACGTAGCAATAACCTGGTAATTTATTGAAAATAGACAATCTTAATAGTGGAAACAACATTAGCCGCTAATAACGATTCAACCGAGCAAGCGTACGATACTTTTTCCGAGGCTGGCCGAGCTAGTAGCGCTTGGGCACGAGGGTTCCTTCTCCCCCTGCAGTCGAGTTATCGAGCGACTGACTTCGGCAGGGGCGTGTCACGGGGAATCCCTAGCCTTTATATTTTTTGTTCCCGACGGCGCGCCCGGTCGGGAAGCCTCGCGCGCTTCCTGCGCCCGACGCAAGGCCCCAGGAGATAAGCTGGTGATAATCGCTTTCTGATGAGGAGGGGCGGACATCCGCCCAGACCTCGGAAGTGGATAAACAAGCGACTTAGGCGACTCTCCACCCACTAGATGCAGAGAAGTCTCAGGAATTCGGCACACACCCCGGGGAAGCTGTACTTCCGAATTCGCAGTGTGCACTTTGTCTTCGAGGGAGTGGACGCAGGCAGTCGTAGAAAAATTACTTGCTAACAGTGGTCATGCATTCTAGATAGAATTCCTAATGGATTATTTGGTTAATTTTCGACTTATTAAGCTAGTATATATATAAATCAGAATAGTTATAGTGTTTAGCATCTATAGAAAGGTAATATACATTGGACGATGTTAAAAAGTCGCAAAAGCTTAGATTTTTATCTATTATTTCATTTAAATCAATTTGACGCACAAAGACGTATATATATACGTATTAGTTAAACGGTCTTCTTTGAGCCTGCTTAAGCATGTTAATCGAATAGAGTCTGAAATAACAAAAAACAAAGCATCGATATAATAAAAATCACATAAGATAATTATCTATTTTCCAGGTCATTATCTTGCCATGTATAAAATTTTAAATAAATCTTAGGTACGGAAGGTAAAAATTTATTTGAACCTTAATTTCCACAATAATTATGACCGCACGGTGATATCCATATTGATTGATGGTTCCATTTGCTTAACGCGTTAACTGCCAAAATGAGTTAAGATTCTGGCAGGGATAAGGTGCGGCTACTACGCGCTAAAAGGAAAACAAACGCACGAGCGATATTGAAAATTGAAGCTCGCCCAGGCGTGTATCCGAACGCGAGGTAATAAAGCGATTAGGAGGCCGGAGGGGGTCCGGCGTGAAAAGCGGAGCGGCACGGCCGCGGCTAATTGCCGGCGACACGATCTGGCAATCGGTCCCGCGCCCAGCCGAACCCGCGAGCGGAACGCGCCGGTCCATTGTGGAGAGCGTCCGAATCCTTGACCCGCATACGGTCCCTCCTGGCGAAAATGGCCGGCGGCGCGTCTTCCGCGGCCGATCGAGGCCGGTTGCGCAAGCCTTTTCCGATCGGCGCGCCGGGCGGACGCGCCGAGCGCGCTTATATGCCCATATTCGGAGCGCGGCGCCCGCTTCCGGGGCGTTTGTCAGCGCGCTTTTATCGCCGCGCGCACAATGCGTCTTCGCGGACCAAGGCGACGCCCATGCGCGAGACGCGCCGCTTAGCGACACGCGAGCTGGCCCCCGGCGCGATTCATCCGCTCCTTCCTGTGGGGCGGGGCGCCCCGGAAGCGCCGCGAGCATCGCCGTTGGGAAAATCGCTCACTTCGCCCGCTCGCGCGCCGCCGGCCGCGCCTGCACTCCGCGACGCGCCTGGAAATCGCGATGGAATTTTATTGCCAGCAAATTAGGAGATTGGCTTTGTACGAAATTAGCAGGCAGGATTAAGTTGTAAGCGATGACTCATGTGCAGGCATTACAGCTGATCGCATTATAAGCATAGGATATTCATATAGCGCGCAGAGTTATTTAATTACGTGTAGTTGGTGTTTAAATACTATGTTTGTATACCGTAGACATGACGTCATGGCAATTACGATTTTCCTAAGAGTTTGAACAATGATAAAGCAAGGCGTATTATCAGCCATACTCCCATTCCACAAAATATTATACCTTAAAGTGTCGTGCAGTTTGATTTATCGCTGAGGAATGCCGCTCGAATATTCCGATCCAATTTTACCTCGCGCAACGACTAAATTCATTCGTCAACGTAGATTCGCGTTACAGCGGCTACGTATAACTACTGCCTCATTAAGCCTTCACTTGAGCATTCAATTATGACACTTTAGCGCGCCCTTTCCTCGTCCATTAGCCTTTTTAATCGCTGTTTGTCTTGCATACTCCGGACAAAGCGAGAGTGAGGGCTGGCTCGGGCTCGGGCTCGTTAATGCGCGCGGCCGTCCCCGAATGTACAGCGGGCGCATGTGAAAGGGCGAGGGTGCAATGACTCGAGACTCAGCGCAAACACACTTGCCAAAGCCGACGAAAATAAAAGCCCGCGCGCGGCCGCTCGCTCGTCGGCGCGCCCGTCCCCTTGCGTCCCTCGGCCTCTGTGCGAATGGGTGTCAAGGGACGCCCGGAGGCTGCGCAGCTGATAATCATGCCGCGGACGATGATGCGCTCGCCCCTGCGGAGTGATACGTGACAGGGACGGCGTACGCGCGCGATACGACGGGCGGCTTGGCCCGGCCGCTCGATCGGTGCAGGCCAGACGATCTCGTTGCTTTTGTCGCGCCGCGGGACCGGCCGTAATTGACAGGATGCCCGCGGCCTGACGGCTCCGATCCAGCTTTCTTTGAGGCCCGATTAAGCAAGCAATCAGCGCCAATTTATCGCACAAGAGAAATAAGAGTACCTTGCTTTACGATGCCCGTATAAACCATACGAACGTGTTGCGCCGATTTTAATAAAAACGACCATTTGCATAAAATTGCTTTCTTTCGAGTTTGTTTGAAAAATCGCAAGTGGCTATTATGCGTATTGTAACGTGCACATAATACTATTTCAGTTTTTGCTTCGGCTACTTGTATATATATAAGACACGAGTGCAGTTACATTTTTACTACAATGAGCTTTGCTTATACGTAATACTGTGAGGCGATCTGTCTGTTATCTACATAGTATTGTAACATTTACAAGTAGGTGCTCGTGCAAATAAACGCCTGAGTGGACAGGACTTTCATCATATAGTTAGTTAAACTTGTGTGTGTGCTCTCTCAAACGTATTACTCGTTACGTATCATTCGGCAATGCTATAACTAATGAATCATTGACGAAAAAAAGATCATCGATGACACATTAGAGATTCCCTCCGCAGGAACCACTCGATTAGTCGTTACAGAAAATTTACCATCACGTGCCGCAATGTCAGTTGGGCTGCTTTATTTTTACACTCGATGCAGAGTCACGATGCGCGCACTCATCTGAGCCTAGAATCAACTCCTCGATCGCCGCGAAATAGTTGCGCGTTAAATCACCGATGACGCGGCTGCGCTCGTTAACGAGTGACGCGAGTCATTTCCCCCGGGCGCCGCAACTCGGGATGCAGGCAAAAATCCGACAAAAATCGCTTCCGATCAGTCTCGCAGTTCGGCCTGGTTCACTCCTGCCAATTCACGGCAAGTGCAAAAGCGCTTACACCCGCGCACTCTGGCAGTTTTGGAAAGATTCGTTTCCTGGAAACGAGCGACATAGGGAAGTCCTTTTCGAACGCGCATCGTTATGAACCGCTTAAAAATATATATCTGCACGGCTTTATCGCGGGTACGCGGAAACGCGGACCGGCGGCGATTCTGAGTCACAGCCGCTCGACCCGCGCGGGAATTTCGCAGGGGATAAAATAGGCGAAACGAGCGCGGCTTGTATAACCTTTTCGGCCAATCGAGTCGCTCGCAATCCATCCGCGCGGTAGCCCGAGCCGCGGAAAAGCGCCCGCGAAAGGAAAATTCCCGCCGCGCGGTTATGCAAGGCGCCGAGGGTTTCCGGAAAAGCCGAACGGCCGCGTCTCTCTTCAGTTTTTCGCCGGGCAAGCGCAGGCCGGTTGGCCCGTCGAAAGTCCCCCCGTTGCCGCGCACAACAATCTCTCTCCGCGCGGGTCCGCCTTGGGGGAGCAGCCGCTGCCGCTCGATGGGGAAACGAATTTTCGGTGCGTGCACCGCGTGACTCACCGCGCTCGCGTGTATATAGCGCGCGGTATACGCCGAGGTCGACGCTCGCGATTTCTCTCCTTGGGCCGCCCGCGTCCCCTGGACCTGGAATTCCTCGGCCTTAAAAGGATCCTCGGCATCGATGTCTGGCGGCCGCCAGCTACCGTCCGCGTCGGAGCCCATCTCCTGCATATGTATATGTTTTGGGAATTGGGCCATTGCTTATACGTCTCGACTTACGCTGCTGAATATATTCCTTGAACAACTGTAGTGGCAGTAGGTAATGCAGGGCTGAGAATTACTACTGGCTACACGCACCAGTTTATTAATCGCCTTGCTTATTGACAACTGCAATTATTATCTCGTCAATTTTACTCGCAGGGGCTTTATCGGATGGGGGCGTTACAGGCAGTCGCTTATCTCTCCTCAAAAACTGAATTATCAAAAGCGAAAAAGCTGCTGACGCGCAAGAGCAGCGCGAGGCGAATAGCTCGAGTGCCCCTCGACCTGCAATCGGACTCTTCGATCGGACATAGACGGTAGAAAAGGTTGAGGGCGAGCCTCTCATAATAAGTCCACGGCGCGAAAGAGTTAGTCAGGCGGCCCTCGAGGCGGCCTCCGTCGAGGGCACGATATACGAGACTCGGAGGCCGCGGGCCTGACATTGCCGTAAAACTTGCCTTAAAAAGGCATAGTGAGCGCGCGTCACCTGCAGGAGCTTCGATGAGTAAGACTCGCGTGCACATATCGAGGATTCGCGAGATAAGGCGCCCCGCCGGTTTCGTTACGTAGCCGACCACCGGTTACCTCCATTTGTATTAGTGCTACGTATACATTTGCACCGCGCTTCTGTCTCGCGAGCGCACTTCCGGCCTCGTGTATAGACCAGCTATTCCAGAACCGAGGTTTTCATTATTATCAATTCAGACATTATCGATAGAGAGCGAACAATACATGCAATGATTGTATCTTTGCATTCAGAAAAGTTTATAGGATATACATTAATTGTCGTTGCGCTTTTAAGTATAATACAAAACTCAATAGTAGTTTATGAGTACGGCAATATGATTTTTTCAATTTTGATTCGCTCGTTAACAAAGCTGGATCGTCTACTTCGACTGTAGAGTAATAAAAGCAGTCGGTTGGACAAGCGCGAGTCCGCGAACCTGCGTGATACAAAATTAACCAGTTTTTTACAGCGTTATACATGTTATTTTTTAATCAAATCGTCATAAAAGTAAAATTAATCTATAAATCTAGTAAAAATCTTCTAATGATAATAATCTTCATCAATATGTTAAAACACACGATAATTCGTAGATCTATAAATATATATAGTCTTGGATCAATACAAATTTAAGTCGTATATAAATATATGTGTATATTTACGAGGTATGTTTATGTCAATTACATGTCAAGTATACTATGGTTATTTAAAGATTTAGCACTCGAACAATTTAGACGATGCCATTCTCGACGACTCTGCCCATGCAGATGCTGCGTTGAAACTTTCTGCTCCATTCATACTGTACATGACAATAGAATAAACTGATCAACATAGACAAAAATTCATTCAACGCGTTCGAATTTAAAGGCACATTAATGTATGACGTCGCTTAAAAATGAATTGTTGGCGTATTTTTTATGTACTGTTAGGTAATTATAAAACCATAAATTGAGCACTCTTAATTGTACACCGTGAATATGTCATAAAACTTGCCCACTATTGCCTCGCATATTTTTAATCTCGGGTTGACAGCCGCGCGATCTGCAATTAAGAGAGCGTCATGGAACGCGTGAGAACAACCCTTGGGCACGGCGATATGCGCGCGGAGAGATTCGAGGCCGCCGTAACTATCGACACGATCGTCAACCGAAAAGCCGATGAATCACCGATACCGGCGTCGCGTCAGGGCGAGGAGCTCGAGCTCCTTGGAATTTCGCGGCCCCTGCGGCGAAGCGAAGGCACCCATTGCTTGCGGCTGATTCACGCGTCGCGTAGCGCACGCAGAGATGCGGCCTGGGTGCGCTTGGATGAATCATCTCCCGGGCCGTTTACCATACGCGTGAAGCGCTGCACGCGCGCGGTATGTAGGTGTACCAGTGCATGAGCTCGCCTCGGGGCCGCCGCCTCTATCTACAAGCGCCGTTTCCGATTTGGCCGCCTTCGCCACCACGGGATAATCAGCCGCGATATCGGGCCCCTTGACCTTTTGCGATGCACCTCGAGCAGTGGCAAGGCAGCGAGGGGCCACCTTTCCCAGACGAGGATCGATTGCGCGCTCGGTTATTTTTACCCGCGACCTTTTACACTCTTTTGCAGCGCTTACATCGCAGATATAAAAGAGGCCTCCACAGTCATATTAAAGAGTCTGCATCCTCAGGCTTTCCAATTTCTCACTTTAACTTGCGAATATTCAACGAATTTAATTTGTAGTGCCAATATAAAACATGTTACATTGTACGCGTATTGACTCCATTCTTTTTTAACTAGTGTGTCATTAAATTAAAAAAAGTAGGCCGCTAATAGATACTTATTTAGACAAATTGATGTATAATTCTCTATAATGCGCCATAGTGAATGTTCCCCTTTGGCGGATGGGTCGACGGAATTTTCATTTGCTATGCGATTCATACAACCATCATAGACCGGGCGCTTTCAATATCTTTCAACTTTCTCCATAATTTTAGATCAATTCATTTACTATTTTTTTACTTTGGTTTCTCCTGAGACGTTCAAAGAACTTCGGTAGAAAATTTTTGAAAACCAAACCAGAATTATGGCGACTCTATATAGGCTATTTACATACTTATATTACATCATCTTTATTTATCTGTAAAATTAGTAAATTCTGCAAATCCGTTGAAAATGTAAGCTTTTCTATGATATTCGTATAAATATTTCTTACAGCATAATGTTTTTTAATTATTCTATTAATACTTTCTCTCATCACTATTCAACTGATAATATATTACGTATTTTACGACCGTACAGGGGATTCTAACAATGATATAATGAAACTTTAGTATTATTTTATAAAAACGATTAAACTACAACTGTTTATGTGCATTTGTCTTCAATAATTGCATAAAAATTACAAGTAATCATGTTGCAGATGCATATGCAGATGTATGAAAGTATAGTTTAATTTAAGACAAATAACTAGCTTTAGTTTTTGGAATAAAAGGCAGAAAACACAGCGAAAAAAAGCATGGATTCAATAGTCTTACAGTTGATTCGATTGTTTTTACCGCACAACACTTACTCGTGTATTCAAAATTTAATCAATCACATACACCGATATTATAAATGCATATGCATTTATGAATCCAGTATTGTCTATACACTTGCAGAATTCTTGTCAACTCTAGCATACGAAATGTACTGTTTTTGTCGATCCAGGTTTCTCAATGTCATTCATCTGTTTCAAGATTTTATGTACAGTTTTTAAAGAGATGAACAGTGTTACTTCGGTAGTTATATACATATATCACAGTACAATTTTAATGATATACCTCGAATTACTTATAAAACAAAAATTAGGTTTTAAACTATTTAATAAAATAACAATTTTATGAATTTCTATACAGTAGTTGGGTAACATTGAAATTTATTAATTAAATACTGGTTCTTATTACCATAAATCTTTATTTTGTTAATAACATGATTACATATATTTCTTTTACATCCGCGATATCATTATGACATCTATTGAGCATTATACGAACTATAAAGTAATTCAGTATTCTATGGTAATCAAGAAATTCACTGATATTATAGTCATACAGAAACTACTTTACCATTCGTAGATAAAAACTCTTATACCATGTGAAATTAATAAAAAATTCAAACAATATGTTATTGTTGCTTGAATTGATTAATTTCGTTATTCAAAATTTAATACATTCATTACCAAATAAAAACTGATATTGCTACATAAAATTTAAAAGCTAATTTTAAATATGCGTATTTTACTTCTTTATTTCATAATTCATTCCGAATAATAAAAAGTACATTTATCAAAATAGTATTTACTGTATAGGATTAATAATAATAAAATAATCATTAAAATCATTAGACATATGTACATTACACTAAAAAAGACGCACATAATAATGTTTCATGTGATTATAATCAAATAACTAGGATGTAAATACACATATAATACGTTTATTATTAATTGCGTTAAATATTATAAATATTTATTCATTATTAAAACGTACAAGAAATGTATAGATAGAAACACATTAGGATTTAAGAATATCCTAGTTTTTAAATTTTTTAGGATAGATATGAAAGATGTAAAATAATAATTGAATATGTTGGCCAATATTCAACAATGATGCAACGTTAAACGAGACGTGAAGTATAATCAAGCGTTTGCATTATGTTAGTTATCATTTAGTTAAGCTGAACGTTAGGCATTGATCTACGTCATAAATTAAAATATTGAATAACTCAGTCCCGAACTTAGCTCTGTCTCATTTCAATATAATATGAATCAATTTTAAGGTTTTTGTAATTAATCATTTTCTCACTTATAATAGTAATAATGCTGATCGAATACTTTAATCGTGATAATAATATTTTAGTATTTAAATGATTAAAGTTGCATGATGTATAATATGAAATAATATATTCCTGCAGAAATAAAATTTCAGATCATGAGAAAATAAAACATTATTCTTAAATATTTTTGATGCATCTGAATCTTAATCTGTATAAATGGAGAAGGAAACGGAGTGTATCGTATCTTGATATTGTATAAGATAATTTATTTTTATACTTAATTCTTTTTTTTACGTTTGGAATATAAAATTGTAAAGGTTTGCAAATAAACATCAATCATGTGTTGTCACTCTTAAATGTTAAGTGTACATTTAACTTGAAAACTAATGCTCTACATAGTATATTCTACATAACTTCATAAATTGCCTGCGTCACTGCATATATATATATATATATATATGCACACAGTCTAAGTAAAAGTGAGCGTGCAGACGAAAAGAGAAAAGAAAGCCATAAGAGTGAGATGGGACGAATATCCGTGTTCTGGAAGTGAAAAAGACACCCATACAATAATAGGTTCGCTCTCAATCGCCTTACGGCCTTACTCGTATGTGGCGTCTATCATTTACACGTGTGCGTATGAATTGACATGTGTGCATGTTTGGATGTACGTCAGTGTTTTGTGTTTGTGTACCTTGTCCGCCTAGCTGCACAGTCTGCTATACTGCTATAGAGCACACAGTGGTAATGCAGCATACAGCAGGATAGTGGCAGCGCAGTGCGAGGAGATATAGGCGCTGCTGCTACAGCTCTTTAAACCTGACTCTTGATTTTCCAAAAGGGCGATAGAAGCAAACGGTGTATAGACATGTTTGCAGCTGCTCGGCATATTCGGAATTGAGGCGACCGTGAAAAGCTGCGCAGTGTTGTGAGGACATAATAATAGCAAAAATGACTCAGGCTAACAGGTTAGTTTTTGTTTACATGGACCTCTCCTTTTTTCGACATTAGCACGCATATACTTCTCTTGCCTTATACATTGAGAGCTGTGTGCAGCTGCAGACCTCATCATACCCCATAGTCCTATCTTTGTTAGACGAGCTTTCAATTTTCAATGACGCACACACATGAACAAAGAAGTATTTGCGTCTTGATTTTTTTGAAGTTAATTAAAGTGTGACATGGTACTGCACAGACTGAAATATATGATCGAATTTGTTAAAATGCATTTCAAGCTGCGTTTATTTAATCGTTATTTTAATAATATTCAGAACGTTTGAATTAGAGAGATTTTTGTAATTTTCATAATATCTTTTATTGTTGGTGATGTAATGTATATTAACTAATATTGTTATATCACTAATTTTTGAAAATGTAATGAAATTTTATTATTCACATTATGTAATCCTTAAATAATTTAAAATAACAATTTCAAAAAATTTTTGATTATCATTTATCTGTTTAATTAATGGTTTGGGTTAAATGGTAAGATGTTGAATTTGAATATTTTGTTATATGAATGATAAAAATCATTGCAATATGTTCATCTATAATAAATTATTAATTATTTAAAAATTGTAGAAGGTTTAAGTTATTATTTGATTCTGTTTTAGTTTTATTTGAGCATATTTAATTTCTTTTGTTTGAATTCAGTAATTGATTATGGTTTAAAATATAAAAGAAAGGTCATATTAAATGTTTATCGATGCTTTTCTTACTTTAACTCTTTCATTTGACAGGAAACGTGGTCGTGACATGGAGGAGGAAAGTGCTGAATTTATGCCATTAAGCAAAAGAATAAATAATCTACATATTAACAACTTCTCAGGAGTACAAGATGGTTCTCCAGAACGACTTGAAACACATTGGAGCAATCAAAATTTTGTTCCATCTCCTAATCATTCAGAACCATCACAGGGTTCCTCATCATGCGATGGTTATAGTTCCAGCCAAAGCAGTAATACTATTGAATATAGACCAGATCTGAGTGCCAGTGACAATCCATTTTATTATGAGAATAACAAACTTCTATATAATTTACACATGGAGCGTCTACAAAGAATAGAAAATCTTTATTGACATCTGTAACTATAGAACAGAACTATTGACATTGTGAGTGTGTGCACATTTGACTTGTGTATGCAGCCGTGCAAACAAACTTTAAATTTAATCTAGATCAAAATAATTCGTATAATAAATTTAAAATCGTGCAAAAAAAACAAAAAAATTATATGTATTGCTTTCAAATTTTCAATGTAACATGTACTGAAAATATTTAGGTTTATAAGATTTGAAGTTTTAGTCATAACTATTGGAATACATTTGAAATTGAAATACTGTTTATTAGCTAGTGGGTGAATATGTAGTAAATAGAAACTTTTGAAAGACACAAAAGGTATTATGACGATGATGCCATTAAATTTCTAAGAAGTTTCATTTACTAATATCAAATGTTTTTGTTCTAGATCAGAAGTTTTCTAAATTTTAAAGAATTCTAGCTTATTTTATTGTTAAATTGTATTCTACTGTAAAAGTACAAGGCCAAATAAATTTTACTCAGGCACATTTGGAATGTTTTAAGTCATAATAGTGAGTTATAAAATATTTAAAATTGTTTTGAAAATAATTTATTAATAAACTGTGATGTTAATTTGTACTTCTTAAAGTTCAAAATAATCAATCCGTACTACAATATAATGTTTGTATATAAGTGAAACTTCTTTAAAATTTGAAGTAAGTAATTTAAATAATTCTGTCAATTTTCTTTGGTCGTTTGCTTACTAAAATAAGTACAGAAATGTAGAATTGCATTCTTTGTTATTTAGGAATTTTTGCGTGTGATCATTATTAAGTATTTGATGTTGCGTTTTTCGCTATAACGTGACTTACAAGAAGTACAAGCCCACTTGTTGAGCCAGTGATGAATTGCTTTTTATTAAATGAGTGTGAAAAATGCAAGTGTATTTCATGAATTTTTTTTAAAGAAATGCACAAATCATTCCGCTATACTCTAAAAAGCAATATATAACATTTGTAATTATATCAGGGACTTAGTTATTGATACATGTTAACAAAAGCATTCATAGAATAGTATGCATTTATCTATTTAAAATGGCACAAAAACTTATCGACTTGAAAAAAATTAAAATTTTTGATTATGTAAAATAAAGTAGAAAATTGGTATATTAACAACATCTTATAAATGTATTTTGATTATTTATAAAAATTACATAGAACTAATATTAAAAAAATTAGGAAAATATAACAGATGTTGGAAGAGGATAAAATTATTCTGTACTATTTATATGTACAAAGTTAACAGAATCAATATGCTTAAAAAATATTACAATGTTGATATTAAAACTAATCACATGAACACCAAGGATCACAAATATGTTATCTAATTATATTGTATTAAAAGAGACTAAGTAGTCTGTTATATTTAATCTGAAAATAAATTCGTGATCGCATAAAATATGTTCTAGTATTAGGTGCATAGAATGGATATATTTTGTCTACTAAATTAAGAAATCTTAGATTAAATAATTAATTATATTAGTATCACAATTGTATTGATTAACTATTAATTTAATTGGATAATTGTAAGTTGTTTTGAAGGAGCTATTTTGGGAATAAAAATTGTGAAAATGGATTATTTTGGCTTTACTGCTACATTTATTTATATCTGTAATAATGTGCAATAATGTTGTGAAATATAACCGTGAAAAATTGGGTGAAAGATATTCAGTATAATGGTGTAAAGTGAATATTTGAAAATGCGACACAGAAGCAGTGAGTGGTTAAATTTTGTATTTGCCGCGTTGGTAGTTGGAGTTCGATGTACAGCGATAGTCGATCGATCGCGTTGCATTCGATTCTCTCGAAGAGCCAGAACGAGTTTCGATAACAAGACGGCGGGAGAGAGAAAGAGAGAGAAAATGCGCGCGCGCAACCGTACGGGCGCATACAGTCTCGTTGAACTACTCGCGTTGGTCGGATCGCCGCGGAGAGGTGGTAAAAAGTGCCGTTGTAGTAGGGGGTGAGGAGTTACGAGAGAGAGGGACGGCGTGGAAAGGCGCGTACGCAGGTACGTGATCTTTCTCTCTCTCTCTCGCTCCCTCCCGCAGGTTATACATCCCGTGGAAACTCGCGGGCGTGTGTGCGTGCGTGCATCGGCCCCCTTCCCATCCGTTTTCTCAGCTGCCGCTGGTGCAGCGATATCAGGGGCCGACGAACCCGAAAAAGCGCCGCTCGCGCGCTCCGGACGAAAAGGACAGGTACATACGATTGAAGGAAAATTGTGTAGTTTCGGCGGGCTCAATGCATGCGACATGCGCGCCATCCGGAAGGAAACTTAACACGTTTACACCTGCGTACGTGTATATACGTGCGCGGCAGTGAGGACTCACGTGCGATTGATAGCGTTTGCGCGTATGTACCATATACCTGCATAGGCGGTTTTGATCAAAATTCACAATTCGTTCGAAGCGGCGCATGCGCCTCCTCTATTTCATTGTATTTATGCATTTTGACGTATTGGCCAAACGCTGCGTTGGTTTCCACGTCAAATGTGCCGTAGGCTTTGTACATAAAATAAAATCAATGCATCGTTTGCGGTTAATAAATTGAAGTGAATTCTGCAATCGTGACGGTTAGTCCAATAAAATATGGTAACGATTTCATTATTTTATCGTCGAGAGAGATTGCCGTTGTTATTGAGCAATTTTCGTACGATTGAAAATTATTCTTTTGTAAGAATCTTTTGATATCGCTCGGTTGGTAGCTGAAAAATCGTACACGATTCTTGGAATCCAGTTGTAAGTGTTTGACCGAAATCTCGTGGTGGCTTCCAGAATGAAATAGTAAGTATAGAACACACAACAGGATGAACTGTAGCATAAATCAATCGTCGGCAGCTTTGCGCCGAGCGGCAACTGGCAAGACCGTGTTTTGCGCGAGGTCTTGGCGCGCGTTATTCACGACAATAAATTAAACACTGTTGTATCGCGATAATAGGTTGCGCAACGAGGGAGTTTGTATCAGCAAGAGTGGGAAAAATTGCGGGGCAAATATTTACTTTGGCCGTGAAATGGTAAATATCGGTGGGGAGTTGTGGGAACGGGCGCGCGCGCGGCGGCGGCGGGGCCCGAGAGCGAGGGAAAGCAACGGGTCGGAAAGGGCCAGCGGGCGCGTAATCAGGCCGCGGAACCCATTAGCCGCCGGGTTCCGCGGAGGGTCGGCGGTCGGCGCGGGCGCCCGGCCTCGGGGCCGTCCTCGCGGAATCTCGCGTGACGTACCGGGCGGAAGGGCGCATGGAAAAGGAGGGGCGGCGGCGCAAGCGGAGAGCGGGCCGCGGGCCCGGCGGTGCAGGTACCGTTAGGAGCTCGGGCCTCCCCGAGAGCGCGGGGAGACGGCGGCTGCGAGCGAGCGCGCGCCAGCGAGAAGTGGGAAGATCGCGCGGCCGGGCAGAGGAGACGCGGCAGCGGGACGGCGGCAGGCTCGGCAGGCTCGCCGCGCGGAGAAAGAAGCCAGGCGCTCGGTCGTTTCTGCTTATCAGGCCGGGAGGAGCCGCGGCGGAGCGCTGCAGGTGCGCGTGTGAGTGCGGGCGGGAGGCGCGCGCCGCGGCGCCGCGAGAAATGAGAAAGTCGCGGCCGGGCGTCGTCGCCGTGGCCGCCGGCGGCGCCGCTGCCGGCGCTGGCAGTGTACGCGGGCGCAGCTGCTCGCGTAGTAGGCAGGAGCGCCGCGGCTGCTCCGCTCGCTAGAGACGGCCGAGGCGCGCCCGAGCCCGCGAGTGCAGCAGCCCACGAGGCCCAGGCCCAGGAGGCGCAGGCAGACCGGCCCGGCCCGGCCAGGCACAGGTAAGGCGCCTCGGAGGTTAGGTCGCGGGCGCTCGCGGCCCACCCCCGGGCCCCGGGGCGCCCGCGACTAAGTGGCGCGCGCGGGCGCCGGCCGCCGGCCGCCGGCTCGCCCTCTCTCTCTCCCTGCGCGCCGCGCGCTCGCTTTTGACACGAGGAAGAGTAGAGGCACTCTGGTGGGGTGGTGCAGCAGCCGGCGAGAAGAGCGCGGTGGAGGTGGTGCGGAGGCCGCCGCCGCCCGCCGGCCGGAGAGAGAGAAGCCAGAGGGAGGGAGCCGCCCAGGGAGAGAGAGAGCCGCGGCCGGAGAGCGGGACGAGGCAGGAACCCTGGTGGGGTTGGAAATTGCGTGGTGGTGGCTTCTCGCGCCGCAAGCGCTGTAAGTGCCTTCCTCGGCCTCCTCTCTCTCGCTCCCGGCCGCCCGCCGCCCGCCGCCGCGCCGCCCGCCTACCTTTTGCGAGGTGGGGGTGTAAACAACAGCCCCGTGCGGGGGGCTGAGCTCCCGGCCGACGGCGTCGCGCACTCGGCCCTCGGCTCTCCGCCCGGGTGGCCCTGGCCAGTAGTGCGCCCGCCGCCGACGTGGCGCGGCGGCCGCGTCACCGCCGCCCGAGACGCTCCTCGGTCCGACCGGCCGCCTCCAGCTGTGACTCACGCAGCCCCTAAGAGGCCCCTTTCTCCCTCCTTATCCGTCCTCGAGGCTCCCGAGGCCGCTTTTACGAGGGCCCCTCGGGGATTAAGGCCCCGGCCTCCCGCGACGATCGAGCTAGTCTCGCCTCGGCCTAATAGACTCGCCTTGCAGCCGAGGCGCGTCTATAAATGGCCGTCGCTTACGGGCTTCTCGGAATATCAGGACGCGCGCGCATCGCTCGCCCCTTGCACGCTTTCGCGTGCCCAAAACGATTCACCCGAGCGAACTCGAGCCTCTTGCCAGCCTCACGGAGCTTCTCCTCGGGCAGCACCGGGAACGACAGGCGGACATACGAGGCAGATAGTCCGGTCGACGCCTTACGCGACGACGCTCTTGCCCGAGAGCCGAGAACCGAGGCAGACGGCGGGCGGCGAGCGAGCGTAAGCGGGGCCATCGTGCTCGGAGCTCTTTTTCCTCGTCATTATGGCCGACCCCTCCGCTGTAGAACTGTAGAGCGCGCGCAGGAAGCAGACCCGGCCGTCTCCGTCGACTCAAAACCTCGAGGGTTACTCTCTTTTTCTCTCTCGCACTCTCTCTCTCTCTTTCTCTTTCTGTCTCTCTCTCTCTCTCTCTCCGCTGCGCTGCGTCTTGCGTGTATATACGCGCCTTTTTTCTGATTATGGACGCGGCGGCCAACGCCCATGTAGACGGCCGTTAACGCTCGGCTCGCCGCCGCCGCCGCCACTGCTGCGTGCGCGACCAATTACGCATTGTTCGGTTTCCCCCAGCGCGTGGGGAGGGGCCGGGGTACGCCTCAACCTATCGACACGCCAGCAGTGGGAATGCAAGCGTGTGTGCGCCCGTTGCATTGTGGCGGGAAACCCTTTACAGCTGGCGTTGGGTCGGGGGCCCGGGGCGCGTCCCTTCCTTCTTTCCCGCGTGCTGCACGCAAGATATTCGAGGAGGAGGTGGCGTCCCCCTCTTCTTTGCTACCGATTGATACACAATTCGCGCGCGGATATATGAATGAAAAAGCTGCGTCGGTTTTGCAAGCGTACACGGCATCGCTCGTTTTACATATGTAGGCCTTGCAAGGCACAAGCAATGCACGGATGTGTGTATATGTAAATTAGAAAAATGATGTAATGATTTACTATGATGCGTGAATTTGCCTGTTACTGTTGGTATACAAATAGAATGTTTGGGTGATTTGTCGTTCGAACTGTTAGCCAAATGCTTATTTCTACAATTACAGTTATTCACTGTCTAATACAAACGCTTTACAGCTATTAAATATAAACAAATTTTAATTAACCGGTAATAGACATTGTTGGTAATATTTAATTATTTAATTATACATTCGTTTCTTCTTAACATTGTGTAGTTCTTTATATTATTCAACGTTATTATTGTGCTAAAGAATTAGATTTTGTGAAATATCTCAATGTCACTTGGAAGATGAATCGAATGTATCAAATAGAAGTTCTTGATAACAGTTTTTTTACAAAATATGTTTTGTTTGAAATCATAATCATTCTCCGTCGAAACTCTTCATTTTAAATTTTTAGCTTTATTTCACGTTCGACTTTAGTTTTTTTTTAGTCTTCAACGCACAATATTTTTACAAATTAAAACGTACTTGGGGATGACCTTGCAAAGTCTAATATCAAAAGAGTTATCAAACACTTAGAAATTGGAATCCTTGTTTCATCTCGATTTCACCGACCGTTTGAAGGCCAACGTATTTCATCTGAATTTGCGAAACAAAAACTATACAGTCTAAATAAAGAAATCTAAATTTAATAGATTTGTAAGAATGCAATAGTCCAAATTTTTCAATCAAAAAATATTAAAATATATGATGAAAATTCATAACAACATATTTCCATGAATATTTTCACGTACAATACAAAACTGTATTTAGCATACAATATTAGTGCTAATACGGGCGTATGGTTAGTTTAGTCAAGTGGATGATTTAGTAAAGTTTAAAAAATAATATTTTATCTAATATAAAAGAGATAATTAAAAAATAGAATAATCCAATTTGTATTCTTCATAGATTCTCGATCAATTAACATAAGTTTAAATCACTTTGACGTTGGAAAATCTGATTACAGAATAAATTTGTTTAAGTTTCATTCGGAATAAAAAAGGAGGTTAAGGTGAAAGTATTGTAAAATCTCAACGCCACCGTGAATTTGAAGATAATTACATCTTTGAAAGTTAATAGTTGTTGGAGCAATTTACATTATATATTATTTTTTATTGTCTTTCTGTTCAAGGACGAATTGTTGATTTATATAGTCTTATCTGTGTGTGGAATTTGTTGTCGGCAGTTTGACGCATTTGAGATTCCGAGTAAAATATTGTACCAACGCTGCTTGTGCAAAGCTTTTACATACATGATTTGTTAGTCATTGAGTTAACTTTGTCATTCTTAACTGCAGGGTCAAAAAATTTTTACGCCAACATTGAAAAATGTTTTCTGCCAATTCGAATTTTCTGTCTAATACAAAAACGTGGCATTTTCCTGTATTTTTTATCTCTGCTAAAGTTTTGAGCATCACGCGCGTCGATATTATTTACTTAAAATTATCAAGGAGGAAAAAACATGGAAGCGCTGACCTCGAATGAAACTTGTTAAACGGTTATAATTATGTTGGCAGAACTAATGAAAAATTTTGTTTGGAGAAGTTATTTTATTGTGTGATTGAAACGAAGGGGCACGATCTAATCGAAACTGCTTACTGCGCACAATTCGACTGCTCAGTTTGACCGGTCAACAAATTTTTTATCGCGTACTATCCGAGGTACTATCAGTGCACCAGTGCAGTTAGACAAAGAAAAAAATATTTCTGAGTAAAGTACAAGCGACGGAAATAAATTTCGAAAGCAGATCTCGCTCAAACTTTCTCTGTCTACCGAATAAATGAAAAAATGCTAATTTGTGTTAATGTTGCCAATTCTCTGGCTCGTTTCAAGTTTCAGCTCTCTAAACTGATTGTGGGCGAGACGCAGGCCAGCTAGTTGATTGATCCGCCTGAAAGCTACCCATGTAATGTAGCAGCTCCCTTTGTGCTTGCCCTATTCTTTTGGGGGTCGGATCCTTTCACTGGCCTATGCATTAAAATACTGGCAATCGAAAAAGAGAGTTGGAGCTCGGGATTATGGACAGACGTGCGCGGTTGACAAGCAAGCATTGGACATCTGGTCCAAGGTGGTTTTCTGGAGAAAATTACATGGCTTTTTAAAGCAACCTGGTAGATGCATAAGTTAGCATCGAGCATGAGCAGGCGGCGCGCGTTGCCTCAGCGCGAGCCACTGTACCGTGCCAATGTCATCTTTTTCACGAGAAAGAAAAAAAATCAATAATACGTTTTGACGTAATGTTCCTCTTTGCGGCACTTGAAAGGTGCGCTCGTGCGTGCGCGGAATCGCGTTCGTGGCGCGTCTATTCCTCGAGTGCCCGTAGAAAATACACTGTTAAGGCAGGATGTGGAGGAGTAAAATATAACGCATGGCCAAGCGCAAGCTATCAAACGGGACAAGATGGATCCCGTGCAAAAAATAGATTATTGAGATCGGGAGAGTGGTTGTGGTGGGTCCAGGAGAGAGATATGACGGGAGGTCGATGGGACGGGCACAAGTGTAGAGGCGGCTTAATTTTACCTACTTTGAGAGAGACTCCTGCGCGCCTTTCGTTCCGTCTACAGCACGAGACACGGGATCCGAGCCGGTGTGAGTGAGCGCGCGCGCGCTATGCGCAGTTTGAAATACTCCGTAAGAATTGTCTGCATTTGCATGAGGAGGTACAGTTATGTAGCCGCGTCCTTAACTATGCCTTAATTCCTTTTGTACTCGTCGATGAGCTCCTTGACGAGGCGCGCGCGTTTAATGCCTTTTTCATGTTTTTCCTCGCAAGGTATAATTGGTGGGGGGGGGGGGGAGCTTGTGAGGGTCGCCGTTGCGCGGAACCGCGGACGCCCGACGCGTTAATCGCGCGTATCATCTTGCGCGCTATTAAATTTCCCTGATTTTTGTGCGCCGAGGGGAGAGCTAGGCTTAATTAGCCGCGATCGCAGTGGGAATCCGCGAATTTGCACAATCGCCTCGTCGATAAACTGGTAATTCTAATGCAAGGCAAACGAGAGCTCGGGTGATTTTCTTGCTTAACGATTGTTTTTCAAGCGCCGGAAAGAGCGAGGCGATAAATATTTTTTCCCAAGCTACATTGTTGGCAGGCGTCTAGTTGCGCGGAGATGGCGGGAAATGTCATTGGAGGGAGATCGGAGCGCTCGAAATTTGAGTTGGCCGGTAATACATAGAGACTCGTCATTAGAGAAGCATAACGACCTCGATGGAGGTTTTTTCCTTCCGTCCTAACGGTGCGCGCGAGGCGCTTTTCTCGAGGCTTTTCTCTCCCGAGAAAAAATAGTTAGTAGCGCGATCGAGTGGGCCGCGAAGCCCGGTGAAGCCGGCGGCGGAGCCTGAAGAACGGAGCTTTGATTCGAGGAAAGCGGGGGGAGATAGCGTGGCGGAAAAAAAAGCGGGCGAGAGAGCGCGACGGCGGTGCGGCCGGCAGGAAGTTGTGAAACGCATTTGTAAAGCCGGGTGGGCTACGGGCGGGCTACGGGCGGGCCCCGGGAGGCGGCCCTGGGCCCGCGGGCTCGACTGCGTGGCGGCGGGCGATAACGAGAGCGGCGGCGGTCGGGGCCGGGGCGGCGCTGGCGGCGGCCATGTTGCCGGCGGGGCATGCGCCGTGCGCGCGGCGCGGCGGCGCTCGGCAGTCGGCTCTCTCCGCGCTCTCGGCGCTCTCGGCTTGGGCTCTGCGGCCGAGTGCGCCTCGTCGGCCAGGAGCACTGGCGTCCGGTGGACGCGCGCGCCGCCGGAGGACCGAGCGGGACCTGGGGCACGGCGCCTGGAGCAGGAGGAGCAGCAGCCAGGACAGAAGGCAAGTGCACCGAGTGCCGCGGCGGCCCGGCCGGAGCCCGCGGCCCTATATATACGCGGCGGGCTCCTTCCTCCGCGGCGGCCGCGGCGCCCGTGGCGGTGGCGGCCGCGCGGGCGGGGGAGACTGGCGGAGCCGCGAGCGCCGAGGCCTAGCCTCCCTCCTCGGGGCGGCTCGCAGCTCGGCTCTCGGGGGTACCCCCGGTGCAGCGGCGTAAGCGCCGCGCCCACGGGCGGGGGCTCCCTTCTTTTTCTAGAGTCCCCCAGCTCCGCGGCCCCATCCCCCCCGCTCGCCGAGCCCCCTTCCACCCCGCCGCCGGCGCCCCCCTCGCGAGGCGTCGCGCCCGCGGTCGCCCGGGCGGCCCCCGACCCCGACCCCGACCCCGACCCCGACCCCGTGCCCCGTGCCCCGTGCCCCGGGCGCAGCCTCTCCCACGCCCTTCCGCGGAGCCCGAGGCCGCGTCGGCGGCGCCCGCAGCGCCAGCCCGGGCCCGGCCCTGCCCAGGCCAGGTGCCCCGCGTGACGGTACCGCTGACCGTCACCGTCACCGCCGCCGCCGCCGCCGACCAGTCGATACTTTCGCCCGCCGACGCCGCCGACCTCGGGGCCCCTCGAGCCAGCGCGTCACCTCCGGGCCTCGCGCCCCTTACGTCATCCTCGTCCCTCCAAACGCACCGACTGTTGGAACGGGAGACCTCGCGCTCGCTAGACGACCGACGCGCAGGCACTTGTGCGCCCGCCGCATCTCTTCTGCTTTTATTCGATGTATAGATATACGGCCTGCAGGCTGCGCTCGTGAACAGTTATCTGCTTATTCGAAGGCACGCTGGGAAATTCTCTCGTCTCATTTTTTCTTTTCTACACGACACTGTAGCTTTAACAACAATCCTCCCTAAAGGCTCGTGTATTCGTTCTTTTTCCAAATTAATCCAAATATTTCGTACGTTAGAATGTGGATATCGACTTTTGTGATTTATTTGATTTATGATTCATTGGGATTGATGAAAAACTGCAGTGTGGGCTTGTAGCTCAGAGTTCGAGGTGCGACTTATCGTGGCATGCGCGTTAGTAATCATATTTTGTGTTCCAATAATTTAGTTCTTAAATGTCCAACTCTTGGTCTAACACTTGGCCTAGCTTTTTTGTGTAAAATCAATCCATCAATCCATATTATATTACTTGGGGCGTGGTACAACTTTCTCCTTAATTGCTCCGCGTATAATTACTGGAGAGCTTGAAGTCATTCTGTTCTTGTGAAACCTACCGAGTGACGTAGAAAAATTAAAACCTTGTTTAAATTTTTTAAACACACTGTTAATCTTTTATAGAACCGCCAGTTCCGGAATTTTCGTCATTTGGAGTCATGCTCTTGTAAGAAATGGCGATCCCCGTAAGACATGGAGCATAAGTTGATAAAAATTTATACCAATAATACACAATGTACCCGCATATTGATTAAATTACAATAAAGAAGATTTAAACCAATTAAAAGATCTACTGTATAACAAATCATTTGCAAAAACTTAAGTAATAATTAGTTTTTAAAATAAACATGGTAGAAAATTAACGGGTTTTTCTGGCTAACGGGATATTTGAGCAAGTGATTATTAATCGATTGTGACAGTCTCATAAAAGTAGAAGATTCGATGATTAAAAAGCAAGAAGACAAACAGTTTCAGTAGACAATCATGAAATTGTGGTAATTTGAAAAAAGTCTTTTTTGAAACAGCTCAAAACTCTTTAAGATTTCTACCTGGGGAAATTTATCGGCTGCTTTGCAAGCGCTTTGAAGCCTTGAAGTAACGGGAACGTACGGGATCTATTAACCGGGCAGGAGGCATACGCTTGGAATAAGAAAGCACGGACAGGATAGTTTGAGCGATCCTCGCTACATCGATCAAAAGACCATAAAAAGCAAGGGACACGACAGCTCGGAATAAAGCTGTCGACGGGATGTCTGCCACGGTCGCGAGGGCAAGGGGCAAGGGGCAAGGGACAAGAGGCGAGGGGAGCCAAGGACCAGCCGAACGGGGGACGGACGCAGCCCCGGGGGTGCGGCCCTCGGCTCGGCCCGGGGCCCGGACGTCCGGCTGGGCTCGGGCCGGCGACTGGCGCGCCCGCCGTGCGGTCCGCGCGTCTCGCCTCGGCCGCCTCCCGCCGCCCGCGGCACCGTAAGGGGGGATGCCGCGGAGAGAGGGAGAGAGGGTGGGAAACCCGCGGCGAGGAAGACGCGCCGCCGCCGCCACCGCCGCCACCGCCGCCGCGGCCTTTGTGGGGGGTGATGACACGCGCGCACGTGCCGCCGCCTCCCCCCCCACGGGGGGAGGGGGCCGGTGGCAGCGCCGGCTGCGACGCCGACCCCACCCACCACCACCCACCCACCTGCCCCCCTCTCCCCGAGTGCCCCCGGGCGCCGGCCGCGGCCCGCGGGCTTTTTTCCTCGAGCTTGCGCCGGGAGCGACGGCCTGCTTGCCAATTGCCCGCGCGATCGCCCCCGTTATCGATATCCCACGGAGCTTTCTCCCCCGGGGCTCCGATTTCGCTCGGGACTTTACTAGTCCATACCGCGGCCACTTTATTCACTCTCACGCGGAGGGTACTTTATCCGCGGCGCTTTCTCCTCTTGCCTTTAGTGGTCGCTGCGAGCCGATAATAATCGCGTAAAAATCCCCCGTAAAGAGGAAGCCGAGGCTTGTCGAGGAGCTAATCGGTCGAGTTTACGAGGGTGCGGAGAGCAAACTTTGGATGCGCGCGGGTTATGCGGTGCGCCGTACGAGCTGAGCCTTCACAGTGCGCAGGCAATAACGACGAAGAGCGGCTCGCTCGCCACTTGCGTAACTTTCCTCGGTGCACCTAGTCGACTCTGCGGCCTCTCGCTCGGTCCGAGCCGCGGCCTTTATGTAACTCTCTTTTCCCAGACTCCCTTTCCGCGGCTCGCAAGGACTCGCAATACTTCCATCCAAGCGGATGCATTGTCATCCTCTTTCCTCTGGGCGCTATGCACGAGTACGTTATTTGATTATTACGTCGTTGTGTGGCAGAAGCCGTCCGTAAAGTGGATCAAAGTCCTTGAAAAGGAAGCTGGAATTAAATCCGAGTTCGAGCTTGCTGTTAGCAGGAGATTGGCAATGGCAAGTGGAATTTAAGATTGTGATCCAGTTTCGGAGAGGTGGCTGGAGGTCTGGGCCCCGGGTCAGCGGGTCGCGGCGCGGGTGCCCCGGAGGCCCCGGAGGCCGCGGCTCCCCGGCCTCTCCCTCTGCCGGCTGCGGCGGGTCTAGCGGCCGGCCGGCCACCTCTCCGGGCTCCTCCTCTTCCACCGGCGGCGGTCGTCTCGGCGGCTTTGGCCGCGGGGGAGGGCCGGCGGAGTGGGGCCGGGCCGCGGCGGGACGGCTCGGGGGCCCCCCGCCCCGAGCTTGCGCCCCCCACTTGACGGCTTGGCACGCGGCGAGCGGCGCGTCGGGGGTGCCGGCTCCGGGCCTAGCTGGGCCAAGGCCGCCCGAGGGCCAAGGTCGCCGGCGCCCGGGGCGGGGATCCCCGAGTCCCACCTCCGCGCCGCGGCGCCGGCGCTTCCCTCCCTTCCAGCGGCGCGGCCGCGGCCCTTTCTCCGGAGCCGGCCTTGGGCCCCACCTGTTGCGCGACGCAGCCTCCCGCGGGGCCCGCGAGCCGCGAGTGAGCCTGGCTCGCGGCCACCCCGGCGTGCAACCGCCGCCCGCGCCCGCCCGCCTCCCCCCATCCTCGCCCCCGCGGCGCGCCCGCCGCGTGGAAGGGCCGGGGGCAAGCGCCGCGCGGTTCCCTCTCCCGGGTGCCGGCGCCCGCACCCTCCTCCTCCTCCTCCTCCTCTTCCTCCTCTGCCTCCTCCTCCTCCTCCTCCTCCTCCTCCTCCTCCTGCTCCCCGCGCCGTCTTCGGCTCCCTTCCTGCGGCCCGCGCCGCCGAGCCCACCCCACCCTCCTGCCCCACCCCCGCAACCCGACCCCGTGCAGCACCGTGCCCCCCCCCCTCTCACGGTCTCTCTCTCTCCCCCGGGAGCCGCGCGCGCCCGCTCGCCGCTCGCCGCTCGCCGGCCCGTCTGCCTGCCGCCGTCTGCCCTTCCCCCGGGGTTCCGAGACCCCCCCACCCCACCCCGACACCCATCCACCCACCCCGAGCACGTCGCCCGTCTGCCTCTCCCGCTCTGCCGAATCGCGCCTCACCCCACTCCACCGACGGTGCAGCGCCGAGAGCCGCCGCCAACTGCCGACCCCCTCCCCCCAACACCCCACCTCGCCTCGTTTGCCGACTCGAAAAACGCACGCGGCCGAGGGGGGCCGAAGAGGCACCCGGAGGATCAAGGGGGACGCGACGGGGGGAGGGGGACCGGCACGCCAAGCCGGCTCAGGGAGGGGTTGCTTGCTGTCCTTCCCTCGAGCCGAAAGCTCCGAAAGTTCGGACCGCCGTATTCGAGCCATGTGGTCCACAGCGCGGCGAAGCTTTATCGCGGCTCGGCGGCACGCGAGGGACTCTCAATGATCCCCCTATCGCTCTGTCTCTTCAATCCTTTCCAACAGAGAACGATTGAGGTCTAGCTCCTTACAGCCCGGGAAGCTCATTAACATGCGTAACACGAGCAGGGCCGACTATGTCTATGTACTCACTTTTCTTTACACCTTCGAAATTGATTAGCCACCGATGCATATGCATACCCGTGCAATTAATCATTCGTCTATCGACTTTCATTCACCGATCATGCGTGTTTCGCATTATATAATAGTGAAACGTTTAAATTAGACTAATGGGCAAATAAAAAAAATATTTTTTCCTTTTCTATTTTTTCAAAGTTTTGTTTTGATTGAAGACGTTGACGCGAGAAAAGCATTTGGTCAATGATTACAAGATTAGTCTATTAACTCATTTTTGTTTCATTAAATGCCGTAGTTTTACAATAAGTTAAAGTCTTGTAATCATTGATGCACCATCGAGATAGAAAGCGTAACCAAATCATGGAATCGTAATCGCAATGGCAGCAAGAGTAATTATAAAGTGAATTTATTGAAAAACAGTTGCAGGTCTGCTGATCGAGCATCCTCCCTTTGAGTGCTGACCAAGAGCGAGAGCCAGAAATCACAATGAATTTCACGCCGTTCTCCGGATTCGCGGCGGGCTCGCTGCCCACGGGCGCCGTCCACCAGTTCACGACGGCCAAGTTCGCTCAGAACCTGACGACGGGCGGCCAGGTCGTCGGCGTCCTCTCCGGGGGCGAGGGCGGCGTCCACTACTTGCGGCCCGTCGATCCGAACGGCTTCACCGTCGCCCAGAGCGCCGGCAACCAGCAGCAGCAAATTATCACACTGCCCATCACCGTTCCCGGGAAGGATGGCACCCAGCAGCAGCAGACCGTGCAAATCCAGGTGGTCAACCCGGCCGTATCGCAAAGCGGCAACAGCGGCGAGCAGCCCAAGTACCAGTTCGCCCCCATCTCCCTGAGCCAATTCCCCCAGGGCGCGGCGACCGTCCTCACTGTGGCCTACAGCCAGCCCGGCTCCGACGGCGTCCAGATCCAGGTCCAACCCCAGAACACCGTGGCCACCACGCAGACGTAAGTCTCACCAGTCAGATTCAGCGGCCGAGAGTGCCTGTGAGATGCAATGTTCCTTAGTCGGTTCCTTACCGAGGACGCGACCAGACAACCGGATCCCTCCAACCTCCGCCCTTCTTCCTCCTCTCCGCGTCTCACCTGAATTTACTCTTTCCTTACCCGCTAATACTCCCACGGGGCCGAGTTAGTAAAAACAATCATGCTGCACAAATTATTAACATTACTAGTATAAGGTCCACTGCTATTCACTTGATAAACTGCAAGCAAACGTTTTCAATGTACTCGAATCAAATTTTAGTTTAAATTTTCTTCCGTATTAATAGATAATATATTAATAGTCGCTGCTTCAAGTCACTAATTCATAGCTAACCTTCACTGCCGATCACGATAAAATAATTCAGTAATAATTATTTCCGCCAAGCTCAGTCGAGGCTAATTGATCTCACACGCTCATCTCACGTATAATCACCGATATGAATGTACATATAGACAACCATGATTAACCGTATGCACTTTTTTGTTTTTTTTCTCTGTCTGCTCCTCGTCATCGAATGACGCATAAGGTGTACTTTTGTCAGGTCGGACCAGACCACTCAGAGTACATCGACGGCGACGAGCACGGCTCAGCAGACGATCCAGCAGACGGTCCAGCTCCCGGGGGCCCCCGAGGGCCTGACCGTCGTCGCACAGATACCCCACGATCTCATATTGCGCGAGAGCATGGAGGAGGCGAAGGAGGCCGAAGTGAAGACGGAGGCGGGCACGACGCCCGTGGCCCTCATCAAGCGGGGCGGCGTCAAGACCCAGGCGAACCAGAGCGGCGAGGAGTTCATAGCCTCGATGCCGGGCACGTGGCCGAGCATCGCCGCGGGCTCCACCGTCGCCGACTACCTCTCAAGGTCAATATCCGCGCGAGCGGCCCTCCTGCCCGCCGGGCGAGCCGATCGATAGGGGATCGGTAGGGGATCGATAGGGGGCCGATTAGGCGCAGACCCCGCCTAACCACTGACTAACCGCTGATCTTTCCTTTTTGACTTTTCCTGAGACAGGTTGCCGGCGAGCACGCTGCCCCTCTCCCTCCAACAGTTCCTCAAGCTGTCCGCGGAGACGATAAAGCGCGAGGCGATGATCGAGTCCAGCCCCCTGGGGGCCGACGGCCTCGAGGCCCAGGCCGGCGCTGGATCCGACGGACAGACCGTCCAGATCACCGTCGCCGGCGGCGAGACGGAGATCATACCCGACGTCACCGAGGAGCCGGGCGGCGAACCCGGAGTCAAGCCCAAGCGCAAGAAGAAATACAAGAAGAAGCCGCCCAAGCCCAAGAAACCCAAGCCAGGACAGGTGAGTCCAGCCCCCCGAGGTCTACGTGAGACCTCGATAGGCCGCCTCAAGACGACCGCACGCTATGCGCACTGTTCCACGTCGAATCACCACCGCGTCGTCGTCTCCCGAGAACCATTCTGTCCTCCTACCTGTCAGAACGAACGACGCGTTTCCCTAGCTCTGCGCCGGGTTAGGTTTCTCTTTTCGAACGTCATAGTACTTGTTGGTCTCCTTTGCACCGAGCGCTCGAATCTTGCATTGCTGTCGCCTTCGGATGGACAGACTTCTAGGCACACGAGTTATAAAGCCGAATTTCGACTCAGATGGCTCTCAAGGCCATTGTCCAACTGATACAGATTTAGAATATGACATAGGGGCATTCGCACTGGTGATTTTGCGTAGCACGGTCCTTTTAAGCATAATCATCGTACCAAGTCATGAAAAGAACACCTACTTACAAATCGTCTTTTCTCTTTTTGTTTGTTTTGACACATTGACACACTTGCGATGGTACAGATGAGCTACATCGAATGTCCCGAAAACTCCAAAAGTAGACGTTTTAAGGTACAGATGTGTTTTTTTAAGAAATACTTCTTTATGACGCTTGTTTCAACGTTCTCCACATTATTTTTCATTTTACGTTAATTTTACTTTTTTATTTACTATCCTTAGACGGATAGTTTATTATTTATTGGTAAAAGATACACTGGGACTATGTAAACTTTTACTTTTTGGAGTTGTTTTAACAAAGACATTCTTTCAATATACTGAAAAGCACAAGTGCTTTTGTATACAACTGAGTGCGCCGTTAAAATATTCAAATTAACTGTAAAATTAAAAAATGCATTATTCATAGTCCAGTGGTTAAAATTATCATCGCTTCATAAATGAATTTTTTATTTAATTCATATGATGGGATTTTTTTCTAAATTTAGATAATAGTCCAATTCTATATTTATTTTTTAAACGTTATTTTTTGTGAGCACGTTAACTATTATTCTTTTAATGTTTTAATTTACTCACTAATAATGTTACACGTCTTTCAAATTTAATGAAAATTAGTTATTAACTTTTACTGTTGTGCTTCTAGAGTAAATCGAGCAATGAATATTTCGTAAGCTATGTCATAAAAGTACTGTAGTTAATTCTTTCGTCAAAACTTTGTTTATTCACTGGTTGGTTTACTGTATTAGTTATCAATTTGTACACTTATTTAGTGTCATGCAAACTTGTTTATGAAATGTGCCGTTTTTCGTTTTTCTTTTTGAGTGTAAGAAATTCAAAAGCTTTTACTTTTCATTTTTGCAAAGTCATGCATTGAAAAAAGGTACCCACTACTAGTTCGTTAATACTCAAGTTTAAATTATCGCATTTTTAGGTGAGCATAGTGACGGCGCTTGACGGCACGACGCTCTTCTGTTGCCCTCAATGCAACATGGCTTACCCCGAAAAAGAACTTCTCGAACAGCATTTGATTGGTCACAAGATTGAGAGGCGGTTCATCTGTGACATTTGCGGCGCAGGACTCAAACGTAAGGAGCACCTCGAGAGGCATAAACTTGGTCACAATCCCGATCGACCGTTCATATGCTCCGTATGCATGAAGGTATGCCTTTAAATTATTAAAAAATGCTCTGTCAACGTAAATTCTTTAATGTCTTTTTTTTCTTAAAATTTGCTGTTTTCATTGTTCATTAACAGGGTTTCAAAAGGAAAGAACATTTGAACCTGCATTTCGTCATACACAGTGGACAGAAGACTGAGGTGTGTACGGAGTGTGGCAAAGCCTTCTATCGCAAGGATCACTTGAGAAAGCATGCGAGGAGTCACCTCGCCAAACGCGCAAAGGAAAGTGATCCCCTGAGTACGAATGACAATGCTCAGGCCCAGCAACAGGCTCAGCAACAAGCTCAGCAGCAAGCACAGCAACAGGCCGAGCAGCAACAACAGCAGCAGCAACAGCAGCAACAGCAGCAGCAGCAGGAGATGCAGCAACAGGCTAATGCGGTCCCGGAAGTTCAGCAAATTCAGATCCAAGTAAGTATATGTTCATGAAGAGTTAATTTACTTTCGTACTGTCCATATCTTTACTACTCTTTACTCTTTTCTATCTTCTATGTTTTCTTAAGATTCTAGTCATTTATAGAAAAAGTGTCAATAAATTATAGCAAAATTAATACGATTTGTGGAAAAGAAATAATATCTTAATATGATTTTTTAGAATTTTATTTTATTAAATTTAACAACAAATTTCTATTTTTTTATTTAAGGCATAAATTTTTAAATTTTTATTTTTTAATTATGTTCATAAATATAAGTATAAATTTTTTGTACATATAATGCTCAAACCCTATTCTTTTTCTATTAGTTAATTAAACAAAATGTATATAATTGAATATAAGTAAATATTTAACAAAGCACTATTTTATCGTTATTTCTCATGTTTCATAAAAACTTCTACTCCCAATCTTGGTACATGATTATCTTAAACAATGATAGTCTGTATCGAAATATGGGATTTCTTTCTTCAAAATGTTCTATATATAAATACATATATTATATGTCGTTATTCACACATACTAACATTTCGCTTGGTCATGATTCGCTCACTAATCAAGCGCGTCATGCATTTTTTGAAACCTCAGGTGGGTCAGGGCTCACAAGCACAGATACATCAGATTTCTGTCAGTGAACAGTCGACGGTCGTTTTGCCAACGGCGGCTGAAACAGGGGCCATGACGCTGCTACATCATCAACAACAACAGCAGCAGCAACAGCAACAACAGCAGCATTAGCGATGCCGATGACGAAGACGACTTCGGTACGTTCGTGCGGTCGATATAAAGGTCGCGATTGTAGCGAACTGACTCTAAGATTATACTAAACTGACCTCCGATGCGCCTTCTCATTTTCGAATTTGTCATCATCGTTTGAATTCATGAGAATCTCGATTGTAATATAGAATTTATTTCGCGAGGACTGGGTTTTAACTAGTTTTGGATTATGCTGGTTGCGTAGATTCATCTAGTTTTGTTTAGACGCCAAGTTTATGATGTAGTGCTGCAATAAAAAATAACTTCAGATCAAATGTTACGATTTTTTTATAGCCGATAACATGTATTATTTACAAAATTACAATTTGTTCGTAAGCCAAAGATCGAATTATGACAAATGAAATAACAAATCGATACATTCTTTTTATAACTATTTTGAGTATTTTCAATAGTAAACAAAGTAACTAAAGAAAACTAGATAAATTCCTGTGGCGATACAGATTTATAAAAAGAGGTTAATGGCTTTTGCTATTCTTCTTTGTTGAGGATTATTTTTGTGAGCACATTATAATGTACGAATTTTGTTTCTGTCTAAAGTGCATTGTTTTGTATATATGACTATAGATTTTTATATGCTTAGTAAGGTGTGTAATATATATACATATATAAATAGAAGGTATAGTTATAAGTACATAATTATAAAAGAAATATTCTTTATGTTGAAAATTAAATCTGTTGAAATCATCTTTACAAATATAAGTTACATTTTGTTGAATTCAAATTAAAAATACAATTCTAAATTAATTTAATACGCAAAATAAGGATATAATTGTGTACAAAAATTACACAGAAACAAAATTCATATATATATATATATATATAGATATATAAAAAAGTAAGACATCAACAAAAATTGTTGTATCTTGTAAAATATTGGCCAAAATTAAATTCTGGTATATATCTACATTTTGAACATGTGAAAGAAGTGGAAAAGAATAGGTTTATAAAAATAAATAAGTAAGTGATCATTTTAATAATGCATTAAAGAGTTATTTGTAACTCACAATATAGTAAAGAACTTTCATACGTAATACTTAAGATACATTATTAGAGTGGCACTGCAAGTTCAAAGAAAATTAAGCAAAACAGAAATCTTTTGTGCGATCTGTTGCAACTTAATAGTTTTGTAGTATGTTAACTATTTTATATTGTATTTTTTATATTATTGTATTTAATCAGAAATTAAATTAAATAAATAGAATTTTTCATACTGGTTTATTGAAATTTAAATGCGGCTATTATTTTCATAATGTTTTATAAATATTTAAATTTATTAATTGAGTTAACATTTAGATATAAGCCTGAATTCTGTTATAAAAACGTTAAATAACCACTTTAATCTTTTGTAAGTGCTAAATTAATCTTCAGCAAAAGGATAGCAATTAGTCTCTGTTAACAAAAGTCTGGAACAAATTATAAATTGTTTATGTCATTGTTATCGATTCATAGCAGTTACATTTCAAATGAAAATAGTGAAATTTTAAAGCATTCTACTACTATATTTTTCTCTTGCTTTATATTTTGGAAAATGAATTGAAAATAATCAATTTTATAAAATTATATAATCGAATGTTCATATTGTATTTTGTTTCGTTTTAAAAATGCAAATTTTCATTAAGATCAACATAAAATCAAATGTACATAAATCATGCAATAGAAAACGAACTACTTTTACGTAATGGTGAATTGGTACATTTTTTCATAAACTAGAATACAAAATAAAGTAAGTTTAGCAATTAATAGTAATTTGTTACCTAACTGTATTCACTAAATTTAAAAAGGATGAGAATTATATAAACACAGCGATTTGACTTTGTACCTCAACTTTTTCCACTTAAATTTTTTTTGTACATCAAAAAGTTAACTGGATTTCTCCATCAGGCGAATGACACAATACGGATTATAGCAAGAAGCATATATAAGAAATAATGAAACTAGTAATCGTAGATATTGAGTACGCGTTGTAGCGTACGCAGAGCGTCGAAGTAGATTGATTTTTTATATATACATATACATATATGTTTATATATGTGTATATATATATATATATATATATATATTACACGAATAGAACTATATATCTTCACAATGAAAGGAAAAGTCTTTTTTAGTTTATTCTTTCGAGATTCGCGGCAACAAATGCGCATAAAAACACTTATAGTGTTAAGAATTTTTAATGCGAAAAACGAGAGGAATATATAAATCAGATTTAAATATAACAAATATATAAATAAATAAATATATATATATTTTTTTTGAGAGCGAGATCTGGATTCGTTGAAGATAACAACTGCATCCAGTGGTCGAATCGCTCTGAGGCACGGGTTCAACTACAAGTGTACGATTATTATATATTTTATTGCCTACTGACGTTAAGAGAAGGCACACTTTGTACAATAAAATCTTACTGCAGGAACTTTCTTTGCTGGTATTTTTTTGTACATATTGGAAGCAAGACAGATTGTAGCTTGTGAAATTGAGTAATGAGCAAATTATTTACATTGAAAATAATTATTTTTGTACGAAAAATAAAATACACTACTGCAACTTTATTCATTTGTAAAAACTAATGATCATAGACAGATCTACAATTCTATAAGTAAATTAGTACGTTTTACAATTTTCGTGGAATAATTTTTATATCAAAACCACGAAATTAAGTCTGAAATGATCATTAGGCTCATAATATTTAAAATAGTAAAATATATGCAATAGTGGATAAAAGTGGAATACTACCTAATTTATTATTTTACTGTTTTATATATTTTGGAATTTGTTTTTCATGTATTTTGGATATTTTTATTCCTCTGATTACAAATGTGCAACTTAATTTTCTAAAGATTTCTACAGAATGATTTTTATTGCAATCACTAATAATTTCTCTTATAATTATAGAGGAAAAGAGCTCAAGAGGTGATCGCTTTACTGAAAATGAAGCTACGTTTAAAGTTGCTTCCAGTTTGTGATTTTTCAACTTATTTGCTTATTTGTAATACGCATGTGCAAATATGTTTGTATCGTCAATCGCTAACAAGTCGAAACTTTAAAGAATTATAATTAATATACTTATTTATATTCGATTTTAAATTATATTCGTAACATGCGTATTGGAATGACAGTGATAACGGACAAGATTCATTTACCTCTTATACGAGCATCAGCGGTGTATATTTTTGCGATGAAATAAATAATAAAATTGAATTTTTAATAATTATACAATAATGATAATTATTAAACAAAATGGAAAAATGATACCGATGATCGTTATTTGCGCAGCGAATGAAAATGTATGCGTGTATTATAATCTTTCGGAAGCGCGTATTTATTTTTACAATTTTATTTCACCTATCACATTGTTGCTTTTAATTGCAAGTGATTAAAAAATTTGAGTACTTCAGCTCATTGATTATGCAACATAAAATGCGCATAAACAATAATGCTCCTTTTTCCCGTCATAGATTGTAATGCCGTTAACTTCAAGTAGAAATTCTCCTCTTATTGTACATAACATTTTCTCGAAATCAGCATTTTAGTACGATATTCGTGCAACTTTTTTACTGCGTATTATGGAGAATTTTTCATTACTGCGGTATTGATTAAGAAGCGCAAAACAATGTTAGTATCAGTGTTCAATATTTTTCATTACAGAAACTTGATTTTTTAAATTTTTATGTTTCAGTGCTTAAAACATAAATATGTGCTTGAAGCGTTTGTAAAGGTTTGGTATGAAGAAGCATTAAAACGAGGATAAAAAAATCGTTCCTTAAATAGATAATTTAATCTTTATGTCGTTAGAGTTTTTTTGTAAAACAGTGACTTGATATCTTATCAGAGGTGTAAGCAAATAAACCACATTATGGATTAGATACAACTTATATAAATTTTAAAGCTCTTTTAATATCATTAAAATCATAATACTAATTTGAAATTTCAAACCTATTGTTAATTTTTCATAATGTATTTATTTAGCACAATGGTGATAAACAGTTGATAAATACTACATTTACATAGTTTAATAACTAAAATGCATATATAATAGTACTATTTAAAATTTTGTACAACAAAAAATGTGGAACAGCATAAAAGTTTAAATAATATTAAAGACATCATCGTAACTTCCATTTATATGTTCGTACATAATGGCGCGGGTGAGAACAGTAGCTATTATGAGGGACGATTGTAAATAGACACAACTGAGCAGAATTAAATGCAAATAATAGCTTCATTGTTTTGCGTTTCTTGGCGGAGAAACATAAAATTTGTAACGTAAAAAATATACTTACCAGGAGCATAGAATCTGCTATGTTCCTTTTTCCTTATTATCTCTTTTGTAAAACTATCAACGATTTAAGGCAATGGGGTATAGACGATATGATGAATATGATTATTACTTTATCATTATATATTATTTTTATTATCATTAATATTATTATATCAGTATAATGATTATTCTAGGAAATAACGGATAGCCCGTAAGACATTTTCATTGTTACTTACATAAATACTGGAAAAAAAGAATAAAAATAAATCGTACATTTAATACAAAACAACAAATTATCGTTTTATTTTATTATGAATTGTCATTGTATTATTTCATTATCACCGAATATAATTAGTATGACTTTAAATTAAACTGCTTTAGTAGCATTAGATCTGAGTTGATTTTGCTATGAGCTTTGAACTTGTGTCGATTGATAAAAATAGAAAATGGTTTATAAAAAGTTTAAAAAATGGTTAATTAAAAACGTGTAATTGATTAGAGATGTGATAGAGTTATGGTTAAATTACAAATCCTTATCGCATAATTTGATATTGTATTTTCAAAATCTTTAGATATTGTGCTTTTTTGTTTTTCATAACTTTTATCTTGTCATAGTTGCTATGTATTTATACAGATAATATTACTTCATAGATATGTAGATCCCATATCATTCTCAATCTTTAGTTCATTTAGCATTATTTTTTTTTCTATAACTGTATTATCTTATATCTTCTGTAATTGCATTTATCTTATATCTTTTTATCTAATCACTACATTATATATCAATATCTGAAATTTTAATATTATAATTTTTCAATAAATTTAAAAACTAAAATTATAACGAAAATAATTAATATAATTACTCAGAAATTACCAGGTGTTATACAGGAGATGTTTATGTATAGAGTTTGTTTGAAAAATCCATATTAAGTAATCAGAAAATGTATTTAGAAGATCAAAACATTTGCTACTGAGAACAAAATATTTTATAAGATACATTATAATAATGTAAACTGTATAAATTACTAGAATGAATAACTTGACGATTATTCTAATATTAAATAATGCTTAATTTTTAATATTTTATCGAATCTGTTAATCATTTAATGGCGGCTAAATCAATTCAATGAAACGTGTGATTTAATTAAAATTGAGATTGAAATCTTAAATAATTATGACAAGGAGACTATAATATGATCATACGTCAGTTTAGATAGAATTAAGTTTTTTTTTGATAAAGGCAACTATGTTTTAGTTTTCAAAAGGTGTTGTTTAATATATTTTTAAAAGTTATTATTATACTTTAGGAGAATCATTAAAAATACTAACGATTACTTTGTTTTTATATTTAATATTTTTATTAATGCGTCTATCGCATATGGTAAATAATATTGACAGACTTGTTATGTTGAAAACGGGAAGAAACTTCCGAAATATCGTCTGATTAAATGATTAGTCTATATTTTTATTAATAGAGTTAGGGTTATAGTTATTATTATATCATTATGTTCATCATAGTATTATCGCAAAAAAATTCGATAAAGTCTAAAACTTTAGGTCACAAAGTAAAAAAAAATCGAATGAAAAAAATGGAGGTCAGTAAATTCCAGTGGTAGATCCCGGTTGGGAATCCGAATCGACCGACTGCTGGATTTCCGGCAGAGGTAGCTGATCGCGCAACTCCTCATCGAAGCGACTCTTAAGTGTAAAATAGTAGTTGGGGAAGGAGTCTTGGTCCCAGATCTGGGCGAATCTCCTAACAGCATCCTTAGCGAAGGTACTGAAACGTGCCCTCGAACAGGAGATGGCGTCGAAGAAAGAGATCCCGTTGACCAAGTTGAGCTTTTTAATCTCCTGGAGCTCGTTTTGAAATTCGACGTAGTAATGCAGGAGGTTGGCCGTGCCGAGGAAGGCCTGGACCATGTCAGCGGGAACCTCGCGCTTTTTGTTGGCCGGGACGCGTGGATCCAAGCTGTTCAGGATGGCTACCTGCTTGAGGATTGTCTTGTTGAGCTCGGTGTGCTTGTGGGCTGCGGCTATCTCGAGAACGGATAGACCGCGACCGTTCCTCGCGGTCACTTCCGCCCCGTAGTCTAGGAGGATCTTGGCGATGGTGATGATCTCGAGTTCCTTGGAAACCTTGATGGCATCCGAGCGGACGAGAAGAAGGAGGGCCGTGTTCCCCAGGGAATCGTAAGCGTTAACCAGAGCGCCGCTGCGGCAGAGTAGGGCCACGTTGTCCGGGATCAGATGCTGGACCGCAAGGTGGAGAGCCGTGAGGCCCTTGAAGGTGCGCGTGTCCAACTGGACGAGCTTGTCGATTATAACAGAGGTGAGGCGCCAGTCGCTGTTGCTCGCCACGAGGTGCAAAGTCGTTTCGCCCTTGTCTGTTACCGCCTCCGTGTCCGCCCCGTAATTAAGGAAGGTCTCCAGGGCAGGAAGCTGGCATACCTTGAGGAGCATTTGGAAGGCAGACATATTCGCGTTATTCAGCTTGTTCGGATTGGCCCGATGTTGCAGAAGCAGTTCCAGGACTTGGCGATGTCGCTGGGGGTCGCGCCGAACTGCTTCCAGGCTGTTCACGGCCTCGTGTAGAGCCGTGTTTCCGAGTTTGTTGCACAGGACTACCGAGGCGCCATTCTCTAGGAGAACTCGCATCACTTCGATGTTACCCAGTTTGGCTGCCAAGTGTAATGGTGAGTTTTTCTCCAAATCCTGGAATATGAGACAAGCAAATAGTCTAAAACTTCAAAAACTATAGTTTAATCATTTAGATTTCATTATTTAGTCCAGTCACTTTTTTTTAAAACAATCGATTTTAAGATGTTGTAAGCTAGCCTCGAAGCTATAACATAATACCACTGAGTATGACACGGAAATGTAGTCAGAAAGTATAGCTAATTATTAAGGATTCGTTAATTTTCTATTAGGATCTGGTTACCTGCTGGTTGACATTGGCGCCGACATCGAGGAGTACTCGGATGCTGTCTACGTCTCCAGTTGGACGGATGACACAATGGTGGATCGCGCCGCGCCACTTCTCGTCGACGTAGTTGAGGTTTGCACCGGCCGCGAGTAGGATGAGCAATTCCTCGCTCTTGTACCGTTTCCTGCTGGACTTGGAAGCAACGATAAGGGGCGTCTCCAGAGCGCTACTGGGGTGGTTCACGTCGTTGCCTATCGACAAGTAGTACTTGGTAGCGGACAGATTGCATACCGCGGCGGCGACGTGCAGCATACTCTGATCCGCCGTGTGCCTCAGCTGCTTGACCTCAGCCACCTTTAGGATGGTCTGCAATTCGATTATCTTGGGATCCTCGTTCAGTAGTAGCATGTGCAGCAGCTCCTAGGAAATGGCAATCGGATCAGGACGCGGATAGCAATCCTAGGATAGCAATCGGGCGTAAGATCCGACTACGTCAACGTACGTCGTAGTGTGAGAGTCTCTTCTGCTGCAGCATCAGACTGGCACACTCGATGTCCTCTTGCTCGAGGAAGTAGCTAAATGCGCTCTCGCCGCGGTTGTCTACGACGTTCGGATCGGCGCCTTCTTTCAGCAGCATCTTTATCAGATCCAGGCGGTTGCCAGGCTTACCGAACTTGGCTGCACACAACAAAGGTGTCTCTTGGTGCTCCGATAGTCCATTTATTTTGCATCCTAGTGCTAGGAAATAGCGAATCATATCGGTTTGCCCATGAATTACCGCCTCCTCAAGCAGAAAGTGATACTGGGGCCCCGGCTCGAACTCGTATTTGTTCCATAATAAGTCTTTTAACATCACCAAATTATTTTTCGCAATCAAAGAGCGAAGCTCCTGAAAATGTAATTGTTAATCGTTTGATTCTTCACAATTATATCGATTATTATTTCTTCAAAATCAAGAAGAAAATAAATCTCGATTAGATTATAAAATTATTTTTTTAATTTGTTATAATTAATAATATTGTTACATTAGGAGGAATCTTTTAATACAATCAGTTAAATTTATACATGTCATTTTTTATTTCATATAACTTGTTATCTACTTATTCAACAAAAATTGAAAATTAATTGCTAATCTACTTTCTATGTCTAATTTGTTCATCCTTCACACAATTAATGTAAAAATATGCTTATTTTAAACCAGATGTTATAAAATTCGTATTATGTTCTATTAATTATAAATGTTTTCGAAATATTATTAAAAAGCTGCGCAAATGATTTCGATTTTACCTTCTCTGCTTCTGTCCCCATGACGTAATTTTCAGTTAAAAAATCAATCGAAAAGAAAATTGTATTTTTATCTCACACTGAACATATTCACCAGTATTGAAATATTTGTAGCACTTGTGAAAATGAACTGGCCACTCAAATACAATGTTTGTATACACATGGCTGAAATTATTGAGCAAGCCGTAGATGGCCTCAGTTTCTGGAAATTTCAATGTATACTACACACAAATCGTATAACAGGAAGGTATTTTATTCGTAGAAATTATGAAAAAAATGGTATTATATTTATTAATTTAATTATTAGATATAGCCATGCAATATAAATATCAAAATTAAGGTTTTACAATGAAATAAAAAATCAAATTTGTAAAAATAATTTTATTTATGTAAGTTTTATAATAAATAAAGACATTTTTTCTATTTGGAAAAAAATATAAAGTTAATATAATATTATAATAAAAATTATAATTATATATATAAATGATTACTGCAGGTATATGTAGTATAGTAATCAATTGTACAAATAATAAATTAATACAAATATAATTAAGACTATGTCTTCGATATACATATAAAATTTTTGTTCTAAATCAATAATAGTAAATGCGTAAAGTCGCTATGCGTATTTTCGCCTGGAGGGTCGGTGCTTAAATCTACAAAAAATATAATTTCTGATAAACGTTTAACGAATAAATTTATTTACCGTAATACTAATAATAAAAAGTTTTGCGAGTGAAAGTGGCTACAAATTCTTTTGCCAATTCACGTTCAATTCAAATGTATGGATATGTATATATGTACGTATGTAATGTATTTTCACGCATGATGTATTGTTACAATTTTTACTCGTACTAAATCGTTACTTGAGACGGTGATTTGTGTTGAGCTTTTTCACGATATTTTAGCGAATTTATTCAAGTCTCGGTATATACTTCTGAAAAAGTGATGAAAATGTTCTATATACCTGTTTTTCTTTATAATAAGATTTTGAAATTGTTTATTAACAATTATTTTGATTGTGACATCCTGCGTTACACATAAATAGAATTATAGTAAGACATGGGTACCAGCAGTCAGAAGTGCCTGTTTACGTGCATAGTCGAATCCTTTGCTGAAGCCCCTTTTTTGCATTATTTCATGGGATTTAAATAGAGATTTTCTTAACATTTAAAAACTTTCTCCTTTAATTAGTTATAAAAGTTCTGTCTTTTCTGTAATAATAAAATATAAGTAATAATAAAGATAAAATATAGAATATTAGTATAATTTTTTAGATTAATTAATTATTAAGGAAATACTATATTTATGCATCGATTTCCACCATTTAAAAACGTAATAATTGCATTAATTCATAACTTCATCTAGTTTTATCATATACCAATTGTAACTAACAAAGTCATGGTTCCACAAGAAAATTCTACCTCGAGAAATAATAACTACTATGGGAAAATCACTCTTAACCATTGGCATAAGAACTGATATTGACTGTAATTGCGGATTTAAAGGAAAAGATCTCGATCATGTCTTATGACACTGTCCGATTTATAATGATCAAAGAAATCATTTAATAGTAAAATTGTTTGAACGTAAAATACCTCTTAATACAGAAGCGTTACTATGTAACTTTACAAATGCTGTTTGTAAAGCGTTCTACACATTTCTTGTAAATTGTGATATTAAATTGTAAAGTTTTGTATTTATTTGTGCAAAATAATCTCGAAAAGAGATTAAAATTGCTTAAATAAAAAAAAAAATAATATTATTATGAGAGAGAAAACCAATCCTCAAACTTCTTCCTCTGCCGTGATCTTTGTCGCATGTAGCTGAGGTGTTGAACTTTTCCTCGTTACAGGATTCATCGAGGTTTTCATTCTTCTCTTTTTTTAAGATGCAGATGCATGCATCACATTTTCTTCTTACCTCCAACTTCTTCTCATCTGTCTCACACCTATACAGTTAAGAGAATACTCTTGAAATGTTATCACTTTTACGACCGACCACTATGTAAAGCGGCGCGCGCAGCCTCTTCCTCTTTGGAAAATTAGCGGCCCTCGAAAGGTTAGAACTCTCCATTTTTAAGGGAGTAATTAGTCCCAGCGTGGGTATTCTCTCACCTCACCTTTATCTTGCTGCTATATTCTCTTATAAAGCTGACGCGCTTCGGCCGACGTTGCATAAGGGAATATACTGAGCCGTAGGTCAAACCGTTGCGGCAAGACTTGATCGGTTCGAGGATCGGTTCCTTCTGCATCTACATTGCATGTATGAAAATTCGCCAAGTGCGATAGCCTACTTATAATCTTGAAATACATCGATTATTAATTTCGTTTCAACCTTCTGATACCGACGAATGGATATTCCAAATTCAATTAAAAACGTGCCGGGAGTTGGGCCGAGGGGTCTGCCCGTTAACCGCGCCAGGCGGCCGCCGACGGACGATAGGCCCAATAGCTACTCGCGCGGGAGGGAAAAGGTTCGCGAGCATAGTCGGTGCGGGTGGTCTGCCCGCGCGCCGTCTCACGGCCACCGACAGAGGAGAGGCTTATACGTGCTGCCCGCGCGGCGCAGGAAACGGCAGCCGACGGAAAAGGCCGTCGCGTGGGGAAAGCGCTGTGATCGCTTACGCGCCGAAGACAAAGGGCCGATAAGAGGAGAGGGAAAATCGCGGCAGGTGATTCTGGTCTCACTCTGCGACTCTGGTCTCACTCTCTTTCCAGCTTCCAGAGCTGACGTATATTGTGCAGCAACACACGCGCATATACGTATATATATATATATATATATATATAAATGCAAATAGAATCAACGAATAAAGTGTCTATTCCGAGGTCTCTTCTCTAATCCTATATACACGAGCTATCATTCAATTCGAAGAAACCTTTAAAATCCCTCCTCCTACTACTGCAATCACCAACACATTTAAAAAGTGACATTATTAAAGTTACAATATAAACTATATAACGCTTAATATTTTAAATAGTAATTGAACATCTTATACTTATAAATTTTTTTATTACTTTATCCAATAAGGGTTTCTTATTTTTATCAAGATGACAAGGTCTGAGATGAAGATGTTTTTTACTTTTTTATTTTCTTCATTCTTAAAAACGATTTTTAGATTCTCCGTAAATTTGAGGTGGTTCAACTTCTTAAACATAGGTATAGACACTAATTTTACAGTTATTTTGCCTGAAAGCGAAGATCTAGAGAAATATTCACTCAATCTTAAGATTAATAAAGAAAAATATGATAAACTAAAATTTATAATATAAAAACATTACATATTAGAATATTGTTATATAATTTAATACATAGATAGACATTTGATGTGATTTAGATGTTTATAAAAGTTTTTGTCCATAAAAGGAATTATATAAAAAAATAAGCGAATCTACCGCAATCACAGTGGTTGACTTAAAACTAAGATAACTAAGTATAATGTAACCTGATACAATGAAATTAAAAAAAGAATGACAATCTTTTACACCGTTCAGAAGAAAAAGCAAGACTTGCTTGCAATAGTAGGCGTAATATTTTAAATGATTTCTGACAATTTTATTTTATGTTGATTTACACTTCGTCACTTGTCAGTGACGTACGCTAATTGTTTGAGGATCTGCTTCAAGAACTGCAATAGAGTCTAAAGTTCTTTTTGCAAGTGAGCAAATTGCCGCTTTAATCATATCGCTCAATGCAACAAAAATGTATTATAATATAATAATCATAACCCATGCAGACATGATGCTCATAGCCCATATATTCTAAGCTACTTTAATACAAAAACCTAATACTAACCTAATACGCTCATACTTGCATACCTTATCGCACTACTTTCAGAAGTTCAAGTAAGTTGAAATTATAAGCTTGCATTTCACAAAATCCTTTAAAGAAAAGAATACAAACTAATCTTATTTTTTATGTCTTTAAATCTAAATTTCTGTAACTCTGCTTGTAATATTCGAATGCATCAGTCTCTGACTAAAATTAGTTGCACTTCGAATTCTGACATGTGAGACATGATTCTTTCAACGATTTCACGTGTATATTGGGGAAAAACTGACTCTAATATTTGTCTAGCTGCTGTATGTGTTTCCATTCTATTAAGCTCTTCCCGAAATCTACGTAGGATAGTTTCCGCATAAACGTGAAATGTGCTCCAATTTTGAAAGTTGATCGATATGATTACATCTAGATCTTCTGCGTATTTGGAAAAGGTGGATCTGCTACAACTTAAGACGTCAAAGCCCGTTACATTTTTACTGAGATAGATACTTTTTAATCGCTTCAACTCTCTAGTGCATTTTTCATAATACTTCAATAAAGGCTCAACCTGCTCTATTGATTTCTTTAATTCTTCCAGAACTGGCTCATGTTTCATGTCTAGGATGGCCATTTGTTTTAAAATTACGGTAAAAGCCTTCTTGTGCTTGAAATCATTTATCAGTTTTGCTAAGGACACTCCGTATAAGTTTATTGCATTTATATCAGCTCCATGATCAATAAGAATTTCCGCTGTTTTCATCAAAGAGTGCATTCGAAATTTATTGCTTAGGATTTGTGTGTTTGCGTAAAACAGGTACAGCAATGGGGTGTTGTTGTTATCATCTCGAGCATTAACGTCTGCTCCGGCGCGACAAAGAATACTTACATTGTCGGCAAGTAGCTCTTTAGTTGCCGCATGGAGGGCCGTGAGGTGAGTTATATCACTCCTTACAACTTTAAACGATGGATAAAGTCTTTTGATTATCAACATTAAAACATTTGAATCGCTGTTCTTAGCAGCATGTTGGAGGCACGATGCGCCCCAAAAATCATCGTAGTAAACGTCCGCCTTGTATTCTAAAAAGAGCATCGTTGTAGAACAATCTCCAAGTCCGAGAAGAGCTTGAAATGGGGTAATAATTTCTTTTCTGATGTGTGCATTGGGATCTGCTCCGTTTTGTAATAGGATCTTTAAAATTTCGAAGTGCTTGGTGCGATCGTACTTGAGAACTGCCAAGCTTCTCACTGCTTCATGGAGAGGAGTAAAGCCGTACTTATTAATGATATTGAGACTGGCTCGTTGCTTCAGAAGAAAGCGAATTGCATCTATATTTCCCTTTTGTGTTGCTAAATGGAGAGGTGTGTTTTCATCTACATCCTAGAATAAGCCAAAAATGCTTGATTTAAAATATATAAGTTGGAGCACAATCTATAATTAATATGTTATCAACGTTTTCTTTTTCAAGATTTAAAAAATAATTATTTTTTTCAAATAAATGATAATATATATTTATGCATTTTTGGGTTCTTTAACGCGAAATCTATGAATTAAACTATAATATAAATACCAAGAACTTATGTGCAACTGCAAATATAGTCTTCAACATATTCTTTTAAGTTTAAAATTAAAATTGATGGTTTAATAGTTGTGTAACTAGTTATATTCGAATATAGTAAAAACTGGTGTAACTGAATTAGCTGTTATTAAAACTGACTTTACTATGATAAACTGGTTCAAAAATATATTTTTATATTTATTCTACCCTATTACTACTATTACATTATTCTACATTATACTCATTACCTGAACATTAACAGGTATGCCAGCATTGATTAAAATATCGATGCTGATTGAATCTTTTAATGGTCGCATTGCACAGTAATGTAATGCACTTTTTCCTTGGTAATCAACATAACGAATTTTGGCCCCTGCCTCGAGAAGAATTGCTATTATTTGACTCTTATATAACTTTCTTGCAGAATTCGTTGCGGTAAGCAGCGGTGTCAAATCATTTTTATACGTGCGATCATTGACATTGCAACCAGCGTTGATATAATACTTCACAAGGGAAATGTCACCCACAGTAGTTGCAATATGTAACAAGTTGTGGCCATCGCTAGTTTTATATTTGACAGCATTTACGCTATTCAAGAAGCGGTTCATAACAATATTCGCACTTGAACACATTAGCATCGACTGGAGTAACATCTAGAGAAAGATAAATGCCTCGATAATATGCAAAGTTTTTGATATAATAAGTATTGTTTGTGATGAAAATATTCTACAAAAAGTTAAACAAGGTTCCTATAATCTCTACCAAATTTATTATGGTTAATGTATTATTGAAATTTTTTTGCAGGCATTATATTTTACTTATATTATTTTAAGACAACAAATGGGTATGTTGATAAATTATTTTGTTTAAAAAATTGATTGTTTTAAAGGTTAATTTATAAGATTTATATCAAAGAGAATCGATTTATACAAATCAGGTTATTAATTTAGCATTTTACATTTTATATGCAGACTTTACTAAATATTCTGCTGGTTTTATTTCTATCAAAAAAAATCAAGAATTGTGTAACACTTGCAGATGGAAATGATTTAATTATTAAATTAATATTAATTGACAAAAGCAATAAATTCAAAATATTTTTCATAGATATTTGGAAAATTACGTGCGAAGATTAAGTGCAGATCGTTATTTTAAATTTTAAGAAATATCCAAAAGCGGTAATAAAACATTAAAGCCGTTGTCAATAAATAGAAACAGAAACATAATCTGCTTTACACCGCTCGTAATTTACAAATATTACCAACTTCTACATTCTAATTTGAAACAAAAATTGTTTTATTTTCTGAATATAAATTTGTGACTAATGTACAAGTCTTGCATCAATAACTTACTCTCTGAGTTGTCAAAACCATTACTTACGTCGTATTCTTTTTTCGAGTCAATGTGTAATAGCATTGTACATGCACAAGCAATATTTTCATTCTCAAGTAAATAGTCGAATGCAGTTTTATTTAAGTGATCGGTAAGTTGTGGATCAGCTTTGGCTTCAAGAAGCATTTTTATAATTTGCAATCGTTGTTCTGTATATTCTTCGCATAATTTAACTGCACATATTAAAGGTGTTTCATTGTAAATTGTTCTTCCATTCACATTACAACCTTTATTTAGAAGATATTCAATTATCTTGATTCTGTTTCTCATTACAGCTTCCAGTAGCAAAAAATCAAAACAATTGTTTGACAAGTATTTTGAATATTCTGTTTCAAGCACTTCTTGTAATCTTTTAAAGTCATCGTTAGCTATTATATTTCGAAGTAACTGAAAAATATATTTAAAAATTATAAAAGTTTAACTGTATTCGGAATTCATATATTAATTGTATAATACGTTATGTGAATAATTGAATTTTTAGATTCAAAAAATTTATAACCTATGTTATGGTTTTTTTTTTTAATTTTGTCCTAATTATTCCTTTTTGTTCCGTAATACGAACTATCATACCAGAATATTATTATATTATTTAACGAAGTATTATATTATTAGTGTGTGTACTTTTACAGTGTATTTATTTGAGTTAAAATTATATGAAAACATTAAACTTAAAGAATGCAAATATATTTTTGTAACTTTTTCGAAAAAAGTTCCTGATTAAATTTTATCTTAAATTTTATTAAAATATAATTGTTATAACCAGAATTTTTAAGATAGTTTTATTGTAATAATGGCAAGATATGTTATCTAATAATGATGTTATACACAAGATTGTAATGATAGCATCGAATCTATGCTCGACAGTATGTAACGCGCCCTACTACCTTTAGATCTCCATGCTCTGCAGGATTTGCGCGATCGATCAGCCTCGTGGATCATCGCGCGATAGAGGCGACAGCTTTATACAATCGACCGCAGGACGCTGTGGATCGGCCGGGCACCAAGCCCTCGGCAAAGCACCAGGGTAAGTATTGACGCGAGGGAGACGTCACCCGTGTAACGCGGGGATCTTCCTCGAGACGGCGACCCGCCGCTATAATCTCCGAGCGTAGTGTTCGAGGTAGCGTTGCACCAGAGAGCGCGACCTCGAGCGCGACATACGGACAGTAATCATGACGTCAAAAGGACGCAGGGGCCCGAAGACGACCGGAGCGGCACGTCGAGCAGTAGCGGCGAGCGGGTATGAGAGTGAGAGTGTGATCGCGTCGCGGCAATTGTTTATGTTAGGATCCTTTTATGTATGATTAGCAAACGCCGAGCTTGTAAAACTAGAAAAATAAATTTATTGCATTAATTAAATAAAACAACATTTGCCCTCGATCCCCCCTCAAGATCGTAACAAGGTTGTCTAAAAAATGATTGCAATGGACGCGCGTTTTCTTCATCAAAGTTTAAGCATGTAGACAGTGTACATAAAAACCTTTTACGGCATAAAACAAAGCAAATTTATTAGTATTTCCTTGTAATTTCTGGAAACTTGTTATGATTTATTATTTTTTTTATTTGGAATATACGTATGAATATAGATTAATAAAAGCTCACCTGCATAGGAATTTGCTTCATGATGGAAAAAATTATCGGAGGAGAGATGTGTATGGAATTATATTCATTTTAAATATATTCAAAATCAGTAAATTTACGAAAAAATAGTAATTATAATCGTTAACAATAGTTGCCTTGTAAATAAAACAGTATGCATTATATTTTAATTCGATGGCGATTTCTTTCAATTATTTCAGTATTAATATTTTTATTTAATAATTCTTCACAACATATTCAATAATTCTTAGGTAATAAATTTATTTAACATATTATAAATATTTCAATTCTTTTGGTATTGTCATTCACTTTTCATACGTATTCAAGTTGTAAGTTAAATTATTTAAAAGAATTTTATTCAAATAATATAAAAATGGATTAATTCCCTATTACATATAAAAATTGGATTTACAAAAATTGTTGGCACTTCTAAATTAAGTGTCAACTTCAAAGTAACTTGAACTTGTACTAGTACTTCAACTAATGAGGACTTTCTTGTAAGAAGTCTAAATCACAACTGAGGATACAGTTTTCGTAGTTTGAACCCTTCTAACTGTTGATACAATATCTTATCTTACCACACTCCTTCGTTTCTATATTTTACAGGCTTTCTATATATATATTTCCTGTAGTCTTCAGTAACGAGCTATATATATATACAGGACGAGATTTATGGATCCTACAAGCGAATAGACATAAGTAACGCGTTTAGCGAATTTAACTTGACAAGTTAGGAAAATAATCAATTATAGGTATACCTATATGGCGATTGATTTACTCCAATTAAGTAGTCATCGCTAGCTAGTTTCTGCATAATATATCAGTTCTCTGAGCAATTGGAGGTCCAAGAAGTAGATTCAGATATTTAAATTAGAATTAGAACTTATTGAGTTTCTCTTTCTATTAATTATTATTTAATTTGACTATCAATATTCAGTCGAATAATTAATATGCATAAAAAAAAACAAAATTTTTGATACAATTCAGAAGTAGACAAAAAATAACCTTTTACAAAATGTATGTAATTGGATTTAACTAAATACTTAAAGCGCAACATACAATTATAATTATGTAACTATATTAGGTATATAAATATAATGAAAGTCTTTTATTTTTGAAAAATTAGGTACGCGGACTATAAATAATTACTCAATTACATTAATATAAATATCTAACATGTAACAGTTTATTTACTTATAGTTTGTCTGCAAATCGATTATATGATTAAATATCCATTACATGAACATTTATCGATTGTTCAGACTCTTAATACTCCTTAGTATTAATTTCAGATTTCTATTATATATATAAAGTAAAGTTTCATAACAGGCAAATCTGTAGTATCAATAAATGAATAAATGTACATGCGGAAAATTTATTGGTTATAATATTAAATTACAACATGTAGCAGTATTCCATTTTATAATTACTCTGCCTGATTCAAGATTAATCAATTGACTTATTCAAAATAAGATATTTAAATAAATTTGAATATTTGACTTTACTTTTTATGAGTGAAAAATAAAAAAACTTGTATGAAATACTTAATTACATAAAACAATCTATTTTAAATGTATTTGAATAAATAGTGATTGGTATAAAGTGTTATAACATTAACAATTATATAATATAAACCACCATGTATGTTAACCACTTGTGTCAACTAAATTAATTAATTAAATTAATATATCAGTACAAATGAGATGTATTATAATGTATATATTTAGACTTTTTTTAAACCAACTTCTTTTATTATCAAAATCGCGTCTAATCGAGTTTAATAATTTAAATTTATTTATAAATAATTTATATTGTGAAATATTAAAAAAATGAAAGTCGATAACTTTGTATTCATTGTATTTAATTTATTACCTTTAATTTTATATAAGATAGGTATGTTTATATCTTCACTGCTATCGTGCAGTAAATATTAATTTCAAATATACATATAATAAATAATTTAAAAAATACATATAATTTCGAAAATAACTATTGAATATTAAGTAATCCAGATTTTTTTGTTTAAATTAAGGAATTGTCAAAGGAATCTTAGGCGGAGTCAAAGTTGTCCCTTCTATTCATCATGATTACAGGTACATGGTTTCGATACAGGAGAATAATGAACATATTTGTGGTGGTGGCATTGTCGGAAAGCAACATGTGTTAACTGCTGCACATTGTTTTCTTGATGGACTCACAAAATTTAAGAAAGAGAAATATACCGTTGTTACTGGAGTAACCGATTTCAGTTCGAATTTGCCTCCTGGCTCACGTATCAACATTGAAACAATATACATACCTAAAGAATACAGTTACATTAATCTTAAGCTTGTCATATCAACTGCGAACAATGAAGAAATTGGCGACATTGCCGTATTAAAGGTACCAGTGATAGTATAATAAGAAGTATGATAATCATATTTGTGATAGGAATAATTCTAAATATTCATATATTTATTGCCATATGGGTAGAATTGTTCAGCATAATATGATAATCATTTACTAAATTTTATGCAGTTTCGGTCTGGTCTAGTTTATTATAGACAAACTTAGTTTGGACATCTCAATTGGTTTTTAACTATAAGTTAGATATTTTTGAATTTCATTGGTCAACTTTCAAATTTATCAATTAGAAAAAAATATAGTAATTTACACATATTAGGTTAACTTTAAATATTGCAATAATTTTTAAAAAAAAATTGTTAGTTATTATTTCAGTCAAATAAAATCTAAGAACGGTGATGACTGGACGTTAATGTTTTATTATATTAAAAAAATTATTGAAATTGATCAGATTATGTTTGAATGTATCGTAATGGATACTAATTCTACATAATTTGGAACTAGGTCGTTTTTGTGGCCGATGAACACAAATTCTAAAATTAAATATTGTAAAGTATGATATTGATGGCTGAGAGTAAAAAACAACTATCTCAAAGGACGATTCAAGAAGCAGTTTATTCAAATGTATATTTTTTTTCTTAAATTTTCTAGTAGTAGTGCTTGATTTGCGAAGAATTTAATCAAAAATCTAATTCATTGCTTTATCTGTAAATAAAAATATTTACAATCAAGTTTTAAATAATATATTAATAAATATAAAATTAAATTTTTAAATATATAAATATATTTTGTATTACATAAATATACAAATAAAACATATAATACATTTTGCTTAAATTTAATTTCATATTTATAATTATATAATTGAAAGATGGAAATATGTTAATATTCAGATAAAGCAAATGTTTATTGATTCTTCATGAATCAAGTTCTGATATTACAAAATTTAAAAAATAAAATATGAATTTTAGTTAGATGGTTTTTCAAGCGTCCACCGAGACAGCTGCTTCTTGAACCGCTCGCTGATATAGCCACTTCTTGAAACCAGCGCCGAGATATGCCGCTATCTTGAACTGCTCGCTGAAGTATCTTGAACTATCTTACAGCTTCAACCGATCGCCGATGCAGCTGCGTCCCACTCTCAGTCGTCAATATGAGAAACACATTGAAATTTGTTTTTTTATAACACATATGAACCAACCCAGGTGGAAAACTACTATTTTTAGTAGGTTTGATAGTCTTTTATAGTTATAAATAATCGTCTAAACATTGTACATAAGAAAATTAAATAAATAACTGCATTTTGCCAATTGGATATAATTTTACAAATTGTATTTGATATTAAAAATGTTGAACATTTTTAATATCAATAAAATATGTAAAATATATCAAAATATCAATACATAAAAAGAATAGTTAATTTAATATCTATTTTCTGGTCTATAAAATAACGAATCTTTTTTAATATACGCCGTTTTAACATTATTATTTAAGTTTATCAAAATTAAATAATGCGCAAATAAATATAATATTTCTCACATAATACTTTTAAAATTTAATTTATGCATTAATCAAAAAACATGAATGCTACTGGATCAAAAGATAGATATTGTTTTGTTACTCAATGTAAAATTCCTTTGGGCGTAGAAATACAGAGTTATTGTGGGTTTATTAACTCGCGATGCGGTAAGCGCCTGGTGTAAGAAAAATTAGAGATTTGAAAGCGAGTCCGTCAAAAACGGCTCCTTATGTACACTTATCTCCGAGAAGAGTGTAAGGCCCGCGGTGCCCATTTCTTAAAAAATATTGCAGTCAAATATTATCTAGATTCTAGCTATGAGCATACTTTAACAGTAGATAATTGTTAACAAAAAATAGTTCACTTTTCTACCAAGATTGCTTTTTACTATATATAAATGAATATTAAATGATATCACAGCATTATTTTTTATTAAAAATTGAATAATTTAATGTATAGTAATAATAGATTATAGATGTTCGATTATATTAAATAACAATTTAAATCTCCATGAAATCACGTAAATATGCGTATAGCGTCAAATGCTATTCAAGTGCATGCCTGGTTGGTATGAAAGCTTGAGAATTTTTAGATCTTATTAAATGAAATATAATAAATACAATAAAATTTAAAATTAAATACATCTATCTATACCGAGCGAAAAATAATGTAAGTATTACTAACTAGAATTAGTTAACCGAAAACGATAAAATTCGATAGACTCGTTCCCAAATTTTTAGACTTATACCACATTATATGCGAGTACCACTACTTGTATTTTATATGTAACATACGAGTTGACCACGTAATGCATAGTCAAGTGTGTATATTCGAAATGTTTCAGGGTATGTAGGATATGTGTCTTATATGTATTTTTATATGTTTTTACTGTACGTGTCTATACATATGTGTGTTTGTATCTCTTATTGATCACTAAAAAGTCATTGAATGAATCCTATCGAATTTTATCGTTTTCAGTTTATTAATTCGCATATGTAATATACTCTTACTATAATACTTTTACAATATTTTTTTTATCATATGTTAAAATTAGATATACACATACATATATGCAGTAAATTATTTCTCTCATATGACCAAAATTTCAGCTTTTGCATGAACTTTTACTACCATTAAAAATGATTGTTTAGTTTTTTGTATATTCTTTCATACATTTGAAACTGCTTTTTAATATATTTATTAATTTTTTAATTTTAGTTAAAAGACGAGTTAAATTTATCGGAAAATTCAAATTTGAAAGCTTTAAATCTTCCTTCAACAAAACGAGGAAATCGTATTCCTTCATACTACAAAGAAAAAACGTATTTACTAGGTTATGGAATTGATTCAATTGCGCATAAAGTGAATCATAATATTTATGGTCAAAAAATGTATCGTAAACACTCAAATACATTAAAAATGAATAAGGCAGAAGTTATTCATAAACGCTCTTGCAAAGCTTTGTTTAATTATCTTGTTGGCGAAAAAAATTTTTGTGCTCAGTCTATACAACGTCCTGAAATTGGTATTCAAGGTGCTTGTGATGTAAGTCTACATTTTTTATTAAATCCCTATTTAACAAAATCATGTGCTAATATTATCAATATGATCATTTTTAATGTATGATTAATTAACATACAATTAAACTTACTATAAATTAAAATTATGCTATAAAAATAAAATTTTTATGTTTTATAAAACTAAATCAAAAGAAATTATTTGCATATTATTAAATTATATATCAAACTAATACATCAATCTTATCTTATTTAATTTTTTGTAGGGTGACGATGGTGGTCCACTAGTTACTGAACAAAATATAATTATTGGTATATTATCTGTCTTTCGTCCAGACTGTGACGAAATTGTAGGTGCTAGTTTGTATACGAGAATTACAAGTTATACAGCTTTTATTAAATACGCAATACTTGATCGGAGATGCACTGATATGCGTATTGCTACCTACCAACCTAGAGGTGTGCAGGAAGTCGGCTCATCACAAGGATCTGAAGAGTTGGTTGAGATAACACAGTTTATGTACAATTAACAGATCATTTGATACAAATTCTGCTGAGTAATTCCATTATTATCTTAAATTTTATATTGAATATAAGTATTATAGTATAAGTACATTCAAGTAGTAGTATGGTATATTGGAGTGCTTTAAAATGCTTCTAACTATGGAGGTACCTATTTGTACTCAAAATATGCTAATGTTTCTCAACTCAAAGCTTCGTATTACAAAATGACTCAACAAATTCGAGCTTCGACTAAAGAATCAGCTATAATTCTCGATGTAATTTAATTCTGAAAAATGAACATACTATAGGATTTGCGATGAAAACTATTCTTACAAATATTAGATTTCCTTGCAGATACAATTATAGACACACAAAATTTTAAACATTTTGGAACATGGCTGGTGATCGGGCTCTTGATTTCACGTGCTAAGTGAATTGTAATATCAAACGTTTGGGCTTCCATTTTAAACAACTTCAAAATTCTTAGAGGATGAATTTCAAGATGAATAAATATATGGAGGATGTATCAAACATTTTACAGTACTTTTCAATAAATTTTGATAATACTGGTTTTCATACTTACCTATCAGCATAAAAAATAATTTGTTTTAAGTATAAAGTAGAGGGATAATAAGAAAAATTTTTCAAAAATAACAAGGCTACTGCAGCGAACCTGAAGAAGGGAATAAATGGGATTGATTTCGAAATAATAAAAAACCTACCGACTTACAGTGAACTAATCCTTATTAATATTCTCAATACAATATATATTAAAAATTTAGATGCTCCCGAATGGAAAATATGATTTATCCATTTTATTCCAAAATCCGATGGAGCTGGTGTCTGTTCGACAGTTCTTATTTCCTGTTTCAGCAAACTGTTCGAATCATTGTTTAAAAATAGGTTACAGTGGTATGGAGAATTTGATAATTCCTTTCCTCAAACCAATTTGGCTTTTCTAATGGAAAATCTTGCATTGATAATATAACAACTTTTCTGTTGTTACGTACACACCTTCGGCGCGATACGCAACGGATCCGCGAAGGCTGCGGCTCCGATATCCGCTGTCGCGGGGAATTCGGGGGGCCCCCGCACTCGTAGCGCGGGGTCACCTTCGGCCGAACCGCGGAGGCAGCGGCTCCGGTATCTGCTGTCGCGGGGAAAAGCGGCGGGCCCCGCAAGCAGCCGGGCCAAAGCGACCGGAAGCTCGGAGCTAAGCCGCGAAATCGGCAGCTCGGGTATCCGCCGATCGACGAAAACTCGAGGCCTCGGGCCGACGCGGCCTGGCAACAGGAAGGCGCCCGGAGCAGACGCAAGATCAGCAACTCCAAACGGAGAGATACGGGGAATTCGGCAGACCGCAGGTGGGGAAAAGCGACGGGAAGCAGCTATAAATAGTAAGAGGCATTGCAGTCGGGGAGGTTCATTGTAAAGCAAACGGGACTGAGTGTAACGCGGGCGGCTAGCCTGTCAACTTCGCGCTTGAACGACACGCGGGAGCGCCGCCTCTTCTTCCCCCGACGATACACGCAGTCGAGGTTCAATAAAGTATCTACTTCGATCGCAACCTGGTGCTTCAGTCTCCTCGCCACTCCTCCGGTCTCCAGCTCCTGTCGAGAGTTCGACACCCCCCCCCTCGCGCGCCGCTGCCTCCAGCCTGCCGTCCCCCTGGCAGTAGAGCGCGTACGTAACAGATTGGCATCCCTTGTGGGGCAAGGGCGGAGAGACCAGGAGGAAAGCGTGAGACGTTTGCGACATTTTCGCGAACGCGGGAGTTATCAGGAGCGAGAAGAAGCCGAGGAAATCAGTGATTTTACCAAACCATGAAGATCGCAACTAAAGCAACTCAGGCTTGCCACGGAAGGCAAGCTGGATAGAATTATGGGCTTGCTAACAAGGTAAGTGATAACAGATTTAAATACAATAACAATGGAATTACGCGGTAGTTAAAATAAATAAAAACAAGAAAAAACCGAGGAGCGGGAAATTTCCTTCTCTCTTCTCTGTTCTCTAATGTCATAGAATAAAATACGGAAATTGAATGTCGGGAGAAGAAGAGGGCACGTAACGAAAAAAAAAAACACAAAAAAAAAAATTTTTTTTTGGAAAAAAAAGAGAAAAAAAAGAGAAAATAATATTAAGAATAACAATGTCAATAAATATGCAACCAGAGCCGATCGGCTTGACTATAGAGCAAGCGATTATAAACCTTCCAACCTTCGACGGGAATCCAGAGAAGCTGCAAACGTTTTGCGGGCTGGTTCGGAGGACAGCCGAGTACTTTGGGCCGCGATACGATTTCGCGATCTTAGACGGCCTAACGAATAAGTTAGTGGGACGAGCGAAAACGGATTTTCGAGGAGATCTGTGGACCTATCGTAAATTGGAACATTTACTCCATGATCTGGCCGCCCAATTTAAACCGAGGGGGGTTGCGGAGGACATAATATACAAACTGCAGCAAGTGCAACAACGAAGGGGAGAGGGCGTCGCCGAATACGGCCAGCGCGTACATCAGCTATACCGGCAGCTCGTCGCGATTCACGAGAACGCGCGAGACGCCAACCGTACGGAGAAGGCCTATGAAATTCGAAAGGCTGGAAATTGGGCACTACATAATTTTAAACTCGGATTATTACCGCCGCTTAATTATTGGGTGCAGCAGGCGAACCCGCTGCACATAGGAGAAGCCATCGTCGCTGCGATAGAGTTGGAGGCTTTGTTCGAAGGAAGGAGATGTTTTGCCGAATCGGGGGAAACGCAAGCGACAAGCGTAGACGAAGCAGCTGGGGCCCCGCGGCAGAGAAGCAGAATAAATGCGAATTCACAAAATACGGTGTCGAGGCCGCACAGAGACGAGCCACAAGGTGCAGAGCCAGCAAAAATTAAGCCGTACGAGTATTGCAGCGGGTCGAGACATGGAACCCGAGACGTCCGAGAGCTTTTTGACGACGTTAGATCGGAGAAACTAGCGATGCAAAGGTTATCAACAAGGAAGCCCGAAAGCAGGCCACCTCACCAGACGGAGCAAGACCGATCCCGGAGCCAGCCCTCAGGATTTGGGCAGCTCGAAACAGAAAGCGAAAAGGGCAGCGCTGAGAGAGAAGTTAAAATTAGAATTTTGAAAACGGGGATATCGCCTGCTATCGTAAAGATTAAGCACCAGGAACTCGAGGGTGTGACGCGGCTGAAGAAGGGCAAGCATGAGCTCAAGAAGGAAATCGCAAACCAGAAAACGGAGCTGGACGACCTCGCAACCCGAGTTAAACTTCTTGAGCAAACCAAACTGCGCCTCGAGAGGAGCATCGAGCAGCAGCGCGAAGAAAAATGCATGGAAACGCATCGGCGCGACGAGCTCGAGCGTCGGCTCATAGCCCTCGAGAAGCAGGACAGGGCAGGCGGCGCAGCCGAGGCAGAAATGACGCTAAGACTAAAGCGCGACCTCGGAAGGCTGCGAACCCTGCTGAGGGACACTCAGACGGTGCTCGAAGGGTCCAAGGGCGACGCGATAGGAAAAAGCCAATCCGGGAAAGCTGAATGCACCCGGGCCGCAGTTGTCAAGGCCAAGGAAGCCGTCGAGCAGAACCTCAGCATAGCCCACGTCGGACTCGAGGAGCCCCAGTGTCAGAGTTCGGTTACCGAAAACCGGGCCAGCGCAGCGATTTGCGAACGCTCAGGGCCGCTGTCCCAGCTCGAGTTAAAAGAGGAAGGCGCTGATATGCCGACGCAAACATGACGTTATGAGTTCATGAACTTGGATAGCGAAAGATCCGCAAAATTAAGCGCAAAGTTCGCGAGTTCCAAAATAAAGTTGAAACAAAGCATTGACAAGACGCGTTTCGTGTCGCGCATAGTGGCAAACGCGCGACCTCCCAGAGAAAAACCACCATGGTTCGTGTGGAGGGGACATACGCCCTCCGCCGCGTAAAGCAAGTCAAAAAAAAAAACGCACGCACGAAAATCGCGCGGCCCCGCGGACGCGATCAATAACGATTCGGAAAAAACATGGCGGGTAACAATTGAAATTAAAAAAAACGCTCGCACGGAAATCGCGCGGCCCCGCGGACGCGATCAGTAACGATTCGAAAAAAATACGGCAGATAAGAACAGAGAAGAAAAATGAAAACAAAAAAACGCATTTTCGTAAAATGCTGGCATCCCTACAAAAAAAAAGAAAAAACACGCAGAGAAAGACGCCGACCGTAGAGCTTCCTCGACCAGGGGGACGGGGGGGGGGCTACTAATCTAAGCTAGATGTCCACAGGAATAGCAGGGACTGCAGCCACGGCAATCGGCAGTCATAACCATGCGGATTTTTTATAATAAAAGGAAGCGTAAGTGATGATGCAAGGAGCGCCAAAGGGGACAAGTTCAACAAATAGCTAAGATTGGGAAAGGGGGAAGCTTAAAATATACAAAGCAAAAAAAAATGGAAACAAAAAAAAAACGCGAGAGAATCAAGTCATGAATTTAATATAAATATAAAATAACTAGAACCTAAAGGTATAAAAAGAAAAACGAATAAATGGAGACGCGAATAGAGAGAAACTTGATTCTCTTATGGAAATAAAAGGGGAGAGATTAATATATGGATTTGTTACAGCCAACAAGAAAGCAAACAGCCATGGTCATCGATTAGGAGAAAAACATAACGCAAGCGCCCAATACTCAAGAAACGAAAAAGAATGCGGAAGACTCCGTAGAAAAAATGCAGAACAAATGCAACCGGACAATACTTGGAAGGAGTAATCAAATGCTAAAAACGATTCAAAAAATAATAGCAATAATAATAATAGAGGTACGATCGCAATAGTGACGGACGCAGCGAAAAAAAAAAAAGTTCATTAACTACAATTGTAACCAAAGGAAAAAAAGAGAGAAACGAAAAAAAAAAGAAACACGATTTAACAAAAAAAATATATATAATAAACAAAAAATATATGTATAATAGGAAAAAAAGGAAAAAAAGATAAATTGTAAACATAATATATTGAAACATGTCGGAGAAAGGGGGCGCAAAATACGTCGGAAGTTGCAGATAAAAATAACAAAGGGAAAGCGCGAAAACTAACAGGGTATAAAGAAATAAATGATAATCAAATGACAAACTCACGTACACATTGAAGCAGAGAGAGGAGGAAGCTGTACCTAAAGAAGCAGAGCAATAAGAAGAGGTACAAGTAGCAGGAAAAAATCAAAGGGCGCAAGACGCCGGAGAACGAATACATATTCTTATCAAGAAAGGGACGGGGCCCAAAATCCCTAGAATCAGATCGAGCCTGGGGCTCAAGGAAACTTCCGGGATGCAAACAGAAGCTGCGGATACGCACCTCAAGACGAGATAACTCAAGCATCAACACGGAAGTCGAGCCAAGATAAAAGAAAAAAACAAGGAGCACGAATCATCGAACGCGGAAGAGCGTCTCATACAGTCGGCAAAAAAAGCGGACAGGCAAATGCACAAGAGCCGCGAACTGCGATAAAGAGTTGCAACCACAAATCCCCGGTACGAGCGAAGACAAGGCCAAGAGAGATGAGTCGAATATCTCCGACACAGGCCACGCGCTCGCGGGAGTATCGAGTTGCACATCGCAAGCCGACGCAGCTACACTCAGCACCAGCTGTATCGCGTGACCTCGCCAGATAGGGTCACAATTAAAAGAAAAACTCTGCCTCAAATAAACACAAACATCCGAAGGGAAAATCCGGGAAGATCCTAAATTAATGGAAAAAGATCCAAGAGCAACTTCCGCCGCATTAAGCTATGTTGCGCGACATGAATCCAATATTATAAACTGTAAGGAAAAAAAAACTTTGTAAACCATATGTAAACGGGGAGGAGAGGCAAACTAGCTCAGCCGTCGGGACGACGGCTCGCGGCCCCGCGGACGTGTTACGTACACACCTTCGGCGCGATACGCAACGGATCCGCGAAGGCTGCGGCTCCGATATCCGCTGTCGCGGGGAATTCGGGGGGCCCCCGCACTCGTAGCGCGGGGTCACCTTCGGCCGAACCGCGGAGGCAGCGGCTCCGGTATCTGCTGTCGCGGGGAAAAGCGGCGGGCCCCGCAAGCAGCCGGGCCAAAGCGACAGGAAGCTCGGAGCTAAGCCGCGAAATCGGCAGCTCGGGTATCCGCCGATCGACGAAAACTCGAGGCCTCGGGCCGACGCGGCCTGGCAACAGGAAGGCGCCCGGAGCAGACGCAAGATCAGCAACTCCAAACGGAGAGATACGGGGAATTCGGCAGACCGCAGGTGGGGAAAAGCGACGGGAAGCAGCTATAAATAGTAAGAGGCATTGCAGTCGGGGAGGTTCATTGTAAAGCAAACGGGACTGAGTGTAACGCGGGCGGCTAGCCTGTCAACTTCGCGCTTGAACGACACGCGGGAGCGCCGCCTCTTCTTCCCCCGACGATACACGCAGTCGAGGTTCAATAAAGTATCTACTTCGATCGCAACCTGGTGCTTCAGTCTCCTCGCCACTCCTCCGGTCTCCAGCTCCTGTCGAGAGTTCGACACCCCCCCCCCCCTCGCGCGCCGCTGCCTCCAGCCTGCCGTCCCCCTGGCAGTAGAGCGCGTACGTAACACTGTAAAGATCGAAGAAGATTTTTTAAGTAAAAAATATGTTTTGTCAGCCTTTTTCGATATTGAAGAAGCATAAAGTTAACATCAACATACTACTCAAAAAGTTAGAATTGATTGGATGTCAAAAACTTAGTTCCGTTCTGTTCCTACTGCATGTAATAAGTATCACAGAAAATGTGGCTTAATAGAGGAAAAAAAATTTTGAAAAATGCAATTAGTATAATTAACTTAAACCTTAAAATAGTAGGCTTAGAAATGTCTGTCAGTGATACTACACTTTTACACCTTATAATAAAAAAATTATGTCGGGTAGAACGAAAATCTATATCGGAAATAAAATCAATAAATGGACAAATAGTGCACAGTTTCTCAAACTATGACTATAAAATGTTTTTTAACATTCATGCAGATATTTTTCATAAAAGATGCCGTATAGTACTAAATCTTATTAAATTTTTGTGCAGTATTTGGTGAAGCTCTTACACTACGTTGTTATCGCTTTTCAAAAGCTATATTCGTACTATTATCGAATATACCAGTTTTATCTACTTTATAAATTAAAATATTATAAACAAGTTCATAAAGGTGTAGCACACTGCTATTAGATCAGCCTTAAATCTAGAATAAAGTTCTTTCTAGTGTGTCTTTTGGTTTTTGAATTCCCTAAACTAACAAAATTAAATTCGGTTTTGAAACGCGGCTGGTTTTTCACCATATTCGCACAAGGACATAACAATGAAAATGCGTAAATCTAACAGCATACATCGTAGTTTTATATATCAATTAACGGAAAATTATCTCAATATTAATCTTTTACTATTAGGCCAAGTAGTATAGACTTTTTCTGTAAAAAAATCTAAACTAGTTAGCCGACTGTGCAATATCGCTCTGAATAGTCTCTACATTATTAAAATCAAAAATGTAACAGCCAATTTTACCGACGCTATTTGCTATTAATGATTTTTTGTTATTTTTTAAAATTCATATCTTTGTTAATTATAAAGCTGGGGAGATGGTTTTTCGTGAATAAACTATTAATGCACTCTTATTATGTGCGAAAAACGGTTTCTGTCTGTTTATAAATTTCGACGCAAACGTATTTTGAAGTTTTTCTGCTTCTAAATTGCAAAATGCTTCACTCACTGGGAGATTATTTAATTACAATTTTGAAAACAGATTTGGAAAATTGAAGTTTTGCTACTGCAATTATACATCTCGCTTTTTTGTTTAGTGCTCTATAAACCGGTCAAAAATGTTTGCGAAGTTAACAGTCTTCAGTCGAGCGCGGGAAATCTTTCGAGTAGTGGGGGAAAAGCCGTGGGAAGCGCACACGGGCAGCGCGTACTGCGTATACCACGTACAAAATTTGTTGCCCGTCTCTATTACTATACACATTACAGCGCTTTCCCTAAGCTCTTCCCCCGCTACTCGAAAGATTTCCTGCGCAAGACCGAAAGCAGTCAACTTCGCAACCATTTTTGATCGGTTTTCAGAGCATACCTTTTGTATGTCTCGGCTCAAATTACATTGTTAATTAAACCGTTACGAATAAACTCCGAATTAAAACATATACATAAACACCAATCAAATCGAAGAGACATCTAACAAGTTATTTCTACTTCCTTGCGTTATCCCACATAACAACCCTTGAATTAATGATTTTGTAATCATATATTAGCCCTAACTCTTACGTCTCAGAACATTGAAGATACCTCTATTTACTGATTTTTACATTAATTTAGTATACTACTAGATGTAAATAAAATAAAATTAGTTCCTATCAATCAGGATATCGTTGAGAAAATAAGATCCTAATCTGAGATTTATAAAAATAAGATGCCATGCTAATTTTAAGCAATAAATGAATAAATATGCGAAATACTTATTAAACAATAAAATTACTTTCATATACAGTTAGAAATTAATTAACAACAAAATCAATAATCAATGGGAATCCGTGTGGAGTGAAACTAAAAGCGCCCTAAATAAAATAAAAAACAAAGCAACAGAAAAGAGCCCAGCAAATAGCATGAACAGAAAAAATCAAATTCTAATAACTAGACTCTGCTTTGGTCACACTAAAATCACCTATTAACATCTTCTAAATAAGGAAAATAAAAAACAGTGTGATCACTGCCGCACCGATCTAAGCATCCAACATATTTTATTGAACTGTCCACTTTACTCAGCAATAAGATCTAAATATAAAATAATAAATTTATTACCCCAATTTTTGAATGATACAAGAACCTATAACGAAATTATAAAATATTTAGATGAACTAGGCCTTAGACAATGTTTTTAACAATATACAATGTAATATAAACTAATCGTTCAAATATGTTCAATTTGCAATTATATAGACTCATGGATATCTTTTTATAATGATGTAAATATGTAAATATTTGTATAATAGTATATGTAACCATCTCATAGTCGCTTATACCCTCTGGGGGATGCGATTTGAAATAATAAATGAAAAAAAAAAAAATATATATATATATATAGTTAGATTTAATTACTATAAGTATATTTATTTATAATTAAACAATTGTTACGTCCTGCATGACCCTATTAGATGCGTGTACTACTTAATGAAAATATAAATGAAGCTGGTACTATACTTGACTCGAATAATGATAGCACCCGTCGTTTTACGATCAGGCCTGCGCACATGCGCAACAGAGCCCTCCTTCGCTACCACCGCATGAATCTTTTCAAATACCTTTAAATAAAATATATTTAAAATACTTTACTCTAAAAAACTAACTATATATAACTATAAACTAACTGTTTATTACCTATTAAAACAAATTATACTAACAAACACAACAATTTCCTTCTTTCGAATAAGATTTCATAACTAAAACATAATAACATGCATTCTTTTCAAATAATTTTACTTTTTATTTATCAAAGGAAAGCGACCTTTTATTTATTTATTTTTTATTTATTTTTTTTCATCGCATCCCCCACTATGGGTATTTCCAAGAATTTTATAATATTTATACATTGACTATAGTTGTTTAATATTTCGGATAGATTATTACTAATTTGACGTCCGCGTGATCGATAACGATCGGTAATAAGAACCGAGACGGGCGACTTCTCTCCCGTTCGTTTGTTCGCGTTCCGCCCGGGCCCAGCGCAGGCCCGCCCTCAAGTGCGTAGTTATTGTGCATAGGTTTACCCCCACTCTCGCGCCATTACGCACAACGAGTCGTCGTCGCGCAGAGTGCGGCCGCGCCGCTCAGTTCGCGCTCTGAGCTCGTGCAGGACATCCGCCGACCCAACTCTGCGGGGCCTCGTACAGCCCACGACGCGACACTCGACAAACCCCCGTATAAAAAACCCCTTATTTCCAAAAGGCCCGCTTAATCCCGCCACTAGCGCTTGACGCTGCAGGCAAAAGGAGCCACTTCCCCGCGCACGGCGGACAACCGCTAAGCGCCGAAGGGAACCTCGTGTCCGTACTCCCCAGGCCGGCTAAGCGCGAGCTTAACCCCACGCCTACTACCTCGCTCGCGGCGGAACTCGCCTTCTGAGCAGACAGGTGGGGAAAACGGCTCAGGTTCGTGGTTGCCGCCCTTACGGAATCCCGCGCGCCCGGTCGTCATAACGAGTCGACGTAATATTATTATTGTAAAACGCGTAAGTGCTCTGGCGTGCTCGCAGCCGCATTTAGAATCTCTCAACCATTGTCTTTTAATTACCCGAGTTCTCCCCTTCCCCCTGAGCCAGCTAACCGGCATCAAATTTTACATTCAAATCGCTCCTTTTCTTAGATAGTACACTTTAACAATAAATGTTCTACAGTTATTGGTGATTTACACTTTTCACATCCTGTTATTTCTTCTTTACTTATTATGAAACTGTGAGATAGCTTGGTGTGTCCAATTCTGAGTCGAGTACTTACCACTTGATTATTTCTATTAAATTTAAGCGCCGGGCTACGATCGAAAGAATTAAAAATCGGTAGACATAAATTAGTGTTTTTTAGTTCTTCTTTCCTTACATTTAGCCATTTTTTATGTATTTTGGTTTTGATTTGATTGAGTAAATCTTTCTTGCATAACTGGAGTCTATGATTACTATAAACTAGATCTATTGCTGATTTGGTTTTGTTAGTAATTCTTTGAGTATCTGCTTCAGAGAGTAATGATTATTTGTATACTCAGTTATAATTATTTGAAGGAGTGGGAGAGCTTCGTTAATCGATCATGGGTTTTAATTGTAAAACAAGAAAAAACATATTTTTAAACTAAAAATATTCAACATGTTCCGATTTTCTCCATTCAAAAAACTTCCAATATAATTACTAAATACACTTTCAATTATAACTCTTACACTTATAATTACTAAATACATTTTTAATACATATTGTAAGCGAAAGAGAAAACAATCCTCCTAAACTTTCTCGACAGCCGTGACCCTCGTATAGGTGCAGCAGAGGCGCACGTCTACCCTCACCACCACCCCGTCCCTCTTTTTTCTCAAGATGCAGGTCGATGCACTGCCTCTTCCTTCACCATCGACTCTCTCTCTCTCATTTCCTTCAAGCTTTAAGAGAATATCATCGAGTGGCTGGCGTCTAAATTTTTCCTATATGTTCTCTCGCTTGCCACCGATCTCAATGCACCAAGAAGTGCGCGCAGCCTCCATCTCTTCGGAAAATCGGCGACAAGATCCAAGTGCAGCGAAAACCCCTGCCCTGATTCGTAGCCCTTCGACTCCGCTTGCAACTTTTCTCGTGGTGCTGCGAGTTTCCAACGAGGCGAGTCCTATAAAATGCATGGCCCTCAGAAGATCAGAATTCTCTATTCTCTCGACTGGCAACATATCTTACAAATGAGTAGTTAGTCACATCCTGGATTATTTGTCCTTATTTAATTGAACGAATTGAAAATGACATAAATGTAAATTTAAATACAAATTAATCGAACGAAGCCAATGTAAAATGAAGCTAATATCAAGGAATACAAATATATTAGAAAAGACCTGAAAATATTTAAATCATTGTTTGCAAAATTGACAAATAGAGAGTTATCAACAAGGGAAGAGTAACTCTCATGACTGTCATCCTTCTTGTTATTCTTTGTCTCTAACCACAGTAGTTTCTGTAGATATAAGGATCGATTTTTGGAGGTGGTGATGATAAAGACGAAGATTTTCATGAACTCGTTTTCCATTACTACGCTACCCATGCGTATTTTTGGCGCTTGGTTTTTGGTGGCGAAGAGGTCCAGATGATACGCCATTGAATTTGAGGAACACAGTCTCTTCGTTCTCTTCTGCTAACCGGTCGCAAGCGATCTAAGCTTATTGGCCTAATCGACTTTTTGGTTTTATTATATTCGTTTTACTTGCAAATAAGACCATTCTGCAATCTGAGTTGATTTTCTCAAGTCGAATCTCCAGCGTCTTTTGCCTCTTCTAATCACAATCTGTATCAGCACAAGTTCATCTATATAAAAAATGTAAATGAAAATTATCTCTTTCTCTTTCTTTCTCTTATTGATGTTGAGTCCGCAGTCACGAAGCTCAACTACAATTTAATGACGGCAATTGATCAATTGGCCCCGGTTAAAATTATGAAATGAAATAAAGATCGCCTTCCTTGGATTGACAGACGTTATAGACGAACAGGACGAAGGCAATTCCTTGAGGACTTCCTCAATCTCCGCTAATACGTTCATAATCAATAATGTTATGTTGATAATCGCCTGTTCGACTCTCAACATTCCAGCACAATCAGGCGTGAGTTGCTGTAGTAGCGCGGGTATCTGTGTCCAATACCATCGACAACAATGGGATTGACGCCGTGCTCAGAATTACAGCGTTTAAGGTACATCATAAAAAGTGGTTACCCCCTTTCGGCCCTGTTTCCAGGCTATTGGGCGGAAGCCTACGCCTAAAATCGGCGAAAGCCACACTCAGTCTTCTACTAAAGTGTAAACAGAAGTGTCGCGTTCTTGACCTAATATTTTTCGGTTCGGCGTAAGAGCTCGCGCTTGAACTAAATAATTATTTTCGTTGCCAGAGGTGACAAACCTAAAATTAATAAGCATTTTTGTCTTAATTTATTAAATATTGTTTCTTAATTAAAATTAAAAATGTTACAAATAATAACCGATTGTTATTTAGAAATAATAAAACATTGTTAATCATCTTAAAACCTTATTATTTTTTATTTATATTAAAAAATGTACAAGAGAGCTAACTATAGCACATATACGGCAAATATAACAATTGAATTTTTGATTCAATTGAAAAGTAACCCTGTAATTTTATGAATAATAAAGATTTAGTAACTTACATTTAATAATGAGATAGCCAAAAAAACGATTGCAATATTCTTTAACCGATTTTAAAGATTTAATTAATCGATTCATTCATTTTTTTTCACCTTTGTAACTATACAATTATGTAATTTAAAGTACGTGAGAGATAACAAGAATTTCACTGTTTTGTTAATAATATACAACAATATTATAATAACTACAACTATGAATCCGTAAACATCCAAAAGTGCGATTCTCCAGCTCGGCAGGTCAACTAATGGAGACATTAAGGCTTCTTTGCCATGTCGAGATAAGTATTCGATCCAAAATATTGCGGTATCCATTGAGCTTAGAGGACGATCTTTTATGCTCCGGCTAATTTTTTCTACTGTTTTTCTAAAAAATTACAAGAAATAATATTAAAACTAAACATAGAATAATTGTCGACAGATGAATCTTTCAAGATATATATTTAAAAAAAATTTATTTGTTAAATACTTGTAAAGCGGATTATAAAGAACTTCTTCTATCGCATGTGTAAATTTTTCTGCCGTTAATGTATGAATATCAAGCTTCAATGATATGTTCTTCTTGAAATATATGTCTGCATTAAGGCGCTGATCGGCAAATAACGGGGTGGTGACCATGGGTACACCAAAGTATATTGATTCTTGAGTTCCCATAAGTCCACCATGTGTTACGAATGCTTTAACATTCTTATGCTCTGTATAATGCAAATATATTATAAATAGTTTGCTTTAAATTTTTTGCACGATATGATTTTGTAATACAAACATCAAGAAAGTAAGGTTTTCTATAGATATGAATAAAACAGCTTATTTAATTTTTAGAAATGTGAATATTAACAAACTCACTTTCCTTAACAGAAACTTAATCGAAATTGGTAATGAAAACGGTAATCAAATAGAGCATATGTAGTAATAATCTATACATATTGCTTGAATGTACTTTTTAAAGCAGGTGTCAATAGTATATATGCATATGAATAAATTTTAAGCCCTGTAAACAATTAAAATAATACTATCTGAAACATACTTAAGACTGGTATCTGCGGCAACCAAGTGCGGCTGATGACATTAGTTGGAAGTTCATACGGCAAATTTTCTGGGTTTGCAATTTTTAGCAAAACGCGCACCGGTGCAATCTTTTTGAAGGTTTCGTAAAAAGCTTCAAGTATATGTTTTGGAAATGTTTCAATTCTAATCATTGACCCATACGTGAAATAAACGCATCCATGAATGCTTTCATCCAACCACTTTTGTATATCCTGAAAATGATCACGTTAATAATAACACATTTAACTGCGTAATAAAATACAGTAAAACATAACATTTTACTATTATTTTAATTGTGTCATAATTATGTTTTACTTTATATGATATTTAATTATAATTATGTTTTTCAGTTTGTTACTGTGTATTTTTATCTTTGCGCGTAGTAATATACAATAGACTTTACAAACCTCTGGCAATGTTACATTGCGGTCAACGACATGTAAACCGCCAACTGGTACAATGGCAGGAGTTAAAGGCTTTATGCCGTGTAACTCATGGTTTCGATTAAGAAGTATCAAAGAAAAATCTTTCATTGCGTCTACATTGTCTGGGTAATTAGGACCGAAGAATCGATGTACATACTTAGTTTGTTCGTTCATACAATAATTAAACATAAAAATGTTTATGTGGTACCATGCGACTTCACTCAGCCGTTCAGTGAAGGTCATAGGATGAGTATATTGAGAAAAGACGCTAGCTTCCACTGCAAGATTTAATGAATTTCCTGTCGGTATAAATATACTATCGAGGGTAGGAAGCGTTACAACACCAATCATCGGGATGTTTAAAAATCGTCCCCAGTGAAAGAAACAATTTGTATGAGACACCTGAAACAGTAGTAGTAACGAGACTTAATTTGGTACTTAAATATAATTTACATATTTAATTGTATCCATTTTTTGACAAACTGTGCAGATTCATGATTTTTTTCTACATTCGTAATAAAAGATCGGTTTTTAATTTTATTAGAATTTAATACCTTTCCTTACTCTACATACTCAAACATTTCTGTTTTGAGTATTAAATTAATTTACTCTGTGGGCTTATTTAACAAAACCGATTTGAGCATATTAAATAAATTGAATAAAAAGCTAACGATTCACCTCGACAATAACAAGGTCGTAAGATGGATCTGTAGGTGGATGATCTCGTAGGTTCCGAATTAACGGATGGTCTAAAAGTTCACACATGTCTTTTGCCCCATGTCTGAGTAATTTTCGGATCATGTCAACAGGTCTTGTTATTTCCAAGACATCATTGTAACTGATATTGTTGACCACGGCAGGCAGTGATCCCCTTAAACTGAAATCTTTGTAGTTGGGTATAGATTTTTTAAGTGGAAAATGGCTATAGACATCGACCTGGTGACCTCTCACAGCCAAACCTTGCATTAACTCTCCACACATAATGTAGTGACTAGCTGACTGAAAAGGAAATAATCCAAGGATACGGAGAGCATCTGATGATGACAGCCACAAGAGGATTAGCGTAAACAGTAGTTTTCTCTTGATTAATTCCATTTTCTTCAACGATCTAAGTGAAGAAAAAAAAGTAATATAGTTTATATCTCAGCTCTTATAGTAATGCTGTTGGTAGTCCAAGCTGCATTTCATTATGTGAATAAACGCAAATAGGAATAAAATGTAGCGTAAATTAAAGCGTTGTCATCCACCTAAACAATAAGTGTAGTATATAATTATGCGTTATCTGATAAATGAATTCTAAACAGAAGACTTTGAGTTTTATACATAAGAATTCTAAATAAATTACATAAAACCTACTAAAAGTCTGCATGTTGGTAGATGAAATTTAATAATTTAATTTAATAACTTTTTAAAATTGTTGGTTTGATAGTAACCTTAGAGTAAATTACATAATAGATTTTGAAGCTTGTACGGTAGGAATTTAATATATATTACGAACTACGTGAACTTAATTTTGTATTAATTTCAATATTAAAAAATATACAGAGTAAATACAATAATTGCCTACGCCTAATATAATATAATAAGTCCAATTACAATAAAAACAGCAATAATAAAAACATAAATTAAATTCCTAGCATAGTTAAAGCTAAAGTCAAAAAATTAGTATACTTTTTAAAAAATAATAAATGAAGGATACATTAGTTTACATATTTCTCATAATTCGCAGTCAACTGTAGTTTTTATTGTATTCTTATTTAACATTTTCAAAATTTTAATAGCAACTTATTTTTCATTACAATTTTTGAAAGTACAAAGGAAGAGTTAGTATAATTTTCACTATAATAACCTAAATATTATACAGAACATAAATTAAATCTTATAAACGTAAATTCTACTTTCAAAAAATATTACTTAAAACTTAAAGTAAAATTGAATTTAGAATTAAATTTAGGTAAGTCGTTAAACTATTTAAAGAATGTTTTAGAATGTGTTTAAAAATCTATTCTACAACTACCTTAATATTCACATACTGATATTAGTATTCATATTTTCATTAAATTTATAGAAAGTAATTCATATACCTACTATGATGTATTGTTTCTGAATGATTAAAATTAAAAATAATAGTATGTATCATTTAGAATAATATTTGAAGCATGATAATCGATGTAAAATATGAGATTAATTAATAATATATACTAATATAGTATAATCTATATTATCTTCTAAAATATAAGAAAACAATTTAACTGTAAAAGATTGTTTGAAAATGTATTAAAAAGAAAAAAACATTGTAAATGTTTTACGATTTTACATTATTTTAACTGATTTTAAAACAGTATGAATTTTAAAAGGCGTAGTTATGAAAAAATAAATAGCCATCGCTTAACCTTAACCAGAGTTAATTGAAAGTTAAATCTATATTGCTAAATCTTCGATGAAATATCTCTACATATACACAGCTGTCTTGTATTATATTAATTATTAAATCTATAGGAAAAATTGTGGACTATGTATAAATGTGTAATAATATGTATAATAATACATTAAAATCTGTGTATAATGTGAAAACGAGAATTTTCAACACGTTTTAAGCAACTGTAAATTTAAATAAAACTAAACTTTTGATATCATAATTGTTGCGGACATAGTTAAAGCTCGAGGAGCGATGTGCGCTTCGAGTAAGCGTGGCAGTGTTGCCGAAAATTATGTGTATGCGGGAGAAAGGGGAGAGAGCGAGAGGGGCGTCGCGGCGGGAAGATCGGAAAACGGCGGGAAATAGATTTGGCGGGAAACTCGCAAAAGCGGCTCGAATTGCCGTTTGCGGGTCGCGGATCTCGAGGCCAAGGCCCATCGGGGGAAGCTCGCAGCGAGACAGCTTGCGAACTATATGGCGTGCCGCTTACGAGCGGACGCCGACGAACAAAGAACCGATCGCGGAGGTGGGGGATCCGGGAAAGCGCGGAAAAGAGGTCCGATCGCACGCCGCGGAAAGCGGCAGCGGTGGACAGGGGACCGCAGGGAGTGGGGGAAGCGGACAGGTAGCCACTCGCGAGCCTCTCGCCCGGGACGTCGCGATTACTTTCTTCCTGGCTCGCCAGCAGTGACAACGAAATATATTTACACTTAAAAGGACTTTCTTTGTTTCTCATTTGGACGCCAATTTATTGTGCGAGCACCAACTCCTTCTCCTTCCGAATCACCTACACTTTACAAATTGGTCCTTCTAGCCGGATCTGTGACAGTGCAAGGTAGGAGAAAACGAAGTTGGTGTGTGCGTGTGCCCCGATTATTGGTGCAAGATGCCACCGAAGCGAACAAAGGTTCTCGCTACTAACGAACCTGAGGTACCAGCGTCAAAACGTAAGCGAACTCAAGCGATCATCGCATCAAAGGCCAAAAAATCTACGCTAAGGGGACGGCGACCAGCCGCAACATCTTTCCCAGTATCTACAACGCGGGCCGATTCCACCACGTAGCGGCCCAACACCTCTAAGAGGCACCTGAGAAGCGAGTCAGGAACACCTGAAGGTGAGTTACCTGCAGCGACGCGATCGTTGACGCTAGCAGTGGGGCGCGCCTCGTTAATTCATAGCACGGCCCCATCGAAACGACGCGCGACAAAGGAAGCGCTAACTTCAGTGTCGTCGAAACACCCAACCTCCTCACTACAGCAGCAAGTGTACAACGCGCCGGCGGGATGCCGCTGTTCCGACGCCTTGAGTCACATCCCCAAGTTCGTTTACCAGGGTGGAGTCTGCAGACCGTCCCTCCCACTTCTGGCAAGCGGGCTCCGAGCAGCGACCTTCACCTGCGCAGCGCCGTGCGGCGCGGAGCCCGTCCGAACAACACAGCGAGAGCGAGGCCGAAATCGGAGCAGCGGTCGACGACCCGCAAGCATCAAGGACGTCAACCAATAAACAACAACGCGGTAAACAGCGACTACAATTTTGTAAACACCGGGTTAAATCAAAACGACACCGCGTGCATCGCAGCGCCGGTTGCGCGTCTCGCAGAGATCTGCATGCAGGAATCACTCACCTTAGCTAACGCAGCAGCACCTGCAGATATTAGATTTTTAAATCGCCTGTCTAGTACCAACAAATTGCTCACCTTCAGGGGGGACCCCCTTGAGTTTTTCGCGTTTAAGCAAGTTTATAATCTCTCCACCCAACTCGCGGATTTTACGGACAGCGAGAACGTGTTGCGTCTGGTGAAGGTTTTACGAGGCGAAGCGAAAGACGCCGTACAGGCGAATTGACTAAATTTAACAATAAAGTATGGGAAACGGGGCTGCTCTGGAAAAGTGACAGAGTAGTCCTCGTAAATAGCAAGGTGACCGCACGTAAACGACTATTTTCTCTTGAACGACGTTTAGATCACAATCCCGAATACGCCTGGTTGTACTATAATAATGGAAAAGCCATTGAAAGAAAACTAGAAAATGTGTTACTTGTGTCAGAATTGGGGAAAAATTTGTTTTCAATTTCAACCCTAACAATGAAAAATTTTTCATTTCACGCATTCGACTCATACTGTGAAATCCGTAATAAAAACGGATTGACAACATCGCGAGGTAAAAAATACGGAGGACTATATAAAATGGCTTTGGCGACAAAATTACCTATGCAGTGCAACATGGCCATATCTAAGCAGAAATCGCTAAAGCTCTGGCATGAGCGGATGGGACATGTCAATACGCGAACACTGCTTAACACCAGCAAAGTCTTTGCAGATAAGAACTTTTCTATTGAAAATGATGAAAATTTTAAATGTGAGTCGTGTATTCAAGGTAAGCAAACTCGTAAGCCTCATTATGCAGTTGTCCGTGAGCAGAACTTTAAGCCTATTGAGAAGATACACATGGACGTCTGTGGACTAATAAACATCGAATCACCGCGAGGCTCGCGATATTTTCTCCTGTTTGAGGATGAGTGTACCGGATATCGAAAACTATATTTTCTCAGACATAAATCCGAAGTGTTCGGACGGTTTAAAGACTTTTAATTTTTTGTACACACGCAAACGGGAAATAAAATAAAAGTTATACGTTCCGACAATGGTCGCGAGTATATATCAGAAGATTTTCGGAAGCATGCAGAAAATAATGGAATAGTTCACAAATTTTCTTCGGCCTACATACACGAACAGAACGGTAGGGCCGAGAGAGACATCAGAACTTTATGTAAGTGTGCGAGAACCATGCTAATCAGCGGCTGTGTAGATCTCGAACTGTGGTCCGAAGCAGTTAATAATGCTTGCTTTGTGCAAAATCGTTTAATTATAAAACAAGGAAAATCTAGATCGTCCTTGGAAAAATTTTTTGCCCGCAAACCTTCTATAAAACATCTGCGAGTTTTCGGAGCCACAGCGTACGTAAATATGCCAAAAGAAAAACGAAAAAAGTTTAACGCTAAAAGTAAAAAAATGATCCTAGTAGGATATGAAGGCGAATCATCGAACTACAGATTGTGGGACAGAGATTCTCGGAAAATTTATGTAAGCAGAAATGTAGACTTTATTGAAAATACTATAAAGCAACAAAACAAGAAACAAACAGAAAACGTTTTTCATTTTAAACTAAACTTTAACTTACCGGAAGAACAAAATGATCGAGTCGTCGAGCGCAGAATAAGTAATCAACAATCTATTGACATAGCTGCTACTGATCAACAGGTCATTGATGAAGTGGGAGATAATGTTTTCATCGACAGAGCACCGGCAGAAGGACGGAGGTTAAGAGACCGAACTCAGCTCAACGCCATAGATCGATACGGTATTCCAATAGCATATATCGCGGATACCGTACCGATAACCTATAAGCAAGCGATAGCAGGCAAAGATGCCAAGGAAAGCAGCTATCCATGAGGAGCTTAACGCGCTTCATGAAAATGATACTTGGCATATAGTCAAACTACCCGAAGGTAAGCGTGCTATAGGAACGAAGTGGGTTTTTACAAAAAAAAATAGCGATAAAAATATAAGCAGATACAAAGCAAGATTAGTCGCGAGAGGATTTTCTCAGATAGAAGGTATTGATTATTTTGAGACATTCTCTCCAGTAGTTCGGTACGAATCAATACGTACTTTACTATCGATTGCTGTAAAAGAAGATCTAGAAATATCAAAATTTGATGTAAAGACAGCATTCCTCTACGGCGATCTTGAAGAGGACATTTACCTAGAGCCTCCCGAAAGATACCATCATGAAGAAATCATCGGACGCGTGTGTAAGTTAAAAAGAAGCCTCTACGGTCTTAAACAGTCTCCGCGCTGCTGGAATGCAAAATTTGTTGATTTTTTGAAAAGATTTAACTTTAAAAATATCGAGAGTAACAGATGCGTATTTTTATAGGAAACATTGAAAATTATATTGTTTATTTAGCTCTGTATGTAGATGACGGATTGCTTATTTCTGAAAGCGCGTATGCGATAGATAAGGTACTGCGTTACCTTAAGAGCGAATTTAAAATCACAATAGATGATGCAAATGAATTTGTCAGAATGGAAATTAAACGCGACAGAAAGAAACGTATAATAAAGATAAGTCAATGTAAATATATTGATAAAATTATAGAGAAATTTGGCATGAAGGATGCATACGCAGTTAGCGTTCCTGCAGAACCTGGTATATATCTGACAAACAATAAGAGCGAAAACAAAGATGATATTATACCGTACCGTGAAGCTGTCGGCTCGTTGCTTTTTGCCGCGAGAGTCTGTCGTCCTGACATTGAGTATGCGGTCAATTATGCAAGCATTTTTTTTGAATAATTTCATTCAAGAGCACTGGAAAGCAGTGAAAAGGATAATTCGCTACCTAATTGGCACACGCGAATTTAGCATCGTTTTAGGAAACAGTGGGAGTAAAGTATTAATCAGCTATACGGATGCCGATTATGCGGCATGTTTAGAAACGCGCAGATCACGTAGCGGTTTCGTATTCTTGCTCTATGGCGGGCCAATTTGTTGTTCAAGCAAACGACAAGAATCAGTGTCATTATCAACAGCAGAAGCTGAGTATATGGTACTAACTCGTAGATCCACTGAAACAATATGGTTGCGCGGGATGCTTAATCAATTAGGTGTAACGTGCAATACTATTCCAATTTTCGTTGATAATCAATCAGCAATAAAATTGGCTACAAACTCAGAATTGAGTAAACTATCGAAGCACATTCAAATAAGATTTCAATTTGTTCGCGAAGTAATTCAAAGAAAAGAGATCACTGTCAATTACGTAAAATCAGAAAATCAACTAGCTGACATATTGACGAAGCCCTTAGCAAATAAACCGTTTTGTTTCTTGCGAGAAAAATTAAATATTTTAGCCATTACAAAATAAGTGGGAGTATTAGATTTTACGCAGTTAAAATATTCCATTGTATTTTGAATGGCTATATATAGTATATCCTCGAAACGAAAATTAGTCAAGACTATCGCCGAACTCGACCGTTATGATTTTGAACAATATTGCAATAATACTGTTTCTTAGCTTCAAGTTGTAACGCGTGCTAAATTGCTGAATGGCCAGGCTGACAATAAAACCGCGTAAAACCCTTCGCGCAGATGTTCCGGCGACGATGAGTAGCAACCAGATAATGTAATAAATAATGTGATGTGAGCGCCCAGCGCGCTCACTCTTCGCCGCCGCCACCCTCGTTACCGCCGTTTTAGCTACCTGCATGGATCTTCTCCATGGGTACTCCAGGTAGTGCATATTTTTCAAGTCTCAGTCTCAGATTGACATCCCTGCGAAGCTCATAGCAAGAGCTGAGTCATCTGAAATAGCATTGAGCAGATTGCGTCTCTCAAAATTCTCATATGTACATATATTGTAATAATTCTTGTGTATATATATATTAATAAACATTTAAGCTCAACTCTGCCTATTTTGCTTTGTATATATATTGTAATTTGTTTGTATATATATGTTTCACCATACACGTTCCAAGTGTGTTTCAGCTACATATAAATGTAAATGTAGTTACACATAGTACCCTGCGATTTGTTATTGTCAATCACTGTACATGTTATTCAATGATTCATTGTATATTTATGTTATAAACTTTCGGCGTGATCTGGTTGCGTGCTCATCAATATAATTTATAATCATTTATTTAATGTAAAGAATTTGTTTTGATAGGTGAAATTGCTCGACGTCTTACGTTTCTAAAATACGGGGGTAAAAATTACAATCATTTTGTACCGGGGGTGGATGTTGTGGACACGGTTAAAGCTCGAAGAGCGATGTGCGCTCCGAGTTAGCGTGGCAGTGCTGCTGAAAATTATGTGTATGCGGGAGAAAGGGGAGAGAGCGAGAGGGGCGTCGCGGCGGGAAGATCGGAAAACGGCGGGAAATAGATTTGGCGGGAAACTCGCAAAAGCGGCTCGAATTGCCGTTTGCGGGTCGCGGATCTCGAGGCCAAGGCCCATCGGGGGAAGCTCGCAGTGAGACAGCTTGCGAGCTATATGGCGAGTCGTGGCCGACGGTTTGCCCGCGTGCCGCTTACGAGCGGACGCCGACGAACAAAGAACCGATCGCGGAGGTGGAGGATCCGGGAAAGCGCGGAAAAGAGGTCCGATCGCACGCCGCTGAAAGCGGCAGCGGTGGACAGGGGAACGCAGGGAGTGGGGGAAGCGGACAGGTAGCCACTCGCGAGCCTCTCGCCCGGGACGTCGCGATCACTCTAGGGTGCGTCGACTCATATATGATGAGTGGCAAATAATTCGGAGCTGTGTCTCTTGTAGGTGCCGCTAGCATCGCTATGTTACTGCAACGCGATTGGCTATTCATATTAACTGCACGAATTTTGAATAGTACAACAATACTATTGATCTTCGTATATATTTTTAATACGTGACAATAATTAAATTATTTTGTTTTTAACATAACCTGCATAATTTATTAACTATTTTTCATCTCTTTTACATTATTTTAAATAAAGTATTACGATATATTATATTATTCTCTCTTATCTTTATCATATATTAATTCATTATAAATGCACTTTTATTATAAACACTTTCGCGACGTAAAAGACTTAAAATTCGATTAGAAATATTGGTTAATAAAAAGACTTTAGTTAAAATGTTTTGCAAAATAGTTTGAGTTTCTATAAATAAGTCGTTGAAGCCACGCTCTAGATAAATTTCATATTTAGGACACCAATTTGCATATTTCAACTTTAAAGAAATTTCTTTAAATATTCGCTTATAAGAGCAATCTCCATTTTGAATAAATGGAGATTGCGTTATAGCATGGGGAATTGAAAGGTCAATAGGACTTGAAGACTGTTATTTAAAATTTGCTAATGATATCGATATAATTTATCCTTCACCCTTGGCACAATTAGCTCCTCTGGGATGGTAAGAAGTTATATTATTAAGAAGTAAAGTTTTAAATATAGCTGAAAATTGATAACACGACGGCATGTTATTTCTACCGCAATGACTTCTTACCATCCCAAAGAAGTTTTCTAAAGTATCCTGGTCGAGATTTCGTGGATTAATATTATTGTAATCCATTTATAATTATTTAACAATTATTTAACAATTTTTCTCAGAGCAAAATATAAGACTGTATCGTTAATTCAAGATTTTTAACACAGGGTACGAATGTTGTTACACGAACACCTGTATCTCTATTTACAAAACTAAATATATATTATTAAAATTTTCATACAAAATCGTAAAATATAATTATAGTAAAAAGAATAAAATGTATTAAAAAAAGACTTTTTGTATCCAATAATTATTTTCAAAGTATTTTATTAAAATTTATAATATAATATTTTATTTAAAATAATGTAGAAGAGATCAAAATTAGTTAATTAATTATGCAGGTTATGTTAAAAAGAAATAATTTAATTATTCTCGCGTATTAAAAATATATTCGAAGATCAATAGTATTATAGTACTATTTTAAATTCGTGCAGTTAATATGAATAGCCAATAGCATTGCAGTAACATAGCGATGCTAGCGGCACCTACAAGAGACACAGCTCCGAATTATTTGCCACTCGGCCTATATGAGTCGACGCACCCTGGATCACTCTCTTCCTGGCTCGCCAGCAATGACAACGAAATATATTTACACTCAAAAGGACTTTCTTTTTTTCTCATTTGGCCGCCAATTTATTATTCGAGCACCAACTCCTCCTTCTGAATATTTTATTATAATGCCAATACTTATTGTTAGCGGAATTTTATGAAATAGTAAAATCATAACGATTTTTAACAATGAAAATGAAAATTCATTTAACAAAAAATCATGTCCAAATTTGAAACTTTAAAACTTGCAGAATAAAATCTATAATTTATAAAAATGAATTAAAATAAATTTAAGACCCATTTGCTTCATTCTTTTGCATGTACAAAGATTTTAACATAACACAAACCGGAATATCACAATAAATTAAAACATAAATTTATGGTTTAAAAAATAAAAAATAACAAGTGATTTTTCCAACTACACATTTACATAAAACATAGAAAATGCACTAAGATTTTTATGGTTTAGCTGTTTGTACAAGAAAGGCTACAACTCCCACTTTGGTTTATAAACACTGTTTGCTACTTTATGATATGTATTTCTTTTGGGCTATGAGTGAATTTTCAAAACTGTACTTTTTTTTACTCCATTCTGGTATTTTAAAACAATGAAAAACTCCTCTCTTTTTATATTTCATATTTTTGCTCTTAATATTATATGCATAGATATTTTATGATACCTGTTCAAAGAAATCTGATTACAGATCACAAAATCCTTAGAAAAAGTTTTAACTAAATGTAAAAATTTTATGTATATTATAGAAACAAACAATAGTTCAAATTATGAAGTTATGCATATAGCAACAAAATTAATACTTACAGTTTTCTACAGAATGATCTTGACTTTTGGAAGAATCGTAAGAATGACTTATGCTCGAATTAAAATATTTTGGTGAAGGCTAATTTCAAAAACTTTTTAGACGCCACAAAAATACAATTAACTGTAGCTATCGCTTGTCAATATTTGCTTGATGATTGACAAAAATCATAAACCATTATGGAATTAAACACTGGAATGTCAAGCTACGAGCTCTCCTATTTAGCTGCAAAAGTGAACATGAAAGAAAATTTCCAAAATATGCTTTTCGAATATGACCTTTAAAGCAGTATGTATCATACATATATATAATAAATAAATATTATTAATTTATGATAAATTTGTATATTACTTTTAAAAATAATATTAATTTATAAGAAAATTAAATAAATAAAAGATCATTATTTAAAAGTTAATTTATAGATTTGAAAATTTATATAGTATTTTTTATTACAGATTAAATTCTTATGAATTTTTTAATTTAATGAAATGATATTATACATATACTATAATAAATTTTATCTGGAATAAAAATATTTGAGGAGTTACTCATTATCTTAGTATGGAATAAAATATATGTAATATATACATATTTGAATAATATGTGATTAAAATATAAAGTTTTGGTCTCTACTTACTAATTATGTAAAATAGTATGTGATATGCTTATACTTTAACAGGTTATCAATAACATATATTTTAATAAATAATTTTACAATATATTACGATACTATATATTATAGGTTGAACTGTAAAGAACTAAATACTAAGATATATTTTTTAACTTGGGCGTTGCACAATCTTGAAATATATTTGTAATTTCAAAGATAAAAAGAGCTTCTCTTAAGTAAATACACACTAGGAACCTCTTCTCATTTAGTTTGAAGAATTACGTAACTTCTTAAAAATTAGGTTAAGTCATTTATAATTTTCTAATTATAATATTCTTCTTGGTATACTTACTTACAAACGAACATCACAGTATTTTTCAATTTATTAGTTTTACCGAAACTTTTTGACGATAGAAAACCGTTCATATAAAAAATCGATTATAAATTCATGTAATGATATTCATCTAAAATAAAATATTTTTTCGTTTTTTTATAATTCAGTGACGGCATATATCTGAATCTAATATTTTACATACAAATTACAAACTTATTTATAGAAAATAAGTTTACCAAAATGGGCTGATAGAAACCGTTTTCAGTTAACGGTTTTTGTAGTCAACAAACCGATCACGATAAAATAATGTCAACTTTAAGAGAAGTTTTGTTCGATATGAAAAACTAGGATAGAATAAAAATTAATTTTTTAATATAATTTCTTTATTAATTTTTTATATAAAAATGTAGTTTTAAGACTAAATTATTTTATTTTCCTAAAAAATCCTACAGGAAAATACTTATAAAACTTGTTATAAATTTGAAGAAATTGATAAGTATTAATAAACTATTTAATTTAATATAGATTAATATCGTCTAATATAATAATTGTATGTAAATTAATTAGCGATGAAATTCATAATTGGTTAATTTGATTAACCATTTGTGAACCAATCTCGTATTATGTCATAAAAATAATGGTTATAAAAGCTATTGTTTAAGTTCTATTTTTAGAAAAATGAAGTATTTCATTATCTAAAAACCAAACTAAATTTTAAATCAAAATTGCTTCTATGTATGAAACAAACGATACCGGAGGCGCGAAAATTGTGAAGCAATAGAGAAAGATGAAACGGGTGAAAACGTATCGTATACAGATCAATCCGAAAGAGTTTATTAGACTTTTCCGTAACTCTCTACTCCTCAACTTCATGATTTCCACCCTCTATTTCAAGATTTCGAGAATATTTTTGAGGACAGACTCTTAATTTTTCCTATTTATTTGGTAATCTAAAATTCTTTAATACCAAAAGTGCTGAAATATTTTATAATTTTAAGTAGAATAAACATCAATTTAAACAATAATTGTACCAAAACCAATAGGCAGACGTATTATTCATTTTTTTTACATATTAAAAGTATACTACTATATTAAGGCGCTGCAAAACCTTGTAATTGCTGAGGGACTTAAGCATAAACAATTCTGGGGTCTAAAAGGGTAGAATAATCGTCTGAGTGAGTGCGTAAATGGGAGTTGTTCTACAAACGGAATCTTCAGTGTGAATGAGGACTTCCTTTAATAGTATTCTCATTCTGATTGTATATGTTTATGTAGGGCGAAGGAGCGCCTTTAGATAGATACTGCTGAATCCCCGGCTACAAGTTATAAGTGCAGGAATTCGGGTGTATAATTATCTATTGTAGTAAATTTCTGTGATAATTTAATTTAACTTATTTATTTGACTCATTCATTTTTTTTCACCTTTGAAACTATACAATTATGTAATTTAAAGTACGTGAGAGAAAATAAGAATTGTACTGTTTTGTTAATAACATACAACAATACTATAATAACTACAACTATGAATCCGTAAACATCCAAAAGTGCGATTCTCCAGCTCGGCAGGTCAACTAATGGAGACATTAAGGCTTCTTTGCCATGTCGAGATAAGTATTCGATCCAAAATATTGCGGTATCCATTGGGCTCAGAGGACGATCTTTTATGCTCCGGCTAATTTTTTCTACTGTTTTTCTAAAAAATTACAAGAAATAATATTAAAACTAAACATAGAATAATTGTCGACAGATGAATCTTTCAAGATATATATTTAAAAAAAATTTATTTGTTAAATACTTGTAAATTGGATTATAAAGAACTTCTTCTATCGCATGAGTAAATTTTTCTGCCGTTAATGTATGAATATCAAGCTTCAATGATATGTTCTTCTTGAAATATATGTCCGCATTAAGGCGCTGATCGGCAAATAACGGGGTGGTGACCATGGGTACACCAAAGTATATTGATTCTTGAGTCCCCATAAGTCCACCGTGTGTTACGAAAGCTTTAACATTCTTATGCTCTGTATAATGCAAATATATTATAAATAGTTTGTTTTAAATTTTTTGCACTGTATGGTTTTGTAATACAAACTTCAAAAAAGTAAGGTTTTCTAGATATGAATAAAACAGTTTATTAAATCTTTGAAAATATGAATATTAACAAATTCACTTTCCTTAACAAATGGAGCATATGTAGTAATTATTTATACTTATTGCTTGAATGTAGTTTTTTAAGCAGGTGTCAATAGTACGTATGCATATGAATAAATTTTAAGCCCTGTAAACAATTAAAATAATACTATCTGAAACATACTTAAGACTGGTATCTGCGGCAACCAAGTGCGGCTGATGACATTAGTCGGAAGTTCATACGGCAAATTTTCTGGGTTTGCAATTTTTAGCAAAACGCGCACCGGTGCAATCTTTTTGAAGGTTTCGTAAAAAGTTTCAAGTATATGTTTTGGAAATGTTTCAATTTTAATCATTGACCCATACGTGAAGTAAACGCATCCATGAGTGCTTTCATCCAACCACTTTTGTATATCCTGAAAATGATCACGTTAATAATAAGACATTTAACCGCGTAATAAAATACAGTAAAACATAACATTTTACTATTATTTTAATTGTGTCATAATTATGTTTTACTTTATATGATATTTAATTATAATTATCTTTTTCAGTGTGTTACTGTGTATTTTTATCTTTGCGCGTAGTAATATACAATAGATTTTACAAACCTCTGGCAATGTTGCATTGCGGTCAACGACATGTAAACCGCCAACTGGTACAATGGCAGGAGTTAAAGGCTTTATGCCGTGTAACTCATGGTTTCGATTAAGAAGTATCAAAGAAAAATCTTTCATTGCGTCTACATTGTCTGGGTAATTAGGACCGAAGAATCGATGTACATACTTAGTTTGCTCGTTCATACAATAATCAAACATAAAAATGTTTATGTGGTACCATGCGACTTCACTCAGCCGTTCAATGAAGGTCATAGGATGAGTATATTGAGAAAAGACGCTAGATTCCACTGCAAGATTTAATGAATTTCCTGTCGGTATAAATATACTATCGAGGGTAGGAAGCGTTACAACACCAATCATCGGGATGTTTAAGAATCGTCCCCAGTGGAAGAAACAATGTGTATGAGACACCTGAAACAGTAGTAGTAACAAGACTTAATTTGGTACTTAAATATAATTTCCATATTTAATTGTATCCATTTTTTGACAAACTGTGCAGATTCATGATTTTTTTCTACATTCGTAATAAAAGATCGGTTTTTAATTTTATTAGAATTTAATACCTTTCCTTACTCTACATACTCAAACATTTCTGTTTTGAGTATTAAATGAATTTACTCTGTGGGCTTACTTAACAAAACCGATTTGACCATATTAAATAAATTGAATAAAAAGCTAACGATTCACCTCGACAATAACAAGGTCGTAAGGTGGATCTGTAGGTGGATGATCTCGGAGGTTCCGAATTAACGGATGGTCTAAAAGTTCACATATTTCTTTTGCCCCATGTCTGAGTAATTTTCGGATCATGTCAACAGGTCTTGTTATTTTCGAGACATCATTGTAACTGATATTGTTGACCACGGCAGGCAGTGACCCCCTTAAACTGAAATCTTTGTAGTTGGGTATAGATTTTTTAAGTGGAAAATGGCTATAGACATCAACCTGGTGACCTCTCACAGCCAAACCTTGCATTAACTCTCCACACATAATGTAGTGACTAGCTGACTGAAAAGGAAATAATCCCAGGATACGGAGAGCATCTGATGATGACAGCCACAAGAGGATTAGCGTAAACAGTAGTTTTCTCTTGATTAATTCCATTTTCTTCAACGATCTAAGTGAAGAAAAAAAAGTAATATAGTTTATACCTCAGCTCTTATAGTAATGCTGTTGGTAGTCCAAGCTGCATTTCATTATTTGAATAAACGCAAATAGGAATAAAATGTAGCGTAAATTAAAGCGTTGTCATATATCTAAACAATAAGTGGAGCATATAATTATATTTCCTGTGATAAGGAAGTTGTGAATAGTATACACATCGGAAATTGTTTATACAAGAATTTATTTATTATACATTTTAATCTAAACTGCCCTACGGATTTATTCTAAAACACTGTATTAAGTGTTGTTTTTAGGTATATATTTGTTTTTCATTAATTTGATGTAAGATATACTAAATTTTAATTTATATAAAAAATATAAAAATTTGATAGAAGATTTGATAAAAAAATTGAAAGAAATGAAAAATAGATGATTGTGATAGTTTTACATTTAAAATTAAATATTAAATTGGATGACTGTAGTTAATTAAATACTTACATTTTAAGCTTTTGAACAAAATTATTGAGCAATTGAACTGATCATCTATAGAAAAGTAAAAATATTGTAAAATTAATATGGGCTATATAATGTGTGTAAAGATTATTCAACTGCGTTTTTTATAAAATGTATTGTAGGTAAAGATTTTATTTTTCTAAATGCAAAATGTGTTTTATTTTTTTTAAATAAAATTAAGTCTACTGGAAAAGTTCTGGATTATTGAGGAAATCCCAGTACATTCATTTTTAAACATTGTTGGATAGCTGTTAACTTTAGTTTTACCGTGTATCTTTATTTTGTATTAATTGCATTATTAAAATATACAATATTTAATATATGTAAATATAATACTGAGTTGAAAATAATAAATTATAAATAATTTTATTTTAAATTAAATAAATAAAGTCTAAACTAATAACAAATAAAATTATGCCTAAAACCATATTTAATGGGTAAATATAAAGCTCTATAGTTGTTATAGGTAAGCCTATAAATTAGTAAACGTTTTAAAATTAATACATCAGAGTCACATTTATTTACAGACTAATTGTAGGTCTGCTATAATTTTATTATATTCGTTAATAACAGTTTTAAAAAATTGAATTGGAAATCTGTTTTTTGTTGTAATTACTGATAGCATAAAAAACAACACAATACTAAATGAAATATCGCAATTAAAACACCGAATTTTTGCAAGCTCCAAAAATAAAAAGTAATATTGTGGATTATATAATTGACGCATATAAAACAATAAAAAAACTGTCTAAGATCTTTACATTTACGCTACATGTACAAGAACGGCTGAAGCTCCCGATGATCAGCCTCGTGATCAGTACACAACGAGGTACACAAGCACTGTTTGCTACTCTACTGTATCCATTCCCATCGAGCTATCAATTAATTTCAACAGTATACATTTGTGTTTATCCTGTTTTCGAGATTTTAAAGTGAAAAATAACTCCTTTTCTCTCTATATACCTCACTTTAGCTCCCATTACTTGATAGATACAGCGATCCTATGATTACCAATCCAAAAACATTTGAATGAAGTCTTTAAAACACTTAGGCAAAGTAACAGTAAATGTAAAAAGTATAAAAAATTTACATATATCATAGAAAGAATCAATTGATGAAATTATGACACACGTATTATGTTCTACAAAATGATCTTTATTTTTAGAAAAATCGTGAGAATCCTGAAAGATTAATAACTTATATTCAAATAAAAGACTCATGCAACTGTTTCCAAAAACTTTTCAGACAGTATTAAAATTTAAACGCAATTAATTAACACCATTGATTGTGCATATCCACTTGTGGTGTTATCGAGTTGAACAACTTAGCATCGAACAATTTAGTTGCAAAGATTAAAGCAAAAGAAAATATAGGTATACGATTTATATATGTATATATTTATGTATACACACACACGCAAAATAAATGATATTTATACGTAACAAAATTGTATATTATTTTTTGAAATAGAATTATTTTATAGTAAAATAATACATTTAAAAATTAATTTTATAAAAATTAATTTACTGGTTTAAAATTTTGTACAGTTTTGATGGAATAAATATATATAATTTACTCAAATTTAAGTAATATTTAATTAAAATATTAAATATTGACCTATATTTACTAATAATATAAAACATTATTTTGGGTTTTTTATTTTAACATACTAAGAAACTATTCTGCCTTTAACTATACTGGCTAGTATTATGTAACCATGTGCTCAAGAGCTAGGTTATGTTAATATACATATAATAATATTAAATCACATAATTTTAAATAAATATGCTTAAAGGAAGCCCTAAAATAATTTTAACAGTGTTATTTGTATTATTATTTGTTTTTATTAATTTGAATACAATTATCGGGCAAGTATTATATTACATTTTATTAATTTCTAGGTACACATCAATAGTAAGAAAGTCACAGGCTTCAAAATCTAACGAAAGTCATACGTCTACTGCCTAGTCACTGTTAAACTCAGTAGCCAGTATATATAATTAAGGACTGCGAATCATGGTCAAAAAATTCTACTACTAGGATACGTCATTAGAAATAATCGAATATGTTTAAAACGATTAATGTAAGTATACATATAGTAACATTAATAACGAATATTTAAAAATAACAAAAATATGAAGCACGTAAAGCTATAAATAGCTATAAACACGTATAGCTATAAATTTTCAATGTGCCTTTGATCTCGATGTTTCGGCAAAATATATAACCCATAAAACTACTTTTTTAACATAAGCATACTATCGCTATTTTCATGTAAACACAAAAAATATTAACAAAAGAAGATTTTTATTCTTACATACAAGGTATTACAATAATGTTCACTTCGTTGTTGTAAGATCCATAAATATCTTCGCACCAACTTACTAACACAATAAATACGATGTTAAATTATTTATGATAGTCACATTCCCGGATTAAATTCTATTATGTAATATGCACGTGTAAAATATTAAAAAATAAATGAGGTAATTAATTTCAAAGTTAATTCTCCACAATAATTAAAATGGGACGGCTTTGGATATAGATTTAGTAATTTACATCTTGATTCGATACCGTTAGGCTAGTCGAATGGGAAGGAACTGTATAGCTTTTTGGCCCCAGGCTGTCTTATAACCAGGCTTGTGTCTTCCATTCCTCTTGATGCTTAGCCACCAGCTCGCTTCAGAATATTTTCGCGATCGAAATGCATCGTAGCTGCCAATGTTCCACTGTTCCCATTCTGTATTATCCTTATTTGCCTTTATCTAGAATGAAGATAAGAATTCTTGATTTGAATTTTTTACTATAATTTTGAAGTTCAAAGATTAACAAGTACGTACTTCACCGTATAAGTGTCCTGTTGGATTAAATGCCAAATAATGACCAGTTTCATCACTTTGTAATCGTATTATGCCAGGAGATATCGGACAAATTATGAGACGAACTAAAAACAAGACGATAAACATACGATAAAAATACTCCTAAAAATATTAACTATTTCTTAATTACAGCAGTAGCAGCAACGCAAAAACATTTTTTCTTAATTAAAAAATGATCAAGTAAAAAGTATATAAAAGTATACTTTTTTAAAAGATATTCTAATGATGTTAAGTACGAGTATGAAGCGTACTAGAAGTATCATTATAGACTGAAAATATTTTCTTAAAGTGCATACAATTATTGTATGGATTTATAATGAGATGATAAACAACTGATAAAAATATCAACTGTTTTTCATAATTTAAAATTTAACAACGTGAAAGCTCAATTTTTTTTAAATAATATTTTAATTGTCAGAGTTTTATGTGATTTCGGTTTATGAGTACCATGAGCATCGTTTGTGCTATCAGCGGGAAATCCTCTTGCCCTGCCTGATGCTGTGATTCCGATGAAGTACCCCGTTCGACAAAAGAGTTTGACTTTCAGTGATTGACACGTTGAATTGTCCAATGCTTGATCTAAATGCCACGGTTTACAGGAAGGTGATAACTTTTCCAATTCCTCTGTTTTTACATGGTGTTTACTGAAATTTACCAAAATATGCATGAGTTTATATTTAAATCATTTTAGAAATCTTTTATTTATTGGTTAAAATGGTTATCATCATACCGAGCTTTATATACAATTATATGAAGCTTGTTATTATATTCATAATAACGACATGTATATGAATATAATCTCAATTATATTCATATACAATTCATTTTGATTTACAATAGTCTTATCTGTTAGTAAAACAATAAATAAAAATGAGACGGAGACGTTGTAGAAACACGTGTGTAATTAAGAGATAATGCAAATTGAGCACATTAAGCAGGCTAAACTCTATATGAGTCAATCTTATGTATCATTTTTCATACGTGACTTGTATTTTAAAATACAATTAAAAAACTATTTGTCAAAAAGCTATGAGTAAATTTGAGCAATCAGTGTCTAATAAGAACGTGCGCAAATATAAAAAGACAAAACATTCAAATAATATTTTTTTCCAAAAAAACTTATTGATATTATTCATACTTTTTAAATAATATTCTATTTCAGTTTAATAATAAGTAGTTAACTCACATTTGTTGCAAAATAATTATTTCGATATTATATATCGGAATGAGATAAAATGATACATTTTGATTTATCTAGATGATAAATTTTTATGTATCTTACGAGAAAAGGGACGCTTCAATTCGACAATAAAGTTTAAAGTAAAAAAACCGGCTAAATGATTATTTTTTAAGAGACAAGATCAAAAAAAGAGTTGTATAAAGAAACTACAGAAGCGGAAATGAGTGAAATAAGCTTTCCTTCTCTTCATTTTTACTAAATATTATACTTATTAAAAGTTCATGCCTGTTTGGATATAACAGGATAATTCAAAGTCATGGATCCTTTTAATAGAAACCATTTAGTGATAGTGGTTTAATTAATACAAAAGAATTTAAATATATTAAACATCTGAATTTATATAATATAAATTTATAATATAATTATTTAGTATGGACACTCTATAATTTCCTTGCTAGTCCAATTATAAATCATTGTTACTTTTATCTCTTTATCTCGTTCTTTATCACTACTGGTTTGGAAATCACAAATGTCCCTCGATCAGACGTGACAATTACCCCAAGGTGCAAGGTCACACGAATAATTGTAACAGCCATGGATGAAGTCGGGCTACACGTGCCCAACAAGCGTAAGTACTCTCTATATCAATCAAAAGCGCGACTCATTGATCGACATGACATTGCAGCGCTTAGAGGGAAATTAATTGAGTTACTGATTTATTGGGGCCTAGTGCTCAGTATTCGTACGAGTATATAGGCATAATCTATATAAAGTCAGCGTAAGTTCTCCTTGTCTCTACGTTAAACATATATTTTTAATTATAGATGCAAGGCCTTCAATAAATCTATATTTTATTTTATTTTGGTAACAATCAATTTATCTCTGTATGAAAATATTATAACAAGGTCAAAAGGGGTAAAATGTAACGCAAAACACGTAATACATTCTGTTTCACAAGTAGATAAAAATTTATTCAATGTTTTGCGAATTAGAATCAGCATAATGTTATACTTCAAAGGACAAGTTTGTAGAAAAGTCCCCGCAAAATCCCGCAAACAAAATAATGAAATGCGTAGTGTGTTACCGCGAAGAGATTTTAAATAAAATGACCAGTTGTAAGTAAACATATTTTACGATTTTCTCATAGTTATCATCAGCACAACCATTTAAATTTTACGATAGCAATCGAGGTCTCCGCGTCAGTTATATACACTTCATTCTTCCCTCTATTTAAGCGGCACTGCATGATGTCAGCCATTACTGCATCTAATCCCTACTTCAGCCTTAACTACCATGAATCTATACATTTTATCTCACTATCACTCTAAACATAAGTCATAAAGTGTATACCCGAATTCGTCGATGGTCAGGGTGGTGGTGGGATGCCTCAGGGTTTCCCGCTTGATTCTAGCGACGTTGTTCTTGTCACTGTTACTGTTGTTATTGTTTCCGCTGTCATCGCCGGCCGGCATAACGTCCGAGTCATAGCTTCCGTCGCTACAACTATCGTCGATATCGCTGCACTCCTCGTCTACGTTCGGCGGAACAAGATTTTCGTGTATCCAGCGGAGGCTCATTTTTTATGAGAATCTATCCAATGATGCGTAATTTCCAGTGATACTGTTGACATGATTAATAATTACTTCCCTTGTTACTCGCACTGTTGTAAATGTTTATAGAGAGGAGCGTACTGTTGTATTAGCAGTGAGCGCCTAAGCGTTAAGATTGCGACTTTTTACACATTATTTATGTGTTTATTCGGTGTATTTTTTCGCTACATTATGCTTTGTAGAGTTATTTCTTACTGCATTCTTTCATTTCTTATCATTGTATAGCATTTGTAGCAACTGTAGTGGTCCGAGAAATTTTATTTAACGCGTATATCTAATTCAGCAGTTTCATTAAATATAATATAAAAGAATTATATGGGTGTGCTATGAGTGGGACAGAACGCATGACTGTGAGCGTGTGCAAGAGTGCAAATACTTTTCATTTATTTTTATTGGGTTTTGAGATATCTGAGTAATATTCATTCATAGTATAAAACGACAAAATTTTTATTGAAATTTTGTACGACAAAGATGTATACTGGAATGATATTTTATATTACTCCTGTATAAGTGAAATATTTAAATACAGAAATTAAAGCAAGCCATATTCTCTATATTGTCACCTTGATTTTGCTTCTTAAACTCTACTCAAGAATTTCATTAGACAGTTGATTAGATTTTCAGCTACTTATCATATTGTCTGTATGAATAACTCAACGTTGGCTCCTAAGTTCGGTAAGTCGTTAGACAAGATTTTGCGTTTAATCGACTATTCAATATACTTGGATTATCATAAACATACTATAAGATCGATATATTTTCGAGTAAGAATGATAAGTCGACACTTTTTTTTTGTTTTGATTTATGATATTGTATCTGTAATTGTTAGTATTAAGTTTAAACTTGTTACACATTTGTTACAACTTATATTATGATAATATTTAGAAAAACATGATGCAACCGTGTGCTACTTTCTTAGCTTGGTATGAGACATATGGTTAAATTAATAAAGAAAAAATGCTGTGGTACGCAGTTCAATAGAATGACTACACGAAGAACACTGGGAATCCTTGCTGGGTAATTAACGATTGCACGATACTTGCGAAAAGTCACGTTCGTTTGAAGCTTGTAAACATTCAAAGTATTTGCTTATCATTAAAGCACGATTTGAAGCACGATTTATTTTATAACAATTTACATTATAATTCAAGAAACAATCAGTGAAGAATCCATTCGAAAGATATTTGTATATACATATAAAATAGATATCTTGTATAAGAATATATTTATCCTGTTGGCAAGAAATAAAACAAAATATTTATTTAATTTATTCTCCGAGGCCATACATAATTTAATAATGTAGATGTTAATTGTTATATGTGTTAATGAAAAATGCCGATTAAGGCATTATTACGTAAAGATCGTTGAAGTAATGGTACATAAGAGTACATATTAACACACGTAATATGTAAACAGTTTCAGCATTGAAGCTCGTTTATGAAATTAACACCGCAGCTAGAGAATTTTTTTTAAAGCGCCCGTCAGCCAACTGTCTAAAACTCCGTTCACATCGAGGTCCTCTCTCCATACTCTCGATCTTCAGCAGATTATGTTTACGCCGTGGTCGCGATGAATTCGATACGGCGCCTATTTATTAAAAATCCTACGCGCAATCCATTGAACCTAATTTCGAGGCCCTCTATTCGGAATAATTTCCATGGTGCAGCTCCGCCTGAAATGTCGCGACAACAATAATCGTCGGAGCACAGTTGACTGGTTACGCATGCGTATAGTGTATGTATAGCGGTTAACAGCTGCGCTCTGTTAAGTACTCGAGCTGCTCCGCGGGCTCTCGAAAAGCGTTAGCGCATCCCAAGCTAACGAGTGTGCACCCTATTGTCGTGCGAAAACGCCAACGATTGTTCCCGGCGGGGGGCCGCTTTTATTTGTGCGAAGGACTGTTTAAACTTTGCTGAGGCGGCTCATAGCTATTTCTTTTGCCACGTTCGCTCCTTTTCAACGACAAAGCTGTTTATTTTGAAAGTATACAGAAAGCTTCGCTGCTGATTTGTAGGATAAGCAGTGATTGTTTAGTAAGCGATTGAAGCTAATGACTAAATTCTTATAAATTTTAAATAATTTATTTTCTGATGTAACTAACACATAATTAAATTGTAACATAAAAGCTATCGTAATCCTTACAAGTTTTCAACTATTTTCTTCATATCACACAATAATATAAAATTAGAGAGCTAAAAGAAACTATCGAGTTAACTTCAATTTTAAATAGTATACAAATCCGTTCATCATGAGTCAACATTATATTTAGTTCTCATTTTAATAAATTAACATAGAAAAGAAGATTTTTCGTTCGATCATTAAAAAAGCAAAGACTTTAAAAGAGCTTTGATAAATATCAGTATAGCAATAATGAATAAAGATCAATGTAAATATAAAAAAATTGGATTTTACAAAACTTGAATTATGGCACAAAATATTAATTTTATTTTTTTAATCAATCCAGTATATATATATATACGTATTTTAATCTGTTTTATTATGGCAAATCCTGTACTCTTAGATAAAAATTTCTTTGACTAATGTATACATAGTATGTTTAATGTTACCACTACTACAAGATGCCTATCAAAATTTCTTCTTAATTCGCTCTCTAAAGACCTCAACTCTTGCTTTAACTTCATTTTCTTAAGGATAATATTTGTAAAAATTATATTGCTAATATCAATCCGTATTGCTATGAAGTATATCATAGTATATCATCATTTTAAAACAATGTAGATTATCATATTTGCAAGATCAAATTGAATTTGCAGCATCAATAAATATTTAAAAGGATATTCTAGATAAGAAAGCACTGTTACTTTAATTTTTTATGATTTTAAGTTATCAAAATTAGAAGCTTATTAATGTTCACCAAACTCACGAATAGCGTATTTGAAAGATCAACATTGTTTTTTAAAAAGAAAACAATTCTTATACTTCATTAATTGATGCATTAAATCGTGTATTTATTATATGACTCAATCATACGAGTAAATGTGCACCTCACCTAATTTTAACTGAAAATGCACTATAAACATGTGGTTGCACAACAAAATTTTTTTCACCTTCTTGAATCGTAAACGAGAGATATCAAACACTGATGTATATGACCAGTGGGATGTTGCGCGAGCAACGCATAAACCGCGACTGACCGTCGGGAGGCGGCGAGTCTCTGTGATCGCACCGGCACGGGATTAGAAGCGGAAAAAAGACAAGAGGCTTTCACTCCTCACGCCTACGCAAGTATACGTGCTTCATTTTAAATCGTCCGCTTAATTGAACTCCTGAAAATCATGCTCAAGATTTTTTAAATAGGCGTATACATAAGCTACTGGTTAAATACGAACTCACCTATGCCAGAGAGAGAGAGAGAGAAAGCACGAGAGTGAGAAAGTGAGAGAAGTAATAATGAACGAAGAGCTTAATTTACATGGGGAATGTCCAATTTCATGATTTTTTACTGATTTATCTCAGTTTTAATAATGAAACCTTAAACCTCAGTCTATTTTTACAAATTAAGACACAGCTACAATCCATATTTTTATAATTAATATTATTTTAATGGTGCATTATAATCAGAACATATTCAAATTAACTGATTGTGTCTAACCATGCTATAATGTGTATAGGTTTAACATTTTATTACTCTTGTTGGAAAAACTATTGTTCTCATTTTATGTTATTTATTCATTTAGAAGGATCTGTATAATATAAGGTTTTGTTTGTCTAATATAGAAACCATAGACGAAGTTCATCAACTGCAGTTTTATTTAGTCGAGGGCACGATTTATCTTACACTTTTTTTTAAATTTTATAAAAAGTCTAACTGTTCCTTTCTATCATTATTTGTTCCGACTGGTTTATTTTAAACAGAAAATTGAAGTGGTAAATTGAAAAATTAAGTAAAAAGATAAATTAAAAAACAAAATTATTATCGAAAATCTTATTATGTATGCCTTTAGTTTTCTTAGAATCGGTTTCGTGATAAATATTGGTTGAAGTAAAAATAATTTTGGTAATTAATTAAGTTTAATAAAATAAGTTATATTTTTTACCTAATTCTCAAAGATCAAAAAATGTACATTTAATTACTATATATTCTTTTTAATAAAACGACTTACTATTATCAAGTTTATTGTAATATTCAAATTGGTTTTTTAAGTTTATAACTATAAATTACAGAATGCTCTTCTGCAATGTTTCTGTAAGACTACACTTACTAATATGTTAGGTAATAATTGATCAATCAAATTCCACGCATCATAATTTTCGAACTATTTACACGTTTTATTTACAAATTTTCGAGCTATTTACAAGTTTCATAGTATACGCCCATAGTCTAATTAACTGAGAATGAAAATAGAAAACAGGGAGATGGAACTAATAGACACGTAGAGAAAGCCACTCGTAGGGCTGGGTACCAAGGGAGAGGTAAAATACCGTTCACTTGGCTTTTATTAATAGATCTCCCGTCGATTTTTCCGAATCAACGAGCACAGTGTCTGTCGCTCGTCCGTGTCGTGCATGTATGTAGTACACACCCGTCCGCATTTGTACGAGCGAGCTTCGATTTGTAGTACACTGTGCGGTATACAGGCTCGATGTTATTATCCTGTTCCCCTTTATGGGGAAATGGGATAATGCGAGACTCGGTCTTTGAGGTCCCGGTACATTGAGGACGTTACGCAGCTACGAGTCTTTTTAGATTTATGGAGCAAAACCAAGATGTACGTTTAATGAGCTGAGACCTAGTTCCAATTAGTTCTATGATGGTGTGCAAATGAGCAAAATGTCAGTAATAGTTTGGAATTCTTAATTCCCGCATGTCACAAGTATCAACTGCAATGCAAACGAATAGGCACGAACCATGAGGAAAACGATTTTGACAAAACATTTTTTTTTGATGATCTACTTTCCAATAAATTACATTTTATCGGTCAAATAAAACTTATCTTATATTTTATGTTCGAAAATGTTACCTTCATTCTTGAATTACTTTTCAGAAAAGTTTGTAGGTTTCCAATTAAAAAATAACGAGAATTTCTTATTGTCATTGTATAAATATAAATAAAGTAAAACTGAAAAGTTGAAAAATAAATAAAGAAAATTATAATAAGGCGAGATGTTGTAGTAGTTGCTCGTTGCTAAATATGTGAATAAATAAAAATGTTTTTTTTTGTTTTTCAGGAGCTTCTTTATTACTGAAAAGTAAAATTTTCCGAATTTTTCATTTGTAACAAATCTCTTCAGAGGAGCGGCTAACTAATCTCTACATCCGTGGATGTAGTGGTTAAAAATTACATGTGCGTCATAATTTAGTAAGTCAATAACGGAGGACGACAACTGAGTGAACAAAAAAAATTTTACAATATAATTAATATTATTCTACATTTTCGCAGAATAATTGTCGAAATTAGTTAGCCGCCCCTTTGAACGAGTCTGTTACAAACGAAACGTTGGGCAAAATTTTACTTTTCAACAATAAAAAAGCTCGTTAAAGACCAAACTACAACATCTTTATTTATTATAAAAAAGAAAATTATATATAAAAGTTTTTTTAATTTGTTTAATTAGGACAAAAAAATTCAGGGTTTAGCATAATAAAACATCCAACAAAAAACGATTGCAAAATGTAAATTGGAATAGACTGCTAGATGATAAAAATGTTTACAAAAAATTTTAAATGCAAAAAAATCTGTTACATGGCCAGCTAATTACTTACTGTTACAGTATTATCATAATTAATTTAGATATTTATATTTATATCTTTTTTAATTATTGACTTCCGCAAAGATGTATGATTGTGAATAGTTGTAGGAAAAGAAACATCAATTTCTACTTTTAATAGAAAATACATTGTTGATTTAACTAATTGTGTAAATATGAATTTTACTTTATTTCTTAATAATTCAATGATTTTTAATTAAAATTCAAATAAACATAATTCAATTATAAAACGCAATACAGCTAATTTATTGTAATTTAATTCAATTGAATTGGATAAGGAAATTATGAGGGTAAACTATAAAATGAAGTCTAGGTTTCAATAAACATTTATTTACTCATGAATATAAAATTACACGTTATGCGATAAATGAAACACGTATCATACAATATTTCACATGTGTAATCATAATCTCGACGATGTCCTTTCGACTGCTGCAGTCAGTTATAGGGTCGTCAGCGCACAAAAAAAATAAGAATTAATGAAGAGCAGAAAAGAAAAACGGTATAATAAACTTTATTCTCATGCCACTTGATGTATGCTCGAGATACATGCGTCCGTCTGTTATGTAAAAATACAATGCTTATAGGGGAAATTTCAGAGATTGAAATCATAAACTCGATTGTCCGCGATACATAATATTGTACGTATAATGCAATACACAACCAGGCATTGATTAATAAAGTACCTTACAATTGTTAATTACTGGTTTATCATAAAAATAAAAATGAGCTTAATCAGAATTTCTTAAAATTCACATCAACAATGATTAACAACATTAAGCTCGTCTACCCATATTTTATTTCTTTTTCTACTTATATAGCCTAAGAAATCTCTCAAATGATCATTGTAGTTTTATTCCTCTTATAGTTATCACATATGATACAGTAATGTACAAGCTTCTTCATTCCAAACAACACAAAAAGTAATAATATTAATGATCACATCGCTCGTATTGATACTCTTCCGAAAGTCACATTAAATTCGACTACCAACGTCGAACAGTACTTTACAAAAGTTAGAGCGATGGTGTTTGAACTTACATACTAACTTGCTAATTACATAAATACACGCTATTTACATAATGTTCCCGTGTGTTTTTATGTGAGAGTCCGCATTAGTTTTTCTCATTGCGCAAACACGCAAAAGTCACTTCTCAATTGTTACCGGCGATTCTTGATCCAATTTTCTCCCATCTCTGCGTTTAGCTGCGGCTGCATCTGCACGGGGTTTCGGCGTTATCTTCCTATTTACACCGCAAGAGAAAAGAGCCAGTTGCTGCCGCTACTATTAAATCTTCTACCTCGAGCTTAGACAAGGTATAAGCTTTGAATCGGCGACAACTAAACTTATGAAAATATAGCCGAAACGCGCTATATGTTCAAGTTACGTCAGCTCGGGTCTCACAACTTGACCGGCGCACATTACTTTTCATTTAATTGTTATTCTGTGTTCTACACGCAGCTGAACTTGACACCTGGAAAAGTCAATGCAAATGTACTATTAGTACGACTAATTTGTAAATGTGCGAATTATTTTTAAGAACCAAATTTGACGCAGACATGGGCATCACAGTTTTTACTCAATAACAATTTTTTAAAAACATATTTAATAATTTGTACGATGGAGTACTGATCAACTGATTTGAGTACTTTCTATATCGACATACGTTACTCATAAATATCGGAGAAAAATGAATATTTTTTATTAATTTATATCTACATTTCACATTGAAATAAGAATTTAAAAAAGTAAATTTAACTGATAGCATGCCACAAAAAGACTATTGACAGAATCGCATTTATTTTTTTGTTTTATATGTACATGTATATATATTCGTTTTTCCTTTTATATAGTATTGATCGGTACTTCATAATTGAATGAAAAGTATAGCTATATAAAATTTAGAAAGAATAAACAAATTACACACTTATAAATTAGCCCATGTTTGCATTGCTTTAACACTTTTTTCACACTTTCATTGTTTTGCATTTGTTGAAATTTGACTTGATATACTCATTGGAGTTTAGTGAATTCGAGATTTAATAGTTCAACAACCGGATATTGCATTTGTGAAATTTCTAATGAAAACGAACTGTCGTAATACTAATAAGTATTACTGTAAATGACAAGTCGAATATTTTTCCAGTATTTTTTTCAAATCCAAATCAAACTGCATGAATGAATGGAGAGTGTTATTTTAAGGCGAGGAGAAAAAGCCTGGCTGCAGTGATAACTGACAAGCTGCTCAAAAGAAATCCAAATGAAAAATCAACAAAATCTCGAATCCACTTATCAAGGCAGTTTCTTTCAAGCGTCAATAGTTACCTATAAGCGAGAGTGAAAAAAGTAAGGAATAACACAGGGCAACGTCTCGTGAGAAACTCGGATCTATTAACATTATCGCGCGCTCGTGCCGCGTTTAGCTGAGGGCGCTAGCCGGAGCGGCGATGCCCTTGTAATTGTGTGAGCTTGTTTTTTGTGTACCGTCGTCGCTGGAGTAGCAGTTGTGACAGTGGAGCTTGTGGTTGCGCACACGCACGTCCGTGCCCATAAGGCCGTCGCCGAGCCTCACATGGCACACGCAGCACTTGAAGCACTCCATGTGGTAGAACAACCGCAGGCTCTCGATTATCATTGCCGCGCCTCGCCCTGCAACCAAATCAATAGAGATGGATGAAATAGTGCCGCAGTCCGTCGCTCTCAATCGACTCTTCGTCGGTATTATTGATATTAACAGGCAGCCTATTGTCGCGATATGCGCGTGCACTAGTCTCTCCTTGGCTCACATCTAGTGAACCACTGACAGATGGCCTTTTTCAATAATCACTTCAAATGATGGTTTAAGTAGAAGTATAAATTGCAGTAAATATTTATTTATCCAACTAAAATTTAGTTTTTTAGATTTGCGAGTATTTTGTGAAAGATTTACAATAATTAAAAGGCACTAATTAATGTAATTGAATTTTACATCAATAATTCAAATTTGTAATAAAAACAAACTATGAAGGCAAATGGTATTTATTAAAGTGCACAAGTACACACCTAATTCATCTCCGCAGTGCGAGCACTTTTTCTTGCCACTGACACTCAGCATCTTCTCTTGCGATTCAGTATTATTATTTGGAGACTGGTGGACTTTATGCTGTTGCATCTGATAATGCTGAGGAGAGTGTAATTGCTCTTGACTGGTACTATGTTCCAATCTACAAGGATTAAATAAAACATTCACAAACTAGCAAATTAATTACACGGTTAACAACAATTTGCCGATTCTCTGTTATCCAAGTACTCCCCGTTACCAAATGCCTCTAACCTACTTCTCAAAAAGACAAGCGCGTCAAATGTCCCGCCATTTAAATATCCGCAATAATTGAGAGGCGCCGTGACGAGGCCAAAGCCTCAATGCGTCGCGTTCCAATTGATTTGAAAACCCAGCGTTTGTATCGCCCACGGCGATGCATCCGGCGGTAGCGGCTTATATTTGTAAGCGCACAGATAAATCGGGCGATCGGTAATCAGAGAAGGGTCATCATCGCGGCCAATTAGCGCACAAAGTTGTGTGCGTGTAAAATAACGCAGTAACGGGGCGAGTCTTTGCGCGACGGCCAATCAAGTTACCTTCGCCTGGGCGACAGTGGCTTCTCCTGGACTCGGTTCTGGACCCTCTGCGTGAGCGTCTGGATAATGGAGTCTGGCAGGGGCTTGCTGTCGGTCCGTGGCGGCGAGGCCGTGTACGGCACCGAGGTGCCTGTCACGTGAGGCTTCCTCGCAGGCGATCGCTGGTTCTTCTCGTTGATTCTGCGCTGCTCTGCCTCCTGCAATTCACGAGTGATTGTTGAATTCACGATCGTGTGATCGATGTGCGTATAAATGCCTGGGTCACGCGGTGCTAGCGTGTAGCGCGAGGCCGCGTCGTCCGGTAGCGCCAGGCTCTTTCTTTGCGCTTTGTTTCAATTCTCCACTTTAAGCAAGAGTCAAACAATAGAAAAGATATTTTCTTTTGAATGTTAGACTGCATTCGATTTTAGTTCAATACACCATGAAAAAATTCCGGTGATTTATAAACATTTTCATTCAATCGAAATAATTATTGCGTGCTCAATAAAAATAGTACATATTAATTTTTGTTTTTTCGCGGTGAATAAGTTTTTTGACTCTTCATCTACTGCTTTTGTATCACTTCTTGGAGTTCGAAGAAGTCTTTGAAATGTAAATCCGATGAACATCTACATGAAAATTGCTCTCGAAATATGTAAGCGTACCCAAGGAAGCCAGAGTGCTTGAAATGGAAATCCTACAATTAACATGAGAATAAGTAGGCAGTGCACTTATTCCGAATGGTACCCTTACAAATTGGATTCTTTGGAGCGTTCAGTTCCGTAGAACCTTGCAAAGAACCGCGAATTGAAAGATTAAGCAGGGCACGGGATATCGAGTGGAGATAAGCGCAATAGAGGCAATTAGCGCGTCCTTACGGAGCGCGCGGTGCGCGTGGCGAAGCGGCAGGCGGGGCCACTGACCTGGATGAGCCAGTGCTGGTAGTTGTAGTCGTGGGCGGCGCGCGGCACGTCGCTCTTGCGCCGCTGGACCCACTGGTCGCCCTGGACGATCCTGGGCCGGGGCGCCGCGGAGAGGGCCTGGAGGGTCTGCCGGGTCATCTGCTGCTGGCCGTGCTGGGGCTGGTGGTGCGTCGGCGCCGGAAGCGCCGTCGTCGAGGAGCTCGCGCGCAGCGGCGCCTCCACCTGCTGGGGGATCGAGTCCGCCGAGGGGATGCGGCTGTTCCTGCGGGGCACGAGTCGGTGAGTTGCCGGCGGCAGGCTGAAGCGCCGCGAGCCCGAGCCCATGGCGACCGCTCGTCTCGGGGGACCGCGCGGGAGTAGCTCGCCGAGGCCTGGGCAGGCCTTTAATTGCCGCGGCCCGGCGCTGCGCAACCCGCGCGGATTCCCCGGCAATTGTCGCAATTCCCGCAATTCCCCGCAATTGCTGGCCGGTTGCCTGCAAGGCAGACGCCTGACCTACGTACCTTATGGTCGCGTCCCTCTGGCGCTGCTCGACCAGCCTAAGGGGCTTGGCCGGCGGGATCGGCGGGGGCGGGGGTCGCCTCCTCTGGCCCCCGGATGTCTCCTGCAGCTGGAGGTTCGGCATGGACGAGCGGTAGTTGAGGGTCGCCGTCTGCACCTGGGGCTTGCCGTACTGCCGCGGCGCCGGGGGCGGCGGCTGCCCCACGTCTTGCAGGGACTTCCACTGTTCCTGGAGCTGCTCCGCCAGTTGCTGCTGCTTATGCTCGCGGTATGCGAGATTACTGCGCTGACGCTTCAGCTCCTCCTGTTCCAGCTGGAGGAGCTCGCGCTCGACCCGCAGAACCTCCTGCTGTCAACAGCGGCTCTTGTTAGCTCGACCACTACCCCTGCTATCCCCATTCGCGGAAGCTTTCTTTACTTCAATCGCGTGAGCTTCGATCGCTCGGACTATTTTTAATATCGCGGAAAAACAATTTGAGGGCTTACAAATAATATTTTTTATACTCTTTATATTAGTTGAACGGCCACTCCTGCGTACTTTTTAAAAATAGCTTTTCTCTCTTTTTATAGAATTTCAATATCTGTTTCTATTACACTGAAAATTTCATTAGATGATAAGTTTTTAATTTTATGGAATTGATTTATTTTGACAAACGACGTGTTAGATGAAAAAGCATTAGCATTATTGAGTTCAGACGTATCAGATACAAACTTACCCTTGAAGCATATTCATCCTCGTTACTGCCCAGTACCGGGTTCATCGGAGTGTTCTAGAATGCAAATTTTTTTTATCAATGATCACCTAGTTATAACTTAATTCTAGGATTAAAATTCCTGTTGCGCTTGTAAAACAAAGATTATTGAAGAATGAAAACAATTTTCAGGAAGATAAGATAAAGTATCGCACGAATAAGAATGGTAAAATCTTCGCCAGAAAGGACAGTAAGGACAGGAAGAATACGCACCTCGGATAGCGTCTTCTCGACGGCTCTGATCTGCATGTCCTCGTGCTTGCGCATCTCGGAGCTTCTCCTCTCGCGCTCCTGCATGATCATCTGCTCCTGGATGGTGACTTCTCCCTCGTGGCAAACTTGCTCGGACAGGTGTTGCTCGAGCTCCTGCTGGCGGGCAGCCGCCTCGTCCTGCTTCCTCGTTAGCTCCTCCTGCTTGCGCAGGTTCTCTTCGTTCATGCGGAGGGTCTGCTGGTTCTCCGCGGCCTCCTGGTTGGCGCGCTCGCGCTCTAGCTGCATCTTCTCTTCCTCGAGCTCGCGGAGCTTGTGCGCGAGCTTCTCCCCGATGTCGCTGTTCATCTCCCGGTTGTTCTCGTAGCGCCACTGCTCCTCTCTCTCGAGGACCTCAATGATCTCGCGCTCCTTCTTTGTGATCTCGTCCTCCTCGGAGGAGGTGACGCTGGCCCCGAAGGGCTCGCTGCTCTGCCGGCTATGCTGGGACATGTCCGGACTGACCGGCTGCTTTGACCAGTCCTCCGCCTGGCCCAACTCCACACCCGAGTCGCGCTCGTGACTCGAGTCCTGCTCGTAGTTGCTGTCCGTGTCGTAGGAGCGTCGATGCAGTTGCTCGATGCGCCGCTCCTCCGCGAGAATCGCCGCCATGTCCGGGGGCTTCGTCAGCATCAGCTCGCGCTCGAGCTCCTCATCATTGAACTGCACCGATGGGAATCACGCGGTTAGTTTTGCAAATTTAATCGTATTGGTAGGTAGGTTTAAAGCCGTCGTTAGAAGAACGCTCGTTTTACGGAACGATATTTTTCTTAGTGATAAAATACAATTACTTAACTCTCCACTTGACTCTTATCGTATAAATCTTTGTGAGCTTCAATGTTACGCAATAAGAATTTTTTGTATTCCAAAATACCGTTTACTTGTTATACAAGCCATAATGTACTGATAAAGGCAATACTCTCGCAGCTAGTTAAGTAATTGAGAAAGTTCTGTAATTTGTGGCACTGCGGGCCATTTATTTATGCTTTACTAGAATATATCGCGCTATAAACGCCGTTACATAGACAAATAATGACTCGTATTGTTTCATTGGATAAATACGATTTATTTATAGATGCTGCTATTACGTTGTATATGCCTAATGAAGCCTTAACGAGTTACGTAAGTTAATCGTTAATTTGAGTTTTTAAAGGTGCTACCATGTGTGTAGCATGTGTGTACCTTGTATATCGATGCAAGAATGAAGCGAGCAGTTTTTAAATAGCAGATTTTTTCTCTAGCTAATGCCGCTTTGTATTCTACGTCAGGTAATTACATAATATATATAGGTAGTGCACTCGATTGATCAAACAAACAATGTAATTGCAGTGATATAAATTTAAGAATAAATTTTATTGTAGTAGATAGTAAGCCAGGGACGTACTAGTTCAACCGTACAAATTGTTAAATATTTTAGTTACAGCAACTAATTTTAGTTTTGTTTACTAAAAAATAAAATAACTTAAAATCAATTTAGAAATCTTTGCCAACTTGTAAAGAAATTCGAAGAGTGTAATTATCCATGTTAATTTTCAGTACTAATTTTAATGAACAATAAAAATTTACGAATAATATGTGTAAAGTTTATTTTAACCTAGTACGATTTGATGAGTCCCGAGCTTACAATGAAAAAAAATTTTTTTTTTCATAGCATGAATACTTCCTAATGAATTGAAAAACATCATTTGTACTCATGCAATGAAATACGGCTTCGCCATGAAGTTCATTGAGTGGGAGTGGGCGAGGTGTACACTTACCCCTTCGATGCCGAGGAAGTCGGATCTACGGGTGCGCAGCTCCTTCTTGATCCTGCGCGTAGAATTGAGCCTCTTGAGGGGCTCGATAGGGAGGTTCTCCTCGTCGCTGAGGTCGACAGGCGGGGGCGGGGGCTTCTCCTTGGGTGGCTCAGCGCTGCTCGGCGGCCCCAGAGGGAACGCGAGCCCGGTGACGATCTCCTCATCGCTGGAGAAGCTCAGCGGCAGGATCTGCGAGCACCATAGAGAGCCGTCAATCGCATTCCGCGGCCGGTTTAACGAGCGGAGCTCCAGATCCCCCCGAGTGTCATTCAATTAAAGCGATTGCGCGTGGGAGGCTCGCGAGAGCATACTTGGCCGGCAGCGCGTGACCGATCGCCCGGAATAACAATGCCATCCCATAGGGCCGCGCCCCGGGGATTTTCTCCCCGAGCCCCCGAGAATAATTCTTAGCCGCGCACTCGCGATTCGGATCGTGCGATCGCCCAACGGGATTGGTCTGCGAATCATTTCGCTCGGGGAAGGATCCTGCGCGAGAAGGATCGGACCGCCTCGTAAAAATAAGCCTCAAGCCGAACGAAAATCGCGCGCTTGCCAGCGCGTATGTGTCTCCCGCTGCGTTTACTTCCCAGACAAAATTATTGCGGCGACGTTATTATCATTTGAGGTGCAGTGCACCTTTGAAATATAGCTTTTCCTAGTCTGCCGTAATTGAGAACATTTTTATGGATCATGTAAACATTTCTTCATCAACCGAACTCTTATAAAAATTTAAACCAGTTTCTAGTAAGTTTATCAGTTTATTTAACGCGCGTGGATGCAATCTTTCCTGATTTTTATTACATTTAAAACTTTATTTTAAGATTTTAAGGCTCCATTTGATTAACATGTTAGCTAGCAAACATAATTAGTTCATTTTCTACCTGATGCGTTTTTTGATTTTTTCGTAATAGAATTCATACTCTTTAACCTAATTAAGTGAAATCTACTAGAATTTGATCAAAATCAGGAAATCGATCAATCAAATCAGTCTTTATGCTCTGCCTCTTCAATAAATTTGAATTAATATTTCAATTAATTTATCTATAATTTACTAATCATTCGATTTATTCGCTAAGTTTTAGAAGATTTAAGCTTTATCAAAGTGACTATTTGATTAGGAATAGGAGCCCAACAATTGTCAAACGCAACTCGTTTAAATTTTTACTGCGAAGTGATTATTAAGTTAAAATCGATAGCAATAAATTAAAAAAAGAATAAAAGATTTTTTTAAAATGCAACTTATTTGATGATAAAATTTCACAATTGTTTAAAACAATAATATGTCATTTATATATTGATTGCACATAACTCAAATCATGAGAAGTAAATTTTGGTGATAAATTTTTCACTTGTCTGTTTAACGCGATTGAACTAATTATTATAAAATAGTTAAAATAGAAGCACGAGCCAGTTCTTTTGAAAAACACTGCAAAAGAATTTTAGATACCAAGGTTTGATCTTAATGCAACGATCTATCTTGAATATTAACTCGATTTTGTTATCTTGCACGATTATAAAAGCTCGTAAAGCTGCAAGGTAATAACTTTTTCTCTTGTTCGATTAATTGTAGGTCGGCCGTTTAGTTGAATTGAAAGAGAAGGCAAAGGTGCAACGCGAACCGAAAACAAAAAACACGAGGGCCACGGGGCCGCAAAATCACCGCGCAACTTAGAAGCAAGTGTCTATGTATAACAGTACTCACAAACATGAGAGGGAAAGAGAGTACAAGGGAGAGAGGGAGGGAGGACGCAGCGCGCGTCAATGAGAACTGCTATGCAGGAAGCTGCTGCGCGCTTATCTCCGGCCGTTTGGGCGCGCGGACGCAGCGCTCGCGCACTCACCTGCTTCGAGACTGGCGATAGCGGGCTGAGGAAGTCGAGCCCGAGGCTCGTCCTCTCGAGCGCCAGCGTCGTCGGCCTCACGGGGGCCGCCGCGGGCGGCTGCTGCGGGCGCTCCCCCGCCGCCTCCTCCTCCGCCTCCTCCTCCGGCGCCGCCGCCCGGAGCCGCTCCTCGCCCCGGTCCGCCACCTCCTCCGCCTCCGCCTCCTCCTCCTCCTCCTCCACCAGCTGGAGCAGCGGCGCCTCCAGCGGCTCCTCCTCCTCCGCCGCCGCCGCTGCCGCCGCTGCGGCCGGCTCCGACTCGGGATGCTGCTGCTGCTGCTGCTGCTGCTGCTGTTGCTGCTCGGCGATCTCAGGCTGCGACGAGGAAAGCGGAGCGTTACACTGTAATTCCCGGAGAAGCCGCGCGGAACGGGCGCGTATATATACGTGTATACGCGCTGCGGGGGGAGCAGCAGCCCGCTAAATTTCGCTACGCCACATTCTATGCAAATGCGGCCGATCATGCACTGCGCGCCTCTTCCGCGGCTAGTTCTCGCGTTTTTTCTCATAGGCCTCGGCAGTCCTGATCTTTTCGCCCGTATGCATATATGCACTGCGCTCCGGCCTGTGTTAGTCAGTTCCGCAAACAGTATATGGGCTCTGGGTTAGTGACATGGTTGCCGGGTGCCGCGAGTCCAGGCCCCTTGCCTCCTCCCTTGCCTCGTCCCTGTGGCGCAATAGCGGCCCCTTTTATTGCCCCGAGCTTCGTAATTACGCGAGCGCGATTTCCAAACAACTTTTGTATGCATTGTCCATTTTTTCGCCCGGCCGCGCCGCGCCGCCTGTATATAGGAATCTTTTTTCAGCCCGAGGCCTCGCGACTGTTCAGATAAGCGGTAAATATTATCCGTTCAAAGGAATTCGACATTTTTTTCCCGCTGCTCTACACGACCACCGAGAAAACACCACTGGTTTTACACGCGCTAGCGTCTTTGCATCGGTGACGCATAACGTTTAACCGATAAACATTTATCTGATAATATAATATCAATGCGATCCTTATATAAAGATGTAGACTCACGGTATTTGTTCCACCTTATGATTACTTAGTTAAATCCACGGTATTAAAAATAGTCGTTAGCGACACAAACAAGACAAAATAAACATTTGCATCTTAGAAATTAATTACATTTTAATAAACCACAATGATTAACATTGTTAGTGGTTGTTTTGAGGGTTGTTTGATTTTATTCCACTATCGCATTTTAGTTTTAATAATAAAATTGGCCGATAATCGAATAATATTAAAAATTAATTTCGAATGTGATAAACACTATTTTATTATATCACGTTTAATTTTAGTATCAAGTAATAAAAATTACCTAATAAGAAAAACATTTGAATTATATTGTATTAGATAATGCATCTACTTTGTTATTTGTACGAACGCCTTCAAACCCTGAGAGAATCCACTATAGCATTCTTGCGTATACGTCGAATAAATCAGGAAGACTATAGTAAATAAGTATGTACTGTTGTAATAACTGGAGCATGTATTCTAACTGTTTAACAAGGAAATACAAGCTACGTGTGCACAAAGCCTAAGAAGCCAAGCAAGAAAAGAAAACTAAGAAAAACTAATACAAGTGAGGTGCACATATAACGCTGCTGTGTAAAATTTCAGAAAAAAGGTTTGTGACAAAGTGTTAATTTTTGGTAATAGGTGAAGGTTCGTTTTTAGGATCGAAATAAACCGAAAAATCACCCTTACCTTGACGTACCCAAGCTTATAGAGCTATACAAGTGCAGACCTTGATGTAAGTTGGCAGAGCGTTGTAGATTTTTGTTCATTTAGTTTTGGTCAGCTCTACATTGATTACATAATATTTCTTGCAGTTATTCCAAAAATGGAGTTCCCCTTTTTTAATACTAATTTGCACTGGCGATAATATTTTTGATAATATTTGCAGCTATGTGGAAAGCATGAGTTGTCAATTACTAAATTAATGCTACTCTAGATTAATATTATCAATTATATTGTAAGAGAATAAACAAAATATTTTGATTATAATTCAAGTTCATATAAACTTTACCTTTATGTATACAAACAATTACTTGTTAAAGTATTTATAATTATAAAATATTTTCCTCCAAGTTATAAAAATGTTAGTTTCTTTTGCTTTCAAAATTTATTAAAGGAAACTATTTTAGATTTAACTGAAAAATTGGTCACTGTACTTATATCAAATTCTCTTTGCATTTGATTCAAAATTTTAAATGATAGGGTAAAAAAATAGTCTGATTTTCCAAATTCTCTATATATTCCGTATATATATATGTTTATGTATATATATATTGTCTATCGGTATGACCTCATACGCTACAAGCATGTTCGAATAACGTGTAACGCGCTAACATTAGACGTAAAATATCGCACAATGATATACAACCATCACGATTAATTCTTTATTTTGTTATTTTCTTATCTATATAATTCTAAGATAATCATTGTCCACCGACTTTTAACTTCCCTCTAAGGAATAAATAAATTTTACGTCTTGCATGTGACGTAACCTTAAAAGTATCACAATGTGTTACGACTTAGGTCAATTGATTCATAGGCATCTTTTTCACTTTATAATTACAAACTGGAAGGATTCTTTCTCATCTAATTTCCTTAAAGGTATACCAGTCTCAGTGGAAGTATCATTTTATAAACAATACAGATTTACGTACGTAAATGATTGAAATAAAAATTTCTAATTCAAACGGTTATTGTCACGTACTAATCTTCCACACCTGTGACCTTACAAAACTACATTTAATGAATAAATAAATTTTTATTATAAAAAACCTTTTACTCTAATGAAGTTGAATATAATATATGATTGTATCTTTATCTCGATTTTTACTACAGGCGAAAGAAATTGTATTTTGTACACTGTATAATATTTTCAGTGTGTGCAATAATATCGTCTTCAAACACCGACAAAAGAATGATTCAATTGGAACAAATTATCTTCGGTTAAGCAAGTGGTTCTTCATTAGACCTTAAAATTATGGTTTTTGTTAGATGAACGGCTCAGAATCAAAGTGGAAGCGGTTCGGACGACTGCGAGTCCTACTTTCCCCCTTTGCGATAAATTAAATTGCGAAGAAAATTGGACTCCGCTATTATTTAGTTCAATGAGCCGCAGTCGAGCCCGATTTTCTTCTTAATGGAGAATGTCCTTTATGTTTTTTAAATAGCATCGTAAAATATCTCACATCCAGACAAACAAAAAGTAAATTTAAACAAAACAAATGATTGACTCTTGAATCTTATATTGGAATCAGAATAGTTTTAATTGCAAGTAAAAGTAGGAACAAAAACATGAAAATCAAAAGCAAGTTATTCCACTTTGTTACTTAGCCGTATTCTATGCCAGTCCGTATCGAGATACTAATTGTACAGATAATAATTACTCCGTTTTACCAAAGCACTGGCTATCAAAACGCATAGACTACGCAACTAGCGCTACAACAATCGACAGTAAATGTAGGCTCGTGCCTTCTTCCACCAAATAAATCCCTTTAATAGTTATAATAAGGAAGAAATTTGTATACTGTTTCGGAAAACAGAAAAGGAAGGATAATGAGAAAAAAGATGAGGAGAAGTAAATCGGTATACAGTTTTCTATTTACATTCGTCTTCGATCTAGGTATACGCTCGCGAGCAAATCAATTAGTTGATGCGGTACTCCTGTGTATTGCGCAATTCCTTACGTTTGCGCGATTTTTATCATCTTGCTTCTCGTCATCATATTTACAAAGTATCGTGTGCGCTTGTGTAAAATTTTAGTCGGCTCACCACGGAATTTTCGTAGCGGCGACTTTACGCATCACGGGGAAGCCTCGCGAGTTCGAAGGGTGCGAGAGACGCTTTCGGGAGGCACTCAGAAAAATTTTATTTACTCTTATAGAATATTAATATTGTTAAAGCAATTTATCTGTCATTAATCAAGCAATATTCATCGAATTGCACATTTTTAAAGCACTTTAATGGATTTTATATTATATATCATTCATTTAAATCATTTTCCTGAGTGTTTGATTCGCCATCTCCGGCCATCTCCACATATAGATGTTTATATTTTATGGTGCATGAATAGCGATCTGGAGTATAAGCAGCAGAGAAAACTGTGTACTTGTTAAGACTCAGTTCTACCTTGACTTGAAAAAGCATATTGAAGACAAGTACCGTACAGCAATGAACGTCTAATCGAACTTTTTAATCCCTTAATGCTCAGACATAAACAGAGTTATAAACAAAAAGAGCAAATGTATAAAATAAAATAAATGTGTTTTTTCATGATTTATATTTACATTTTGGGCGATTTTATTACGTCGAGTTGATTATTTTTATTTTCAACATAAGTATCAGAAGATAATCCACAGCCAATAATCGGACAACAATTGCTTAGATAATACAACACAGTTTTTCTCCCAAAGCTTTGACCAATAAGGGATCGGAAGCCGACGAAGCAAAGCCTGCACTCCAGCGCTTTTGCACTCGATTGAGATGTTGCGAATCGAGAAAAATATGCGGAGACATCGCATGGCGAAGACCGAGGCGAAGACCTCGGCAGTGCGGGCGATCGCACGGGGTAGAATGATGAAAATAGAGGCAGGAAGAGATAGAGGGAGACAGTGGGGGATTAAGACTTTTTATAAGCAGTAGTAAGCTGCTCGTCGACTCTGACCTCGGTGCTGCCACTCGCCTCGTCCGCGTATCGCTCGACGGTGATGAAGGGCGTGACCCGAGCCTGGCCCCGCGAGACCACCACCTTCTCACACACCTCCACCACAGTGCGTCGCCGTGCATCCGGGGATGCCAGGGCGCTCCTGGGACTGGTGGGCGGACTCGGGGAGGACGGAGAACTCTTGACGAGGACGGGGATTTCGGAGGCTTGGCGCCGCTTGGGAGAAGCGCTCGGAGACGGGCTCGCGGGGACGCTCTTCCTCGGCAGCGGCGTCGGGATTTTGGAGCGAGGTGAGGGTAAGGGCGACGATTTAGCGGCCTCCTCGCTCGAGGGCGAGATTTGGGTGGTCGTCTCCAGGAGGGGCAGGAAGGAGGGCTTGGGCGGGGGGTCGGGGGCTGAGCGCCGCGGCGGCACCCGCGGACTCTGGTAGACCACGGGACGCTCGGAGGAGGAGGGAAAGGAGGGCCACGCGACCTCGGGGTTAGTACTCCGCGGCTCTGTCCCGATGATGTTAGCGGATAGTAGTAGCGGTTCTCCAGAAGTACAAGTAGAAGAGGAGGAAGAAATGTCAGCGGTGCCCTGTTGAGAGGTCGTGGAAAAAAAGGCACTCATGTACAATGGTTGCAGGCCCATTACCAACCGCGCCCTTCAGCTGGGACGCTCATATTTACAATTTCAACGCGAGGGGGAGAAGTGTGGAAACCCATTACCAAGCCACGTACGAATTTCGGGGGAGCGCCGGGAGCAGAGTATAAGGAGTAGCGACGAGATAAGCACGGGATTCGGGATCCAACTACCACCGGATCTCTCCAAGATGCCTATTGCATCTAATTTTTTATTTATGATATACTCTACGCTGGCTTACTACTCAATGCTTACTCGACATCAAGTGTCGGTTCTCAGGTATCTTTTAATAATAACACAGTTCGTCTATCGTTTGTATTATATATGGATACAAATGACATTATGCGTAATAATCTTCGAATTTCTACTACTTGTTACTCGTGCTCCTTACGCCACCTCCACAGATACAAAATAACTTTACAACCCCAATGACCATAACACGTGGATAAGAACTTACCGATTCTGTCAGCACTGCAGGACATGATTCCCATTCCGAGGTCACCTCGACGTCCTCGTCGATCCTTTCGAGGTCGATTAAGTTGAAGGATGACTCGACGAGCGTCGTCTCAATGGTGCCACGGAATTCCGTCTTCTCCTCGACGATCACGTTCTGCTGCAGCATCTGTTGTTGTTGGGATTGTTTCTCTGCAACAATGTTGACCGCGCTGCTGATTTCTTCTTCGATTGGTTCATCGGCCTGGCTAACAGAGCAGCTCGCATCCGCCGTGTGTATTCCCGAGTCTTCGCGGTCGGTGTCATTGAGGACCTCTGCAGAAGAGCTGGAGGCTGGGTAACGCCTGGCTTGATGGTAATCTAATTCCTCGAGACTCTGGACGCGTTCAAAAGTGTCAGGTCCACTCGAGGCGTCGGCGTCGAGGGAATCGAGACTCTGGTGGAAGGTAGCTCGCGGCGCTCGATACTCTGAATCGGGCGAGGAGCTGCGCTCGCTCGGAGTCGAATTCTCGATTCTCATATTCGCCTGTTTTCATTTGGAATAATATAAAAATTAGTTTCTTACAAATAGAATGATTGTCCAGTGTTTATTTACGAGATTAGGTTGAATGACCGCTATGGCAAGGATTCGATCCTTAACCCATTTTGATATTGTTTCTGTTTTGATCATAGAACCCTAGTCAAGCCAAAATTCAAATCAAACACTGGAATCGTCATAATAATGCCGAGGACGCACCTGTTCGTGGAAGCAGTTGGTCGAACGCTTCTCCGCTTCCTTGCAGTGGTTAACGTCCAGGGAGATGAGTCGCTCCTTGACCGTCTTGGCGTTAAGCTCGCCGTTGAGCTGAACGGACGGGCCGAAGGAGGGAAATCCCTGGTCAGTGAATTTTTCGAGGATAGAGAGCCGCTCTTTGAGAGGTTTGACGCCCTCGAGCTCCTCGGCGAGGAGGTCGCGCGTCTTCATTTCGCCCCTCTCGCAGACCTGGAGGTCGCGCGCGAACCGCTCGCGCACTGTCGACTCGATGGCGTGCCTTGGGGCTGGTCTCTCTTCCTCGATCTTGGGCCTCTCGAGGAACGAGAGCCGCTCCTTGATCGACTTGTTGCTCCCAAAGTCTAGCCTATTGTTATTGTTGTTGTTGTTGTTCTTGCATTCGAGGCTCTCGCGGCTCGAAGACTTTTCGAAGATCTCACGGCGTTTGAGGATGTCGACCTTGACGGTGGGTGAAACCGCCGAACCGTTGCTCTTGGACTCGGCGGGCGGGACGCCAGCCATGACGGCGGGAGGCCGTCGAGGAACTGTCGGGGGCACACGGCTCGCGAACCCACGGATCGTGCCCTCGTATTCCTCGGGCTCAGGCGAGCTCGCAGTCGCCGTTGTTGCCGAGTCGTATTCCTGTTGATTGTTGCGATTGTTGATCTTATGCCCGCTCTTGTGGAAGCCGTTGTTCGTAACCTCTTTTTTGAAGACAGGACGGCGCCGTCTTCACCGCCGGACACTTTGCATTCGTGGCAGAGCTGTTATTAGTGCCGTTGCCATTCTCGTGTCCGGCGTTGTCCACGTCCGAATGGTTCTTGTCAATCTCGCTGTCTCTGTCACTCTGTAAAGGTTTCACATAATTAGACATGTACTCTAAACTTGTTCAATTCAGAAATATCGACCGTCAAAAACAAAACGGGACAGTCAGTAGATATTTTTTAAAGTTAATAAATATTGTATTAATCTGATATGTGTGTGTTTTGAAAGAAGTATAAAAAGGACAGTGCAGATTATTTAAACTATCGCTGGTCAATACAAATCCGCGTCGACTTTGCACAACCGACAAGATTTTCATTGGATACATGCGCCAAACGAGCGCTCGTTTGAATTGACATATTTGAGAACACATTTTAGCTGAAGTCCGCTAGCGCCCGCGAATAATTCAACTACTCGGCCGTGTTACTGATGTCCGCGAGCACACTTGAGGTAGGGGAGAAGCAACTCACGAGTACGCTTTGGGTGTCATCGTGGGTGTCGCCGCTCACCGAGCTCTTGCCGCTACTCGTCCCAATCCCGAGGTCGCTCAGGTCGTTGGCGTCTTCCTCGTTGTACATGGCCAGACTGATGCTTAGCTTGCGTCCACGGTTACCCCGCTCTTCCATCATCTCCGAAAAGGTCTTGCTCCGTCTCCGCTGACGGTCGTGCTCCTCGAGCTCCAACTTTTTCACCTCAACGACCCTCTCAATAATGTGCTCCTGCCGTTTCCGCCGACTGCTCTTCCAATTGTCCAGATTCTATAAAAGTGGTAAAATGGACCATTAGTTGTGCAACTTATAATATTTCAAAAGTACAAGTTAATAAAATAATAAATAATACAATAGGTTGTAACTTATAGTAGAATTTATAGATTTTCATGTTTTTAATTTTTTTTATAAATCTTATTTTTTTGTAATTTACTTTAAGCTTTTTTATTAAAATTTAAATTTGCATCCAGTTGATGAATTTATAAACTTGGTCCCAGAGTTAAGAAAATTGCGAGTGGCTATATAATCAAGTGTTAAATTATCGATATTAAGTGATGCTATATACTTTTAATAAAGCATGACTTTATTTTTTATGGAGTTATTTCCGTTTTCGAGATAAGATAGTAAACATGGTACACACTGATTGCCAATCTTCGGGATCATCCCGGATCTCTTGCTTGACCTTCTTCACCTCTTGAACTTTCTGCAGCTGCTCTTGGGCGGTGCGATAGAGCGAGCATGGTCCAACTTTAACGAACTGCAGAGGATTCGTCGCCTGTTTCGGTGGTGTTTTCAAAGTCGTTTTTAATTTTGGTGGCTCGTGCGTGACCTAGAAAATAAAGTGAATCAGATCACATTGAAAGCAATGATCACAAATATAGCACTAGCATTATAAATACATGTAATATTTGTTAATCAAAAGTAAGTAGTTGTAACATCAAAAGTGTTTATATGCACCGTAGTAATAATAAAATTATTATTCTCATTATTGCATACTAACTTGTTATCAATTCAATTCATCGAAAATTACCGCGTATATTTTCTTTGCGTATTACGCTACTAAAAAAAATGTTCGTCTTTCCCCTCAAGCAACGAATTCGCGGAGGTCAATTATACTCATCCTGTGTGGGCCGGGCGCTGCCGGGATTTCGCCGAGCAAATATGAGCCTCGTAACGCGGAAGTCAGAATGATGGAAGGTCCAGTAGCTGGCGCGCCACAGATGGATTTCGGGCGCGTTCCGAAGGCAAACAATCGCTCGAGGGGCTTCGGTAGGACCGCGAGTCGCGCGCGGAATGCCGAGTATATATACACACAGCTCGCCTCGACCTCCGGATCGATGTAATCTGAATGAAGGAGACCGTACGATTCCCTACTTTTACCCTTACACGCGCGAGCCGCGATAAGCGGTTGTCGTATAGTATACGCCAGTTTCTTTTTCGACAGCGGAGGAGTTTAATAATGATGAATATGCTTTGACTGATGATGATGAGGAAATTGTTTCGATGTACTCGGACGGCCGGTCGATCGATTAATCATTTTCTTAACAATACTTTAATTAATTCTAGCATTCCCTACTGTATTTGCATTTAGAGTTGAGTCCGTTACACGTTAGGAAGCTTTCTTTTTGCCTTTATGTACATGAATATATGTTAATAGAGCACGTCTCAAGAATGTAATGGTCGTGCATCAATATTTTGTACGTATACGTAGAATGATCTTTCTTAATGAATTTTTCCCTATAGTACTAATTACTATTTTTTATTTTATAACATCGAAAACGATGAAGCTTGTAGAAAGTCAGCGTTCATCAATCTTTGACATGATCTCTCGAGTGCACAAATGCACTCGAACAAACTACTAAACGTTGTTGCTCAGCGTAAATCTAGGTTCGTCCGCTGCCGACAAAAAGCCGATGCACGGGTAAAGCGGAGAAAATCTAATATTCGTAAAGATTACACGTTGTTAAAAGAGCCGTAGGCTAACGGGAAAATCCGAGTGTTGCCCTGGTATTCATCCGTAACTGTAACGCCCGATGGAATTACCTCGAATCATCGTCATTTTCACTCTTCGAATTCGACCTATCCCCCCTCCGGCGCGGAAACCCGACTAATGCGCAGCGGGCCGCGTCCGCGGCGGCGCAGCAGCAATTAAAAGCCGAGCGCCCGCGCGGGACCGATCGATCGTCGGCGCTCGCGATCGCGCCCGCGAAATCCGATACGACTCGGCCCCGCGCGGCGACATCTGCGAGGCCGGCGCGTAAATAACGTCCCGTTACGGCGCGAAACCCGCTCGCATAACTATACAGAGGGGGGAAAGGGTCTGCGGTCGGTTCCCGTCGCCCGCAACAGGAATAAAAGGGGGAGAGGAGGGCGCGGAGGTCGGGCCTCCGGAGGTCAGCGGCGTGGGCAGCACCAAGGGCAGACCCCGCCATGCACGCTTCCTCTTCCGGCCCCAGGACCCGCCAGCGCCCCATTTTTTTATTCGCGTCCGGACTTTCTTTCAATGCTTGTGCTGATGACTGTATAACGTTCAATGTTTTTACATTCGGGTGCTTATAGCACTCAATTGATCATGCAGTTGTTTTCTTTTGCATTCGAATTTGAATATTCGAAATCGAGAAATTTCAAAGAATAAAGTCGAGTTTTTGAATGTGTAAATGTACGCAGAAGCATGATCCATTTTTCGAAAAGTTAAAAATTTCTATTACTCGGAAAAACTTTTACTTGCATCTATATTGATAGCCGTACATATTTTAATAGATAAAAGCTCGAAAATAAATTAAAAGTTATTATCAAGTTTCATATTTAACAAAGAAACTTCGAAATCCGAATATTTCGAAATGAGGTATCTGATTGTCTATTCTGCAAAGATAAGGTTATGCGATGGATTGAGGTTATGCGTTCAAAAACATTTTTTTGAGGATGTACGGGATACGTGTAAAGGTGTTTCCTGCATGCGTTTCATTATACCGAGCTCCAGTTTTCTGCATCTCCAAATTTCGAGTGCTGAGTTTAGAGAAATTAGGTTAAAGAATGTCTGTATGCCCAGAGTCGTGATTTTAGAACAATAAAATACTCGTGACTATGTGTGAAAAAAAATTTCAACGTCGTAATGACAAGGTTTCGAAATCGTTGGCGTTAATACTATACAAATCGACTGTTTGTTACAGAGGTTTCCTTCTATTTTTCCATCGAGGCAGAAGGAGAATGGCCGCGGCTTTGTAGTTCCGGTGTAAAAATATTTAGCTCGATTGCGCAAAAGTGTCTTAACGCATTCCAACAATCAATTACATTTTTTCCTGCACCGAAACTTTATATACTGACTATTGTTAAATGCTAATCTCATGTAAAAGCAAGCACACGAACAATTAAAAACATTGATTAATTATATCTAAAAGCATACAATTAAAGGAAAGCAGTCGCGCGGCTGTAAGTGACGACGTACTACACAGGCAAATGCAAAACGCATAGGCTGGGCAAAAAACGAAGGGATTTTTGGATCACTCACTCTGTCCGGACTCACCGTCCTCTCGTTGCTCCGCCGCTCGGTCGCGGCCGCCTGCGAGGATGGCATCGCCGCGCGCTTCTCTCGAGCAGCCTCGACCTCCTCGTGCAGAGTCCGGCCTCCCGGCCTCTCCCGCCACTCCCGCCTCACGCCACCTCCGAAGTGAGCACTGCGCCGCTCGACTGCACCGGAGCCATCCTACGCCCCCGCCAACTTCTGCAACCAAAAACCATTGGATGTTAGCACTGAAAATCCTTCCGTAAGAAATTAGTATTATACGAATATAGCTAAACATGCAGAGAAAACCAGAGAAATTTTTGTTCTTTCCAGCAGTAGCGTTTTGATACTTGATGTTACATATATAATTATTTGAAGATTGTACGAAGTGATAACAAAATATTTGTTCGCAGTTTGCAAGTATATTTATAAGCTTGATGTTTCTTATACATTATCGATTGAATAAAACATGTAGTTCTTTAACATTGATAACAATATATGTATAATTTGCGCTAGAGCATAGTCATGTCTTCGATGAATAACAATGACTGCGTACACGAATAAAAGTTTTCAAGCTTCTTAATGAAACTGCACTTAGAATTCATAATATGATGAATTGAATTACAAAGTTTACAAAATAATCTCTTTTAAGATTAGATTATATTTATAAATGCGATCATATATTTTAAGTATTTGAATTTTTAATTGAAATGTCACTCCAAGATCAGATTTATAATTCAAAATATTTATATGACCTTTGTGTAAGCACTCGTAATAAAAATACGCACTCGGGAATGAGACATAAATGAACCAGTATAATATATATGTAAATAAAGTAGTTAAATAATGAGCTTAAAATTTTATTATCTTAGTACGCTGGATAGATAAATAAATACAATTTAAAGATCATACTAAAAATGATGAGTGTACATTAAAAATGTTCTTTTTTAAACAGATTTTTACTGTAATGCTTCCATGCACATGAGTATTTGATGAAAACTGATACGTTTCATTATTCAAAGAAAAAAGTCTGCTTTGGATCGAGTTTCCTTTCAGTTAAAGTGATGCTTCTTGCGTGTTTAAAATTAATATTCATTTGCCATCATTATAATGCAAAAGCGTTGTTCATAAAACTGAAGCTCCATAATTTACATCTCACAACATTTTTATTCTCCGCCGCTTTATAATCCATCCGTAAAAAATGACTAGTGGCTTTACGCAACAAAATTGTCTTTTATTGTTATTTTAAGTCACACGCGAGAGAAACACATTAAGAAAAGTAATTATCGGATTTTAAAATGTGTGTTCTTGCTCTGCTGCAAGAGCACAATATTTTCGGGGCTCTTTTACGCACTTTCAGTTCGTCTCATTAGTCAGCCAAAAGATTTTGAGTCATCGTCGATTCAAGAAAGGCATTTACTATCACTCAAATCGCCGACTATTACAAATTTCAAAATTATTTCGCGCGTTTCTTTACAAAACGTCCCAATTTCAACACCGGCAATAGAAAGTTGCCAGTTTGTTTATGTTTCGAATGCTAATAAACTTTTTATGTAATTTTGGAGGCGTATCACTTTTTGCAAATTTCTTGCAGACGTTTAACTGTTTAATAACTTACAAAATTGAGGTATAAAATTATAATTTGAAGTTTAAGCAAGAATATTTAAAATCCAAACGACTTTATGATAGTATATTACGATCTTCTGTACATGTAGTATTTTCTTTTTCTGCGCGTTATTTTTTAAAAAAATTATTTCAATAGTTGATTCCAGAGCATTTCAAACGAGAATTACTTATATGTGTCTATTAAATACATGATCACTGTTAAATATCTGCTTTTATCCAATTCACAAGTAAGTTTTATGTACTTTCTAGAATAAACTTCTTATTTTACTCTAGATTTAGATAAAGTATTATAATTAAGTTTATATTTTAATTCTAAACCTCATATGTTTAAATGGGATATTCTGTAGAAATGCCGATTTTCGTTTCAAGTTAACACAATTGTGTGAGAACAAATTGACGTGAGGTGAGATGAGGTGAGGAGTAAATAATAGTTCAAAAAGATTTGTGGTGAAATGCCTTTATAATTCAACAAGTATTTTTACAAAGATAGTTGCGCTTGCTCTTGCGTGAGCAAAGTTTTCGGCCCGGTTTCCCTACTTTTCATGGCAGGACAGCGAGAGAAGGAATTTTCCTACGGCTAATGTTCTAGCAGCAAGCCCTCGCGATTTCCCCTCGATCCCCTGTCTGATGGCCGAGCAGCCATAGACCTATCAAAATGTCTATGTTGCGGGCAGCCTACGATGCTATAGAGCACACCCAACATGCCTATGTATCGGGCCCAAAAAATCACGGAGAGAGTACACATACTCCCTCGAACCGAGGGTGGCACTAAACGGGGAGGGCGTATCACAACCTCGCCGAAACAGGGGATTGCTCTTCTGGTCACTGTATTCCGCCAGGATACCGTTTTACTTCTTTCCCCCGCTCGCCCGGCACGTCTCCGATCGCGTACCCGAATCGCTCGCAATTTACCCTCCGATCGGGCCGGACCGACAAATCAACTAAAACTAAAGCTGTACTGTACAAAACAATCGCCCTTTTATAGGACAAGCCACGCCCCTCATTGTGGCTTTCGCGCGCAAATTAACAGAGGGCTACCTTTTAGAAAATCGCAAACAATTGAAGCGCGCTGGCACTTCTCGGAAGTCAATACATGAATTGCATATTTTTAACGCTCACCACGTTGGAGACTGTCAATGCGGGCATACGGTCGTCGGGGTAGATTGCGTTCCTCTACAACAATATTTGTATTTATTTTGGAAATTTCACTCATTCGAACTATCAATCATAAATTCATAAGTACATTGAGTGCAACGATTTAATAAGCAACATTTTAACGATCGATTTCAGGTCCGCGCCTTTTTCTCCTGAATTTTTTCATACGAGTAATTTCTCAAGTCTTTTTTATTGTCTCCAACGATCAACTGGAGAATTATACGGCCGAGTTGTAACACATACCCGTATTCATCATGTACATTGTCATCGCTGAGGCATCTAGATCCAAACGAGCGCTCAAGAGTATATGTGTATGCAAAAACACAATAAGCGCTCTCCATTGGAGGCACGAGCGTCGGGTGTTTGCGGCCCGTCGATCGCCGCGGGCTCGGTGATTGCAGGCCTCGGACAAGAGTGAAAATCTGGCATTATGAATGCGCGGGGCTTCGCTTAATGACGCGCGACAGGCCCGGCACACAAACGCGCCTCTGTTACGTCCCACTGACATGGATCGACGCGAGGCTTCTGGCCGCCGATCGGTGCTGCGGCGATAACGAGCGGCGCTTTCCTCGGCCGACCGGGTTTTTGATCGGATCTCGGATTTCGGGTGAAACTTTTTGACGGTGGGTATCGAGGAACTGTTCTGCCCGGTGAAAAAATTGATTTGAAAAGTGATCGAAGTCGTAAGGCGCATCGCGTGAAAGTCGGTGCGTAACGATGTAGCGCATTGACAATACCGATTTAAAAGCAAGGGTTTATTTGCGCGATGGGTCGTAAATTACATTTGAGGTTCACTTGATCGCTTTCAATTTTGAGTTGGATTTACAAATTTCCACTTTCGTTCTCCGCTTCTTTTTATTTTTGGTACCCTACGATCAATTTATGTACGAGATACAAAATGTGAAATTCACTGCTGACATTGCTATAAGTGTGACGAACGAATTATATGCAACGTAAAAAATCTCAAAAAGATATAAAAATAAATGGTGCTGCTTGAAAGCATAGAAATCATGAAAGTATAATGATAAGAGTCACTAGTTGATCGTTAACTAGATTTCCTATTGTAACAATATTGGACGGTCTTCGGGTTACAAGCCCGGAACTACAAGCGGAACTAACGATTACATTTAAGATACTATATTTATATTACAGAACACTGCGAAACAATCTGGACTATTTCTTAGTAATCTGATAACATGACGAAGTATAAGAGTAATTTTTACAACAGTTTCGATCGATCGGATTGAAATAGTCGAAGCCAATTCAATTACGCCTTTATCTTATCAAACAACGAAGCGATTTTCCAATTTCTCCTCTCGAAGCACGTACTTCCTACTAGAAATCGAAATTGCATTACGAAAGCAGGATTTTGCAGAGGTGGCGCGTATATTGTCCTATCGACCAATGGCTACAAGAATCCTTTCCCTGCGGCATCTACGTTCCCCGCATTCGGATGAATCGACGCAGCGCTAAGCAAACCCGAAAAGCCAGCGGCTCGGCCAGCGGCTCGGCCAGTGCCTCAGCCAGCGCCTCGGCCAGCGCTTCCCGATCGGCGGGCAATAAAGAGCAATTTGTTGGGCGAGCTAGATAAATCTGCAGCGAGGGCTTGTGCAGCCGGGCTGTGTGTGCGTAATAACCGGCAGGATAATGATCTAGGGATTTCGGGATAATAACTCGAGGCGGGGGGAGAGATCGGCAGTCGCGGGACCGGTCTCCGATCGCCCGAGCGCATCGAATCTTGGATTTATCGAGCCTGATCCCTCTCCCACCCACACCGGGGCTGGGCCTCTCTTTTCTCCGGCGGGCTTTTTCCGCGCGCGAGATCGCACACGTCGCTCGCGCGCGCGCTTAAGCGCCCGAGGAATCCCGCGCGCTTGAAATTCGCGACGGACGAGTGTGTTTGGCCAAGCCGAGGGTGCAACTCCACCTCGCGGGCTTTTGTTTTGAGAGCCGCGCGCGATGAGAGCTCGGGCCCTCGCCTTGCCTTTTCCCCAAGTAATGACCGCGCCGAGGTGGTACTCGGCCGGTATGGCCTCGCTTCCACCTGGTCCTTTTGCCGTCGCCGTTAAATTTTATAGACGGTATTGTGCCGCTAATGGATTCGAGTCGCGCCGAGCTTGCGGAATTTCATTAATATCGACTGCCCTGGTCAACGCTCGAATGGCCTTACCGCTCGCGGCCCTTGCCTTGATATTTAAATTTTCTCTTCGTTTTATGCCCCGTCTTTTCCCTGTGTCACCGACAAGACTTTGCGCAATTTCACTTCATTTTAGTAAATTGTTTAATTACCAGACAAAAAGCCGAGATACTAAAATAAGCAATTCCAAGGGGGCCCGCGTGATTATAACGTAATGTTTAATTTTACAAGCTATTAAAAATTATGATTTTTCTTAATTACGCGTGATTACTCAATTTTTAAATAGTCCGATTCTCTGAGCTTTTCAAAACCTACTTAAGCTAATTAATGTTTAACAAGCGCAACGTTAACTTTTGATAATTTTTCTCAAAGTCTGCATAAGTTACGTATGCGGGATCAGCGGGATACTTTTTCTGTCAATTTGTAAATATAAAAAATATAACATTATAACGTTACGATTCATAACGTAGGATAATGTTTGACTGAATCATTCGATAATAAAGCCCAATTACTCTTTTGTTTTCATTCTAATAACGCCAAGATAAAACTTTATTTGCACTTTATTGTTGACATATTATGTTAATCGAATACTTTTCCCCGATGATAATAGCGATTGAGATGGCTTACCAAAGAAGCACCGATATAAAAGATTTAATCTGCCGAAGTTGAAATTTCTTCGATATTATCACTTTTGCGCGAATTGGCCGGCTTATTCGGTAAGCTTCATTTTACGACATTCAAATGATAAAAAAACCTATCAGGGAGAAAGAGATAGGCGAGGCGGGCGGCCGCGGCCCAGAGGGAGAGAGGAGACGCGTGATTCCCGCGGGCAGAGGCACGGGAGGTACATAAAGCAACTCGGTCCCGGCGTTTTACGTAACACAACCCATTATTTCGCTGTAATAACGCTCACGAAAAGCTCATTTTCGAGGGGCTTCGCGCATTACTCACTCGGCTCCCCGCAATTACGCGCAATTCGCGATGAAAATTTGGGGGTGATAACTCGCGCTTGGGGAATCGGGCGCGTTCGGCGATAGGGCCTCGTACCGAGCCGCGCACTGCACGTACGCGGGCTTTACTTTGCTCGCTGGCGGCCCCGTGCGCGCGTGCCCTTTTATCTCGAGCTCGTCCTTCAATTAGGCGCGCGTCCTGTACGTGCTCTCCTTCCGAGGTGGCCTCTTCCCCCCGCGGGCGAAGGGGCGCGCGGACAGGGCGGGCGAGCGGCCGGGCCGTTAGAATCATATCGACGCCCCTGCGGCACGTACAGTTATCCCCGAGGTTCTCCCCGGGAGTATCGCGGCCGGCCGCCGAATCCCGGGCGTTTATTCGGCCGCTGACGCGATAAAGCGGACATTGTTCGCCGAAGTGCCTCGTAACTCCCTCGCGCTTTCTTCCTAATATCGTAAAGAATTCGTGCGGGTTTACTGCCTCGGACGTATTGGCCCGGCGAGTGTAAGGCCCCTTTCGGAAGCGTAAGGAACGAGCTTGTTTGCCCGGCCGCGGCGCGCACTATCTCACCGGCGCGGCGAGGCGCCGCCGCCTCCGCGGCCCATGTTCTTTTCAGATCTATAGGCTCGGCTGAGTGGCGCTCGTTCGTTAGGATCTCGCCATCCGCGAATTTCCATAAGTAAAAAGCCCGCGCACGGCAACTCGCGTGGAAGCTGCGGTTCTGCCGGCGCGCCAAGGATCGCTGTATATCCCCGCCTCTCTTTCTTATTCTTATCCCCCTTGTCTGGGCCCTGCGCTGTGCATTATACACACAGCAGCCCGACTAGACGTATAATCAAGGGAGGCGGAGAGATCCGCCGACCGATCGAACGAATCGCGCCTTTCTTTGCATTGACACGATGATTATAAAACACTGGGTTTTGTATTCGAGGGTATCCGCGCCCCCGATTGTTGCGGGGAGCTTGCTAATTACGCGTCCTTATCTTTATCGATTTGTCGATTTCGATTTGTCCAACTAATCCCAGTAAAACTTTTTCTAAGCACAAATCGGCCAATTGCGCCCGAAACGCGCTATTACGGTGACGCGTCTATCCCTCGTGCAGTTGGTTAAGGCGCAAAGAAATAATAATAGCCAAAATAGAGTACAACGGCGAACCTCGCGTGCCGATCGTAGATTCGATTTAATTTTAAGCCGGGGTATAATCCAGACAAATGACCCGAGCTGCGCTTGCGCCTCGCCGATTCGAAAGCCAACTTCATCCCAATTCATCGCCGCGCGCACATTTGCTCTGTCGAAAGCCTCTAAAATTCGTTCCACGGGTGCGTTTTGTCCCGGCCGTACAAAGCCCCACAGGGAGAACGTATGTGTATACGAGCAACCGCGGCCGCAATACTGCCCACCGCGCGAAATTTCACTCCTAAACGGGCCAACGACATCCGCACCAAATTTCACTGGCGCACTTATATCCCTCGTATGTTATGTGCACCGAGAAGGAGATTGCACGTAACGCTGGTCAAATAAAGAGATCCTTCGAGAGTGATCTGCCTTCATAAATCTTTAATGTGCCTGACAATTAAGTGACGCAGTGCTCTCTAAAGTTGAGCGAATCATAAGTAAATCACCGATTCAAGCAACTGTTATAAATACGGACTGGACTATCTGTGAATATCTACCGTACATCAGCGAACGTGGCTGAAAAACAGTTAAAGCTCCTAATCGTATGGGAAAATAAGTGAATATCATTAAAAAGTCGCAAACAGTACATTGTGTAAGTGTGCACTCGTTTAAATCGTATTCACTTATCGCTGATTCAGTTTTAGTGACTAATGAGAATATCGGAAGATGCATATTAAATTAATAGCCGAGATGAAAACGCCTTGGTATAAATTCCAGGTACTCGAACGAGGAACTCGAACAGTCCGCGTCCTCTTGACGTTTATCGCTTCATCAGGAAACGGTAAAGCAAAATGAATTTTCTTTGTGCGTAATTCCGCAATTAATTTAGTAGACCAGGAGGTTTGGGGGCCGATTCCCCGGGGATAACAGTAAACGCGCGCTAGTAAATTAGAAGGCGAAAAAAGAGCAAGAGCTGTAGAGAATATCGCGTTTTATTGACTCATTAAGCCGCGTATAAAGCTCATCGTAAATCTGAGCTCAATTTTTCGGTAGGAGACTTTTTTTATGTAATTCGACAAATACAACATTGCACGTACATTGCGTAGCGAGGCTTTGTGCTCGGCGCTAGGATCAACTTGTAATTACGACATCCGATATTTTAATGTGCAATCTATATCTACAGTGTCAAAGCGAATAAATGCTCGTTTAAAAACGCGCAACGTGAATTGCTTGCGCGGGAGGTAGGTAAGCCGCGGCGACCAAGTGCGGCCATTAAAAATAAAATGTCTGCACCACTTAAAAAGATTGGTTGTATTCCCCGTGCGTAAAAGGCTTTAATTTGATACTGTTAGCGGGAAAATAGGCTGCTAAAACCTTCGGCACTCTGCAGGCACTGGGGTTAGCGATTTCGCTGTTTAAAAATACGCGCGCGCGGCCCGGCCTCCTTAACATTTGCATTTTAAAGCGAGGCGCAGTTGTAAAAATCCGAACTCGCCGCGTTGCGAATACGTTCGTATATTGGCCGTAATTGACAAATTAGGCTACGCTATTATTGAACAATATGTATCGAACTCCGTTACCGCATTCCTCATCCCATTCACTTCACGGTTAATGCAACAAATGCCCGAATAAGCGTTACATATATGCACTAGTTAATACAAACGACAGGTTGATTGCGGACTCTGTCATCTCGCGACGCTGTATATCGGAAGTTGTACAGCATTATTCTCTCTAGCTACAATGCATGTAACGCGTATACCAATCGCTTGGCCGATCGACGAGTACAGGCAGAGTAATCAATAAACATCAGCTACGGGGAATCGCTTCTCCCACAAGAGGCCGCGCGTAACTTGTTATAGCTCGGCGCGGGAGCTGTGTAGCTCTGAGGCGAAGGTCGCTAAAAACGATGCGCCGCGCCGGTTTAATGCAGCCGAGCGTCGCGCCATTGCCCCTCCGTTCCCATAACGCCCCGTAATAACCAGTGTCGGCGTGGGCTCGAGCGAGTACGATTGTGCAGGTGTCGCGCGACCCGTCCCCCTTGTCCCCCCCTTCCTTCTCGCGAGGGACCGGCGCGCCGGCGACAAAAACATCAACAACCTCGGCGACGAAAAACAACGGAGCAGAGCCCGCGGGGAGGGAAAAAAAGACGGCGGAGGAGACTCGCGGAGGCGGCAGCTAGGGCGCCGGCATCGGAAGCCACCCGCGGAAAAACCGCGAGACGTTATAATGCGTCTCGGGTTTCGCCGGCGCGCTAACTGTTGTTCCAGCCGCGCGCCGGTGGAGTAACGTTATACACGCGGCTTGATTGCCGCGTTAATGAATAAATGCAAGAGAGAACCGCCGCCGGTGTGTAAGCGGGCGCCGCGGGGGAGGGAGTTACCGCGTTACGCCACCGTGTATACGCGACGTCTGCATCCTCGCGTCGCCAAGTTTTTCCGAGGTGCAAGACGCGGTCGGGGGAATTCGGAGCGGACCCCAGGCTGATGCGCTCGGCGCGCCGCTCCTAGTCCGTTTAATATCTCCACCGTTCTACTTAGTCTGCGCGTGTGTACAATAATGCTTCAAATGGTTTGTCGCGTGATTACGCACGTTTGAGCGATAGCGGATCTTTTAATCCACTTTTAATGCGCAGACAGGTCTTAATTTGTAGAAAAATCTCACGTAGAGGATTAAAAAGTGGAGCGCGGCATCTTGCGCCGCCAACGATATCTAATCAAACTCACCGATGAAAGTTGCAATGCTCACAATATTGACCGGCTAGACAATTTCCTCGACTGACAAAACAAGAATAATGACAACCATACTATCGTAAAAGCTACAACGCGTTTCGAATCAAATTACTGCGCAAGATTGGAATGTAACATAATTCGTTGCATTGCAATACCCTTTTCTTAATGCATTAACAATTGAATCTTGTTATCATTGTTGTTTCATTTCTCGTCGTACCTATCAATCACTCGTTACCTCCAAACAAAGCTTATATACTTGTATAATATTTATTAAGGATATAATATACTCTGTAAAAAGGGATTAGTGGAAAATTGGCTCGTGCAATCATAGTTTTTCAGTTTTTCAATGTACACTCTTTGTACATGGTATAATTCTATACACAGTTCAATTGTTATTTGTAATAAAATATTCCACAATATCAATTAAAAAAGAGATAACAGCGTTTACGACTCATTATAGCTTCACAGATGGATTAAACGTCTACTTACCAATGTTATCTGTTTAATGCTAGCGAAGGATACTCACTATTTGACAAAAGCCTAATTGTAACTCTGCGAATTAGTCTCTACAGTAACTGGAAATTCCTCAAGTCTCACAAAATGGTTTTTCGAGTGTAAAGAGTCGGCAAGGCGCGCAGCAGCAGTGTCAAGAGCCTCGCACCAAACGCCCCCTATACGAAGGCAATCACCCACGCGAGGGCAATAGAGAAGACTGGCGGCTCTCGCGGCCGAGTGCGGCGCCTCGCGGGCTTCCCCGAAAGCGCACACTCGCTAGCGAATGACTGTTATTCCGCGCCTCCGACCTAGCGGGCGCGGGGAGCCTTAGCCGGAATCGATTTGTTCCCTTCGACCGAACCGATTACCTTGCGTGATAGTTCCACCGGGCTGTTAGCAAGCGGCGCGAGATCGCGCGCTCCCGGCTATGGGAAAAGGGCTCGCAACCCTCTCCCCCGGCTTCCCCGAATATTAACACGACGCGGACTCCAAATCGATGGAGATAGTCGCGATACGGGCGGCTAAGTGTCGCAGTTGCAGTGGTAAAGTGAAATGTACCTCGAAATACACGGCGCTTAGACGCCGGCGGTGACGGTCACATCGGCCCAGACAGCGCGCTTCATACTGACTACAAATCGATGCACAATGGAATCGAGACCGTAGAAGATAACCGATGAGTAAGCTAGAGATAACCGGCTCGATTTTTATTTTGGAAAATCTATGTAGCCTATAGCATTAGTCGCGATAACGATGGAATTATTCTCGTCGTCACAGACTGCTTATAATATGTACACGAGTGAGTATTACGGTTCAATTCAGTGTATAATCGACCTCGCTAACCTAGTTGGAAAAGAAGTTTCTTGAGAACATAGACATTCTAGAATTTGCGCTTTTTCGAGCGGTAAAACAAACTCGAATTAAAGTAACTTCTTCGACTAGCATCCTTCAAAATGAGAAACCGAGCGCAGATATTACCGCGGATCAAAGAATATAATCGTACGATCGCGTGACGCCCCACAGCCTGCGACGGGAAGTAAACAAACAGCTGACCGGTTACTCGAACCACCACGTAATCGCATCGGCCCGAGCAAATTTGGACTACAGCCATGTGTATTACACGAGCGATCGGATCGACTTGCGTTGAATATTTCAGCAGCGTCGTGCTGAGGAATTCGGTATCTCCGCCCATCGACTAACGGAGAAAAAAGCGGCGCTGTCGTATCGCAGGGATCGGGATATATGGAATAGGAGTGGCTGGGCCGACTGAAAGAAAAAAATTTGGAATTCGCGTTGGCACGCGCGAGCGAGCCGAGGTAACAGTACCGCGAGGGACTGGGAGCGCGACGCCCGGGATACGCGCCGAATGTCAATATGTGGATTTAACGGTATCGCCCGGGAGCCTTATCTCGCCGGGACCCGTCTGCTTTTTGTTTGCCGGCCACGGGAAAGGCAGACGCGCGGGTGGCTAGATCAGCGGCTGCGACTCTTACAGCAGGTGTGCAGGGACACGTTTCAGCTACATTCGCCGTCCGACGGCTGTCACTTACCGAATTCCGAGCCCAATTCGCACAATGCTCCTGCATTCTGTTGCGGTTGTACATATAAGCCGACGGAAAGGTTTTTTCACTCTCGCGTTCTGGCCCAGTTAAACCATTAACTCCCTTGAAAAGCGACGCTCGCGCAAACCGAACTCCCGGCGGCCCAGATATTCGTAGCGCCGCGGGGTGTCGTCGTAACGCCGGGCCGAGAGCGAGCCCGAGAGTTGCACGGATAAAGACATCGCGTCACCTCGCGCAAACCGGCGTTACTAAAAAAGGCGGGAAATGGGTCGCTTTTTGCATGCCCAGTATTTCTGGAAATGAGCTCCTTCCTTGTATTTTCTTTACGCAAGAACGAGCCTTGTTATGCATCTAGTGTGGATAGCCGGACGGTAGTTAAAACTTTCAGCTTTCAGCAGTTATTAAAGGTATAACTTCGAGTTATAGAGTTACAAAAGCATCTCATATTCTTCGCAAACTCCTATCCTAGGACCGCCTAGGACCGAAACCTCGTTTCTCCCAACATAACTAAACTTTTGTTGTCGAATTATTTTTCTATACAAATCATAGTAAATACTGTGTACATTTTTTTATAATTCCCTGATAGGAACGACTTGTGAATTTTTTTTTTAATTTTATTCCAGTAAGGTGATATTTAAAAATGAATTTTGATTACAATATTTTACTAATTCTTTTTCGCAGTTTTCAATCAAATTTTTGTATGATATCGATAATAATTGTATGTACGATTTAATAGTACATAGAAAAATAATTGCGTGCAATATATAGATGTATAAATATATTTAATAACTATTATATGCTCGATTGTACATATATGAATCATATTTACAGAAAATTATTATCAGAACTGTTCATCAAAGCACCTGGTACATAACCTCGTATATAACACAAATTTTTAACCTACTTTTACAATTTATCGTGAATTATAAGAGTAAATTTAGTTTCAGTATAATATTAAATATAACATACCTTCCTACTAATAAGTTGTCTTAAATATGAGTACAAAGCGTCAGGGTTACTTTTTGAACGTCAGTAGCTCACCTGAAACAAAAGAAAGTTATGTTATAAATTATTATCTAAATAATTTGAATTGTATATTTTACCTTTAATTTATTTTTTTTATTAGAGATTTATTATCTCTCAACTATAATTTTGTAATATTTCAGTTATGAGTGTCAATTTTGTTTTGTGTTAATTTATAGGGAATATGAATAGATTACATATATTACAAATAGAAATACAAATCTATTATAAATAGAAAAATTTTACATGTTAAAGTTAATGTATACTCATTCTGTCCAAAAATGTCGGGCAGAATGCTACCTTTTGAATCCTATCAGATCATTTCATATGAAACATAAAATCATGAAAATGATATTTGCCTCATGGGCTTTGTCATGAGATGCCTGCGAATTTTTCCTTTATAAAGAGATATGATATTACTTTAGATTGATTTTTAAACCTTATAAATATTTTTTACTTATACTTATAAAATATATTGTCTCTATTAATACAAACACATCTATATGTTCCAAATTTTTAAGAGTTCTTTACCAATATCTTAGCGAATTAGTGTTTATGCTTTATACAAGAAATATAGTCGAAAATTTGCAAAAAGCCTTTTGACGAGGTAGTTCATTTAAACCATAATGTAAGTAATAATAAAAATACAACAGTAAAAAAGATATTGTGAAACTGGTTTATGTAATTTAAAAAATAACGTATGGTATCTCATGTAATAGGCAGTTTTGTAACCATTGATGCATTTTTCTCTTTGTATTCCAATTTAATGAATATCGATAAGATTGTTATGCTTGTTTCTAAATCTCTAAATAATATATTAATTAATCGTCAATTTTAAAATCTTCACACTTAAAAAATATTTCTTTTAATATTAATATTTATTCAATTAATTATTTATTACACAATAAATACAGAAACAAAATCGTAATAGTTACATAATTATTTTTATTACATAATTGTGAATATTAATTATATATCATTAATTGAAAAAGTGCATGTTCATCATTCAAAATTATTCAGATTTTAAAATCAAATAGCGTATTGAGTATTGCCTGTAATAAAAAGACGAATATTTCTTTTATTCTGCTAAAAAATAAATCGAAAACTTTAACAAATTAAATATTCTATCACTATAGGACGAAAATATTTGACGGATCATTTTCACATACTGTTTCAATTATCTTATTTGATATCAAATGATGTTTCCATTAATACTTTCGTATTTTTTTTTAAAGGAGTTTGCTTTACATCAATATATTTTCCAAAGCGAATATCAGATGAAGTTTCACCATTCAAAGCTTTTTGAATAAAAGGTAAGTAGTATGTAACATTTGAGTAAATGCTAGCCTTGTACGTTTCGTCGCAATTTGGGGAAGTAGCAGATAAAATTCCTACTAAGCGACCATTATGAATAAGTGGACCGCCGTCATCTCCCTATGAACATACATTTTTAATCATTAAATATAATATTTTATATATAATAAAACAAATAGTTGAATATAATACATAAATAAAATAAACAATAAACGATAATTTAAATATTACAAAATATGCTAGATTTGAATTGAAATACTACAGAAACTGTATAATATGTTTATGAATAGTAAAAAAACTTACATCACAAACACCTTCTGGTTTATTAGAATGATATTGTTTCACTTGGGCACATATGTGACCGACTTGAATAATATTTGTGGAATACATCAGTTGGCACCAACTATTAGGAATTATACGAGTTTCAGCATATTTCAATTTCATACAATTTCGACAAATCACAGATGAGCCTTTTTGTTCAGCTATATCATTTAATCCAAAACCAGAAACAGTGGAGATATCTTTGTCTTCGAGTATCAGAATATTAGATTGTTCAGGTAGTTGTACTTCACTTACTGCTTTATTTTCATTAATATATAGTGGTTTTTTCAACTGAGCAAAGTTAAAAAAATGATTTAAAGTTTCTCATATAACACGCATTAGCTAAAAATATTATTTTGTAAAATTGAATTAAATGTACATTACAAAAAATATTATCGTTTTTATTAAGTAAGTACATTGCGCAATTCTATAAAAATTATAATGCATTATTATTTCTACATAATTACATAAAATTAATCTAGAAATAAATACCTTTAAGACAGCAATATCTGCTTGTGCAAAATCTAGAGAATTTTTTTCAATATTATTATTCAGCTTAAAATCGGCAGGAATATATATTTCTTCAACTTCTGATTCTTTCTTTTTGTTCTCTTGAATATCAATAACTCCAGAAAGAATTGTAAATTCAAAGTTTAAAAATTTCCCATTTGTATCCATGACACAATGAGCTGCAGTAATAACATATTGTGGATTAACTATTGCACCACCGCAGATATGTATTTTGTTGGTTCGCAGTGAAACTTGATATGGGATTTGTCCTGGAAGGGCTGAAAATCCACCAATGATTCCAGCAACAAGTCCTAATGAAATTATTATTAGTATAAAACAAAATTTCGGTTTCTTCAAAATTAATTTAAATAAATATAACAGATTACTTACTACTTTGAAAACAAAGAAAGATATTAAGAAAAAAGTATATCGCTTTGAAATACATATTTTTTAAATTTCTAATTTTTTAAAACGTGTTTCTATGACAATCAAAGAAGATCTGGAACACCTCAGTAATAATTCATACTGTACATATAGTCTTTGTCCAAAGGTCTACAGATAATGAAAGAATTATTGTCATCAAGCAACTATTAATTTGGTAACATCGCTACACATATTTGCACTACATGGTAAATAATTTATTCAGTCTTAAAAGTACGTACGCAATTATTCAATTAAATAACTTTCGAATAACATAATTTTTAGTACATAATTATAAATATATTCTTAATTGAATTGTATCAATATACTTTGATGATTTCACTTTTTCTAGCATTATTTAAAATCACTGTTTGTTTTGCATTTTTAAATAATTTTCTTTGAACTAACAAATGAGAATTAGATAAAACTAGTAGATACTTGAAATATTACGATTTTCAATACTTTTTAAATATTTTTTATATTTTATTTAATATTTCCTAACTTTGTATATAGAAATTTTATTTTTATGTACAAACAATATAAATACCATATAGTTTTAATTATGTTATAAGGTTTTCTTTAAATAAAGTTTTATTAATAATAATTATTATTAATTATTAAACAATAATTTTACCTATACATACAATAAAATTAAATCCTAAGCTAATGTAAAATACTGTTCAAGTTTTAAGTATAATTACGGTACTGTTAATAAAATTTATAAAACAAATTTAATTTTTAGCATGAATGAACATTTATTTATTCTTTTATTATTTTGGCATATAATTGAAAATGTGTACAGGTATCATAATATTTTTTTCATAGCTGAAATAGTACAATATATGCTTTAAGTTTTTTTAGTTTAATTAATACTAATCAATGTATAAATATTATTTAAATAAATAGGTAAGTAGAGAAATAATGTTTATTTATAAATTATTATGCAATATAATTATAATTTTCTTATGGATAATATTCTAGGGTGTTCTGAAATAATATTTTATTATACAATAATAGACCTTTCCCATTGTTAACATAGAATGGAATATTTTAAAATTATTCAAATAATTTCCTTTTTTATATTAATTTTGATAATTTAATTGAACTGTATTGAAAAAATCTTGAAATATCTTTGAAATAAAAAGTTGTAATAACAACTATCTTATAATTTTGCAACTAAAATTAATTTATCTATTTGTATATAACTGCAAATTTTACCCGATTTTATTCAAGAGAATAGATATCTACTGGCGCTCTATTCGATCCTCCTACATTAGATCTTAGCCGACGTTTAGCATTACGAATATTACGTGAATCATCGTCATGCATAGCCTTTCGAACGAAAGATAAATAATACGCAATATTTGTATAAATACCGGCCGTAGATTGTTCAACACAATTCAAAGGTATATTAGATAATACGCCAATTATTGTTCTGTCATTTATAACAAGTGGGCTGCCAATATCTCCCTGAAAAAATTACAAATTATGCATGTAAGATAATAACAATAAAAGGGACTTTTTATATTTTATCGAAGATAACCACAAAAATACATGAATTTAAGTTATATTTTTGTATCGAACTAACATAGAGATTATAATAATACGTTAAATTTCTTGAAATTAAAAATTAACTTACCTTGCAAACACCTTCAGGTTTAGCTGTATCGCGTTGTTTCACTTGAGCACAAATATGATTCGGACGTATAGTATTCGCATACATCAATTGACACCAACTGTTAGGAATTACATTCGTTTCGGCGTATTTTAATTTTCGACAATCTGTACAAAACATTGAACGGGGTGTCTTGACTGTTTTAAGCTTCTCGATATCGTTTAAACCATAACCAGATACGACAGCCAATTCATTTTCGAATAATGCTGTAGCATCAGATGGATTAGGTAAAGATATTTGGGCGAGTACCCGACTATTGCCTAATCCAAATCCTCTGTTTGTCTAAAGAATGTATTGTACAAATGTTAAGAAATTTTAAATTTGACGAAAACAATTGTGAACTAAAATTCACTAATTTTTTGTGCACTAAATCCTATACCTTCATCACAGCGATGTCCCATTTCAGGTTATCTTTACCATGTTTTATAATGTAACTATTTGGTTCAAATTGAATAGGAACGTATATTGTGGTAACACCTATAAACACTGCATCAGGATTTTTATCTTCAAAATTCGTGACTCCGCCAACCACAACATATTCTAAAAACATGAACTCCAATTCATCATTAATGAAACAGTGGGCAGACGTAAGTACATGTCGATCGTTAATAATTGCACCGCCGCAAAGATGAATTCCGTCGACCTGAACTGAGACCTGATACTTGAACTGATTAGGAAGAGAATTTTGTCCTCCTACGATTCCCTCAACTAATCCTACCAAAATTATTAAAGCACTAAATTCACATTTGAAAATGAAGTATTCACGATACTTAATCGATTAATCGGGAAGTGGCTTACCAAAATTTACATTGAGAATAATTAAGAAACTAATCAAAGACAATATGAAATTAAAACGTTCCATGCTTAATTTCTCGAAAAATAAGGATTACTTTCAAATTCACAATAAGTAAAGAAAAGTCTTCGTTATATAGTTTTTGATATGAATAATTACATTTGTTAATGTTTTACTTTTAAAGCTGAACACCTGCGTTAATCTTTGAGTCACACGTGTATATCTAATAATAGTGATACATTATGTTTTATCTAATATTTGAAGTAAGAAACATTAAAATCGAGTAATTAAAATTTCAAAAGAGATACGCTTTTTATTCTTCGGTTCTGTAATCAAAGTTTAGCTCGTTTCTGTCCATAGGCAAAGTATAGAATCAATTTATCGCGGAATCGATAAAGCATTGCGCAAACTGCAGAATCGATACGCACCCACTTAATGCTTATCTCGCGATCGAGAGGTACGCGGGCGCTAAGAGCCTGCGGTTATCTATTCTTCTTCGCCACCCGGTCATTTTCCTTAATCATATCTGCGGCAAACTGAATTCCCCTTTTACTCAAGTCCCTTATCCTAGAGCGTACACAAATGTGCAATCTGGAATGGGCTTAATAGAATATGAGGGGCACGCGAGGGCTTGGCGATAGAAACGCGCACGCGCACGCGCCCAGAGGAAGAAAGGAGGAGCGTAAACAAGACTAACGAAGGGGACGTTTATCACCCTTTTGCCGGGGCGACGTTTATGGAGTATAAATAACAAACAAAAGGCAGCGCGTGGGTCGGTGAGCTGCTTCCGCGATCCGACTTTTTTGCTCTCCCACTTGTATAATGCGACCCGCTGTGCGCGGCGGCCCAAGTGGGACCTTATCTTTGTCCGGCATCGACCTCGGGAAGGCTCCGCGGGTAATCCGATTACAAAGCCTTATGCCGATTTTCTACTGGCTATGGGCTTTTTCGCGCTGTAGGTTTGAAAGTAAGGCCGCTGGTTCATTTGAAGAATAGGTTGCGTACATTATACTGAGGAATAGAAAAAAAACAGAGCAAGTAAACAGTTGCATAACAGCTGCTTGTGCCGCATACACTTTGTAAATGCGATCAAAAGACAAATTCAAAAAAGGAATCAAGTAAATAAGCAAAAAGCCTTCTCGTATATGGACTAGATATAGTTATGTCAAAGGAATCCCTAAGCACAAGCAAGGAGGGAGAAAGCACAACTGAACGGAATGCAGACTGTTACCGATCTAGCCGATACCAGAAGAGAATAGGCGGACGCGGGACCAGGGTTACATCGTTTTACGTCGGCGCGTATACGATCGTTATTGATAATGCGAGCCACCGGCGTTATCGGGACGCGTGACTGGCCCTCGGAACTGGATCGACTGGACTAGTCGCGGTGTTGTTTACCGACCCAGGGGATAATTTATTGGGACCGGATCGTGATCATTAACATTTCGCGCACGCCTCCCACTTATGTCCCTTTAGATACCTGCATTATCGGCTTACTTCCGCAACTTGATTGAATTTTAATTAAATTCAGTAGAATTTTCTTGCCAGGTAATGCAGGACTTCATTGTTATACGCATATATTGAGCAGCAGCTAATGTTCCCCGAATGGAGCCGCCTGATTATAATGGGGCTCGGGACGCACAATTCGACGCCTAGATAAAACGAATTACAAATTAATTATGGCCATCTTTAACGCGTACTTAACATCCGCTTTTGACGTCCGAACGTGCGATTATCAATTTACAGTGCGCATGGAGATCGTTGGGCTGTGCAATCAGCGCGGGTCCGTGTAGTCGTTAGTGGGCCGCGCGGCCCATAAATTGCGTGCGCCAAGCGCAAAAATGCATTATCATTAGATTGGGGATTTTTCGCGGCAGCCGAGTGATTTGTTCGAGCTATCGGGCGTCCGGCCGATAGGCCATCGATAAATCCTCCTCGAAAAGTCCCCGCATACGTAATTAATCGCGCGGGGCCAAAAATGGGCGCGCGCGCGCGCGCGAGACCCGTGACAGGGCGGCCGTGGCGCGGCGCGCGCACGCGAGCGCTACATGCAAACACGCGTCGGCGCGCGCGGGAGGGAGGGGAGTCGCGGTGGCTAGGTCACGGTCAGGGCGATGGCCTCTCCTCCTCCTCTCGGGGAGATGCCTCCAGCAGCGGCGCGACGCGTCGCCGTCGTTGTCGTACCGGTGACTATCCCCCTCCCGCCTCCCTCCCACTATGCCGCGGCCGGTTCGCCGTCTGCAATCTATAGATCTTCCCTCCCCGCCAGTGGAATGCCTCGATTCGCGAGACACGCCGCTCTTTTTCCCCCCGGCTCGTCTATCTAGATTGTTGTGGCCGCGGGCTTTCCTTTGGCTTTCCGGAATTTTATTTCCTGTATTCTTTCGCCTCCCTCAATCAGCGCTGGCGGTTGTATGTTTCGTCGCAGACCTCGCGCTTGTCTAATCTTTATGCCGTTTCGTGGCCATAAAGCTCGCGTGCCGGATATTGTTGTACAAACCTTATCATTTCTTTATACTTATACTACAACTTGATTACGCTACCAGGATACGACATATATTACAGCTGTAGCATCGCAATTCGCAAAGCTGCACCTCGAGCTTTGCATCGAATTTCACCGTCCGAATTTCACCGGCTTCGACGGTATAGAGAGTTAATTAGTTTCTTGTTGGTTAAACCTATATAATAAAATGGGTTTTGAATACCTATAAAATAAACCGTTAAATGTAATAAAAGTCGTTAAATTCTCACCATGACAAGCGTTTGTGTACGTTTGAAATTTGTATCGGATTAGAGATGGAAACTGAAAAACAGATTTAGCATATAAATTCCATTCATAAATTAACTAAAAACTCGTTTAGCTTTCCATTGACATTTTAGGGTCCTTCTCTGTGAATCTTTGGAGTTATATTATAGTTAGCTATAACCATTACGCCAAGGGTCTCTTCGAGAGGTTACGATCGAGACCTAATATGGCGATCGGAGGACCACGGCGAGGACCACGGCTCGCTCCAAGCCTTTGAGCGCCTTCCCCAAATTCTGTGGGAACGCAATGCTCGTAAAGGACTGCCTGGCTGACAGTTACTTTTTATCTCGAGATAGAAGTAATGGCACAGCCGGTCTTCTTATAACGTCCAATCTCGAGCTTAAGCTCGAAAGCAAGAAGCGCTGTACGTACAGTGGACTGGGCTGTCCCGCGGCCAAGACAAAAGAGCCTGTGCGCGCGCCGGCTAAGCGAGCCGACAAAGTCGTAAGATGCGTCGCGGGGCAAAGCTTTCCAGCGCAGCGGCTCTTTGAGGGCCGCCGCTCAGGAGCGGCCAGTCGGTCGAGTGCAGGGCGGAAGGCGCATAGAGCGGAGGCGGATCGGTCACGCTCCTACATCTGATCGTCACGCTTCTTCCCCCGACAGGAGCCAAGGTTCCCGGGGAGCGCCAAATCGGCCCTTCTTCTGGGCCGACTATGCCCGCTCCTCCGAAGCGCCCGGTTCTTCGCGCTATCCGTGTTTTGCAGGTTAGCGCGGAGGAACTATAAGTCCAGCAACCTCGGGTAATGCGCCGGCATAAGAAAAGCCGCTCGGCCTTTCGGTAATTCACTCCTGCTTGATGAATCCTTTGCCACATTGGATTGGAAGGCTGCAATTGTAGGTGACGTAATCGCCACTCGCAAAGCTACGGCAAATGTGAATTCCAATCTTATCGCAGTTGAAATTGCTTGAGTTCGTTTCGTGGCCCCTGCGCTTATAACAGGGGGGCCACTTGCAAAATCCTGCTTCTATTGCTTATCGATCCTCCATCTTTTGAAGCAACTACCGTTTCACTTGAGCTTTACTAGAACTACAAAAATATATTCCTCGCTTATCAGTGGTAAGAGAATTATAGCTGCAATTTCGTGAGATTCGATCTCGCTACTTTAAAAGGTTAGGAGCATATAAAGGTATTAGTTCTCTTTGGCTTAATTGTTAAATAAGCAGTATACCTTGAGAAATATCTCGAGAATATCATTTATTAGAAATAGCTGCAGTTTTAAACTACTTATGCACATACAATATTGCACAAGAAAAGTTACATGTAGCTTGCAATCAACATTTTCACGAGCATTCTAGAATTTCAAGTCTAGAATTTCTAGGTTTTGCTCTCTATTTTAAGAACTTATAAAGTTGTTATAAAATACTAACTACAGAGATATCGATAATTCTGTTAGTAAATAATTAAAAATCATTTTAATACAAGATAAGTATCTAAAAATTAAAGGTTTTTTGGATTTCTCAAGGCCTGTGTATCCCGAGCTTATTTCCAAGTTTATCCTTGTAGCGAGCTGATTAGTTCCCTTGGTGACTCTCACCTGTTCCCAACTATCTGACCATCTGATTTCGACCCGTGGGGGGACTAATTGCCCTGAAACGAGCGCCACTCGAGACTCTGTCTGTGGCCGGTGGCCTCGCGTACCCGGAGAAACGACACCTCTTATGTGCACAGTGTCTGAGCGCAAAAACGCAGATAAGAGTCTAGCCGCCCTACACGCCTCTCTCGTAACGCAATTAGCCAGCGGCCCCAACAGCAGCCCGTTTTATTCTGGGACTTGATTCGATATGAGCGATGACCAGTGCTTTAACGTGCCTTTTTTTCAGACAAGTCTACAAACTTCGGTTCACGTCCTTGAAGTGTTATTTTCGCTGCTTAATTCCAAGCGGAAATCTCTCGCTCATACCGTCAAATCGAATAATGCTTTATTTTGTGGGCTAAATGGAACAAGTTTCCGTGATAATTGAGGTGATAGTTCAAACCCAAGCAAGGTGAAATATAGGTGCTGAGCACAATTGAAAGGTTTTAAAATACCGCTACTTTTCTGCACGTAAATTCATAAAGCTGCCACATAAACTCGTAGATTCGAGGTTAAATTCTAAAATTCCGGAAACACTTTTACAATGTATCATGCAATTAAAATACGCTTTGCTACAATCATTTAGTTTGTGGCTTAGTCTGATGCGCGAAAGGAAACAATTTTCATTCTATTTTTACAAGTAAAATCGTACTATTATTACGAAAATAGAGTTGCTTTATTGGTTTATTAATCTTTTTGCTACTTGCAGTTTAAATAAGGTGTAATAAGGAGTGAAAGAAATCATAAAATTACAAAAATAGATTAACTTTATTACAAAATGGATCCTCGGTAGTATAATGGCTGGTATCCCCGTACTGTCGCACGGGAAAACGGAGTTCAACCCTCCGCCGGGGAGGGTTTCTTTAATTTTTTCTAAATTATTGTCATAATAATATTTAACAATCACTTTAAAAAATTTCGAAAAAAATAGACATTTTTTGTTTATAAAGTGAAATATGCATTTATCTTAAAAGCTCGTTCAAAAAGAGTTTCAAAATATCGTCACTGCAGTTTTTATCATTTTTGGTTACATGCAACATCTGATAATTTTTTTATTTTATAATACATTAAATTTTAAGATTTTTAATTTTAACTATTTTAGTTTAGTTGCGTAGATGTTAGTTTTTAATTATATGATTGGAAATCCTCGCGGAAATTTTTATGGAGCCCTTTTGACTCCACATTTTCCTGAGTTAAGAATTAAAGGTTTCAGCTTGTCAATCTACGAAGGTTGCTATTTCTGTTTTATAATATATGAATGTTGATGTAATTGAGTTATTAATTAACTAACTTGTATTATATTTATCTAGTGCCATCATAAAATTTTTAATAACTACAAAAATACATATATTCGAGTATATTTTACAATAACATTTAAAAAATTTTTTTTATTGGTTATTTTTTATTAAATTAAACTTTTCATTTATTAAAAAAGTCACTGTACTAATTAGAATATTTTAGTATAATAGTTCGTTTATATTTAAAATTTATATTATTAATATTTTTTTATATTACATTGTAACTAGAAAAATGATTATCAAGAATTTATTTCAAAGGAATGCTCATTTAATATCTAATTTATTATTACATAACATTAAACAGGAATAGTTAAATTTCTAAAAAAGGTAGAACTTCCATCACGGTTTATTAATAACAAGAACGAGAATAAGGTCTGGTACGCAACAGTATTTTGGCGAATAGCCCGAGCTGACGAAGCTTCATTCATGACTTTCTGATCCCTTTTCGGTCCAACGAACTAAAATATCTGCCACAAGATTTGCCTACTAATTTTTTCTCACAAAAATAATTTCTCTTCACATTAACAATAAAAAAAACAAAGAATAAATTTTAAAAGGAATTTTTTTTACGCGCTCAAACTTTGTTTGGCATAATTTAAACTCCCGTAAAAAATGCCGTAAAAGTATAAAAATTGTACAGGAAAAATAAAATAATGACTATGATTTTTAAAAATATGAATGTTTTTAATTGCTGTTCTCGATTTCAAAAGAATCTTAGAGTCACGAACCCATACCAGTCAAGTCAAAGATGATAATTATCAAATAATAGCCAGGTATGTTTAAATGTAAAAAGACAGAAATAAGATTCTAGAAATTGAGAAAATATGAATGAGAAAATTAAAATATAGAAACTGGAATATCTATGACCATATGATGCCAAAATATAAGGTAAAAACCAGTATATTTTCGAAAAGATAAAGACTGTAGAGTAAGTTGTAAGATTGTAAATTATTAGAGAGAATGTCATAAAATCATAAAATTAATAGAAACATTTTAAAACGTTATAAGCTTACGACTGTAGTTGACGACGATAAATTAAAGATTTTCAAACTTGTGACATTGTTTACAGTTGTATCGGGGATTAGAGGATTTGAATGTAATAAAAAAGGCTTTAGCTGTGCTAACTAGAAACTCGAGACACGGATAAAATTCAACATGAAATACGATTAAAAAGTTATACAATGACGAACTTCCTATGTAAAATGAAATGTTAATCTTGGAAAAAGTAGACAGTGCAAGAGCATTCGCATATATTAGAAAAAAATCCAAATATGGAAATTGATCGCGAAGAAAATATTTCATCTTTTTCGAGTAGAGCTTGAGCGAATTATACAGTCTCTTTTATAGCTCGTATTAAAAGGCGGAAATTCCGTATTTCGAATTTCTGGCAAATAAATCTTGACGACGAAGAAAAAGCTGACATTTACGTTTTCTTCTGTTTCCGGAGAGAAATGCTAATGACTAACGAACCGGGGAAACGAATAAAATCTCTAGTGGTCGGGGTTTATCCGTTTGGCCTATCCTCGGCATTGGCGACGAAAAGAAACGATTGCTTTCCATTCGGTAAAGCCATTTCATCCCGACAAAGTAAGACGAAAGGATCCGCCGAAGAGCGGGGCGCTCGGTGCAGGATGCCCGAGCATCTGGTGCTCGATTCGAAGCGCTCGTAGATCGGCGCGCGCGTTGAACCAATTAAGGCTCAAAGGTACATAAGGAAGGCTATTAATAGAAAGTCTGCAAAGGGAGCGGGACGGGCCGGGCTCCCTTTCCTTTGGCTCGGCTACGCCGCGTGCGCGGATAATGGTGACGTTGACGACTTTATGACCCGCGGCCGGTACGTACCCCGCTGCCGCGTGAATAATCGCCCCGTTAATGTGCATTAGTGCAATGAGCCGCGTGAATTATGCGCGCTCGCGCGGCAGGATTAAGTCCTCGAGCAGGCGACCGGAGCCCTCGCGGTCGATTCGACTCGACGCCTAATATCTTTTAGGAGGCTTCCGCATTCCCCTTGCAGAGCCCTTCGGAGCCACCTGGCTAAAAAGTAGCTTGCCTACCCTCGGAGATGTCCGTCCGCGGTGCGATGGCTTGGGCACGTGGACCGATTCACAAGTGCCGTGGATTTCGTGGACTAAATGAGTCGTCTGCCGTTATTCTGGATAATAAGCGGTGCGCGGAGAGAAAACCTACGAATGACTACCTACCGGGATTACTAAACTGAAAACGATGAGATTCGATGGTATAATTCACTTAATCACTGTTTTAAGACTGATTGCCTAACTTGTAATAATATTATTATATGGATGAGTAATCGGTCCGTAGACAGGGAATAAATCCTACTAAATGTTATCATTTTTGGTGTACTAATCCCGGCAGGTAATCATCGCTATACTTTTCTCTCGGCCTGCGCGGGAGCTTTGCGCAAGTCCGGCTGAGCTCTCGACGAAATTCGCGATATAATTGCATGTACAAAGGGAAAAATAAATCGAGTTGGGAAAAAGGCGATGGAAAATAGGCTTGCTCGCGTCCTGCCTCGCGCCAAGGGACAGCGCCCATTGAAAGGGAAGTGAGCGAGGACAAGTGAGCCGGGGGCGGCGCTCGGCCTCGTGGGCGCGATACCGATCGAAAGTCGCGCCGGTCTCGGGGCCGCGGGCGCGAAAACCGAGGCGAAAAGCTCGGGACTTTCCAAGGCCTCCGCGTAACACTAGTCGCCAAGATTTCCCCTCGCGAGCGCTCGAGTGTCCGTCGGGCGGAAAGGCACTTTCGGGGCTTGGCCTCGGCTTCGCGGTCAACCCGAGCGACGCGTCTCCGATTTGGATTTGCCGGGGGTTGGCCCGCGGCGATCCGGTGAACGTCTCTTTCCCCTTCGGCCGGAGGATTTCGTAACCGGCGGCGCCGCGGCTTGCGCAATTTCGGCTGTACGCGCAGAGGGCATTCCAGCCTCGGTTTTTCATCGGCCCGCGTTTCTTCGCTGGGATCGCCGCGCGTTTATACGGCCGCAATTAGTCTCGCCGTCGTCATTTATCCTTGACAATTAATTATTGCGAATCGCGCGCGGGCCGCGGCTTGCGCAACCCGCGGGCTTGTACCGAGCGGAATAATTTAGACTATTCTAATGTCCATTATAGGCTAATGAAAGAATATATACGGTGTGCGTTGTATTACCGTGCAACCACTGCCGTCCGGTAAACTGCTTGCTCACCTGAAACAAAGAACGTTTATTGATTATTTATACGAACATTCGGATTTTTCCTCCGAGGGATAAATTGTATTCGCGAGTACAAGCCGCTAGCGGTTTATGGCCTGAAAATGGATGACGTATATGGCAGAGCGTTTCATGCGCGCGGGTCGACGGGCGCAAAATGCAAATCTCCCCGTGATATTTCAGCTTTACTGCTACATTCCACTGGGATTCGATGTATTTAAATCGATTTTTTGTCCTTGGCTCTCGGACGCAACAATTAATTGCATAGCGCGTGGACTTTTTGTGCAAAATAATTCTCGGGTGTAAAGTTAACTTTTAGCTCCAAAATTGCTAGCCGCCTTATGAACCGAGTCATTCGCTTTTCTTCTATCCTGAGTCCTATGCCCAAGCAAGAAAGGCAAACACGATCATTTTAAATTACAGCCCAATGTCCAACGTGTAAATATCGGATAACTACAAGGACTAAAGCGTTGCGAGCGAATAAATAATGGAGTAGACATAACCGTCTTCCTCCCTATTATATACACCCCACTGCAGGCACAGAGACATAACTACAGCAGGCAGTCTCATCTCTGTTGGAGCGAATAAGACTGGCGCAGGAAAAATGAAGCGCCACTCGGCTTGTAAGCCAAGGGAAGAAAAAGGATCGCGCGGTCCCCCCGCAGGGCCGGGCGACACAACCGGCGCTTCTTTTTTCCCTGGCTCGCGGGCGGCGGGACGTGCGAAGGTAGGCGAAAGCTCGCGGGCCGCGACGCTTTGCGATTCCGCGCGCGAGCCCCGCGTTTTTTGCGCGCGCGCGCGCCGGCTTCCAAATGAACCGCGCGACCAAGCGGCCCTTTTTCCACGGGCGGCCCCGGCCACCGGGAGGTAGCGTTGCCGTTGCGCGAGCGCTCGAGGCCGCATGCGAAATACACCCACTTCCTCCGCGCGCGCCGGATTCGGAATGAGCGCGCGGGAGGTTTTGCGACCCCCGCTTAACTGGAATCCCCGCGCGCCGCCGGTTCAACGAGCTCCAAGTCAGTCATTCGGGCATGATTTCCTTATTCCTGCGCGCCGTCCCGCGAACTCGCCGCGACGCTCGACAAAGGCCGCTTACACTTACCTTCTAAAGCTCTCATTGTTTTTTCTTTGCTATAGACCTCGCCGTTGCGAAAAAGCCGACTTTCAGGCCTGCATAACATATTCCTTCTAATCGAGCGGCGATCGGTAAAGATATTCTATCGATCAAACATCCCCGCATTTACATTGTTTATTATGCTTAGCTTATCAGAACAGCCATCGATATTTTTCTCCGCCGATCGCGGCCAATAATAAAATTCAGTGTTGCGCAAGCCCGGGTGGGAAACAGTCGATCATTAGCAGCGCGGCTGCAGCCTCGTAGCCAACAGTTGCCCACTGGCGAAACAATTAATTCATTGCAAATGCATTTTTCATTAGACGCCGCGGTCGAATCTCCCGGCTGCAAAGTGACGGGGCGAGAAAAAGCCCACGTATACCGGGCTTTCGAAAGCGGCGCCACATCGCGGCCCGACTCCTTTGCTTAACCTTTGCGCGCCGACTTTGAGCTCGCGCTCCGCCAATCGGCTCCACCGAAGAGAGAGGCTGCGTTTTATTATTCCCCCATCGGCGTACTTGTCTCTCTCCCGCTCTTTTTCCCCCGCGACTCCTCCCTATCCCCGATAGACGCGCCAATCCGATTGTGACTTTCGCAACGCGGGCGAAATTTACCGACCGCGGCTAATTGTGCGAAGACGTGTAGCTTGTGCAAAGTGCAGCGCACGGGTCCGCGCGCACGTGCGAGAATATTAAGCAACGCGCGAAAAGATGCCGAGAGCTAATATTTGCGCATTTATCCACGCGCGGCCGCTGCTGTTTAGTGTTGACTGAGCGATAATACGCCCTTCCGAGTCGGGACGACTATTTATAAGCCCGATATGCCGACCGAAGCCTTTCGCTCAACTACAGACATGTGTTTTCGATTCGAAGTAACAACGTTCTCTTAGCATTAACTTTAGAAAATTCTAAAAATATAAGACGATCATGTTCAGAAATTAATTAACGTTTTTGTTCATTTGATCCCTTTGTTAGAAAAATCAGAAGAAACTTCGAGAAACGTATGCATCGCTTTTTAATTTGTCGTGTAGTTTTCTCTTGTGGCTGATACTATGCCAGCTGCACAATGATACGGTATTCTAAAGTATTATTTATCCATACAGAAGGCAAGACAGGAGGATAATCCTAGGACAAACGATAGGTTAAAAAGGGCTGAAAAAGGGGCCGTAATGAAGTGTGACCGCGGCGTGTGTGTGCGCGCGCGCTGCCGAAGCGGAAACCCGCGACTCCGAGTAAATCAATCCTCGGCAGCAGTCGGTAAGTCGGTAGTCCTCCCGAGAGCGAGAGCCAGTGGGGCGCGCTCGGGGCCAGCGATACGCGGCCCGGGGGGCAGCTCGCGTGCGCGGCGCCCAAGCCCGGTAGTCGCGGGCGCATTAGGTTTATCGCGCGGCACTGTCACCGGCCGGTGATATACGCGCGTCTCCGCGGGCGGCTGCCGCGCAATTACGACTTTTATGGCGCCCGCTGGCCCAGGACTCGCGGGCCAATCCTCGTTATTTACGAGCCGCTCCTTTTCCGCGCGCGCGCCCAAAGCCGCGGCCGACCGATTGATAAATCGGCTCCCCCCACCCCCCAGCCCCCAGCCCCCGGATTCCGCGGCCACGCCGGCCGCGCGACAGGTGAATTGCGCGCCTTCGCCCCCGCCCTCGCGCTCCCCCACCGTCTGGGCCGCCTATCAATCACGCCTTTCAACATTCGTACAAACGGATCTCTATACGGCTGTAATATGCATTTATGCAGAATGCGATACCAGGATAATATTGATTTTGATTACATTGCTGCTCGAAGGATATAGGTCGAGTGTATTTTCTTATATTTCGTATATTTCGTCTTTCACGGCCGATCTTCGTGTCAGGCATGTATGCTTTCATATGCAGTAGAATGCAAATGTGGAGAATCGTATGGATAGCCCATTTCGGAATTCGTCATACATGAATCTTAATAAGGCCCTTCCCCTGACTCTTCAGAATGTAATATTTATCGATGCCATTTTTGTATCAATGCCATCGGAATCATAAATCAGGCTAATTGAAAATGAAAAAATTAATGAGATCCAGACGAATTGTTAGCAATAGAGGCTTCGGAGACCCAACTCACTTGAGCAGTTGCATTATACCCGCAAGCTAAATAACCAATAAAATATCTGTTAGCTTTGCATCATAACGTCCATGGATTGTGATTGATTAGATGTCGTAAACCAGAGAACATTTTTCTGAATTTAATTTTTTTTTCATATCTGCAGGTTGCAATAACTGATCTTTTTGATGATCGTCAATGTTCCAAGATAGACACGTGCAGCATGCCTCCACTTGCATATCTCGGGAATTAGTCAGCGCGTATAACATTTTAGAGTTGCCTTGATGCCCCATTAGGATGAATGATGATTAGGCCGAGAGGAATTAACAATTCACTAAATTTGCCAGCAGCATAGGAAAAAATGAGCCGTTTAGAAATAATCCCTCTTTGCCAATTCACGACTTTTACCATTTTGCAATTGTTAACTAATTAAAATCTCTTGGAGTGAACGCCGTTTGATACGAATTCTCTAGATGGTGATTTTTTCTCATGTTTAATAATTGAAATTAACTACGGCGATGAATAAAGGTGATTGCAAAATTGAAGAAAAACTTGGAAGAGTTTATGATACTCTCGTATCTTTAGTATGTGATTTTGATGCGTGAAACAGGAAATTGCACGAACGATTTCAAAAATGTATTTAGAATGTAGCACGCATTCGTCGTAAAGCATTAAGCTTTTCGCGCGAAAGCAGGTCTCGCCATTAACAAAGAAAAAGGGTTGATTACAACGTGACATAAAGGGCGAAGAGGCGGACCTCCCGTAGAAAGTAAGACATCTGCTTTCTACTCATGGAAGTCTATAGTCATTGGCTTTCCTCGCCGGAGTAATTAAGATAATATCGCCTCGGTGCATGTTTACAATGATTTTCGATCGGCAATTCACGCTGTATTAAGTTCCTCGTTTGGAGCGCGCCGCCTCAAAGCTGGCAGCGGATAAAAATCTAATCGGCGCGATCAAGTTGCCGACAATACCTCAAAGCCCGTATATGTACACAATAATGTACGACAGTTTTACCCGATTGACGAATCACGAAAGTCTGCCATCCAATGGACGAGCCGCCCCGAACGAATCCGACCGAGGCGACATTACCCTGTAGTTGGCAAAATGGCGGGCACGCTTATAATAACTGGAATTACGCGCCGGAGATAGGCAACTAGTTTTCAGCGCGCGCGTGATAATTGGAAGCGCGGCGATTTGCATACCATTAACCGAGCGCATTTCGCGGCGTATAAATAACTGATCGCCGCGGCGGCCTCGCGGATGATCGAGCATTATTCGTACAAGCACACACGTACGCGCGGAGCAGGGCTGCGCCGGGGACATAGTCTGATGTTTTCCCCGTGGCCGATCGCTCGGGGAAACGCCGAGATCTAGTAACCGATTCCCCGTAAGTGGGTAAAAAGAGACGCGCGCGCGCGCGCGAAAGTATTTAAATGTCCCGCGGCTCTCGCTCGGGCTTAGAGCCGCGGAAACCGGAATCGCGCGCATCTTTCTCTTTCGTTTCGCGTGGAGCGCGCCGGGCAAACCGGTGAGCCCAGTCTGCCGATCTATCCGGCTGCCGCGCCGGCTTTTCGAAAATCCCCAGGACAGTCTGCGTTTGGCGCGCTTTTATGGCCTACATGCCCGGGGCTAACAATTAGCCTGGTTTTGCGTCGCAGCGGAAGCGCCAAATTAAGAGGGTGGGAAAAGCGCGCGGGAACCTTTAAGCGCCACCCTCGGGTACTTTTTATGTATGAGCTGTACCGGTCGCCGTGGTATTATACATTTTCGATGAATTATTTATCGGGGCATTGATTACGGGTCACGGCGTACACCGGTAGGCCTGCTAAGTGACACTGTACGTGAACGATTTATTTAAATGCACTGAGAGCGCTACGTATAGTAAGCACGCTCAATAAGCATAACGTGTAAATATTGTTGAACTATGCACTTTCCCCTATAAATAAATCAGTGTTACTTCATACTTAAGGTACGAAAGCTCATTTATATAACACTATCGATTTTCGGTAATTTTTGTTAATGCTTAGTAGCGTTATACTTGTGTTCTTAGCGTATGTTTGCAGCTTTGTTCAGAATGATTCAGGAGCTTCTTAAAATCTTTCCTCGTTATAGCTGGTTTGCTTCAACGATGCGGTTTAATTATGATGCTTTTACAAACATGGATAAAATAATTCGTGTTACTTGGTTGAGTGTACATATTCGAAAGTATGATGCGATCAGCAGATGACAGTTTCGAGTCCAGTCTGATTTTCCGAGAAAGCGACGCGTGACAAAGGGATAGCCGAACGCGGCGAGTCAGTCACGCCAGGCGGAAAACGCGGGGAAAAATCGGGCGATACAAAGTATAGGCTCTGCGAACGGTCGGCCGCTGCGGGGCGATTGTGCGCGAGGTGCGCCTCGGCCGACTCCCCCCCCGGGGCCGATTGTGCAACCCGCGCGAAATTGCGCAAGCGCTCGGGATAATTCGGGCGGCGCGCGCGCGTGTCCCGACTCTCTCGGGAGCTGATTGTTTTTGGATTTTTCCGCGACGTGCCCTCCGCAGGACGTGCAACAATGCGCGGCTGTTCCGTTTTCTGAGCGGGCCGGCTTTCTCCGCGCGCGCCTCCGTTTTTCCCCTCCGCCGAGGCGCTGTGGAAAATGACTATAAATTTGCCGGTCGGCTGGCGGTCCCGGGCCGAGGCTGGCATCGATCCGCGCTTGAATAAGCGCAGGAGGAAGTGCAGCGCGGGCACAGGGCGCCATTGTGAGCCGCGCCCCTGATTTACGCTTCCCGGTTCCCGGTGTAAATATTGATATGGGCCCTCGAGCGATCCCGGCTTCCCGATCGCCGTGGGATTCCTCGCTCTCCACCCAAATGCCGTAACGCCGATCTCGCTGCGAATCGCCGATTATTAGTCGCGGGGGGAGGCCCTCCCGGCCCCCCGTCTTGGTCAATTTGGGCGATGCGCGTAACGGCGCTCGGGCCGTAAAGCAACTGTTACGTGGCCGGCTGATTAATTTCGCGGCCGAGCGATGTTCCGCTCGATAAACCGCGGGCGGCCCGATGCTTAGCGCTGGTTGTAAACACACTTGGCGCCGGGAGCGGCCGCGATTCGCGCCCGCGCCCGAGAACCGCCGCGGCGCGGCCTCCTGCGCGATCGCTACGCGCCCGGGGCAAAAAGACGCGCGTCACGCTCCGATTGCGTCGCGAGGGAAATGGCCGCGGGCGCAGCTGCTGCAGCTGGCCACCTATAGGAGCGCGCCGCCGAGCGCCGCCGAGCATTTTCGACCCGGTTATCGGGCCGCCAATCGCCATTTCGCGGCTCGCTGCCCCAGCGCCAAATTTCCCCGTGAGATTAACCGGTGTTACGGCATTATCGGACAAATCACCCAGAGCGCCTAACTCGACGTCTGCGGGCTGCTCTGCAATTTGCCAAGCCCACGCGCCGCATTTATCTTTTTCGACTTTGGGCACCATGGGTGCTTTGTGCCCTCGACCATCTATTTCTTTCTCTTTACTGTCCCTGATAAAATCATTAGCTACCTATTAACTAGTCTTTTACTTCGTTAGTCCAAGAACGGGTTATTTTTCAAAAATTTTTAAGCTCTACTATTCGTGCGTGTGACACGATTTTGGATATACTAAGATAGTGCGTCATCAATAGAATGTGGCGTAGAATCGTTAAGTATAATTAAAAATTTTCGGCTAAAGAACCGTGTTAATATTCCAACTCTACATATTTATGGATATACCTGTTAAGCTATTAACTGTAGTCCAAGTTAATCTTCTAAATAAGACCGTAGTTTTTTACGTCAATTTATACAATTTACATCGAGATTTACATATTTATTCGAGTATTTATTTATTCTAACATGTACAAAACAAGGTTGAAAATAATCGATCGAATTTTGTTTTTAAATCGTTAAAATTAATCTACTTAATATTGGTGTCATCGCTACGTTATCACCCTATATTTGCAAACTTGTAATAAATAACAGCTGCTCAATTTACTCCGATATGTATAATTGGGTAGAAAAATTTCAAAAATTAATTGTTCCCATTAAGGTACAAAACATTGAATTTTGATGAAGGGTATATAATATACGAGACTGTAATCAGTTCCGTACAGTGTGCAGTGCAAAACAAGTTGTCCCCTCCCTCCTCTTTGCCTCGCTCTCCTGCCCCCTCCATTACGAATAAAATGTTTTCTCCGTGGAGAAACCAGTCTCCCGGCTAATATCCCAAACAGAAAACCATAAATTCGAGTGCAGATATTTCAAATTACGCTCCCCGCTAGCTTATTCGGCGGAGATCGCGTCGTTAAAGGAGAAACGGCGGGTGATCCGCGCGTCCGGGGCGGCCACCGCTTCCCATCATCTCCTCCGCGCAAGGGGAATCGCTCCGAAAATCTAGCCTCGCCGCGATCCCTCGTGTATACGCGCTCGCAGTTATGCCTCGCCGCGCGCCGCGCGCCGCCCTTTTCCCATAGCAATCTCCTGGCGCGCGCTTATTTACGCGTTCCCGGGGCGCGATGGGCAATTAGCCCCCGCGAAAAGCCCCTACATAGCGGCAGAGCCTTCCGATAATTGATATTTCCTTCTCGCGCGAAAAACCTTTTTTCCCCCTTTTTTCGAGGGCGTCTCTCTGTCGGCGCGGGCCACTCCACGGGCTTGCTTTGGCCTTCGTTCAAGTATGCCATTATCGAGAGGTTAACGAGTCCCAGTGCGGGCCACGGTGCGCTCGAGTGAATCCTTGTTTCAAGCTTGGTTAGCGCACCGGCTTCTTTCTTCCCCAGAGCAAATATTGAATTTCGATCAATGTTGATTCTTGGTCGTTTGTATGTATAGGCGCCGAGCGCCGAGTGCATGTGTATTATACGGTTACCCCTTTGCATAAATTACCGTCGATCCTGCCCGCGTGTACTTTTTTTATCATACTGCAAGTGAATGCCTGATTTTAATGAATTGGGCGACAGTCATTAAATACAAGGGCTTGTAGTATGTGGTGGTACTGCATACATTGGAAAAAGTAATGAATAAAAAGTTAAAGGATGAGCGGTCAGGTATGTAGCGTACTTGATCAGTTTACGTGATTTCACAGGACTGCATATCGATCGACAATGTGTCTTGGAAACAACGTCGCATTCCTGCGAATTGCGAATTACGTAAGGCAATAAAATTCAAATGCCGCAGGAACATACATATATGCGCACGCGATTCGTTTTTCGCAAATTGCTTCGCGCACTTTTGGACAGTTTGCGTTACTTCTTGTAAGGGCATTTTTAAGAATGAACAAGTGGCTGCGGTGCAATCAAACCGACTTGAATTTCAAATGTTTTCTTCGTTGATATACTTAATATGCGTGCGGTTGTAGCGCGCCCGTTTTCATTTCGACTTGCATTTTACGAATAACTTGGTTATAACGAGTGTTGCGCACCCCGATGTTATCTCTATAACAGCGGCTTTAAATATTTACGGGTACTGTCCGGCTTTTTTAAAGTTTAGAAAACTCAGTCTAATCATGCAGTCGGGTTTAACGGTGTATACTTGAGCCGGAGGAAAACTGGGCCTCCAAACGACTCGGGGGAAAAGTTTCGTTTGTAACAATTAAAATTTCTAACGTATTTTGACGTTTGAACGTCAAGCGTTTATTCCGATGAGAAGTATTATTGGTTTGAATAAAATTGAACGCGAAATTAATCATCTCGTGCGCGTGATTATCAATGAAAATCCAGCTCGACTATTTACGCAGCCTTCGTTATCGAAAGGTATTACGAAAGTTGCTACTGCCTATACTTCAATTCATATTGTAAAGACATGGTTCATCGATTACTCAATAATATCTTTTAGTTTATTCCCTATTTTTATCATCATTCAGTCTTGTGCTGTTATTTCGCTTGAAATTCCATTGATAGACCGCGGCTCATTGATATTTTCTCGATTTATTTATCGCGATCGGCCGCATAATTGCGCGATTCCGAAGTATTCTTTACTGGGAATCGCGAAATTATCTTGCAGCTGCACATAAATTGAAAAAGCAAGAAAGCCTATTGAGCCAGTCTGCCGAGTTATCTGAACAAGCTCCCAATCAAAGTACAAGTTCTCCAAGGCAAAACGGAGGAGATATTATGAAAATCCGCTCGCGGCCCCTATATCTCCGCGGCACTCGATCAACCTGGAGGGGACGCGCCTACTCGGCCCACTGGAACATACCGGCTCCGCAGCCCGGTGAAAAAGAGGCAGCATGGGACTGCTTTACCGGCGGAGTGGACAAAGGAAGAAAAAAAAAGGCCCGCGACGACGTGACTCGGAGGAGCGCGCGAGTTGGGCGCTCCCGTGAAAAAGGGACTTTCCCCCAACGTCGTCGCGTGGGCCGCGCGGCGCCATAACGCGCGGCAGATAACGGGCCGGCGAAAAGGGGCGCGCGAGGTGTTGCAATAGGCCGGCTCTCTAAGAACCGGATGTGCGCTCGCGCGCTGCCGGCTAATTAGAAATTTAGAAAACGGCGATGAAAAATCAACGGTATTTAGGCTAATTGTTCGCCGGCGGCTCGCCTAGTCCTCCCCCGGGCGTTTTTTCTCCGCGCGACCGAGTCCTTGAGCCTTGGGCGCTTTTACCTCGGACGCGCGTCTTATTTGTTTTCCTCGAGCGCAGCAGCGCCGTTTTCGCGGTTAATTGGCCTACGCACGGCTGTGTTAAACGGGCCGCGATATCTCTCAGCTGCGCGAAAGGTACGCTCCTACGCTCGCCCCGCGAGTTGTTACCGATGTAATGATCTTGGAATAAGCCGGGGGACGGCCGTTAGGGAGGTGGCAAACTCGGTGGCAAATCTACTAGAGATTACGCCGACTTTTAGCCTAGAAAGGGAGTATGAAAGGCCACGAGGCGTCTGTCTGGCTCGACGACGACGTGTTTGCTTAAACTGCGAATCGCGCGAGGCTAACGCCTCGGCTTGCGCTTGCCAGGCGTCATTCGAAACATTTTAACCGATCGTTGCATAACAATGTCAAGTGGTAAACGATCGCAGCCCGTGAAACGCTTGTCGTCTCTGTCCTGCTTTAATCTCTCGGTAAGACTCCGAGTAACCAGAGATTTAAAGGAGAGTTGGTTGTCTAGGAGCCGCGTTTCCTTTCAGCCCGTGAAAAGGTTTCCCGTGCGCGCGACTCGCGTTAAAGGAGTTAACGCGATAGCGACACTTTTAACGCGAGGGACGCGGGCTGGCCGTCCGCTAACTCTCCTCTCGTATTTGCTCAGTCTTTAGACAATTGCACTAAGGTGCGAAGCGCGACAATGCGTCTATGCGCCGCAAAATCTTTTTCCCATTATGTAAGCGCAGCGATGGTGGTGGTGGTGGCCGAGTAGAAAATCATTAGGCTGCAATGGACTTTTTGTCCAAGGTGATTATGTACAGCGGGCAGTGAAACAAGAAGCACGCGCGGCACAGCTCCATTGTCTTATTTTTAATTATCCAGACGCATGTAAGGGAAAACATCTAAATAAGAATAAAGGAGCGGTGGGCGCATTGCGTCATTTGGGATTCGCTTGTTTATACAATGGCACATAAATAGGGTATTGCGCGTATGAATTCTTTTGCAAGCGGTGGATAAGCCTCCGAAAGAGTTGGCAACTATATTTGCTAATGATTAACGATGCGATTTCGAAGGCAGCTTCTTACCGATTGGATTGCCCGGGTGAAATTCGGGCGGGGCCAGGCTCAAACGCCTCGACGAATACGGTACTCGGGCCACAGGCACTGAGCGGTAAAGCTGAGGAGCGGCTCCTGCTCCCGAACAATCGGCATTATGCTTTGCCGCGGGAAAAGCCCGGGGAGAGCCGAGCGCGTCTTCCGGCGAGCGCGGAAAAGCCGTCAGGCACGCACAATGGGTGCGCGACAACGAGCGGACCATCCTAGAAGCAGCGCCGACTTGGGAAAGCCCTGGCGGCTTCCGCGTCCGGTGGTTGGCCGCGGGCGCACCGGCAGTTGCCAGCGACTCCGCGAGGAGGACGCCTCGGTAGCGGCCGGGCGCAATTTGGCCGAGCAGGCAACCTATGGCCGGGGTAACGAGGGCGCTTAGGCGTAATTGGCCCCGGGTTTTTTGCGGGGAGCGCCGGCGTTATTAGCGCTGGGCGTGTCCCCTCGGCCCGGGCACCTCGACGCCCGACGAGCCGCACTCGAGGACCGGTCGTCCCAAGGAAAAGCGGACATTGAATCGTCGGCCGACTGACTTCCCACGCGGCGCGCTTCCCGCGGGCCCGCACCGCTAGGGCAGTTTCCTCCGGGGCCCCGACTCCCACTTGAGCGAAGGCCTGGCCCAGCCGCGGCCGGACAAAGCGCCGTTGCTCGCGCCTCGAGATTTGGTCGAGCGCGGACCGCGGAAACGCCCGCGGCTCCTTTCCCTAACGGGCCCTTCGGAGGCCCGAGCCGGCCGTGCAGCTCCAACGGGAAAAGCGGCGCTTCCGCGGCCTCGGGCCCGGGGGACCGGGAGCCCGCGTCCCGACGCCGGCCCAGGTCAGAGGCCGAGGCAGCGGCGGTCGAGCGGCGCGAGCCGAGAGAGCGCGTTATGTCCGTGTATGCTAATCGGCGAGGGCTTTTCCAGGCCCGCGTCCTAATTGGATCATTTGGAGGAGGACTTTCTCCCTCGGCGGGGCTGCCGAGCCGCGACTCTAGAAACCCGGCCCTCGCGGCTCCCGCCGAGTGAAAGCGCGCGCGCGTGCCGCCGAGCTGGTCCGCGCGGGCTAGACACGCGGAAGGAATCCCGCGGCCCGGAGCCCACCTGGGCCCGAGCCGGCGTTAGCCCCCTCGCCGCTGATGTAAGCTGCCCGGAGGAAAAGCCTCGCGGCTCCCTCTTACGTGCCGCCCCGCTGGACTCGCGCGCTTTTATCTGCCCTCTCTCGTTACTGCCCCTTCCTATCATCAGATAAGGATTGTCGTCGCTCCCACGTTTCATCCGCGCATTCATCACAATTTCACTAGCTTTCCACTGTTTAATAAGGCCCCGAGAAGATATTGCTGCTCTCGCAAGGCCGATGTTGCCTTGTGCATTTGACCGATGGCAAACTCGCAAGCTCGCAAAAGAATAGGACATCTGTGAGTGAACAAGTCTGGAGCAATGGAATGCATCGTCTCGGGAAACCCTATGCAGGAGCGCGTGGGCGTGGAGGCTATCGAGGAAAAGGACAATGCAAGCAAAGTCTCGCGCCATCTGCGAAGACCAGCGCGGCCTCGACGAGCTCGCGCGACGCTCGGCGAAAAAACGTCTATATATACGCCGGCCGGCGCGCCGCTCCCTTTGTTCGCGGGCCCCGCCCCGAGATACCGGCGGACTTTCCCCTTTTCCTTGTTTTACGGCGCGCGTCAACCCTCGGGGCCCGGGCCGGGCGATGGGCCGACGAAGGGGCCGAGGAAGGGGCCGACCGAGGGGCCAACGATCCAGTCGGCGCCCAGCGCATACCGGGCTTTCGCCCTTTTTTCGCGGTTTAATCGCCTTTGCGCCAGCGGGCAGATTGGCCCGCCCGGTTTAATCAGAGGCTCGCCGCGCGTCCTTGTAGGGAAATCCGCCCGGGCCTCGCAATCTTTTTTGCCCGGCGGCGCGAGTCGGCTTTTCGGCGGCGGCCTCCTGGGAGCCGGGCGTCCACATTCCTTCCTCCGCTCGCCGCCGGCCAACAGGTGCTTCTCACCATTACGTCCTTTGTATCGAGTGCGCCCCGTCGTTTACGCGCCTCCGCAGTGCGCGACGCGCGTCGACCTCCTCGGCAACAGCGTTATTGGCTACGAAAGAAAAGAGGACTGCTCTCGGGAGTGCTTCTGCAAAGACAGCTCCTCGAGGCTTTTGACCCGAGCGTCCGCGGCTTACTCTTGGGCTCGCACTCGCCGAGATGGCGAACCAGTTGGCCCTGATAAGAGGGCGTTATCACGCCCGGGAGGTCGAGTCCGAGTGTCGCGGACCTCGCGCGATGTTATCTCGGTGTCGCTATCGGGCCCTGCGGCACGCGCCCTACGCGGCCCGCTTTACGATGCCTGGGCGCACCCGCCCGGTCGGTTACGCCTAATTCGCATTCGAAGCATCGAATGTCGAATGCTTCCCGGTTTGCGGCTGACCCGCGCGGACACTCCTTCGGATTACGATCGCGGCCCTCTGTGTGCGTGTACCGCGCGCTCCTCGCTCTATCCGCCTCGGCTTTCGTTCCGATTCGACGTTGTTTATCATAACCGCTCGCTCGGCTCTCCTCGCTTCCTTTTCGCCGGAGCCCCCGTGTGATTTACGGTACTAATGGAAATTAAACTGAATGCAAAGGGGGCCTGGCAGATATATGGCGCCGCGGCTAAGTGCACACTGTGTACCAAATAATCAACTGCGCCCCCGACCTCCCGTTGTAGTTTCCATTTCGTTTAATCTTTTGGGCAGCCCGCGCGAGCCGCGGTATTCTTTATGCCCACTGACCGCCTTCCTTCTCTCGTTCTTTTCTTAAAGCGCTAAACAAGACTGAACCAAGCCTTCGGCATACACTGCACTCTGTAATCCATTTAATTGCCTTGCCAACGCGCCTCAGTTAATTAAAAACAACCTTCTTTTTTCAATTATAAGCTATATGCCAAAGTGAACTTATTGATTGTATTCAATTCGGGTTTGCCGGAAAACCGTACATGCTTAATACTTCATACGCCGTTTCCGCGATAATTAGCATCTACTCGAGATTTTGTGCTATCGAAACGGATAAGAAATTTTAAACTATATCCGTATAACACATTTAAAATAGATGAAACTTACGGAAATACGAGCGTTAGGCTAATTATTTTATTACCGGTGAAATTTGTTATTTTACGAGCCTCGTTAGATGTAGGCGCGGACGCGAAATCGATGCAAATAAAATCAAAAGCCGCGCTAATACAATAATCAATCAATGCTTTCATACGTGACTTTTTTATCCTAGGCACGTAGCTAAAACAGCACATAGCAGAGTAGCGCAATACATTAAACTGTCCGCGGTATCACAAGCGTTTAAATCAAGCGTAAAAAAAAGAGTCTATCAATGCCTCAATAACTGGCGCACAATGACTTAAACCAACAAGGAGAGGTTTACAAATGGAAAAAGGACGAAGAGAAGGTTACGCACAAAAGGCCAAGAGGCGCATCAATCACCTAACGCGAGTCCATAAATAATTCAATCTCAATGAAATCGTCTCGCGCGGCGATCGCACAGGGGATAAGGCACCTTCTGTGCAGACTCGCGCCGTGCAAATAGAAGGCGGCCCGCCATGTGCGCGGGAGCAGCCGAGAGCAACCGGCCCGAGTGGCCGCCCGGCGCTCGTCCTGCGCGCCCGGCGGGCGGACTTTTGTTTTCCCACTCGGGTTTTCGTTGCGCCAGCGTCACGACGTCATTTCGAGCATCAATATTTGCCTCCAGCCGAATGGCCGCGGGACGGGCGACGCGCCATTCTTTTGTCCCGATGTCTTTTTGTGGCCAGGCGTCAGCGGGCCGAGTCACGTGCATCTTAATGTCCGGAATATCTCGGGGCGAGCGCTCGCTGTCTCGCGAAATCGCTGACTCGCGCTCCTTTTTCTTCTCCTTTTTTTTTCCTGAAAACTCGAGTCCCCGAGCCTCCAGAGTTTCGCGCCTGCCCTGCTTTGCATAAAATCTTGTCTCTTCGCTCCCTCGGCATTTGAACGCGCCTGCTTTACTGTTCGCGCAGCCGTGGCCGTTAAAGCGCGAATCGGCACTTTTGTGGAAGAAAGTTGCTCGTCGCCTCGCGCTCCTCTCCCAAGTAGAACAAAGGTGAGCGCTGCGCGTTTATTTTCCCATTTTCCCCGGAGCATTAGCTCCGAGGGACTTGGCGCGGTTGCCGCATTTTGAATGAGTCGTAATTAAAGAAACGCGGGGAATATGCAAAAAGAGAAAGTTTTCATTCTTCGGCTTGATCCGATGGAATAAATTTCATCGCGCACGCGTGTAATTATTACGGAAAACCTTGAGAACAGTGCACAAGAATGCGCTGCTTTCGCAAATAGTTTACCGCAATCGTTGATTCTAATCAATGAATTAAAAGGCCCAAAATAGAAAAACGCGCGACAGAGAGCATTTTTCGCCTCCGGTCATTTCTCCGAGATAAATTTGTTTTAGATACTCAGATCTCTCATGGATTAATTTAGAAAGCTTTCCCCCGAGTCGCTAATTTCATTCGCAGCTTGTTCAACTTTCTTTTTCTATTTGAATTATTGGCAAAAACCTGAAAATTCCCGCAACTGTTGCCATGCGCTTGATTTTTCAGCAAAACTCGTTAACCTCCACGAAATCTTGATTAACGTCTATTAAGCTTTTATAATTACCAGTACATTGGCGTCAAGTTTATCGCGCGGGCCCAACCCGGCTCTTCGACTTTTCACCTTCACCAAACCGATCATCTTTCTTTCTCGGAATGGCGCACGCGCGCCCCTGCCAACTCGGACGGAATTAGCCACTACATCGCACCTTATAATGGCAAATGAAAATTTATATAGACGTGGCGGAAGCTGGAACTTCAACAGCCAATTGTCAGTTTGCGATATCCTGGGCTTTAATTGAGCATTTCAATTTGCGCGAGAGTTGCTTTTGATCCGGGCGCGTGCATTTTTCAAAAATAGATTGCCTCAGCCGCTTGGTCAGTGTTATCCCAAACGCCTCGCGAGGATGCTATTCACTTATTGCGCCCCCTTCTATTTCTCTCTTCAGAAGTCGTGCGGCGGAAGATTGCCGCATCGCTTCAACAAGTAATTTCTTCCACTGCGTCAATTGCATTGAAGCAGCGCTATGATTACTTCTAGATATTGAATATTGCCTAGTTCTACTAGGGAAGAGCTATCTGCATCAACACTAGGGCCTGCTATCACTTTTCCAAGCGCTTTGAACAAAAAAGCAACTCGTATAATTCTCCATAGACTTCCAAATTATAAAAAGAATAATATTTTGAAAATTAGCCAGAATAATTTGTGAAAATCGCTTTAAGGATTATCTGAAGAATGCAACCAAGTATCTTTTATTCTTCTTTATATCTTATGTAATGGCCGATAAGTATTTTTGGACATAAAGCTTCATTCGTTTTGTTGAAAAGTTCTAAGTCAATATTTAAGATGAAATAACATTCGTAAATTACAGCATAGAATTGTTACGGTATTATGTCCATAAGGATATAACGAGGATATAACAGTTAGCTGAATTTTTGTGCTAGAACAATTCCTCTTTGTACTGGATGAGCGCTACAATGTGCACGTAGAACAATTCAAATTCTCTTGATTCATTATGTATGTTATGGATCAAAGTATAAAGCAGTTATGGTGGTAATTTAAAAGCGATACAGAGTATATAATACAAAAAATTGTAATAGTGCTGACTAAATTTCTCAATCAATTTTGATTCTTTTTGAAAGCAATGGGCTATATTTGAGCTAAGCTTTGTTGATTTGTAATAAGATTTTTACTAAAAAAATCATATCAAACATGACATGTACTTATTTGTAAATCAACAGTGTTTTAAAAAATATACCATTAAGCTCTTTTTAGTTTTTAATAAAATTGTTGATGCGTATGAAACATTTTAAAGCAGAATTATATAGTTTTATAAAACTTGATGTTTGTAATAGATCAAACTTGCTTGTAATATCTTTGCAGAAAAAGGTAATTGCAAAAACCATTATCAAAAGGGAAATAATCTCGGACACAATGCTCCGATTGGATAATAGAATAGAAAATAATCCAGTTGAGAATAATCGAAAGATTAATATGCAGTGCACGCATTCTACTCATTTTCCAATAACCGTTCGTTCTAAATTACTTACTTACAAGACAATTTGTTTGCATTATGCGTAAAAAGCTAATGTTTAATCTGTGCATCGGACAAAAAGTAAGCGGTGGCGCATGCAACGACAGGCCATACACTCAGCGTCCGCTAGGCAATCTTAACGCCACTTTTTGCTGGTGCAACCAGCTACAACTCCTCAGTCATGGCGCGATAAACACTTTCATCGACACCGCAATATTCAGGTGGATAGCACCGTCTTCCACCGCCTTATTATTCCATTGTTCCTATATGTCGGCCTCCTTTGCGGGGCCTTCGATGGATATCCCGCGCGAGCGCGGCAGTCATTCGGCGCATCGCTAGAGCCACACCCTGAGAGAGAGAGAGAAAGATGGGGCTAAGGACGGGGCGATCTATCGTGAATGCAGGATCGAGCGTCGCGAAAGCCGCGTACAAGTACGTGTAGGGAATCGCGCGCAGCGTCGATGCGCGCGGTAGTTGGATTTCACTCTCGATCTACGGGCGCAGACGCACTAGTGTAATGTACGTCGATTTCGTTATTTTGTGTGGGGCGGAAATCGCCTGATAGAAAATGAGATTGCCCGGCCCGCGGCGATCCCTGGAAGCTGATACGCCACGGCGATTCGACTGTTCCTTTTTCGGCTTTCCGTATTTTATTGTTAATTAAATGCATATACAGTTTGTCGAGTGTTAACGGTCGGTCTGATGTGTCTTAAAGCACTGAACGAGGCACCGGATTCACGATAGAATCAAGCTTAATTTCAAGCTTGATATTTAAAGCACGGCATGTAAGCAAATTTGCTATCACGTTTTAACGTCAAGCTACAAGGAAGTAACTTTTTATCTTTTATTTTCATGGCCATCTTAGATTATCTTCACAAGCTCTCGACTACTGAGATGATTGAATGTTATAATTTGCAACAATGATACATTGACGAAACTTTGAAGTCGTTTATCAATGATTTCCTGTAAGTTTCATCATTACATTAAGATTTACGATATTTATAAATATAATTTGCATTTATAAATTATTAATGAATACAAAATTGTTTGTAAATTTTTCAAGTTTTATTTATACTTTCAAATTATGAAGTCAGAGGTTAATAACTCGGGATAAAGTATTTGTCAACAAAGTCCAATGTAATGCATTGAAATTTTTTGTAATATCACTGGGTTTGGAAATATTATTTTCTGTCAGCATCCTATTGCGATTTGACAAACAGAATTCCGAAAGTCAATACAATCCGCAGTCAATAAATTATAGATCAACAAATTATGCTGTCGTAGTTAAAAACTATTTATTCTTTCAAGTAGATAAAAAACCTTATATGTATACGTCTTTACATATATCAAATGTTTCATTTGAAAAAGAAGGTCAATTAAAACTTAACGTAAAAGATTTCTACTTATGAACCTTATGAAAAATGCAGAGATTTATGCAAGACGTAGATGTATTGCCCGCGTAAAAATGAGATGGAGTTCATTTCGCCAATAGAAAACCAAGTTGGTAAGAGATATTATCAAAATCTATTTGCTCGAATCGTATGCATCTCTATTTTTACTGGTTTACCTTCCGTTTTTTCTCTTAAGGGACTATACGGGATTGTCGCATCGACTATCTCACAGCGCGGGAATTTTACGGTAAATTTTTAGACCTCGTATAGAAGCAATTATTACGCAGATTTATCGCGCAGAAAAATATAATTACGGGAGTTGCACACGGCGAAGAAACGATGGGGTATGCATAATTTTATATCTTAATTTATGGCTGCGTAAAGGATAAGGAGCGGATAATCATGATACTTTTTTAATCCCCTTTTGTTTGCACTTTACGTCTGCGATTGAATTAATGAATGACTTACGGTGCTTTGCTCGTACGCAATAGAGAGGCGTGCGCGCGGTAATACTTTGTAACATCATCACTGGATTTACCTGCAACAGAAAGGAACACAGCACATTATTATGGATTATTTCAATAATTTTTCAATGAATTAAGTAACCGACCGATAGCGTAATATTGAGTAATATTAAATTTCCGATATATGTTTTCCACAGAGAGACTTTTCATTGCCATTAACAGCCGTATTATTTTCAATTTCATCTTACTTTTAATCCGCACTGGTACGGCCTGAAGTATTTCGAAAGTCCGTCAGGCCGTTTGCAAGAAATAGTTGTGAAAATCATTTTGACATTCTACCTTCATCACCTGTGCACGGGTTTTTATCTTAATACACATTATAAAAATTAGCGTTATATAAACTATAAACTATACACAATATCCCGAGAATAAAAGAAGCATAATTTTCCCAGTGGCGATGATGATGATCATTAGCATTATCAGCATCATCATCATCAGCAGCAGCAGCTGCTGCGGCATGGCAAGTTGCGCGATGAGTCGGATGGACATGGAGTAAAAATCGACGTAAAAATGGTTACCTCACGGCTCTTTGCTCAACATTTGCATTTATAAAACCGCGAAAAGCGCGCGAGTCTGATTGCGTCCTTCGGCGCGTCGAGCGCGTTCGGTATGAGGAGGAGCCTCGGGAGGAGCAGACGGTAGCGGGGCCCTCGAGGTCGCGATTGCTGCTGCCTCGCCCGCGGATTACGCAGAAATTAAGCGGCTAGTTAAAGCGCGGCAATCGTATTCCAGAGATTCCTAATTTTTTCTGGCGGCGCGCGAGGCAGGGCCCGCATACCTGGGCTCAATCAAACCTGGCCGCGCGGGCATAAAAGGCTACCGAAAGCATCCGCACGCACGCACCTCCGAGGGAGATCGGAATTTATTGTTATTGCGCCCGCCGCCCCACTGTCGACCGGCTGGAATCGATTACCGCGCTCTCGGCGCTCTATCCTCGAAAACGGAATCCCGCGCTCGCGCCCCCCCGGCCGCGCGGTATTCAAACGAGCGAAAAAAGGCGCTGGCGGAGGCGAGGGAAGGTCGGGGCGGCGTCCTCGGGAAGGGCCTTCTTCTATCCTCCGCGGCCTTTCAGGGAGCGGGGCAGGAGGCGGCCTCCGCGAACGCACTCCCCACTCCGGCCCTCCTGTTTCTTTGGGCGCTCTTTGGGAGGAGGGAACAACCGCGGGTCGAGTCCCCTCAAAGGATTCCCCCCGAGGCGAGAGGAGGGGGGCGCCTCTCGGCCTCTGTGCGGCCGTGGACCCGCCGGCCTCAAAGGACGCTCGGTGGCCCGCGCTGCCGGTGAATTTTAGATTTTGGGACGGTTCGATTATATGCGCGGCGGGCGAGCGGCCGAGCCGCGTCGGGCTATTATGCGCGCGCAGTCTGCGGGCCCAAGAGGCTAGCCCCGGCCCCCGGCCCTCGGGACGCAGATGGCCGAGGAAGAACGTGGGCGGATGCGCGGCCCGTCGCTTCCTGGAATTTAAAGCACCTGCGACGGGACATTTTTCCCAATGCGATCGGCGCGCCATTCGAATGCGAGCCGCGGCGAGAGCCGCCAGCCGTCATGGCGCGCGGGCGGCCTCGGCTCCCTCCCAGGCGCATCCGAGCGCCGGTGATAATCTGCTGGATTTGCCTTTTGTTGCTCCGCAGTTGTGCGCGGGATCGCTTTCGGGCGCTAAACGAATAAATCACCCTCGAGTTCCTGCCGATCTCGAGGCCGGTGGCCAACGCCTTCCGAGTCAATTGCAGCCTCCTCCACCGATTTCTTCATTGGCAATAGAGAGGGGGAAAGCGCCCGCTCCGAGTACCGCACCTCAAAGTACACTCTGCGGCCTCAAGTGGCTCGTCCAGCTTTATAAATCTCCGGGCCACAATTTTATAGCCCTCGCTTAGACCCGGCGCATGCACATCTATGGATGCATAGATACGTATACATCCGAGGGACCGGAGAAAAGTCCACAAGAGACGAGTGAACCTCGCCCTCGACTGGGAAAGTGGCGGCGCAGGTACCGATCGCCCCTCCCGCCGCGGCTCGTAAATTTTCGGCCGAGGTGGAAGGAGCCGAGCTCGGGGCCGCCCGCCATCCGCCGGAGCCCGTGTTTTTCCCGATTTACTTTACAGCCTGTGAAAAGTATCGCGCGCGCCGGGTTTACGAGCGGCGACCCGATCCTCGCGCCGACGCTAACCGACATTATGCCGATTGTCCCGCCTCGCCTCTCGACGAGCTTTCCCATTACTTTTTCTCGCTCGCTGTCCGGCCTCGGCTCTTACCGCCGTTTCGGCCCGAGACGCCTCGCTCGGCCGCTCCAAACTTACGTAAGCGCTCCCCGGAGTTATGGGCTTTGGGTCAACGCGACGTCAACCGATCATCGGACTCTTCGATCCCTGCGACCCCTACGGGGTGTTACTTCGATTTATAGCGCGATTAGTTTTTTGGGCGGATACTAGTGATATGTTGACCCTTAACGTTCAAGCTGACTCTAATAATGCGACGTTTTATTGAAAGCGCCCTCTCACTTTAAGACAAGTGACCATCTTTCGGATATTTAAAGAATTCTTTTTCTTCTCAAAGTACAGGTTGCTAGATCAAATCGTACATAACGTAACTCTGAGCGACGAACCGATAAATGCTAACATACAATAGTTTCACGCACGGATCTCAACGGGATGCATAGAGTTTTTTACCACGATCATTCGTAGTTTAGATGGTAATTTACTGTGGACGAGACGAACGTTTTTAAAAACTTTTTAAATTGCCTTCAATCATTTTTATAATTCTACTTTACTTTTTCAAACAGATGAGAGCTGAAAACATAATTAAAAAAGCGGAACGTAACTCTTTTTTCGTGAGGTGCACAAGAAATATTATCGAGAATATTATGTTAAGCAGTCTCTTGCGAGCAAGCCATTGCAACAGAAATGATAATTAAATGATTTTTTTCAAATCAAGTTAGAATCTTACATATGGATGAGAAAACTAATTTTTAGTATTTATTTCAGTGAGTGTTAAAAAATGCATGGTAAAATCTCTATAATTTCATTTAGTTTATAGTTAAAGGCATTTTTCTGCAAACTGTTTTTACTTTTGTAAACGTATTCACTGAATTTTATGCACTTTCTTTGTATAATGATTGAAGCTTGCACAGACTTCAGTATAAATTTTATTTCACGCTTAATAGTTGTTTTCTGTATAATTTTATTAATTCTAACTATAATTGCAATAACTATCATGTGTGTAATTTTGTTAAAACATATGTATTATTTAGGCAGTATGGAAATAGCTTCGTCCATTTCAACTGTTTATATGCCTCAATAAATTCTTAAAAAAACAACTGTCTTCAAAAGCACGATATCAGAGTTCGATCATATATGTTTTAACACACAACCAGTCGTACAACCTCGTAAATTTCGAATTCTTTCAAGATTCAATTCGTATTCTGAACAAACCTTCTTCTTATCGGATTTTAACAACCCAGCAGGAGGTTTGTACTCAAATTCACAGGGCCGTACTCTCGATATATTGCCGCACAAATCACAATCTCTTTTTATATCTGAGGAAACAGTGGCCGTTGAACCTCCATCGATCGGATACAACACGATAATAGATGACCGCTTCGGAATTAAAATCGCGCACCGAGCAGCAGTCGCGCATACAACGCAAACTTCCGGCGCTCAAAAACTTCCGCGCGCACGGACGACACTATATTTAGAGGAGGACAATAATAGACGAAGCTTCCGAACACTCATGTGCGCATGGATTATCCCATTTCCCCTTCCGGCTTACTCTTTGTGCGTAGCAACCCCGCACGTAAATTGGAAGAGGTCGAGGAGGCCCAGCACCCATTATATGTGGCTACGTGGAAACTTCAATGGACTCTAATAATTTTTTTATTAGAAAGTACCTACTGACGAAGAGAATATTTTTAAAACACAATAGTATTACGTGATGTACTTTGCAGAGAAACCCAAGAATCCGTTACTTTTTGAAGAAATGTGTTATATCATTCAGATTAACGATTTTTTTATTGTTCCAATTTCTATTTTATATAATCCTTTGCGATGTTTCTGCGTAGTATAACTAGAAACAGCTTCTTTTGTATATACAATACAAAAATATTATCATATTTACTCACATAGATCGTATTTTTGGTGATAAATTCATAGTGATGTAGAAATCTGTTTATCCTAACCACTAAGTGCACTCATGAGTGGCTTACCACAACCACAAAATTACTGCTGGTTATAAAATTTTTCTAGAATAAACTTTCGGTCTTAAAATATTTTTGAAGCACTTGTCCTTTTCTCATGATTAACCAAATTTAATAAAATGCTGTTTATTGCACAATATGGCAGTGTGTATCTAAGGCATAGATCGAGTTCAAACTAGAATAAATTACAAGTATGTTATATGAATCTATTTTGCTTTGTATAGCATTTTACAAGTAGTGCGATAAATCAACAATGACAAGAAATGAGGTCACGATTATGTTTGACTTTCATTCATAAGTAAATTAAGGAGCTCGATTATTAAAGTCTTCTGAGCATATTCTCTATTAAAACGAAGTTAGAAACATTTGACAAATGGCTGTGATTTCGTTCTACAATCTCCACCCACAACCGAACAGTGCCGCTAGTCGCATAGCATTCGCTACTCTTTGTTTACTTTTTATCTATCCAACGTCGCAGATGCAATTATTTTTCTCGCTCAAAAAAGTGAATAAGGCGGGTCCGATTATTAGGTAAAATAAAAAAAGTCAAAAAGTCGAAGGAAGTTTCCTCTCGTTCTGGAACTTGCTCTCCGTTAACTGAAAATCCTCTAAGGATCTAACTGTAAAGGACATTACAGAAGTGTTCGCGCCTCCCGGAAAGGGTACATTAAAAACCGAGAGGACAAGGGAAAAAAACAGTTGTTGTCTATTTGATTCCCCGGATGCTTTGTTTGCCTCGTCTTCCTCTCCGAGAGAGCGAGAGATTTTCCTCGGGGTAGTTGGGACTCGCACATTGTTCGGTCTTTTGTTTTCGTAGATTATTAAATTACACGCCACTGTCGAGCAGACTTTCCAGAGCCTTCGGTTTTCTCGTCATCAAACAGAAGCTTCAGAAATTTCCGGTGCGGCTTTTCGCAGAAAAATGCACTGCCTCATGTGATGGACGTTAAAATGATTGTTTTGAACAAATTCTATGCCCGCGAGCGCACTCACCATCGTTAACAAGTGATACCCTGTATATTCCCGATGGGTCTCATGAGAAAATTTTCTACAATTAGTCTGCCTCGAAGTATGTCTCTTTTTATACTCCGTCTCCGAACAGAGAAATCAAGATAATTTCGGGTGTATTATATCGTAGACCTTTTCTAATTTTTTTCCTAATCAGATCCCCAGCGCATATACGTTCAACCAGTTTTTTAACGATATTTTTAAGACAACTTTGAGATACTTCCCACCAGCCTTTTCTTGCAGATTAACGAGTAGAAATTTATCAAATTACTATCGAAGCGCATGTAAATTGCGATGGAAATTTATCGAATTATCGTATGCCGTGCATAATGTGTAAATCTTCATTGAAAATGGAAGTGAACGCATTACGTAAATTGTAAAACAAAAAAAGTTGATGTTCTTTTTTTAGATTTCACTAAAGTACCGATCTGCCATTAGAGGATAACCACATTAGCAAAAAATGTATAATTTACCGAGTGTTATCTGTAAAGATAGCTCTAAGCTATTAACTACAAACGTTGAGGCAACAAAATTAAATGTCAACAGATATTCAAGCATAGAGCCAAAGAAAATCTGTAATTCAAGTTTTCAAATCAATAGATTTCCAAGATTTTCAATTTACAGTTACTCTCCGATCTAGGTCGTATCAAAATCCCAATTTCTCTAAAATCCCATAAAAATGAAAAATGCGAAGATCGGAATCTTTGCCATTACCATAATTGTCCTTCAGCTTTTAATGCGCACTCGAGGCGAGTTTACACACGAGCGTACACATGCGATCCGTAGAACAAACACGAGTTCTTTTCATACGGTTCGGTGCAGAGAGCGAGAAAGAGAAAGAGAAAGACAGAGGAGCGTAGAGCCCTCGACGTATTTACGCGTAATGCTTGACCGTCGCTCGTACTCGCGTATTTACACCTGGACAAGAGGAAGAGAGAAAGAGAGGAGGAAGAACGCAAGCGATTGTAAAAAAGGTACGGGAGAAGCACAAGCCTAAGCAGGCGCAAGGATCCGTATTAGGGAAGAGCGTGGCACCGTGTAATCGTACCGAGTGCACATATAAGGCGTCGATGAGCAGCGAACAAGATCGGCCCCCGAGCGCCTGTCCAGCGTCCACGCACAATCGCAACGCTCCCCGCGTTTTTTGTCGTTTTCCGCGGCGGCTTTTTCAATGGGCCTAGTGGAAAAAGACGAGGCGTGCCCGTTAATGATGCACGGATAGTTCAATTATGAGCGATGACCGTGGCGCGATTGTTGCGCGTTCGCCGGCGCTCGCTCTACAGGTTATTACGGATGGATGTATGTGGATTAATTCCGTTGTTAGATTTATACGGACGCGCGGGGTATGATTCGGTTTAATGAGTTTGATAACCTGCTGCGAGAGAGCAGAGAAACGGAGAAACCCCGGCGCGGCACCGCGCTATCTGAGAGATTATCCAGTTTGTCGCTTAATTTGATCGAGCGAAATTTTAAATCGTTTGCCCATAAACTATCCGCTGCTGCGAGGACTAATCTGCCCAAATAAGATTTGAGCTTTATCAAAAGTAAACCTGCCAAATGATAGTTGATCGCAACGGGTGTTTAAAAAGACAACAAAACTCGCAGTTTTTATGGGGTTTTTCAAGTACCGGGGCATTGCGACGCCTGGACCAGCGTAAAAATTACCGCGCAACCTCCTGTGGGGCTTCTTGCTACACGGAATCTCACGATTGCCGTGTGAGCCGCTGTCCCCCGGCGCGCGAAAATCTCGGCACAAGCTTTTCAATTGTACTCGACAAATAATGACGATGCGGGAGCGCGCGACGGAGCGAGTTCCGAGTCGTCGCACGAAAAAATCCGTTAATAACGATGGGGGGTAAAAAGGTAAGGGCAGTCCCAGCGGCGGTTATTACGTAGGAAACGGCACGTGCCCCGGGAAAAAGTTGATAAAGGAGGCGCAATAAAGGCCGCGGCTAATGACCGCCACGGCGCGCCCGTGAGAGAAGTGATCCGTCTACGATTAAAAGAGGGGGGCTGCACCAGCTGGTGATTTATAAAAGAGGCTCCTTCGCATTAGGATTCCCAGGTGGACGTCTCGATGGAGGACGCCTTCGGTGCAGCCAGTTTATAGCATTTAACCTTCTTTTTCCACTTGCGGGAAATGCCGTTTTTATGGTTTTTTAGAAAATCGAGGAGAAATCCGAGATGAGTTAGGCTTTTTAGTGTGCGTTTCGATATGAGTCTAATTTGGGTTAACTAATAGAGCGGTCAATAAAATACCGAAGCACGTATTTGCAATTTAAAAGTCAAAACTAATTTGCTACTTCCCCTCTTCGTGTACATATTAGAATTTTGGTCTATTTTCCTATTGAAGAAGGCTCTAATTCACATTTGTATGCAAAGCATCGTATGTTTAGTAAACAACAAATGTTACTTACGAAAAATTGACTGAGCAGCTCGAGTCGTGTATAAACCAGAAGCCATACTTTTATCCGAGCTTTTATCGTAGAAGCCTTACAATTTCTATCCTAGTTTGTATTCCATCCAATAAAATTGCTATTTTTATCAGATTTGGCTCTAATAGAATGTATCTACTGCAGGAAGATTTTTCCACTGTGAAACTTAAACTGAAAATTCTTCCATTTTATCTCCCTAGATTAATATTTCAGGTTTTAGTAAATCCGACAGATGAATTTGGCTTAATTAGCATCGATCGCAATTGATTGAGCTGCTAGATTAACGGGTGATTAATTAACGCAAAAAGCTAGCGAGGCGCCAGAGAATCTCGAGGGACTCGACAGGTTAGCCTCAAAGGCGAGCTCGACAGGCAGGCCCAGGGCGGAGGCCGCGCCGACTCAATGGGTCAAATCTCGCGGGATAATTGGGCGGGCACGCAGGTGGGCGCTCCCAGGGGTCAATCAATCCGTCGCGCACGTACAGCTCGCGTGTGCACGCGAGAGTCCGCTCGAGCGCGGCCTTGCCCCCACCTGTCCCCCGTTCCCAGAAGAACGGCCCGTCTTTGTGTCAAAAGATCGGCGGGTCGGAGCTCGCGGGATAAGCCCCGTCGGTGCGAAATTGCGTACACGCCGCTGATTACGCGGACCGTCTGGGAAACGCGAAAATTCGACGGCAGCGCGCAGTGATTGATATGGGAATCGCCGGCTCGGCGCTTCGCCTCGCTCATTTCAATTATTCCGTCGCCGTGGCAGCTCCGCGCGATTCCCCTACCCGCCCCACTGGCTAAGTTCAATCGTCAGGTTTTGCGTATGCAAATGCAGGTGACTCTTTTTCCAAATAAATGTCATCTATTACTGCTATAATAATTGTTTGTGTGATTGTACAAATATTTCAATTCTTCCATAATGATAGAACGATAAGCGAAAAAAATTTTTCTGAACAACGTATTTCAAAGTTAGTCGGTTACATTACTCTACACACCTGTTCATTGAGTTTGCTTATTTGAATTTATTGTAATAGCCGTATTATTGATGTTCATTTGTTATAATATGATAAATAATTACAAAAAACATGCTTAATCAAAATATGTTTAACTACAGTTTGAGCATATGATCGTAAAAAGTTCCATGTGTCGTAAAAATGCTCGTAAAATATTAGCAGGCTTATATTAACATCGCTGAAAAAAAATATTCCTATAAAATTGAATTATTCGCTGTGCGTTTGAGTCTTAATCGTTTGTACTGCATAACTCTCGTCACGCAAAGACGTTCATTCATTTACGAGACGTTTGCTGCGCGTGTCCTCCTGCGATTCCTCCCATATAACCCGAACCATAAACGCGCTTAACGTGGATTTTCTGCCAGAAATCATTGGCGAACGATGTCTCGTTGCGACCTGCATTATTATTGAAAAATTCTTAAAATACCGTTGATCGAGCAAGGTGCCTTTTTACGGCCAAATCTTGAGCAAATTGTATTTTGGTTGCTTCAAGGGCGTCGATTTATATGTAAGACGTTTCGCTACTTCCTGGCAGTTGCTTTTACAGCATTCATATTAATCGATTACAGTGCATTGGTGTATTTACGAGCCTACAACACAATTACTCGCGCCGAGTCTTCCTTCGGAATCAGTAAGAAACAAATGGCATTTCAATTTCTCTCATAAAATAAGAACCGTAAGAATTAATTTTTGTCCAGTAATTACCGGCGCTTCGATCATTACTAGGCCGGCTATGAATCCGCGTAATAAGTATGGCGAACGCAAATAGGTTTTTCTCCGCTAATAGAGTCTTTACATGTTATTTCGTATAGTCGCATACTTACGACAATGAAACCAGTCAAGTCTCGCGTGCGAGGTAGTTGAGAGCTTCTTACCTGCAACATAAATCAAAGAGAAAAAATGAACGATTGCGCCGTAGCAAAGGAAAGGAGTCGAAAATGAAAAGAATCGCTGATTGTAAAAGGGCGGCGGAATAATATAATACACTTTTAACTTTCTACACATATTGGGGGGCGCAATAAGCGCGTAAATCAAATGGCCCTTAAATCAGCAGTGCGCGCTGAGGCCTTAAACGAAGCTTGATAAAGTGCGTCCTCATTGTCTCGAATTAAGGCATACAAAATATCGCGGACACAAATCACGCGGGGGGCGATATCGGGGGCCGGGGGTATTGAAATTTTTCCGGCGCCGCCCAGCTCGGCCGGTATAATTTATTCATTGGCGGGCCTCGGAGGAGCGGGCCATTAAAGCCGGGCCGCAGATGGAGAAAGATAACGAGCCGCGGCGCTATCGATCGCGGCTGGAAATTAGCAATAAGTCGAGGGAGAGCCGGGCGGCGATAGGAGGGAAACGGCCGCCGCGCGACGAAAGGGAGCCTCGGGCAATCGGCGTAAAGCCTCGGGCCCTGCAATCGGCGCCGCTGGCGTAATTAATTGGCCGGGCGGAGGCGGCTCTCAATCGGAGTCGCGGATCTCCCCGCGCGGCTTCCCTGGGAATTTCCCGGGCCGGGAACAATCGGCGAGGTGGGAAGGAGGCCGCCGGGATTTTCGGGAGGCCCGAGCCGGGCCTTTGTTCCCCGCTCGCGGCGCCTTTCCCCCAAAACATCCGGCGGCGGCCGAGGCGGTTTTCCCAGCCGGCGGCTCCTCGCCTTCCTCCTTGCTTTCACGGCCGTTGCTAATCGGCGCGCGCCTCCACTCCGGGGCCACTCCTCGGCAGCCCCCGTATCGTCCGGGTGCAGGGCTCGATGCGCCCAACTAATGGCTACAACTTGCCCCCTCGCATTTATTACACCGCGGGCCGCGATAGCCACAATTAATCCGCGGCGCTTACTTTCGCGCGCTCTCCGCGCTCCCCCTCTTACTCCCGGGCTTTACATCTACATCGCGGAAGCCGAGCGGAGGGTCGTCCGGCAGCCCGGCGTCGATATTTCATCGCGATCGGCAAATCTAATTAGAGAAAGACTCGGGCCCCGCGCAGAGCAGCAAGAAAAAGCCGGCAAACGAGCTCGGGAGGCGGCCGCGGATCGAGGCTGCCCCTGATGATCGGTCCAGCGCATCGAAAGCTCGGGGGCGGGTACCATTCGTCTGCCTCCGCGCTTCAAAATTGGCCCACGGGTATAATTAATGCGGCTGCGGCGGCGGCTCGCGCGCGCGTTTCAATTAGCCGTCGGCGGATCCGTGAGAATATCGCCGCGCGGCGCGATCCCTCATACCCCGGTCTGCATCGATCCGCGCGGATGATATTCCCAAGGACGGATCGACCGCACCCGCCGGGGCCCGCGGGAACCTTTTCCCTCGCTCCTCCTCTCCTACCTGTTTTCCAAACCAGCCGCGCTCGCTATAATGACCCAGGTGTAAGTGACGCTGCAGTTCAAAGTTCGACGGGTTGGAAGGGTTCGAGCTAACCTGGCTAAGTGATTTTTATCCAACGCTGCATTTTGACGACCGACCCACTTGCCAGTGGAATTTCATTGCAAACTTCTCAGACTATTATATACAACTACGCGTTAAGTGTATTAACTTATTTTATTGAGTTACTTTCTGGCTAAATTCAAAAGGTCTTTAGGACTTTGTCGACTTTGTAATTTAATAAGGTCACTTCACTTCCGATGACGAGCAAACTAGCCAAGAATCGAGCAAGGCACCTGCCAAGAACTGTTGATTTAAGCGGTAGACAAGAAGGCAGTAATTTACGTCGACAACGAGCGTCGAAAGGCTGCTTGGAGGGCGAGTGGAGGGCAGCCAAGGCACTTGGCAGGCCTGATCCTGCGGCAGCGGCGCTCCTGCCAAAACACAATGCTTCCAACTGCAGCGTTGGAAAGGCGCCATTGAAAATTCAGCCGCGTAGTCTGTTTTGAGGGGCGCAGACGGCGCGCCGCGGCATTTAAGCCGTCTGGGGAAAAAACGAGGAAAAAAGGCGATGAAAAGGCTCGAGGCTGCTCGGGACGATGCTAGAGGAATAAGAAAAAGGGCGCAACCGCGACCTCGGCCAACGGCATACTGCTGCCGCGCCATAGCCGCCGCGCCGTCTCGAGAGGGATAAAAAAGTTGGCAGTTCGGGTGGAGGATCGCACCCCCGTGGAGCTTTTGTTTCCCCGGGCGAGGCGCGCTGGGGATTTGTCGGAGGAAGGCCAGCTCGAGACAGAGTGGGCGCCAGCTGGTACTTTTCGTTCGGCGGCCTCCAGCGCCGGGCGCAATCGGCCCGCGCGCCTGTGCAGTAATTTAAATGCTCTATCCTTTTACTGCGAATAAATAAAGCACGTGGGCATTGTGTGCGGGGCGCTTGAGGCCCCGGGCAATTATTTCGGTTTAACGCCGGGGCTAAATATAAAATTTGAAGCGCGCGCGGGCCGCAGTTAAAAGATTAAACGCCCGGCGGCGGCGGCGGCGGTGGCGGCGGCGCGCCTTTAAAATGCCCCAAGGAGAGGGCGAACAACTCGCCCCCGAGACAAAGACGAATAGCTTTCAATTTCGTTCTTATGAAATGTCACGAGCCGCCTCGTAAAAAGCCCGCTTCCGCATACCGAGCGCCGCGGCAGCTACGGGAGGCGCACCTAGAGGCGCACCGAGAGCCAAGGGACAACGTGACTCTCCGAGTATCTAATGATCCGCGGCGGCCGACTCGCGCCTTTGAGCCCTGCCACGCGCAATTCCCCATTAAAATGTGCCGGCGCGCCCCGCCCGATTTACTCTCCAACGCCGCGAGCCGGCTCGCCCATGAGCCATTACACATCGACGTTCTTTCGCAACCAGCCGAACCGAAAATTTCGGCCAGCGCTCGAAAAGGTCTGGAAAGGCAATGCTGGCGTATAAATGCAGGCCTTGCTCGGGCCGCGGCTCGCTTTAATGGCCAGTTGCCATTTCTCGAGGACCCGCGAGACCTCTTTCCATTCCAGATTCTTTGCGTGTACGCGAGTGTGCTACCCTCCCAACTGCCAAGTGTAGCGCCGCCGACTCGACGCGCGGCTATGTGCCCCGCTATTTTTAGACCTTTCAGCCCGGGGAGCGCTAAGGTTATGTCTCATGGGCGGCATATGAAGACCCTTGCGTTTTGTGGGCTCCTTGAGAGATAGCAAGATTGCAGTCTGCCGCCGTCTACGCTCACTCGCTTGCCACCCGAGTTGCTGCCTCCCAACAAGTCTTTACTCACTTTCTTACTATCACTTGTCTCTACACTTTTTCCGATAGTTTTTAAAGAGGATTGTTCCCTAGTAGGAAATCGAGGCGTTTATGCCTAAGAGACGACGGTAGTTGGGCATAATATGTTAAAAATTATATTGAAATTCTGCTAAGAATGATTCGGACTTATAAACCCCAAATCCTTCTCGTACAAATATTGACAGGCTTAATCAAAGCTCACTGTACGAGAATGCCCACTCGAACGGTGTGCAAATGAAATTAAAAGTTTCATCTGAAGCTTTATTTGCCTCATTCGCTCTGTTAAGCTTGAACGATACAAGCTCGAAGGCCGCTCAGCGAGAGAGAGAGTGCACGTGCACACGTGCGTCTAACTCCTCATGGTGGTATTATTATGGCAGGATAAGAGGTTAGGATTTACAAGGAATAAATATAAGGAATAAAGCTGGTAGAACGAGGTAGAGAGGTGGAAAGAGTTCGATGCGCACTGCTATGCGCTGTTCCTCATATCTGTATTTATTTCTCGTATATACATATATACTACTAGTATTTAAAAATGTAACGGACAGTCCTCTTAATATTAAAGCGGTTTTTGATATGACAATATAATTTTTTCATTCATTAACTATTATAGTAAAATAATATACAATCCTCCAATAACTTATGTTATTGATATCGTGAATTTGAGGTTATGAATTATCTATAGTATAAAGCATTTGACATAATATGGGCATATTATACTAAGATAGTAGGACATATTATGCTAAAGAAATCTGGGCATAAGTTAGTCGCAAAGCTATAATTTATGGTCAATTTCCTACCAGAGTTGCTATTATGCAAAATTAACTATTTGCAAATATTAATGTTACAGCAAAAATTTTATACACACTATTGATATTGTAGGTATAGCATTCAGAGAAAAGTTTGTAAAAATAATTACGCTCAAACTGCCAAAGCTTTTTCATTGTTTTACTATTAATAGGAGGATCAAACCCTGAATTATCAAAATAAAAATAAAATAAATTGTACTGAGATAATGGTCTTTATACTCTATTTTTCACTTAACACACTATAAGCTTACATTGTTACGAAAATTTGACAACTGATTATTACAACTAATCTGATTGTTATGACTGTAATACAATTAATCTAAGACTTAAATTAACTAAATAACAATAATTGTGAAATTAAATTGAAAATTAGCCGCTCGTCTTTATAATTGTATCACAAGATTGCCTTTATGATTGTTCGATCTCCACATATGCCATTGAAATTATTTTTCAGTTATATCGCGGAAGGTATCCAAGACATTATTTATGTTTTATCAAGACCGAACGAAAGCAAAATACTGAAAATAAAGTTTGCGTATACAAGCAAGGAAAACCCATAGACCGGGAGAGTTGAAGGATGACGCGAATAACAACCTAGACATCATCGGGGAGAATGCAATCCTTCACTTATCAGATTCGATGGAACCGGACCGAGATAAGGTAATTTACAACGGCGATTATGATGTTCGGAAGATGCTCGGTGTCGTGATCAAGATCCAATAATAAACTCGATGTGATTGAAATTTTATTGTCAATACATTCTCTGACATTTAATCATTGCCCTTATGTAACAGAACTCACTGCCAATTTGAGTTAATTTTGTACTAGGTTACTTTTCTCTTTTTTCCTATCTATGAACAGAACAAGTTCAGAGCCTCAACGATCGCTTGCGATTGACTGAGGCAAGGTCTTATTTAATATATCTTGTTGTAAAGAATGTTTTTAAAATATAACTGTCTGTATAAATTTCATAACAAAAGTTGATCGATTACAAACAATCCTTGAAAATTCGTCTTACACCTTGTCATACACATTCTCGATTCAAAACTTGTTTATCGGTCCACTGTAAGCTCAAATTTATCCGAATAAACTTTTCCATGAATATAATAAATCTTATTGATTATTAAAGCAGCTAAACGCGCGATAAAGTAATAGGATCCAATTTTCCGGAAACGTATCAGAAACGCTCGTTTAAAATTCGTCGTTGTTAAACAATCCAATTTCCGCAACTCGTCGATCGCGCAGCCGACTTTCATAGGCAACTTCCGAGGCCCTCAAGCAGAGAATATATAACCAGCTATCGGTCTTGCAAAAAAGCCGATCGCCGATAGAATAGCCACGGAGGCGGCCCTGATGCATAGAGAGGCTACACCCGTGTTTTTGCTGCCCCGCCCCGTCCCCGACTTATCCGAGGTAAGCAGCTATTACCGTATCGCCACCTGCGCGCATGTAAGTAGCCGGTGCAGCGGATTCGATTGGGGGGCCCTAACCCGCGGCTCCATCATGACCACGTGCTCGTGCGCCCGCGCCGGTGCATCATCTCGCGCGCGCGACGGGGGAGACGGTAACGAGATCCGCGCGCGCATAAGTGCCGGTTGCGCGCGGGGAACGGCTAAGGGGCCTCGCGTCTCATTTACGACCCTGTAATGGATGAAATTAATTAGTCGGGAGCGCGTGCTACGAAGTTTATATTTAATTAGTTGACGCCTTAGTGGGGGGTGGTGGGTGTACTCCTATGAATCGTTTGGTTTTTCGGTTGGCTCTATATACAATGCATTATGAGAGGATCTTTTCTTTCACTTTCTAGCCTAACGGTTAGTACATTTGCACGGAGCAATAAAATTATGCCCACGTATATATAGTTTAAAGTACGTTGGAATATTTACGAGTATGGTACGCTGGTGCTGTATGCTTGACCCACGCACATAAAGAGAGGTTCAGTCTTGTTATTCAAATCACTGGTATATCTTACAGCATATTGTTACACGTATAATACAACGTGGCGAAAGAAATATTGCCTTAACTTTATTAGGGTTGTATCTTATAATACAGATATGCATGTTAATTACGAAGCATTATCCTTGGGAATAAAAAATTATTAGTCAATGATTTACAAAACAACTCGATGCGAGAAAGTAATTAAAAAGCATTCATTAGCCTTTCGATACAAATAATTAAAAATTAATAAATATAATTTTTAAAACTAAGACTGCTTTTCAACCTTTATATATGAAATGTAGTAGTGTTTGTGCAAGCCGACGTTGTAACATATGAGTACGGGTAATTGATGAATTACTTTTAATTATTTCCCCATGGTTATATAATTCTAAAGGGTGTCAGTACCCAATCCGCGGGATAAATTTATGCAAGAAAGTCGAAAAAAAAGAGAGGAGGGAACAACACTCTCAGCAGCAACAAATCATCACTGTTGAAGCAACGATACGTTTTGCTTCGTTAGTATGTCACAAACAATTAAAAATGAAAGAAAAAAGGGTCAAGTCCGCTTTTTATCGCTGGGAGGATTAAAAATTGGAGCTGAAATAAAATCCGTTTTCTACTAGTAAATTCAAACAGAAAATAAACAGGAGCAAAACGCTTTTAAGGGAGCTAGTCAAGGGAGGAGCGTAGAACGACGGACAGCGATAGGCAGAGAGACAGAGAGAGAGAGAGAGGGAGAGAGAGAGCAAAGAAATTTTTTTTAGCGAGGACATTGAGCTCGACGGGGAACAGAAGGACAAAGGGGCAATAAAGGATCAATCGAATTGGCGCGAGCGCCTCCCAATAAAAGCCCGGCGTCCCGCTGGGCGCAATAAACATTAGCGGGCCGGGAGAGCAGTTGTAAAAGGTAGGAGGATCGGTGGGCGCTCGAGTCGCGGGGAAATTTGTTCGAGGGTCGATTCGCTCGTTGGTCAAGCGGCTCTCGAGTTTGTTGTTTCAGCCGCGGTCGCCGGCTCGTTTTGAATTTCCCGCCTTCGCCAATGACCGAAAATATTGACACTGGAGCGAATCGATTGCCGAGCGCGATCGCGAGGCTTATTCGAGGGAATTATGCAAATATTCCAGTCGCGGCGTTATTTTGAGATATATATCCTTCGCATTATCGAGCAAGAATAATATTTGAGGTGCACGCATTGCGCAAGCGCTTGCGACACGGGGACGGCGGTGGGAGTTTGCTCGAGGAGAACCCGCTCTTGTGCGCGAAAAAGAGAGGACCGAGTCCTCTTAACGAATTCGACTGGTTAGACACCTTGAGCAAATCCGTATAATCGGAGTACCAAAAGGAGTAACACTGATCGGTAATCGGCCGATAAAGTAACATTCGCTCCGGGTGAGAGGCGAGCGGCCTTGCCGGGCTTATTAATTAAAACGACCCGTGCGTTCGCGGCGCGTACAATCAACAAGCGCGAGGATAACTGTGCAAGCCACGGATCGGGAGCGGAAGACAAGGGTAGCGCAGAGAGAATTCCGCGCGAGGCCTCGCGGCTCGGATCTAGGCGCGCTTGTCTTCATGGGCCCGTCGTATTCTTTTGATTGGCGCAATCGAATGCCGGGGCGACGTGGCTGCTCGGGCCGTTACCGGCAAAATGCCATTCGAGCTAATCGCAAGGCCGCCAGTAAGGCCGTACAGTGTAAGTCCCGATAAGCCATTAATAAGCCAGCGATCGGCCAATTATGCGCGATGGCCCGCGCGGGACATAAACCGCGGCGGGCGCACCTGGCGCGCGTCGTCTTTATCGCCTGGCTCCCCAAGCGATATGCCCCGCGGGGCTAAAAATACAGACCGCGGCGGGTCTTTAATAAAGCGCACGCGCGCTATTAAGCGGAGGCAGGAGGCGGCCCGGGCTCGACGACAATAAGCGTAATCGTCAGTCGGTATGGTAAACACGCAGGCCGCCTGCGATACGCGTACGCATGCGCCGCCGCGGGGATGGGGAGAGAAAGGGATCGGAGGGAAGTCGGGAATTACCGGCCATTATTAATAATTGTCCGCGGCGCGGGGAGTCGCGGGGGCCGCGGGGGCCGCGGCTGCTCTCACGCGATTCGCGCCTCCGCCCGCGTGCGCTACCCGCGCAGACCTTCCCTGGCTTCTTGCCGATCGCCGGCCCCGGGCGCAATCGGTTTCCCGCCGCCGAACGGCCCGTGCAGCTCGGGAATCGTTTGCCAGAGCCAGCCAGGCTCGGCCGCGGGAGGAGTTTACGGCCGGGATATTCCTTTCGGATAAAATCCTAGGTCTTTTCCCCGATGACCCAAGGGATATTGTCTTACCCTTCCCCTCTCGATATATACTCCAAAGGTTATACATGCGAGGATTCTTCCGCGGGATCAATAATTGATATTTGCGGGCGTTTATTTCCACACATTCAATTGGCTTGTGGGGGGATTGTTTGGAAAAATCCGTTCATTGCGAATAAAGAATCTTATTATGCATAAAACTATGTATAAAGAATGTTTTTTACGAGCCGGAGTTTCGCCTTACTGTTTATTACATCTTGGAGCGCGCGCAAGAATAAACGTTATACAAGTTTTTAAGGTACATTCATTTCACAATAAAGAACCATTGTAGCCGAGACTGAATAAATTCCCCCGTAAAGGTATACACTATTTAATATTGCTACTTAGGTATTATACGATATTTTGCGTATTACGAATACAAGCGCGCGACCCTTATCGAATAACACGCGTCGTGGATCACCGACCAACACAACCTGTAAAAATTAAAAATAAATTTCTAACCATTCCATCTCCGCTGGGATTCTCCCCGGATTTTCATCGAGTTTATACGCCGCATGCTTTTAAATGAGCGTTTTACTCGCTATCTCGTAACATTTAATCGTTACAGCTAAAATATCGTTAAATATGCATGGAATTACAATATGTATTTATAGATATAGCCAAGAATTTTTAAATTTTACCTTCGTTTTTATTGTATTTTTACTCATGAGAGCAGCTTGCTCAAGAACATCACAAAATACTTTGTAAGATAATTCGAAAGATTAAATATTATTTAAAAGTTTTGGTGAATTTGAATCAGCTATGGCAAGCCAGTAGTAGAGCTTACAAGAACCGATGGGTTATGTACATGCACCATAGGCAAGCTGAGAGGCTAATTGGGCTGAATGATTTTCCACCTGGCGTTCCAAGCCAAGGTGATAGTTTAGGCAGCGGGCGGAAAAAGTACCCTTATAAACTCCCAGTGCCGAGATCGGCCTATAAATCCAAGTGGCGCAGTTGGTCCGCGAGGTCCCGGAAAAAGCGACGCCCCCTCGTTTCCCTTTAAAATTGCGCGTTTCAAGGGGATTTATAGCTGCGCTCGATCAGAGCGCTCGGGAAAAAAGCAACTCCCGCGCGACTTATGTAAACGGCGCGGTTTCCCGGCGCGCCGCGCAGAATCAAACGCACATCGCATTACGCGCGGCCATAAGGCATGCGCCCGCGAAAAAGTCCGGGCCGCTCGTCCTTTTTGAGCGGCTGCGCGCGGTGTAAATTCGCGAGCGAGCGGCCCAACCGCCGATAAATCGCTTTCCCGCGCGCGTTATAATTAACGCGCGGCCAAGGGGCATGAAAGGGCGCGCGGCCCCCGCGATACGGGGCGGCGGTTAGAAAGGGGGCCCCAAGGCCGGGAATTTGTTCCCTTCCTGCCCTGCAGCCCTCGCGTGCAGCCTCCTGCGCGGGCTGTTTATCGGCATCGCGTGGCGCGGCCTCGCGCGAACGTCTTTTGATTTTCGGCCCAAGCCGTGCGCTCCTTCTGCTCTTGGACTTTCGCGCTCCGGGAAATGGGGAGCCGAGCCTATTTTTGACCGGGACAATTTGTCCGGCCGACGGCGGCCCGATCATTAACATTATTATGTAGAATTATCCAGTTAGTTTAATCAACCCACTTCTTTACGACGCGCGCCGTCTACTTTATTTTTCTTCGCTGCAGTGGCTATCGTCACGCAAACTTAGAGAAAAGTCGCGGGAATTAATATAACGAGTATTGCCATGCTAATGTCGCACATTTAAAGTATTTTTAACTTTGTGCATTGAGCCAAACAATGCGCCTGAGTAAAAGTCGCGGACCACCAGCGAGAGATGTATCGAAAATTCGTCCGAGAAGCGTCGTTCGTATATGGGTAAAGTGGACGTTACCGACTCCTTGTACAAATATGACAAGATTGAACTGGTCAGAATCCTGGAAACTGCATCTATATTTAAATTGAAGACAGTATCTCGAGACGATAATTATGGTGAAAACCCAAGTGAAAACAGATAATAGAGATAGACACAGGTGGTTTCTAAGCAACATTTTAAGAGCATAATGGTCAAACTTTTCTTTTTTGCTGCATTTTGCTGTTTAAAATTCGTGCCAAAAATAACTACTAATGTTGTAAGATATTTATCAAGGATTGTTATATAAGGGAACTAAACTAACTTTAGCACTAAACATAATAAAATGAGGAGACAATAAACGAATTTTAATCTAGTTAATATTATGCTCTACATAACATGGATCTAATTTATATTTATATATGCAGATGTTGCTTAAGTCATCTTGAAATCGGTCTCTTTGTCCATTAAGTGGATCTACTTATTTTCTAACGATTTTCGTAGAAAGTTGGGGAAAAATAGGTTCCTGCGGCGTAAATATTAAACAGTGCTTGTGCCACTGAAAAAGCGGGCGTTTCCACCAAATTGACCAGTTATAAATAGAATTTCATAAATGCTAACAAAATGATGGATCGGTTACTCCCGGATAGTTACAAGAGCCGTCTAAATCTCGTTGCAAATTGGCCCCCGCGGTATAAAGGAGAACGGAAGACAAGGCTCAAATTGGCCGGGGGCGCATTTATCCCGAGCGCCGGTCATTTCCCAAAGCGATACAACAGTCGCGCGGGCCTTTTCAAAAAGCGTATCCTCGGATTAAAATTGCCCAATCGAGTCAAACGAGGGGCGCAGCAAACAACTCGGGCTCTTGAAAAAAGGCAGCGGCGTAAAAATGAGCCAGGCGCAAGTGCGGGGTGTCGATCGGGCATACGGGAGTGTAGCTGATACATGGGCGCGGCCGTAAAGCCCCGGCGAGAAAAACAAATTCGCCGGGCGAAAGGAGCGAGCAAACAACCGGGGGAAGACCGAGCGCTAGAGAGAGAAAGATCGCGGCGGGGTTGCGAGCCGCACGCACGCCACGGGTTCAGGGGTCCGCGCGCGCACAGCCACCGAGGACGAGTTCAAGGCCTCCGCCGCGAGCCCCTCGCGAAATCCCGCGTTTATCCGATCGGCGCGCGCACGCCCCCCTCGCCATTCCAGGCCCGATAAAGCTCCCGCGAGCGCGCGCATTTTTCCTCCGCTGACAAATTCCCCGCGAGCGTCCCGATGTATTTATTGCCCGGCCTCCTCTGCCCGCCGATCACGTGCCCCGCGCTCTTATCGCCCGAGTACACCTACGCGGCTTGTCGGGCCCTAATAGGCGCGGAAAAATCCACGGCACCTAGAGTAAGGGTCGCGGGCCACGAGGAGCGCATAGGGGCTCGAATTAGATTGTAACTCGTGTCAGCCCGAGCGGGAAAACTATAAATCCGAGAATAGTCAAATCGACGCGGTACCGGTTTCCGCTTAATCGAGTCGCTCCTGCTTAACTTTTGACTTTTAAATTAGCCCAACGGTACTGCGCACAAAGAAGAACATTTTAAAAAAGGAAAAAATAGCAATGCTTCGTTATGCACAGGCTTTTAGCCAAGTAAGCAGCACGCCCCGTGCACCTGCATGCAAATAACGAGGCGACCGAACTAATAGGCGAAACAGTTATCGCTCTTAGCGAGGGCTCGAGAAAACTACGGCTCGTCTTCACCTGATACAATAACCAACAGATTGTAAAGCCATTTGCTTGATTATACCTTATAAGCGATCGGTCGGCTATCTTCCGAGAGCATTAACGGATTTGTTTGGTGGTCGGCCGTCGGCGCAACCGCGGATCCAAGCGAAGCCTCGAGCCCTTGCCGATCGCCCGCGCTCGGCTCACGATCCGCAAATCACTCAAAACTCACAAGCCGCGGACACCTGAGCCGCGTAAGTCGGACGCACTCGTGTCACTCACTCCGCGCACCGCGGCACTGGGCCACCGGTGAAGGGGGCCGCGCGGGGGGAACAGCTGAACCCGTGGCTCCTGCCGCGCGCGACCAGCCGGGCCCTGCGCGTATACCTGTCGGGACTACGACTGGCCGCGTCCGTCCCGGGATGATTTTTCGAGGCTGCGCGCGTGGCCTGTCCCCCCCCCCCTCCGCGCGCCGCCACCGGCCGTCGGGGGAGATGCGATCTCGACCTTGAGACGACCTTTCTCTCGCTGCCCCCTCCCCAGCTCGCTCGCCCGCGCGGAGAGAGAGGGAGCTGCATTAGAGGATGCGGACGGGTCCGGGAAGAATGCCGAGCGCAGCGGGCCCGGGCCCGAGCAGGGAGGGGAGCCCCGAGGCCGCGAATCGATCGATCGCCGGGGGCCCGGGCCGCCGAGCGCCACAGGCGCCGCACTTTTTTACGCCGCGCCTGCGCCTACGCATGTGCCTGCACCTACGTGTACGTCGCCCTCGCCGCCCAACCTCCCCCCCCCCCACCTTCTCGCCGTTAACATCCTCATTGTGGGAACGGCCCCTAGGAGGAAGCGACGCATTGTGCGCACGCCTCCTGCGGACAAAAAGACCGGCCGATCTGGGTTACTCGCGTTCGGCCGCCTTCGGCCAAGTCGCTCGGGATCCTTTGAAAACGTATACGTGTAACGAATCCTCGCGCACTCTCTTCTCTTTTAATTGAGTCGCCCACTCCTCTTTTTCGAAGCATATATACTACATTTCAAAGGGGGATCTTCCGAAAGGCTAACGGCTTTCAAACATATTGCAGGAAAAGTTTTCTTCAGCCTTTTTTCAACCTCGAAATTTCAACGGGTTTATTAGACGACGGTGATCAGAATGCCCATATATATACATACGTATACTGTCGCTGTGGACTTCATTATAACGGGTTGTGAGTAACGCTCATTATCAACGTTCGTTTGCATAATTAATAAAAATAAAAACTAAACCTGGTCGAATTTGCATTTTTCCGACAAGAATTGCCTCTTGATAAATAAATGCGTGTATATATAAGGGGAACCTTTATCAACTGCAACTTATAAATGCGATAATTTATATACTCTGCAGCAATATTTCGATCTTTAATTTTACTAGACAGGTTTTCTTTCCGAGTTTCCTTTCGTTTGTTGTGCAGAGACAAAAATGAATTATCCTGACAATTAACTCAAGAAAATAAGAAACGTTGAAAGCATTAAAAAAATTTCTTACTAAAAGATGCGATAGATCGAACAAGGGATACCAGTACTAGGGAAAAATGTTAGAATTCGATTCTGTATAAATTTTTGTAGATGGGACTCTTAAGAAATAAAATTGACTATTATTTAGTTGAAAATCAAAAAGGATCTGAGCTTTAGAGCCTCATCATTGCTTGCAAGCCACGCTTACATAAAGCAGGGCGTACGCGCAGTCTTTAACCCGCAGGGAGTGGCAAATGCACTCTACACCCGAGGAAGCAGGTAAACCAGGGTGGGGGTGGGAAGGCAAGGATAACGTCTGTTTCTGCTTTTTTTCTTAACACCAAGAATGGCGTTCGCCTGCCTTTTGCAACATGTGTACACATGCACACACATTGTACACGGACTCCGATCACTGGTCGTGAACAAAAACTATTGTTTAGACCGCTGAGACTCTAAATGCGTGTTACATTGATCTCTATATCTCGAAGCGCCAGACCGAATTCAACAACGCGCGGACAGTTTTATCATGGCAAACGCTGGATGGCGCCCCCGACGCGGGCAGGCGCGTCTATAGAGGCTCGCGGTATTTTTCTTCGACGGCTTGCGCAAGCCGCGCACTTGGCCGGCCCGTTGGCAAATCCAGATTTTTCTCTCCGTGCTCGAGGCACAAGTTCACTAGACGCATTCCCTCGCGAGCGCGCAAATAATGGTCTACTTGACCGTCATGGCGGCGGCGGTTGTGGCGGCGCTGCACAGTGTACACATGGTCTGCATTTTTACGGGCAATAAGCGAAAAACAGCGCTGCGGAGAATATCTCCGACGGTAAAAATGGCGAGTACAGTGCGTACTGTGCGGTTCTCTCTCTGTCTCTATCTCTCTCTCTCTCTCTCTCTCTCTGCCTCTCTCTCTCTCTATCTCTCGCGCAGCCGGATCTCTCGTTATACCCAGCGCGTGTTCCACTTTAACGGTTTTTTGTGCGCGCACGTAGGGGACTATTGCAATTATGCAGATTGGAACTGCAGGCAGCGCGAGCCGATGGATTTTTCCCTGTAAAACCGAAAGTCGTGAGATCCCGACAGCGCCGCGCGGCCGCGAGGACGTACTCAGAGTCAAGTAGCCGCATCCTGCAGCGAGGGCCATCTGCAGCGCAGCCTCCCGTTGGTCTTACGACTGTCGCTTGGCGCCGAGGCGTACGCAGTGGCGCAGTGGCCCAGTCCGGATGCGCGCGCGCGCAACGAGCGGATAATCGGCGGGCGTCGCAAAAAGCCGGACAGTGGGGAAACAACGAGAGAGGAAGGCAACCCGAGGTCGTCGCGGCCCTGCCTCCGGTCTGGCGCGTCCGCGCGCGCCGCTTCCCGTCTGGCGCACGGCCCCACCCCTCCGGGCCCACCTCCCCGCGCACGCCATGGGCGGATTCCTACGGGGCTATTAAAGAGCGCGGCCTTGAACCAGCCTGGCTCGGGCCGTGGCGCCTCCGACCTCCGGGGGTATAAAAGCGCGAGCGCCGGAGAGCCGAACAGCACAGCCTCCTTTTCCTTGAGCGACTTTTGATCGGCTTGCTGTTCCCATAGGTCGGCCCCAATTAGCTCGCACGAGGTCGACACCGGCCGATGCGAGACCGCGTGCAAAAACAGCGTCGCGTGGGAAAGCCGCGAAAAAGGAAAGCCCTCGAGTAGTCCGTCATCGGACGAGGACGGGAAGAACAACAAGAAGCCGCGGTACCGTAGCCGCGTACCGAGCGCCGCTGCCGGTTCTTGTAGCCTGCGCGTAATGAGTTGCACGGGGAGACGTTGATGGATCTGATTATTCGGCAGGTGAGCCGAGCGCCGCCGCGGTCCAGGTGGGGGGCCTTTTCGAGCCAGTCCCCGCCGGCCGAGTGTTTTTTCTCCCGATTGAGACGTTCATTCCCAGGCGACAAGTGCGCGCCGATCGCCTGGGAATCGCCCGTCCGCTACACCCGCCTTCGAATGAAGACGAGCCAGTTGCCGCGCCCCATCCCATCTGTCATAGCCGCTCCTGAATTATTCAGTTCCTCCGGGATTGTTTACACGCCTTGAGAGAAATAACCGCATGAACTTGGCCTGATGCTGTTCTTGCACTTTATTCCTCTGTACATTGTCATTTGCCTAATTGAATAAACCCTGCGTCAAAGTATGTATCGGCGCCTAAAAACTAAAACGTGCATCTATCAAAAATCCTAAATTAAAAAGAGGAAATAGCGCTCTATTAAAGCATTATCATTTGGTCGTGATTTTTTAAACGTGTAGTTGAAATCAATGTATAACTTGTATGTGTATTGAAAAAGGTTGATGGATTTTTTTACGATTTGTATCAAGTAAAGTAAATTAGGGTAACACTAGTTAAATATCCAACGACTTGTAAATTTGAGCTTTAAGTAATGATCTTGCCCTAGACATTACCGAAATGGAATTTGCGTTTTGAAAATAAAAACACGAATGCGCACTTAGAGCATACGGCACCAACCCAAAGATCTAACCGCAGGGATCGATAAAAAACGAAAAGATGCGCGCGCGTACGCGACAGAAAAGGCCGGGCAGCGCCCGCGTCGTGCGTCAAACAGTTACACGTTTTAGCTCTCGAGAGAGATTCATGGAAATACTCCCATAAAATTAACATTAATCGCATCTTGCTCTTGCGCGCGCGAAGCCTCGCGATAAGGAAAAAAGGACGCGTGTCTCGCGGCACACATACGCGCGGGATTTTCGCGCGCAGTTCCCACGATTGTAATTCGCGCGGCGACGAGTTTTTAATCACCCGCTTACGGGCGGGAAAGAGAGGGGGAGATTGCCGGGATACATCGACACGTATGCGACGACGGTTATGCCGCCCGGCGAAGGCGCGCCGTTACGCAATGCCAAATTAATGAATTCCAGTGCAGGAAATTAGCGCGCGCGACGCTCGCGGGGATAGGACGAGGGCGCCGGCGATCTATCTGTCGATCGATAGCCGCGTGCGCGCGCGACGTCGCCGAGAAAGATTAACGGCCGCCCGGAGAAGCGGCCGAGTCTCGCGGCCGCTTTGGGCCGGGTATTAATCGTCGGCAGTGTTTACTCTCGCCTTCTGCTCGCGTGCACAAACGCTCGATCGCGGGGATGGATGTCTGCATAAAATTAGCGATCTCCTATCCGCGGCTTGCCCAACTGCCCGGGGCTTGGGAAAAACTGCCGCGAGATAATCAAAGTCATGATTTATGAAAGTCTATACAGAAACGCGCGCGGGAGCTAATGAATCTCGGCAGGAGTGGGAGGGACTATATTTTCTCAGAGCGGCACGTATATACATGATATGTTGCCACCGACTGGGAAAATGAATTCTTGTATACAGGTGCACTGATCTCGCGGATGGATTAGGCCTTTTGTTTAGATCGGCTCGTGCCGCTGGGGATAAGCGCGTCGGGTTACCGGAAGATGAGGTGAGCCGCGTGCGTCGAATCGGCCATCGACCCAATTAGCCCTGCGCTCAATGTCAATTGTCCTTGTGAATTATATTTTTATATCCCGCATTATTCCCGGCATTCTTTCACTCGTTACGCAATCACACGCGCTTTGAAACCGGCTAATCAAGACGAATGGCGATCGCTATATATTAACTTAGACTCGCTTTGTAAATAACAAATGAAAGTCGTAAATTACGCAAAATATATTTCCTACCGACACATAACTGTAATCAAGCCCAAGTGTGGAGCTAAATGGCCAGTTCGAGGGCCAGTTCCCATTAACGTACCACCTAGATCGCTGTATTAAACTTCACTCGTGTAATATACAAGCGATCCTTTCTATCGGCATAAAGGACCGCTGCTCATCAGGAGAGACGCGGCCGAGAGAAAAGAGGCAGTGGAAGAGGCGAATAAACAAAAGGTGGGCCGCTCCCACTTGCAGTCGGGTGAACAGTTACCCAAATACACACAATCAGTGCCTTCGAATTATTCAAACGAATTAGAAACGGGCGCGTCACGCTAGAGGCCATTCGAATTCCTCCCGGCGAAGAAAAAACGAGCCGCGCCGACGTCGCAAAATCGGCCTCATTAACAAGTGTTATTACAGGTGTCGAGGAGATAGTTGACTTGCCCAACCGAGCCTACCCCCTCTCCATCCGCTTTTCCACGCGGCGCTACACCGCAGTAATGTATCTCCCGCGACGGACAGGCGCTAAATCCCAACGCAACGAGCCGGAAAGCCATATACTCGCGCGGTCACGAGCGCGCTAATCTCAAGCGGGCGGCAGAAAAGAAGGCGCGAGAGGGGAAAGAAGGGAGAGAGCATTTTTCAATTAGCGCCGTGACACGCCCCTCGAGCGCGCATATCGGTTCTCGAGAGCAGTTCGTCGATTGATCCGTGAGATAAGCGCTACCAGATAAGGAGACTATATCAGTGTCCAAGTAAAAGGTCTCTATCTCCTGGAAAACCACTCGGGGTGACGGCGACAAGGGGCTCGCAACTTCATTGTAAGTACACGCATGCGCGTCCACGAACCAGTTGTAACGAGTGCCTACGCGAAAGCGATTCGTAATTAGCATACTTGAGCGCCGGTGATTTGTAATAATTAAGCGCGATTGTCCCTATACGGCTTCTTGATTTATCACCCCTAATTGTAGCGCGACAAAGCTATGCGCTATGGAAAAATGTAATGAACGTGTATAATATACACTGCATAATGAACCGATTTTGGTGCCTCTAGCGTAACGATTTCCTAACGAAAATTTTATTCCAAGGTTTAACATTCGGGAGGAAGTGCAATTATTGCTCTTAAATCGGCCAATTCGATAAGAAGCGTATTAGTCAACAGGGGCCGAAGCTGCCTCCAATTGGCATTCACTCGGGATCTGTAACTTATTTGCGTCGGCGGGCATTCAGGAAAATAATTAGTCTTCCTATCGATGTTAAGCCCCCTGCAAACTGACCAAAGTCGCGTACATGCCATGTTGATGTTGACACTCGAGATTTCGTAAGTTTGTCCACGACTTAGCGATCCCCGTACTGATTTTCGCATGCATACGCAATTTATTTCATTAAGGTGTGCATGTACACGGTGAAATGGCTTTTACTTATAAATTTTGTTATGCCATAGTCGTTGGGTGTACCGTGACGCAAAAATTAGGAAAACATTTACGCGGAATTTGTTAATTTCAGCGTGCGAACCTTACTCCTTCCTTTCTTGGCACATTGATTGAAATTTAAGTGCAAAGTCAATCAATAATAAATTACTTTTTAAAGCGGCTGTTATTAAAATGTCCAGTCACAACTTTTTATCATGCACGATATACATTTTTCTTACCGATTTTGTTACACAAGCTATATGTTTCCGACAATATATGTATAGTAGACGGTTATAAAGTCGATAATGAAAAAATACTATATTGCCATTTAATACCGACAATATTGTACAGATACCTAATTAAATTCATCAACAAAGAGATTAGCGAAAGCGCAGAAACCACATAGAAGCGAGATCCCCTTGATCGGTGCGATAAGGATCAGTAATCAATCACTTTCTACCCGGCGCGCGAAAGTAGCATCCCGTGAAATGTAACTTATAGACAAACAGTATATCCATTTGAGGGCGCGTCGCTCGAGCGGCGGCACCGTTTCGAAAGTGCGACTCCTCTGCTCTCGGCCGCGGCCGATCTATCGATCCTCGATCGCGCGGGTCGCAACGCGTTTCCCGTGGGATTTTAACGAGACTTGGCCGGAAAAGTTACGAGCACCTCGCCCCGGCCTTGCACTCCGGCCGTTTTTTCCCCGTCTCTCACGCCTCCCTCCGCTTGTTATCGTGAACACGTGCTGCAACGATAAGGGCGGGGAAAACGCGATTCTCTGGCGATTCATTGCTCGATAGGAATTCATCGTGTGCGATGAGTCATGAGTACCGTGTAATTTGATTGCTTTTGATGCAATTACCAGGGTTTATAATGACTCTTCTTTGTCTTTTGAAATAAAGATTTTAAAAATCGACTATATTACACGTTAATCTACCTCTGTCTTATCAATTAGGAAGTAGTAAGGCTTATATCATCCGAGTAAAATCGTTTAATTCGAGCTCGAAATTTCCCGATATTGGGCTTGCAAAGGTAACATATTAGTTAATGCGATAGCTAAGAATAATAAGTGAATTTCATAAGTGCCTAGAATAATTAGTAATTTTCGAGCAATTAATATCCTAAGCGGAAATTTAAAAATAATCAAATGAATTGGAAAAGAGGAGTACACGGAGATAATCGGATATACCCCGATAAAGAGAAGAGCTACCCGTAAATTAGCTTTTGTTGTTAAAGACTCATTATAGCAGGCTCAAAATGAGTAATTAATTACAATGGAATCAAGGGAAATAAGAAATGGGCAGCTTGCATACATGATGTTGGAATTGAACGAAGACGCACGTAGGGCAATCAACGGCGATGCACGTAGCCCGCGAGCACGCGAATCGGCCCTCAAAAGGAAAGCGAGGAAAAAAGCGAGATGGCCGCGCCCATAAGTGGCACCTGTTGAGTCTCGGCCGGTGCGGTCGCGGCGTCGCGGCGCGTTTCCACCCGACGCCGAGCCCGAGCGATGCAGCCTCGGCCGATGCAGGCGCGCGCTCGCGGCGATAATTGCGCGCGGGCCACCCGCAATTACACCGGGTCGAGGCATTTTCTCACATCGCGCTCGAGGGACGGTCGCAGGGCCGCTGCCGCGGGACGGATGCAGCGGATTCCTCGGGCTGTAAGCGGGATTCGGGCGGGGCGCCGGTGGCGCTCCCTGCCGGCCGTCCGGGCACTCTCGCCCTTTCCCGCGCCTCGGCCAATAGGTTATAGACGGGGTAATTGATGGCCTATTAAACGGCCATTTTCCGCGCTCGCCATTTTTCGATTTCATTGAAAATGAGTTTTTGCCGGCCGCGGCGCGCACGGCTAGCCGCCTCGCGAGCGCCCTGATTACGAGGTAGCACTAATTGTTACTTTGCCGCGGATTTAATAGATACGTGGAAGGCCGCGCGCGGACCGGCAGCCGCGGTAGTCAAGCGGCTCGTTGCCTTAAGGTGAGTCGCCCGAGGCGAGGGCCGAGTTCCGCGCGCCACTGCTCCCGACCGATTGCCCAACTGTCGAACGAAAAATTCAATTGTTCGTCAACCGATTGGCTGAAAGTAGCTGTGAATTGGACAGGAGATCCAGTAGGCTGCTCCTGTCTTCTTGCATCGTTCTACGTATAGTATACAAGGAGAGAAAACCTGGAGGAATACGGCGTCATTACACGTGGAGTAATACGCAGGAGATAAGTTGGCGCTCCTTTATTGGCGCATTGGAGTGTTATTACTGGGCACAAGTTAAAGATGCTATCGCATCTATTTAAAAGCCCGTTTAAAAATGTCCTGTAACGCGGCGATCGAACCTTGCACTTTGTGATTTTTCAGATGCAGCGATCCGGTTTCGGTCTATTATCCAACGTATTATTAGGCGCATTATAAGATTTGCCGATGCGAGTTTCCAGCGTGAGTGTAACGAGCTATCGAGTTGAAGAATTCCGTTGGGCCGAAAAGCTCTTGGGGGGTGCATATAGGCTCAAAACAAAGGCATATAAAAAGAAGCGATAAAGTCGCGGAATGGCCAGGATAGTCTTAACGCAAGTGTGTCACAAGAGTCTAGCATTCTTCTCTTCCGGTTCTTTGTTTGCGAGCGATTATCTTGGATGGGCGGACGCCGGTCACGTTAATACCCCAATTGCCCCCACCCCCTAATTAATTAGTCGCGAGCGCACCCCGCGGGCATAAGCCGCATAGCTGGGAAAAAGCCGCGCTCTGGCGAGCGAAGCGATTCGCAGGATCGGCCGGGCGATTGCAGCTAGAAAGAATCGAGTCGATAACTCTGCGGCAATCATTTCTCTCTTTCTCCCTCATGGGGCATCGGCGGCCGATACGCAGAGGCGGCGCGCGGGAGGGAGAGGGGGGTCGGCGAGGGGGTCGGCGTGGGGGCCGAGCGGTGGAAGAACCGGCGGGCCGCGCTTGGCCTACCCTGGAATGTCATCCGGAGCAGCCTAGTTGCGCGCGCGCGGAAAACGGCCGGCCTCGCCTCGGGAGAGAGGAGGACGGAGAGATGTTCTCCATTCGCGGAAAAGCGCCCAGTCGTCGTGGCGCGTTACCGTTACGATAATATGGCACCCGGGACGAGGCGGCCGGGAAAAACGCGGGCTGCCGAGCCGGCGCGCCGAGTCCCCGGCTCTCTTTTTACCCCCGGTTTCTTTGGGGGCAAGGCGGCCTGCGCGCCGCCGTTCGGGATCCCCGGAATTTGCGGTTCGCGGGACTCCCGCCGCATAATGGCCCCCACGTAGGGCCGTCGCCGCGCGGCTAATCGCCCGGGACAATCGGCCTCGAATCGGCCTCGGCTCGGCCATCGGGCCCGGATACACCCGGACGGGCGCTCGCCCTTACCCGGGGGCGCCTCGCCGCTCCGTGCTCGATTCGGCCCACGGCCCGGGGCTCGCCGATAGGCCGTTCGCCAGCGATCGGAGGCGTCCGCTAGCGAGCGCCTTCCCAGAATCCCGCGGGATTAAGTGGAACGAGCGTTGTTACCGAGCAGTGTTGCACTAACTGCGCGCCGTTTAGAACGCAAGTGTCTCCGAGTGAGCATAAATTAAGCCTAGTCGCGCGGTTTAGACTCACGTAGCGCAAGGGGCCGTCCGGTCATTTCTCTCTCGCTCACCTGCAACAGAAAGAGAAAAAAGCATAATGAGATACGCATGCAGGAGGCGCACTGCGCCCATATGGGCAGAAATATATAAATATTCATCGTTTTGCGCCACTTAATGCAGCTCTCCTATACGCTCGCTCGATAAGACTATTAATCACGGTGGTTAGAAAGGCATTTGGTGCCCTCGCTTGTTTCACCACGCCGCTTTTTTCCATCGGCACGGACAGATAAGCGCTTGGGAAAGGTTCTTTTCGGGGTCAAAAAGCCCGGGAAGGATTGAACTCGAATCAACTACCAATTTTCAATCGAACACGTGTCTGCTCCTCGCCTACCGGATAAGCCGACCGCCAAGCGAACCGCGCTTTCTGCGCCGCAGTAAATAATCCACGGACTCGAGTGCGTCGCACCTTCCCGGTGCACCAGTTACAGCAGTCCAAAGAGAGAAGGACGCGCGTGCTCGGCGCGCGGCATAAAGGCCGATAAGTGACCCCGCGGGCCGATAATTCCTATAAATCGCTGAATTCATTTCTACGCGGCGCATCAATTTCTCCAGCGGCGCAATTTACCGATTGCGCGCCGGTAAACAGAGCAAAAGGATCGGCCGCTCTTGGCTGTGCGCGTAGCGCCCACAATCTCAATAACGCACGCGCATCTACACGCGTATACGCGTTCTCTCTCGTAAGGAGGCAGATTAATCATGTAAATAAGTGCGGAGCTCGAGGCGGAAAAAGGAGGAGCCGCGGGACCCGGCGAGTCAAACCGATTTCCGATCGGCCAGAGGAAAGCCGGGGTGGCGGCCCAAGGTCAGGATTTGTGTCTCCGGCGTCGTCGTCGCGCACGCACGCACGGCTCCATGTACAGTTGGCTACTATACGCTTGCATAGGGAGCGGCACTCTCGCGGCCCTAGATGCGTCCTGTTATAGGAGGGCTTTGTTACATCGACCGCAGTCCATTATCGAGGCTCTCGCCGCGGCTTTCCGAGGGCGAGGACCGCCAGAGAGATGAATATAAGCCTGGAAATAATAAATCACGATTCGGTGTAATTTACGGTTTAATGAGGCTGGGAGGGAAAAAATCAGCCCTGGCGGCTCGGGTGTAAATTATTCTTCTTATGTCAATGTGGTCAATAATCGGTTGGTGGTCCTTGTAAATCACCTCCGCTGGATGATCCGAGCATTGTAATCCGATAAGCAAAACAATGTTTTGGGTAAAAAGAATTTATAGCCGCGGCCACGGAGCTCGCGGGTACAAAAATTATGATTTATTAATCATCTATATATATGGTAATTTAATTACGCGCCCGGGAGATTTATGCGGAACGAGTATGGGAATCTGGGCTTTTCCCTGGACCGAGCCAACGGCTTCGCCGCTAAAAGCTGAATTAAAGAATCCGGCTGAACGCGCGTAACCCCGGCGAAAAAGGGAGCGTCGCACTCTCGCAGGAGCTGCAGCAGCCGCAGCGGCGCGCTCCAAAAGCATGAGGTGAGCGCGTAGCTCGGTAGTGACCGCCGGGAAAGAGAGAGAGAGAGGGAGGAGGATTTCCCTAGGAGATGGCCGCCGAGGTTTTTGAACCCGGCCCGACTGCAGTCGACTGCCAAGCCGGCCGCGCGTAGTTCCTCTTCTTCTCTCCGCGGCGCGCGTATCCTTTACATGCGTAATTGCGGCGGCGGCGGCAGCACGTGTACCGATCTATGTAGTCGCGGAGGGAGCGCGACATCTTTCCCGTCGCGGCCCCCTTGGCGATTTACGCCCAGGAATCCCGAGGGAGCCGCGATTGACGCCGACGACCGCTTGTATTCCCTTGCGCCCTTCCGATCCTGCGCACAGACTCGACTCTTTTGTCTCCTGCTTCCGAGGATAAATCCATCCGATCTCGAGCTCACGGAGAAATGTTTCCCCCTATAAACTACCTTTTACTTCTTCCAATCTTAGGTATTCCGATCAGGTGTCCTTTTTATTACTCTTCACGGTTTAGAAAATTAATCAATTTTTACGGTCAACGTGTTAATGGAGTACTGATCAATAAAGTTAATTTAGAAAGGCCATGAAAACCATCGGAAAATGTTTCTGTATGTTAAACCATAAGATAAAGAATATCTATGTACATCTTTGTATATCTAACATTTTTATTTAATTACAGGAATAGGAGCCAAAAACTGATTTAGACTATAAATTCTAACGAGAAACTAGCCAGAAACCTGTTTCCTTTTCTATCACACACATATTGAAATTAAAAGAAAGTACTAGCATTGAACTTTCAGTTATTTACACACTTAGTATTAATTCCCTTGGTACTATATGTATAGATTTGAACACGGATAACTTAAGATCATGATGCTTCATTTGAAAAATTGAAAACAGATGAAAAATATTCAAACATAAAAAATTAAACAACGGACAAATACAGCAATAGCATACTATATAAGGCATGGTCGATTTCAATGCCGATTTCAATGTTACCAATCAAGTTTAGCATAATAATATACATCTACTATTGATATTTATTAATAAACTCATGTTGTAGAGTGACGTCTTGTGTGACCTCAGTGCAAAATCTGTACGAGGGACTGATCATTAACCTATGATTAATTCATCCAATCGTTGACAATAATTCACTGTCGCCTAAGAGTCCACTACAGGGCGATCGAACCAATTGAGCAATTTTTCTAGTAGAATCCCATGTCGCGTCTCTTGGACCCTACGGCCGGCAATTTGATCGCACGGCCCGCGAAATAAATCGCTGCTCGTGACTCGACTAACGACATTACGCTCCCGATCCATCACCCGGGCAAGCGCATCAGCCCGCGCACAATAACATTCCCGCCGATTCGCAATTACCGTTTAATTCAGACTGGCTCGTCCAGAAGAGGAGGAGGAGAGGACGCGGAGAAAGCGAAAAAGAGAAGGCAGATCGATCTGGGAGTTAAGACGTTACGCAAGCTGGCAGGCCGCGGTAGCCGGACAGGCAGAAAACTCCCCGCCGGTAGCGGCCTGTCGCGCGGATCCCCTTCTTTCTCCGCCGCGCCGTGCAGAAGGAGGGGACGGGAAAAGGAAACCACAGCTTCTTCCCTCAGGACTCGACCTATCAACCGCTGCGACAAACACCCTTATTCGCTATATCGGTGCTTTTTTTTAAAGGCCCCGCTTCCTTGGCATGCATCTTCGACAAGAGCACGGAGGTTCCTGTACAATCGTCGATTGTCTCTCTAGTGCTTGTACAACCCCGCCGGATCCTCCTTTTTTACGAAGGGGTTATTCCTCGCAGCTGTGGGGAGCGAGAGTGACTGGAGATGTAATTATGTCCTCTTTGCCTCTCGCGTGCTCCGATTTGAGACACGTATAAACGCCCTACACGAAGAGAACTTAAGCGAACAGGGAACGCTTTCATGACGTTAATTATTATGTAAACGAATAATCATTCTTTTACTACTCGTTTTAGCAAAGGAAGTTGTTAAAGTCTCTGTGATAAACTAATAAGGAGAGTGTCACTTGTCCTCGTTGTGGACTTGCCCTCATATTTTTCATTTCCTGTGGATTTATTTTCCATTTCAAAATGCGATGAAAGCTGCGGAATTATCCATTGATCTTACTCCAGTTTAGAACTCACATAGCGTTTCAGAAAAGTTAATAAAACGATTATAACATGCCTGTATAATTGTTTTTTTTCTCAATAAATGTAGTATATGACTAACGGAAATTGAGCATCAAAATCTCGTAAGTAACATCGCTAATTAACCGTAAAGTAGCAGAACTTTCATAATTAATATCAGTTCTATCCTTTGTTTCTGTTTCTAACGAAGATATTTATTTTTTAATTAGCATGCGCCTTATTTAATCACTCGTATTTTCTTCTTTCTTTTCAATCAATTTATTTAGCTTTTATGTTTTATATATTGCCTGGCGAGCAACAACTTCTGGTACACTATGTGTAGCAAGTGAGCAGCACCAAAAACAAAACATTTATTTCGAAGCTTTTACGTAATACGCAACCAATCAATATAGACACTTGATTATGATAGGTGTATATACTAGTGGCAAAAAGGATCATTAGTCTTCAATAAACAAGACCAACAAAAAAGCCAAAAAGAAGGCTGTTATGAAAAAGCAGCGAGTAGGGGGGTAATTAGGTAAGACAGGACTCGACGTTTCCGGTGCGTGTGAAGCGCCGGAGGCACCCTTTATTCTTCTGCGCCAGTACGCACGAGGCTCAGTAGCGCAGGCGCGCGTCCAGGCGTGGCGAGGACGGCCGATGGTAACTGGGCCCGCTGCGCAATCCCTGGGAATTCGGGCCCACGCACACATTTATCGCAATCGGGCTGCCCCTTTTCTCACCCGCGCGCATAATGGAACAAAAAAACTGTGCGTCACCGGGCGGGAGGATCTCAGTCTGGCGGCGGCACCACTCGCCTCTGCCTAATTGGCTCAGGTTAGGTCTCAATTACTCGCGGTTGAGTACCAAATTTACGGGTGAATTATTGGGCGTTATTGTCTCGTCATTTTACATAAAAATGACTGCGTATATGTACGTGGTAAATTGGCCTTCGACGAATCGTAGTGAACGCCTTAGGAATATCCGTCGAGGACATGATCGGCGTTAGACCCGCTTCTCAGCAATTGAAAAACTCTTGCGTGCCCAGACCCTTGTTTTCCCAATTACTCGCCCGAAGCCTGCAGTAGAGTCCCTAATGAAAAGGAAAAACCGACAATGAGCCCGACTGATTGCCGCCGAGAGCGCGGAAAAAGAGCCACGATTTCCCGCGTCCGCGAGAACGCGCGAGATTGAAACGTTCGCCGGGCTTTCAGCTCGATTGGATTAACCGTGGCACCCGGTTATCCCACTCGAGCAAATTGCAATTGGGATCATTCCGGATTGCGCGCGCTTGCGTCAACACCCGGTCTATGTACGACAAGACTCCCGCATCCGCGCGGCCTTTGTCGGGCACCCCCGACTACTTGCACGGTTGCGCAACCGCGAAGGCGCCGCTTTACGGGACGAAAATTACGCCTTATCAACTGCAGTTATTCTCCTCTTTCTTAATCTCGGCCCCTCATAAGTCTATCTTTCTATTAGCACTAGATTACAAAGCGTAAAGTGGATATTTTACAGAAATTGAATTCGTATAAGTTAAAAATACTGATAATAACACTCTCGAGAACAAATTATAGTAACAGAGAGAAAATATTATGTATATATGATTAATAAATACTTTATGTATCGATACATAATTTAGTCGTTTGATATTAATTGATTTTTGGAGGTTAAAGCGTTAAATTAAATGTAGCCTGGAATAAATAAAATTAGCTTACAACCTGTAAAAGCAATAAAAATCATCGAAAATCATTACCACGCATTAAAGCAAGAAGTAACTAATGTATATTCTAATACATAATCAATTTTTATTTTACTTCTTTCTTAAACTAGCCTAAAACAGAAAATTAGCTAGAAAACAAATAAGAATTCTAATAAAAAAAACAAGAAAAAAATGAGATATCCAGTTGCTACCATAAGTGCATTAAACATATATTTTATTTTTATGCAACGATGGCAGGATGATATTCGTGTGATATCATTATAATGATAGTATTATAATACTACCTTGATTAATAACCGAAGCAGATTTTTGATAGACATAAATGTTAGGTCTCTCAAAATTTAGATAATGATTCTTCATTGTGACAGTTTAATAGTAAAATATGTAGCTCACCGAGAAATGTGAAAAGCGGTCAATTACATATTAATAACTGTAGAAAGAGAACTTTTCAGTTCGTTTTATAAATTTTGCACGAACTTAACGGCACAGTGGCACGAATATACTTTTATTGCAAGAACTTATTTAACGAATCGAGGAACAAAACGGAAGTTTCCTTATTCGTTCGAGTGTTCACAACGATTCATTCAACGGGAGCATTAAATATTATCCAACAATTCCTGAATGTGTAGCGGCTAAAAGTAAGACGCGTTCGAAATGCCCGTCCTACTTACTTACAGCAACGGTCACACGCACGCGCGCGAGAGAATTAATTCGTTCGATTATAGAGCCAATTCATTTATGGTTGACAATAATTAAGGGCTTCTATTACGGAAGCGAGGCTGTATCCAGTGACTTTGAATATCGAGGCGCTAACGGCCGCGACACACTCCTACCTTACTTTCATTTATAATTTATGAAAACGGCCCGGATCCAACGTCAAACGCTAATAAAGAAGGTGAGTGCACCAAGCGCGCGAAACAAGATCCCGCGAGCGGTAACAAACGGCCTCCGGTTCTCCGCCGAGCAAAAGCGAATCGTCTCGATTTCCATACTCGCGCGGCGCTGCGCGCGGAGAGAAAAAAAGGACCCCCGCAAATTATCCATCCCATCTATCGGACTTTCTACAACATGCGAACCCGCCTATATGTCCTGTCTCCACTACATACAGCTGCCGTGGATAAGAAACACTCGCATGCGAATTGGGCCGGCGGGCATTCCGATCTAGAAATCGATAGGCGACACTCGCGCGAAGAGGATCGCGCGCGGATTTCTCTGACTCGCATCTGCGCTTTCTCGCGACACTCGTACGCGAGTCGCTGTGGAAACGATCCTTTTTTTCTCTTCTGGTAGTCGAGAGCAGGTTTCCTAGTGTGTACACAGGGCAAATTTTGCATTTGTTTGGTGCAGCGGAATCCTTCGACTGTCCGTTGATATTCCTCGCGATTGAACTGGATTGTAGTAACTAGTGTAATAACGATTTGAAAGTTTTGAAAGCTAAGCAGTAATGAAAATCGGTGATTTCGTTGCTTGAATATTTAATGATAATGGGAGAGTGCCGAAATTACGTATTTATTTGCAAAAAGCTTAGAAAATGCAATATGTCCATAATGACTATACATTCAAAGTGTAATAGACACATACGTACAACCAAGGCGTACAACAGTCTATTACCTGATTTTCATTATTATCATTAATATTATTATTATTATTATTATTATTATTATTAGTGCCGAATTAATATCCGAAATAATTTTACGTCGCCAAGGATATATGCAACCTTTCTAACTACCTAGCACTAAAGAAAAAGTTAATAAGTCGCGTATGCTAAAATTACTGTAAGATCAATAATCAAGGAGTAAAAACGACAAGCGTAAATATCACCGATGTCTCTGGAAATTAATAAGATCGCAGCTTCGTTAATCACTTGTCTATTTTCACTTATTCCGCACTAAAATATGACATCGTTGAAATAACACTTTATACTTCATTTATATTTAATGAAAATACAGTGAAGGTTTAATAGATTTTACGAAAAAGCCAAGGCATTAAAATCGGTACAAAGTGCATCATCAAGTAACCCTGGTAAGCGGACGAAAAACAGAATAAGTGGTCTCTAACTTAAAAGCTGGTCCATTGGGGGAAACGGCTCACACTGATTATTGCTGTGTGGCGTGGCTACGGCGGTGGCGGCATCCCCCAATAAAAAAATGAGTATCACGCAAAAGTTAGCAGCCCTCGCGCAATAAGTATCCTCCCCCCACATGGGCGAAACGCGGCGTAAACAAGCTCGTTTCCCTCGCCAAGTGCAGAGTAAAGTGCACTTGCCGTGTGCAACGCTTGGTGGGACGCCGCTGCCAGTGCAATGCGCGCGCGAGTCTTGAGATCGATGAGAAAGTTTCGTTTCGTTGGAGCTCGCGCGAGCCCAAGTACATCGAGGAGATGCATTCCCATGCAAGAATGCAGCCCGCTGATGATGATGAGCCGGCTCCTACTGCTGCTATTCTCCACGCGTGCGCACGAGCCCCCAGGAAAAGGGAATAAAAGTGAGATGCACGCTGTGGCCGACCCTGGTTTCTGGTCCTTCTGCCGGTGTAGTGCTGCTGTCACTCCTGAGGCTCAACATGTGGAATTGGATTTTTCGAAAAATTTTTCGTCCCACGTGGAAAGACTTGTTGGTGAAGGCGAAGTTACAGATGAATCGAGTCTCGGAATCGAATAGAGTTGGACCAACACAGTCCAACTCCTAGTTACCAAAAGATGCTTATCTCGCTGACTCGACGATGTGTTTTGAACGAGTGATCTGAAGTCAGCTTTGCAAAATACAGAAATTTAGAGGTTAGGTTATTTGGAAAATTCGCGAAAGTGGATCTTATATAGTAGTTGTTTTCAACTTTTTCCTATATAGTGCCGTTCAAAAAACATTTAAATTGGTTATTGATACTATAAAATCTGTATAATACAGATATAACTCGTAGTAAATCTCACCGCTTCTTTTGGGAAAAATAAGATAAGGCTTGTGAAAATATTTATCTCGGAGAAGAAATTAATCTACTAATGACTCGGGGAAAGTAGAATAAACAAGAATTATTGTTTTGGTTATCGACGACCGATACGCGTCACCAGTAAAGCAAAAAAGGTCGTACATTATCTGCTTATAAATAATAGCAAATGAGTATCGCATAAACCGCTATTAAAGGAGCTCATAACATATGCAAATAAAATAAGTCTATTGAATTTTAACGAATTCAATAAATAAAAAGTCTTCGATCTACTCTACGCGTCGTCAAGACTGCAGACTATAAGTTCGTTGATTTGAGAAAGTTGATTAAGTGTAATGGACCGGTGTTTCGTAAGCGTTTTTTAATATTAATTAAAGATACGGAGTATGCACACGTGCCACATTAATAATTTAACGTAATTTCTTTCCGAGCGATCTTCTAACTAAATACGAGAATGAGGATATATCGCTGGATACTTTACTGCGAAATAATTAACCTATAAAATTGTAATAAAGGCTAGTTATAAGATGACGGAAACTAGTAGATTAAACGTAAAATATTGAAGAGGATAAGGGATTTATTAAAACGAAACATTATACTTCTTTTATTATTAGATGAATTGAATATATGTTGAAAACAACGATTTAAAGGAAGATGTATTTCAATTTTTTATCTACGTTTAGTCTGACGTACTACCGTACGTACATATAGATATAGTTGCATCATTTTTATTTTATTTTATTATCTTCATTTCGGTCCAATTTTGATAATCGTGGAACTTTGAATTTCTAAACGTGCCAGCCGTTTGAGTCCATAAATGCAAAAAGGCAAACTGTATTACTTTCCCTATAGATTAGCCATTAATCAAGACATTGTCAGAGTAGAGGTAAAGTAGTCGAGTTACGGTCAATTGTAGTTTGATTCGATCGGAGATCACTTTGCTTACAACTGTATGCACGCTGAGAACCTGCTATACGGACTCAACTCTCGCCTAATACGGACGCGCACATAAGCAAATGGAAACGTCCTGTCCTTATACCAAGTCGACCTGTTCTCCACGAGGTTCACAAACTAGACGCACGTCGGCTAATACATATAAAAGGTAAATCCAGGAGTACTCAATAATTAAAGCTTAATTTAATATTGGTTGGAGCGTGCATTCATGTATATTATATGAATATATAGTATACTTTATGTGTTACAAACTTCTCAAGTTCTTATAATGAATAGTCAACGATACTTAGTAAAATATACTATGAACTTGCTATATCCTTTATTCGAGTCTTTTATAAATATATATTACTTTTTGAAGACTCGCTGCAATGATATACAGGAAAAGCCATGGAGAGAAAAGATAATTTCACGTACACAATGCGTCGTAAATCATCTCCACAAAGGGATTTGTAAATTAATAACTGCAAAAGGACTATGAGAGGCGACGACTAATATACTGCGCAAAAATGCGAATAAAAGCGTGCCGGCACAAGGCTAACCTCGCTTATCCAAGTGCATCGAATTAAAGCGTAAGCGCATTGCGGCTGCTTCTCGGCTCGCACAATCGCGCGGTGAAAGGCGTTTTTGCATGCCAAAACGCGACCTTGGCTTGTCATCTTGAACCCGTGCTTGCCAAGCGCAGATGAATTTTCGTATGACTAATACTCTCGGACAACGAGTCGTTGATCCCCGTCCAAGATGCATCCTTTGATATTGTTATACACCTTGGAATGGATACTTTGTGCGCCCCAACATGACCTGCTCGCTTTTTTACATGCTTTAGTTGTATCTGAGATGACGTCGGTGTGGGCACTAAACCATAAATCACATTGCACAGCACGATACTTGTATTACAGATGTATCGTGGGAATAGCAAGATATATTATATCAGCCAGCGACCTCTTGAGACCTTTGAGCCACCGCGATCTTTTAACAGGACACACTTGTGGCTAAACTCGTCGGTGCATCTCGAGGTATGTCCGAAGAAAGACCTCGGAGAGATCTCACACAGATATTGACATGTTTTTTTTCTCAAAAATTACATGCAATTTTAAGGCTATTTAACGCTGGTAATTCTCAACAGCTGCTACTCCCAAGACGCAGAAACTCCTGCCGTTTTACATAAATCGCAGCATCTCGTATAATATCTCCTGGCTTGAGGGAGGCCACCAGTCTCAAGGTCAAATTTCTTGCACGCTTGAATGCACGCACACAAGGAGTATACCTGCGTGTATATTCACGAGAGCGTAACAACGCTTTTCTCTTTGTACTCTATGTGTTATACTCGATCTACATTTAAGGTGCAATGTATATGATATCATTTGTTGGTCTTCTTTGTTTACGCGTTCATGTACATCGATAGTTTTTACATCCAACGTCCATCTGCTGCTACTTGTCGCTTCCATTCAACTGCATATCACTAAGAAGTAAAAAGTAATTGAAGAGTGCAAAAATATAGAATTCCCGGGGTATGGTACCACAATGTTTAGTGATCCCATTGATCCATCAACATTCGGTCGGCGAAACATTGAGCTGAAACAGGTGGCACGAGAGCTAATTTTAGGTTTTAAACAAATTATATATTAGTGCAAATGGCAGGTGTTCTGGCGGCTAATTAATGGGGTTGTTGTCGAACAAAAGCTTCAGCAGTTCATAAAAGTAAGGAGTGTTATTTAGTGTTTAGAAAAAAATTAAAAAGTTAATGTAAAACTTCTATTAATTAAATGCAATTGAGGCGGATTGTTTATTTTTTCTTAAACAATCTTGCATGAAGACGAAACATGCCTTTTCTTCGCTCTCAAACGTACTCTGTGTGGAAAACAAACTCCACATTTGTTTAATTAAGAATTATAGCTGTTTCAAAGTAACTACCGGCCTTCTACAAAGCTTGAACTATGTAGTGCACGAGACATTTTTAGTCGGATTAGCATCTGGTAATTGTGAAGAGAATCTTGTTAAGTTGATGCTTTAACACTACGAAGTACACAAATAACTCTAATGTTTTGAGAAAAATCTGTTCATCAAAATGTTTATAATTTCATGTTTATATTTTTATAATGTGAGAAACAGAACTTCAGATTTTTCAAGTAATTATAAATGATACTAGCTACAACTTCTTAGATATCTTAGACTTAATTAATATGGAATCAACTGGTTTAATAAAATCTAATTTATGACTTAAACTGGCCAATAAGTAGAATTTTCATCTCTGCCATTATTTAACCTTTCAAGAGTCAGAAAAGTCATTCCAAAATATCCAATTTTAATGAATATATTGTTAAGCTTCATCAATTTTCATTATCCTACTTAAAAGTGCATCCATTGATTAACAGTATTGTAACGTCCAGAAAAGTTATAACCGGACTTTGTTTCATTTGATGCATCGACTAATTACGTCACCATTGACCATGAAATAAAAATTCGTTTTTTACCTGCGTCGTAGGTTTCACGTTTAATATTCAAAGAGAGCTTCGAGGCGTATACGTTGCATTTGATGAACAGAGTAGCATTTTTTGACACTAATTTAAAACGACATTCCAGGACGCGTGCTTCGTCAGCGTTAAGGCGACAACAAATACTACTTTTCCACGAGGTGAGTATCTACTAGGGAATTACCAGAAAATTACACACAACACTTCATTCACGTACGTAGTTTCAGTATTTATTTGCAACAATTTTTCTTTCCGTTATTGAAATACTTCATTTTTGAACTTATGAGAAATACATTTTAATTACTTTATATTTCAATATGTATCTCATATAATATTTTATCTCCTACGCCTACTAAATTATCAATATATTTTTTGTTAAGTGTAAGTTGATAAACATGAAATTACTTTATTAATTACATGTTTCTTGTTGACACATTTTTTTAGTTGACATAGTGCGGTGAAATTGAGATAAAATTTACGCTTAAAATTTTAAGCTACAGATTTTTATTATTGTACTCTAAATAATTTTATTTAAGATAGCGTAATTAAAAAATAATTTCCCTGGTAGTAATTACGATCAGGATAAAATTGCTAGAATCTACCTAAATTTTTAAAATCTGGATAGATGTCAGGAGTAGAAGATTAGCAGAAATTACCATGAAAGTTCTTATGGACTTTATCTGAATTTTATCGTATATGTCGGTAGAACTCATTTCACATATAAATACATTTTACACATAAATAAATTCACACCAGATTTAATTAGATTTAAATTTTAAAAAGTATAAATTATAATTAATCAACCAAACCTTTATTATTATATTAAAATATTGATAAAAGAGTTGTTATACAACTCACTGAAGATTTTATAAAGTTTGCAGAAGTAAACCGAAACATCTCAAATGAGGTACTTCCATAGGAGGCAATTGGGTGAGTAGAGGACCACAAAAGGGGCCACGCGAGAAACGAGACAAGCGCTCTAAGAATCGCGAGGTCTTTTCATAGGCCCCTCAACGTCTCATATATATCACCCGTGTGAAAAAGAGATTAAATCTCCGCGACAAGGGGCCGCGACGCTCGTGACATCGGGCGTTACAAAAGCGCGGTCGAAAGGAAATCTCCACTCACGCGCGAAGGTGAAAGTCCTCGCGTCGATTTCGACGGTGTTATAATCCCCCTTCGAGATTTCCTTTCGTAAAAACTAAAGAAAAGCGCCGTGGCCAGCAAAAAGCCAGGGCGGCTCCTCGCCTTTGCGTAACCGGCGGCGGAAATTCAGCGTGCGAGCAATTCAACCCCCGGATGATAAAAGTGCACGGGTGCGCATTAAACGATCCGCGAAAAGCCGCCGCCTTGTACAAGCCTCGCCGAGGTGCGAGTTTAACAACATAATACATTGGAAAGTGCGAGCGCCGGCTAGAGATGCTTTTCTGGAAGGATATTGCGCGGCGGCGGACGCCTTTTACGTAACGGAAACAATGCCTGCCGCGCGCAAACGCGTTTTATAACGTAATACGGTTTCAAGACGTTTAGTGCGCACTGTGGCTATTTTATTTACAACATTTTGATTTCGATCCCGGCCGCAATGGGTTTTTCGCTAAACACCGGTAGCGGCCTGCAAAATTTATTAACTCTTCATTCACCCCGTTACTCAATCAAAACACTTCCTCTTGTGCGGGTTTTTCTTTTTTGATCAGAGTCGTGTTAACTTCTATTCTTTAATGAATTTAATAGATTTCAAAATCGAGGAAAGTAAGCATTTATCTTTCATTCGCAATAATAAAAATAGGTGGGCAGTGTCTACCATGTGAGTGAAATCAATAGTCTACAGCTAATAATGATATCATTGATTTTTAAACGTTCATGTCGCGATTATACTTGTTGTTTCACAGGCGAGAAATTTATTTTCCGAATGGCTGAAGCAACTGTTTTACAGCAAAAAGAAAGTCGTGCCTAATAAAAATATTGTTAGATTCACTATCGCAAAAGTAGAAAGTACGCAAGATTGAGAACTTAATAAAAGCTATTATAACAAATAGAAATCGAAGGATCTTGTCTTCAAAGTTTGCAAGTAAGTTACTGGGTCGAGATTTCTACACTATAAACGCAGAAAAAAACTATATTTTTTAGTGTAGTCACAATGATATGTAATAAGGTTCAAACTATCATAAAACGAATATCCCCGTAAAATCGTAAATTTTTCAAATCGATCACTGTTGCCAATAAAAATAGACGCTAGGGAAGAGCTCGTAAAATTTTGCAGATGACCTGGAATCATTCAGTGTATCAAGAGTCGATCTAAAAAAAAGAGAAGAGGCTCATACACAAGAAAAGAGAATAGATACGCGGAGAAGCCATTTGAAGCAGGTTTTAACCCTTATCCCAGTGTTAAGTAATTGGGTCAAGTTCCAGCACAGCGGACCGTCATGAACGCGGAGCAGGAAAACAAGAAAATAAAGGATGATCCGACAGTGGATAAATGAAATAATTGCCTTAACGGGTGACTATACGTGCGGAGCATGAGTCCGAGTCTAACTCTTTCTTTCTTTCTTTCTCTCTCTCTCGCTCTCTCTCTCTCTTTCTCTCTCTCTCTTTCTCTGTCTTTCTTTCTGTTGTCACTTGTAGCATGCGCATTCGGTTAATTCGAAAACGGGTATTTATAGAGTAGTAAAAACGAACGAGGAACTTTTATTGCCGAAAAACGGTACCTCCTCGCTACCGGTAATTAATGCCCCGATCCAAGGAGAGATAGTAGCAGAGGCGGCTTCGTGTACAAGTCCCCGCAGCGATTCCTGCATCAATGGGAAATTGAAGTTTGATAATAACCTGAAACAGACGAAGCAAAAAAGCACTTAAGTTTCGTAAGATAGTAATTGAAGACTTAATCGCACGGCATAGCCAATGATTCGGTACATTGCTAATCCAAAAATAATCACGGATAATTGATTCTTTTGAGACTTTACAAGCTTATGATATATACTCAGAAGATTCAACTTCAGAAGTATGGTAATTACTTTTTCCGATTTGCATATATTTTCGATTATTTAAGCACGCATATATGTTGATTGACTCGTCGAAGTAGTTTATAAATAAAAAGGCAACGAAGAAGAAATGTAGAGAATTATCACCGACATGACCTATGTATTAAGAACTACAACTAAAACGACTTTTGAAAATTCGAGTCAATTAAATGGTCTGTTTTTGAGTAGCCATAATAGTTGGCAACTTGTTTAACGCGTTCGCGAGGAAGGCAAAAGAACATAATTCCATTGGTTTTTATCGGTCACCCCATATTCTGCTACGTCAATTAAATTTTTTTGCCAACGATTAGCAAATCCTTTAACGGCACCTAAACAGAATGCTCGAACAGTCGGTACGCCGTGAAAGATTTCATTACGAGGATAAAAAATGGCATCCAGTGGGCAGTGCGGAAAGTGTATCAAACAAAATGTTCTAAGAGCCTTAAAATCGCTAATAGCATTTCGGGCCTGTCGTAGACTTGGGCCGCGTGCCGTAGAGTAATGGAGGGACGGCGGCCGTTAATCCGCAAATTACAATGAATAATCGCCGCGGCACGCAAAAGCGAGAAATGGGAGTCGGTTGGTTGCATCATCGGTGGCGCACCGACAGGAATTCGCTCGTTCCTATGCGCCCGTAATACCAAAAGGGATTCTTCTGCCGCTCGCTCGAGCTGTAAAGGCGCGCGCGCGCTGAATTTGAGGAGGTCGTTAACTCCGGGACGTGCGGCAATTTTTCCGAGCCGCTCGCCCCGGCGAAGATACGAGCGTAAGTGCTGGGGAAAAAGTGCAGGCGAGGAAGAGGGCCGAGCGCGTCCGCAAAGAGCGAAGCCTTTAATAACGTTACGTGATTCTAAGGACGTTTACGAGCCGCCTGGATTTATCGTCCAGTGGCGGACCGGCCAAGCCGCGGGGGTTCGAATGTATCAATTTCACCAGAGCTGCCCAGTTTTTGAGGGCGGAGCGTGCGCCGCGCCCTCTACTTGTCGATTGCGTATACTCCATGCTCCGTGACTCGCTGCGTTTTCCATGTCGTCCGCGTTACGCAATCTTATTTTCCCGATCGCATACAATTAGCGCTGCATGTGCAATACATAACGCCGATTTTTGTTTATTCCCGCGCGTTGCTATACGAAAATGCAATAAAGTTAGTGTAAAAGTTGTAATATCTCTTGTGTCTCGTCAATCATCTTTTGTGGATGCTTAGGAACTCAGATAATATTGCGCACATTTTTGCAAGTCGCTTTGAAATTTTGATGAGCAGTACATAATCTCAAAAGTTACTGATTCTTCGATCATTCTAGCTTATGCAGTAATTGGCCGAATAAAAATGTCAAATTTTAGTGGGATTCTTAGTGACCCTGGAATCCACTGTCAGAAAATACACAATAACTTTAAAATACAATACACTTTTATAGATTTAAAAAAGGCATTATCTACTCATTGTCGACAATTGTCGAATTTGACGACATCGCAGGATGATACTCTGTAATTTTTTCAAGATTTCGTTTTTATTCATTTAAGTCCACCGACACGGAACGAACAGCGATCTCGGAATACATTTCGAGGAAACCATCCGGATCTCTAATTCTAAAGTCCTCGGCTAATCGCCGTCAAAGCAACGATGCTCGCGCGAAAAATTTCCAATGCGGCGTTTTTTCTCGCGGGCTCCAAGTGCGCGCCCACTTTGTAGCGATCATCGAGCAACGGGTTGGGAAAGGAAAGAGACGGAGCTAGGCGAAAGTTAATGGAAGCGAGGAGCGGAGGAAAAGGAAGCTCCCGCTCTCGAGGCGAGCGCAAGGGAACGGGCTCTCGTCGTTTGGGCAGTTAAAGTCTTCGATGGAACGAGGAAACGGCGGGGCGCGGCAGCGAGTGCGAGCGAGAGCGAGATATCGAGGCGTGGTTCGGAGTCGGGCGTAATCGCGTTTCCGCGCGCGGCTCCCGGTTATACAATGCGCCGCGTACTGAGCGCGTACTGCAGCGCCCGATTTTTCCTGCGCGCCACCGCAGGGGGAAGAACGGGAGAAAAAGCGCGCGCGCGCGCGCGTGTAAATCACGGGATCCCCGTTCCGCGGGCGCGTTTTTCCCCGGAGGCTGCGTTGCGCACCTCCCTGCTTCCCCCTTCTCGCCCGATTAACAGCGCCCCCAGCGTCTAATAAGTCAGCGGCCTTCGTCGGGGCACGGCGCAGTTGTTGTTCGCGGGAGCAGCCGATGCCCCGGCGCACCGCTCGTGGACCGGCCGCGAATGTGGGCCGCGAGGTTACGCCAATCGATGTGTACTGCACGAAAGGAGCGCCATTACGAGCGACCGCGCGGTAATAACCCGCGGGCCAAATCGGGGAAAAGGACTTTCTTCGACTCTCACGGGAGCGGCGGTTCCCGCGCTTATTGGCCCGGGGCAGATAGTGCGCGCGATCGCCTCCGTGTATAGCCCCGAACGCAGCTCCGATCGCGATCGCGGCAAAATGACGCGTGGACAATGGACGGCCCGGCGTTATCGCGATGCGGCTAGTCGGCCGCGCGCCGCGCGCCAGGCGCACGACTCGCCGGCTGCTTTCCCGTGCGATTGCGTGCGCCGACTTTTCTCCCTGCGACGATTTACGTAATTTTATTACGGACGAGTTGCGGGTCGCTCATGTGCCACGCCGCCGCCGCCGCGCTCGTCTCTTTCTCCCGCGCCACGGAAAAATAAGTCACTGGGTTGCTCTTTGTTTTTTTCGTAATTGATCATTTCCCTCGTGACTGTTTCCGATTATACCGTCTGCTTCTTTTCTTCCGGCAATTTGAACCTTCCGATTGCTGGATGTCTTTTCTTGCCGATGACATTTTTTAATCCACTTCTTAACTATTTTTGATCAAGTTTCATACGACAGTATAATGAGTTGTATTTTCCAGATGAGCGCTGAGAAACGACCAGTTTTTCTACAGTTTTAAATAAAACAGATTTTATCTCGGAGATAAATGGTCTGTTAATTTTTATCCAATACAGTTAAAATAATTTACGTACTCAAATAGCGTTAAATAAACTAGTTGGCGCTGAATATTAACCCGCAATATCGGCATTTATGACGACTAAGAATGTTAAAAATGACAGATTAAGAGGAAAAAAGGTTTAAACGTTTCTTTAAGTGTTCAATTTATTATTAAGTTTCATTATTAAGTCATAATTAAGTTTTCTCTTTTAAGCCAATCATTGTACCATTAGATAATACAAATATTTATACAAGTCCTTAGGTGCCCTAACGATCACTGGTCATTACGGCATAGAATGCTTTAGGCTATCTCAAAGCAAGACAGAATAGGTGAGTGCCGTAGTAGAAAAATTAAGTATAACTACTTAGGAGAACGTTATTTAATAGGTGATTATAGTAATTTCGTTTAAACAGGATATCTTTTTATGCGTGCAATAACGTAACATACCTTGAACAATGAGAGTAACAAATGAACCTTTTTAATGTTCACGAAGCAATCGAAGTTAAAAACAAAGTATTACTTTAAAAATTAAAAGAGTTAATTTATTCTTGAGCATAAAAACCCGCGTAAAGTAATTTAAAAAGATCACTCGTTTTTAAACTTTCGGTAATAACCAACCCTTTGTGTACAAACCACCCCAAAGCACAGTTTATCAATGAGATATTTTAAATCTGTAGAAAGACGCGAGATGATTGAAAACAATCGTTCGTCGATAATCGGTACAGCGCCTGTGCGACGTGCGTCACAGGTCCGCGAGAGTCGGGCGCCCTCGGGAGTATCGCCAAAAAGGGAGAGAGCTGCGTCGAGCAGTCACCTGCTATATCGAGAGTGCGAACGACCGGTGCGTTATGCAGATCAATCGCGCGGCCTGCCAAGAGACTCTCGCCTTACCCTCCGAGGAAAAAGTTACTCGAAAACGCTGAGCGGCCTTAGGCGGACAGATGGTTTCGTTATGCCGATGCATCCACTTGCAATTTTTTTCACCCGAGTTCTAACGCCAAAGATCGAATTCTTTTTCGATAAATATTATATGTTTAGTGGATATAATAGCCAGTTTCAAAAGATGCAGAAAAAAACGTAGCGGAACAAAATGTCAATGGGTGTAAAACTTATTAGTATGACTTGTATAGTTCCAGAGAGTACAAACGTATGCAAATGGTTGCACGTGAAGTCGAAGGCAAGGCAGTTCTGCTCCGCATACATAACGTATGCAATAATGATAGATCAGAGAGTATAATCAATCGAAACCGAGATCGAAACGCGTACTGTAATGTAGAATGTAATAAAAAGAAAAGAATTATATTACACGATACTCATTGTAATTTCATTGTCATTATAATAATAAAATTTAATATGCAAATTATAATCTTTATCACTTTTTCTGAGTAACTTGAGAATTATAAGCATGATTGAACATTCATAGTGAGTGCTAATAATTCTCACAGTCCTAGGTTTCAGTCAGATGTTATTGAAAATATTTTGCATGGGAGTCAAATTATTCCAACAAAGTAACGTATTTGAGTACTTTTCATTGTGATTGAAACGTATCTACAAATAAAAGAAAGTTATTTATGATCGTTAATACAAATGATATACAATGTTTTATGCAGACATTGGCACATGCAGAGATAAAATATTCCCACGAATTTAAAAACGATATCCCTTATACGTCGCAATGCAATTAGTGCACGACTCGAATCGAAAATTTCTGCCGACCCAGAAACTGAAAGCACCACTTGGACCAATCAATTCTTTGCCTTGCGGCGTTTCCCAGTTATGCCTATTCGCTTAACATGGATCGGGTGAAAAAGACTTTCTCAGGCGCCGCTAATCCGCACTTAACAAGGTGAACTGCACTATCAAGATTCTATTGCTCCAATTTTTGACCAGATTACGAGTTTAATAAGTACAAAAGTATTACATCGTACTCTCAATTGTTTATAACAAGTATTTCGAGTTTGTAGTATTTTAACGATTTCAGCTTCGTTTCAGTCATACCTTTTAGATCTTTTGCATTGACGATTTTAGAGTGGTTTGATTGGCATCTAATGAAATTTAAATTAAAAAGTAAGTGGCGTGACATGTTTTCAATAGTTTTTCCATGATTGGAATGTAGGTTTTTAAACGAGCTTATTCATGTATCGATATTTTCTGTTATATCTGATTTGAAAATCTGTATGAAATTTTTTTTGAGAATATAATAAAAAAATAGTTAAATTAGAATTTTGCAAGCTTATTTACACTGGATACTGTTAACTTGTCAAATATTGATTTTACCGTAAACTTGAATCTGAACTGATTACTATCGCTTAATTTCCAAGTATTTAATATGATTTTGAGATAGAATATTTAAAAAAGCACCTACAAAATGTTCTTTATTTAACTGTTAAGATACATCTCTACATATAGGATTATTTATTTTTATATCGTCTTAATTTTTATCATTGTTAACAACTGACAAATTTTATATTTAAAAGACACTTTTGTTTCTGTACATTATCAAAAAGTAACTGAATCATCATATATACTTTTAGTATATAGATTGAAATAATTTATGATAATTCAGTTATAAGAAGTTAATCTAAGTGTACAAATAAACGTAGAAATTTGCATAATTAATCGGTGAAATTGGCAAGAGGACATGATAATAACTGCCAGCTTAGATGCTATTATATATTTTATGCCATTTGAAATGGAAAGTATTCGAGCTGCTTAGATCATGAAGATACTGACTTAACTGCAAAATCTCACAATTCCTATTGAAATCCGGATTTGAAAAAGGAAAAAAGCTCGGTATCCCGGAGGGGCCGCGATTAATCGCACACAATACAATTAATCAGAGCATTGTTAGTACAGCAATCAATAGAATGAATCGGTCGCGGAGTCTGGCTGGCGAGCAGGTGATTCATGCCGCGCACAAGCGGCAATAATTCAATTGGCTCGCCCGCATCCCGTGGAAAATGATTTGGAAAGCGAGCGGGCGGCTCGAGTGTCCGGCGCGGCGGCGCACGCGGGCTTTGGAAAAGCGCGAATCCCCTCGAGTCCCCTGGGCGTCCGTCTCCTAACGAGGCTCGGCGCGCGCCTGCGCCGAGGAAAAAGGAGGCGGGAGGAAAAAAGGCCGCGGGCGCAATCGCCGGCCGCGATCTGGCCCGCGTGGGCGTCCATAACGTAACTCCGAGAGTGTCCCACGCGGCGGCGCGCGCGTGGCTCGCCTCTCCTTTCCCTCCCTCCCTCCTCCCGCCCGGCGTCCTTCTCGCGTTTCCCGCGCGGCCGTCGCGTGGAAAACGCGGCTTTTGTTCGCGGGCCGCAGGCATAGCTCCGCTCCCTTTTCTTCCCTCCCCGAGCGCCCGTCTGACGAGATGCGCGCGTGCGCGCAGAGACGCGGGCGCGGTTTTCTTGTCGAAGGGCCGCGGGGGTCGCGGGATCCGCGTGGTCTGCCTCCTTAATACGTTGGGCGCGCGCAGGCGTTGCGCCAGGCGGCGCGTTCGCCGATTGCGCGGCTTCGCCGGGGATTTCGAAGAGGCCGCGCGCAGGTGACGCTCTAGGGGCATTCACGCGCCGGGAGATACACGGCGAACGGTGGGGTTGTAATAAAAGATTGCGGCGCGGCCGCCGCGTCGTAAAAATAAATTGTACGTCAATTGTGCGGAGGGAACGGGAGGCGGGACGCGAGGGCCGCGGGGGGATAAAATTTTACGTCAAATTAACGACAATGAGGGGAGCGTTTGTCAAGCGCAACAATTTCGCTTTAACAGTCGTCACGATTCATCGTTGTTGCGTTCCTGTTGTTGCGCACTGCGCGTAGTTTTTTCTCTATGCTTTATGCTACTCAATCCGTAAATCACACGCGACGTTAATTGCGCCCCTTAATCTTTTATAAATCAAATAAATTGCAAGGAAGTCATTAAGTGTTAAAGTACTATAAACAGTGACGTCATGGGCACTGTGACGATTTAAAAACCGTAATTTTGTAAATTGCAGGGTTAGATTAAAGAGTTCCGATCTGCACAGGCAAATATTCCGCCGCGGTGCGCGCGCAAGGCAATAAGTCCTCGAGGGACCAAACGTGCTTGGCGCAAAGCGCGGGACAGGCGCGCGATAAGTGTCGAAAGGCTGAATAATAAAAACGCCTACGAGCAGCCTCGCTGCGAAAGGGACGAATGTCGATGCATTTAAAATAACCAATCGCAAATTGCAATAGCCTTGATCGCTGTATCCGCTAGTTTCCCTCCGTGGGGTATTACCTTTCCGCGCAATCGAATCTCGTTGGGAAAGGACCTGCGAGCCGGGTGAAAGACCAGCGCCTAGAACCCCTGCGTCGAGCCCCCGCGCCGGGGCCGAGAAAAAGTCGCGCCGAGCCGCGCATTGTTTTTCGGAGCGGCGGCAGTAGATCAGTGGGCTCGCGTACCCCCGACGCATGCATGCCGGTCCGCGGCTCGGGTCGCGACTGCGCGGTGTTCGGGGGCGTGGCAAGGCCGCCTCGGCGTCATTGTTCGGCGCGGCGCCTGAGTGCGCGATCGGTCTGTCCGCTCGAGGATTACCCGGGCGACCTTGGCTGCGACCCCGGAGGTCCCGGAAGGTCTTGGGCCTCGAGGGGTCGTCGCGCGAGCAACGCTAGCCGGCGAGGCCCACTGGGGGATCCTGGGAAAAAACACCTTCCTCGAACGGGCGAACGGTAAAGGAAATTGCGGGGAAACGCCGAGGAAATCGGCCATGTCGGCGATTCGCTCCCTAGCGCAATTAGATCCCTTCGATCCCTCCGAAAGCGCACGCGCGGCCAGTCGCCGGGAGCGCTTCTCCCGCGCTTTCCGCCTGGGCCCTCCACTTGGCCAGTCGCCGTTACGTAAATTGCGGAGCTCTCTCCAGCAGCCGGGTCCCTGCTGGGCCGTGCGCGAGCCCCTGATAACGGGCCGCCCGCGCTCCGACCGATAAGCCGGCCCGAGGGAGGGAGACGGCCTCCCGTGGACAATGCGTCCCCCCTGCTTTCAAATGTCATGCCCGGCTGGCCGTGGCCGCACTCGGCTCCCGAATCTCCGCGCGCGCGGCCGCTGCGAGCGATCGGCTCGAGGAAGAAACCGAGCCTCGGCGATAAAACGCCCGGGGCACGCCCACGAGCGCCGGGTGCTAATTCCCCATTGCACGCCCGCGTACGCGCCGCTGCTTTCCCCGAAGCGCCTGCGCAAGAACGATCCGATCCCAGCTCGTAAAGCCGGACCCAAGGACGCAGAGACACCCACCCGCGGGAAAAAGCCCGGACTCGGGCCCCTTCCGCCGCGAGGGCCGCTTCCTCTTCCCCCGGTGCGGTTTACGGCGAAAATCGCTACTTCGCCCCGGCTTTCCCTCTCCTTTTTTACGAGCGCTCAAAGGGCATCGCTACCGTGTGCCGCGGCGCGTCCAGCGGAACAATCCGCCGCGTCGCTATTATCCTCAGGGACAAAGCCGACCGCCGTGGCCGGCGACCGGATTTCGAGTCGAGCCGCCCATTGATATTGCCCATTTTCTGTACTTCCCATCCGAGTGCTCAACCTCGTCCTTTCCTACAATCGCGTGTCCTCGCCGTTAGACGCTCAAATCGGGAGCGGTCTCTTACGCTTTTAACGCTCCTATGGGTTCTGCGAATGCGACCTAGGGTCTTGCACCTTCGACGTCGACGTTACGGAAAAAATTATACGTGCATTCATCTACTGCGTGTCTACTGCTATATTATTTATTCTTATGGAATTCTCTTGAAAACATATGGTTACTTAAGAAAATGCATAGGGCTCGCGGAGACAATACTTGGATCGATTTATTTTATAGCGCTTCGTAAAGAGTAGTGGAAGGTGTCCTCTTCCACTGGATACCTGTCACGACCCAAATGAATTCTTCCATTGAAAAATGTGAAAAAGGAAGGTTTCAACATTACAAACGAGCTGGCGCTTGGTACACAATGAGCAATTTGCACTGCTAGCTGCCTTGTTAAATCTTCTCTAGGAAACTTTCACTCAAAGTCCTCTGGCCTACGAGCGTCTAATCGACGAGACGCCTGCTTCTACGTACAGGAGAGGGGCACTTTGATATCTCACTCCGTGTGACTGTTTCCCCTTAACAGTGGCTTCTCTCGCTGGAATTCAAAGCCAGATGAAAAACGCCCGTCATATGCTAATGCCACTCGGCGTCGAGAACAGTTCCGATGAATTCGCGAGATTGCGAGTAAAGCCCGCTGGGCCGGATCCTCGCACGGAGCAAACCATCGGAAGAGCTCAGCAACAACCTCGGGCCTCCCTAGAAAGCGCCGCGGCTCTAGAGTGTCGCGTTGGAGGAGCGTTTGTCGGAGTGGCCGGCGCGGCGGGCGGCGACGCGGGCGCAAGAGCGATCGGCGCGCGAAAAGAACCGGCGGCGCACGCGCCCGCTGACGTAAGCCCGCGTCTCCATTCCCGGGCGCTCGGCGCGCAAGGAGTGGCTCCTCCCGCTCCCTCGGCCTTCTCATGCAGCCGCTCGCGGGGATTATTGCGCACTGCGCGCGTTTCATTGCACGGGGGATCGCGGCCCGTGAGAATCGGGCCTCGCGCCTCGCGCCCGGGAAAGTCTTTCCCCCGCGCCCGGTGCGCCCCCTGTCGCCCGCGAGCGATAGCCCTTGCGCAACGCGCCGCTGTCGCGCTCGGCCCGGCCGCCGTTCGACATTGATTCAGGCGCCCCGTTGCCGCTTCCCGGGACCAGCGCCGAGCCCAGCGCCGAGCCCAGCGCGGCCAACGCCCCTGCCCGGATTTCCCGGAACCCTGCGCCGGCGAAAACCTCGCGTCCGCCCGAGGGCCCCGCGCATCCATTTCTCACACGTACCCTCGGCTATTTTAGCCTGCTTTGTTTTGCTTAATAGTCACACGGACGTCGTGCTGCAACCTCAGCCCGACTCATTCGCTTATTGCAGGACGATATTGCAAGCCGAATTTTTCCGATTGTGCGAGATTGCTCAACCTCTCTTTCTCTAACTATATCAATAGCTTTAAATCTACCGTCTATTGATATTCCCTGAATTGCCCCATAAGTGCTGCTAAAGCTCCGCTAGCGCACGCCCCAATCGCAACTCAAAGAGTTACTAATAAATTAATAAGCGCCTCGATAAAATGATATTCTGCGCAACTTTGAATTACGAATTATTAGCTGTTACTCGTTTCAAGCGTACATGCACTTGCTACACTCCATTCCATGCTATGTAATGATATTCAATGTTGATTCGGAACGTTCTATTATACACCAGAAGAATAATTAAAGTCCTGGGATTGAGTTAAATAATAGGCTTTCGAACATCTTATCTCACAAGTATAAACCCATTAACGTGCCCATTAGCTTAGTTTTCATGATTCAACATATAACATTTTAATCGTTATTTTAGTAAAATCATCCTTGCGTATACGCTCTGATTTACAATATCTTAATTTTTGTCTGCCAATTACAAAGATTGAAATGTTATTCTTCCAGTAGGTGCAATCGAATATACATTGACAACTCGAAAAGGAGATTTTATTTTTGAGTTCTGCACAGAAAATTCATGGTAATGTGACCTATTGAATCCTCGTCAATCCTCGAGTAGACGTTTAAAGACGCAGAATTGAGGACAACTATAAGAGTGAAACATAGTTTCGCAGAAATGAAACGCAATTCTCCTTCAAACAATGACGAACAAGATGTTAGATCATCAAGCAGGCGACGACGCACGCGAGTCTCGCGGCGGGCGCTCGAAACCGAGACCACCGTCACGGAGGCTGATACGAGAGAGACAGCCAAGGAGTCTCGAGCCGGGGCCCGGGATAAGGCCGATCGTTCGCCAACGATGCACAATCGCTCGCGTACCCGCGTCGGCGAAAGTCGCGACTCCCTCTCCAGCAACGCCCACCGACAATTGAAATTACAGTATAGAAAATCGGCCGAGACACTTACGTATCAGCGAGGCAAGTACCTTTATGTCATGCGCCGCGCGCACACCCCACGGATAATTGTGCAACGCCCGCCTGCCCGGGGATATCCCTCGGGGGCTTCGCAAGCTCCGTGAGGTCGAGGGCCGCCGACTATTTGCGTGAAAGTCCGAAAATCGCGTTATAAGGAGGTGCGAGAACCGCAGGAGTACGTGCGCGGCACAAGCTGCGCCCGCGTATAGCGCATCGGGGGAATTGATGAGCGTTCCGCACCGGCCGCGAAGAGAAAATCGAGCGATGTATCTTGCGTGTGGGAAAGAGCCGCTCGATATACACGCTGATGAGGGGATTGTAATTATGCTCGCTGCAACGATTCGTGACTCGACTCCATTATACCGTGGAGAGGCGCGGAGCTTGGAAATCAGCTTTTCAATGGGTAGTTTTCTGGATATTATATTTTCACGGGTTCATACGAGATTGACGATTGGGATAATGCTTTTAGACAATCGGCGCTTTCAAGACTTCGACTTTCGAGCGCTGACGCAGGAGCGCCGGCTCAAAAGTTGCGATAACAGCTGCCGCGACTCGCCGGTGGGATATTTTCCCGCATCCACCTACTTGTATCAGCTTTCGGCTGAGCTCCTCAATCGGCCGGCGCGTATTTCTCGACTTTCCCACAATACGCTATCAGAGCTGCAGGCCAGTGCCGGGGTAGGCGAAACCGGTGGCTCTTAAAGGAAGCCGAGATCCGAGGGAAATGAAAACCAAGTGGAAAAAATCATTTAATGACATCGCGCGCCTGTGCATCCGGTCTGCGCCCCCCCTCCCCCCTCCTTTTCTCCCTCTCTGTCTTTCCAGAGCTCCTCGACTTCCGCAGCTCCGGCTTTCACACGTGCGCTCCCCACCATGTCAAACTGGTCTACCCTCTCGCGCGACGTCGATTAGTTCGCTCTTTAAATTCCCGTAAACTGGCTCAAAGAAGGATTCCCAAGGTACATTTAAGCTTTTATGGCTGGTTACCTTTAATTTTTCTGTGCGTATTCTCTTCTAAACTTCAGGGTGTGGCTGACTGCTCGACGGACATAATATTTTTCCACGCAGCGTTATAACGACAATTTTAAGCACCGAAGGAGTTTCTGCTCCGAGGAATTTCGAAGAGAGCTGCATTGTTTTTTCGAAAATATATTCAATTTTGCGGTATGCTGCACACTCGGCGAGTCGGCGCTCTCTTTCTCAGAAGCGGCATTATATGCAACTGTTCACCATAATTATGCCATTGTTGCTATTCCTTTTGATACTCGGAATTCCGTAAAGCAGCCCCCACTGAATATCCATTTTCATTCCGTTTAATTAGACGCGCAACTATTATATGTATTATTTCATGTATTATTTAAGCCGCGAGAATGAACGGAATATTTTAAAGGGAAAAGCCTCGACTTATCCATCGCGAATTAAATTTGAATAAAATTAAACTTCGAAAATGCCTATTTTTAATAGACTAGAAGGCACGCGCGAGTATATATCTACGGCGTACTGATGCAAATCGGAGCAGCAGGCCGCCAAGTGCCGAGCCAAGTGCAAGCATCTGAAAACCGTTTCGAAATTGCTTCCTCGGCGATAAGCACACGCCGGGTAGGAAAAAGAGTCCGATTGCCTACTCACGAGTTTGGCGTATTGCAATTGAATCAGGTCCACGCCCGGCATATTGGCATACCAACCTGAAAGCAGAAAAAGGGAGCCAAAATTGATTAAATGTTTAAGATAACAGGGGAATACGTTATAATACTCGACAAAATTTTGCAACAAAATTGCACTCGCGGGCCATTAATGCATTTATCGTGTTCGCTCTCGGGCGAGAAATAAAAAAAAACCATAGTGGTTCTCTCGCACGCGCTCGTATATTTGCGAAAAAACCACCACCGCGTCTGTATTCCGCGCTCTCGAAACTGTCTAAACGCGCTTACGTGCACGGATAAAGCTCGCGGTCAATCTCTGGCCCTCGGGTTTGCCCGTCACGTAAGGCGCCATGACACGAGGATGCGTTTAAACACGCGCGATGAGAAGAAGCAGCGCACATCGGCATAATGAGCGATAGGCGCCTCTAATTAATGGCTAGCCGATGCTAATTCCACCTTTCTCTCCGTATCGCGTTAGCATTTCCTCCCTCGGCTAACCTTTTTTGGAGCGCTTACGTCATTGCGATGAACCTTTTTTTAAGAGGCTTTGCCGAAGGCTTTACACAATCATTATAGGAGTGTGCGGTAATTATTCATTTACGCCGAAGACTGAAGGTTCAGGCTAGATTTTTGATTGAAGTTAGATACGGTAAGTGCTGCGTGTTCCGATTTTTTTAGAAGCAAAGTACATTTACTGCCTTTGATCGCGCGGTGTGCATATAAATAATGAGCCATTATGATACTTATTTACCAATGTTTATAACCTCATTTAGCTTAAATTCACTTGGAAATAAGATTTTATAATCGATTATTTATATAAATTACCGTAATTAGAGATTGTTAAATCAGTTTCATCAGCCCACATCTAAGTAAATTTAATAAATATTTAATAATGCAATTACACTTTTTCACTTGGATACTTAATCAAAATTGCAGTTTAAATATCATGCTAGTTTCTTGAAATCTTGATTCTTAATATATCTAAATTATTTAAATGTATGGTGTTTTTCCATTCTCTGAAATTCATTAAAAATTATTTAGCTATGGGCTAGAATTTATTACTCGTATTTTATATAAATACTTATATACATCCTGAAAGACTAATGCGAATGAAAATTTTATGAACGATAAATAGCATTCATTTTATTTCAAGAGAATATAAAGATCTCTTATTTAGTTGTGAGTCGTTCGGTTTATGTTTTAATATTTCTTTGCAATAAATCGATTCATCTTTAATGGATCCACTTGTATCGTGTTAATTACAACGAAACACTTCGCAGAAGTAATTAGAAGTAACAGTTACGTAACCGTAGAAATCATTCCTTCTTTACCACCTTATATTTCTTACATGTTTACAAGGTACTCATCTCTCAGTGCGTGTGGCTTAATACCCAAACCTCAAGTAGTAGTACTTTTATGTAACGTTCCACTTTTCACGTGCATAAAACCGTTTTGTTAGGCTGACTCAACTCATTTAATCATTTAATATATATTTACATCATATTTGACTTAACACACTGTTCAAACAAATTCAGTAGTAGTTCGAGAACTAATTAAATTAGACTCTAAAAAATCTAAACAAAAGAACAACAGCAAGTCCATATAGATGGCGCGTAGATATCCGACCTAAGGAAAAACAGGTTTTTAACTGAATAATAGTTATTTGATGCAAATTAAACATCTCCTATTGGATTAATTCCAGAAAAAAAGCATTTTGAGCTCTTTTGAGGGAAATTTAGGCCTCACTGAAACGGTCCAACCGGGTTCACAAACAGTTTCTTCTATCAATCCGGTCTGTAAGAAAAGGCTTCACCGAATCTCGTACGCATTGTTCCGCGTTTGCCCGTTAATTCCGCGACCATGAACAACCTAGAACCTTGTGGGGACTGGTCGCGAATTGAAACGTCGCCTAGGCCCCGTTTCCTCGTCTCGGGTGCGTGCACATTCCTGGGCAGCGAGAGTTGGCCGTGCGGCGAGGTGCGCAAAAAAGTTTGCGCGCTCCCGATCGCGACCGTTATGACCGAGTCCCGCCTCAGCCGCACAGTTTTCTACGTATACGTCTTCTAGATTTTTAAGCGCGACCGCACCGCTACACGAGTGAGGAAATAGTTTTCAACCAATTACGATAATCTTTGTTAATTGACCCTTTGAGATATAACGGCGGTGCGCCGCAATTCCAGTAGCTCTTTTCTTTCGTGGTTGTAATCGCTACTACTGTACCTTTGACCTTTTCGCTAGAACTTTTTATTGCGATGAGCAGACGAGTCTGTGGGAATAAAAGAAAAACAACAATGGACGAAGTGGTTTAGTTAAAGAACTATTTCGGTTAATTAAGTTGAGCACTATGCGTAAGTCTGCGATCTTCAGCCTTATCTAATAATTAATTTTAGAAATACTCTATAATGTTTTATTTGTGTCGCTATTATCTTAATTTTCAATTTTGTAGTCGGTATTGCCTATTTATTATTCTTAGTCTATTTGATGTCATGAATGAATTTATTATTTTTCTCAAGCTTCTCTTTATGCCCTAAAAGAATCACATCATCACCTAGCTTTAGATGTGCTTATCATTCTATTAATTTTATACATAATTTAATATAACTGGAGTATTATTATAAAAAGATCACTCTTTTAATCGCAGCACGTTATTCTTCGTGTTACTCTCAGTTTAACTTGTATCAATTATTTATCAGCTAGAAGAGAATCTCACATGAGCATAAGATTCAAAATAATAGTTCTTAATTTTCATAAGAACAGATAGCATAAAGTAAACATTATAGTATTAACAACCATTAATACTGTTACAGACTCAGCAGCTGATCGGGTTCATGCGCAGGCAACATCAATTTGAACAAATTTTCAAAAGATTATTATTCTTGCCGGTATCTTTCTAATCTATCTTACGAAAGTTACAAGAAACAACGTTGGTGTTGTTTGAGTTTGTACAGGATACGTACAACTTTGCGTTTTGTCGGAAACAGAAAGAGAACTTTAAGTGGATCATCGAATGTCAGATGGTAAACTTTTGCTCTATTGTGGTTGCTTTCAAGAAGCATTTTTCTTGTAACTGTATAATTTTCGTTTGCGAATAGTAGAAAAACTTAAAAGACTCGATATGTATCGATTTTTATCTATTTATTGTTCCCGAGCGTCCATTTTGTTGCAGACTTCAAATTGGACAGACTAATTAAAAAATTTGTATACAATGAATAATAGTCGGGCAAAAAACTCCTAGGATAACAAAGTAAAACCAATTTTTTGGTCAAATTCAATTTTATTATTCAACATAGTTGCTTTCGAGGGTCATACAACAATTGCAGCGATCATACAATTTCTCTTTAGCCTCAAAATAGTCCTCCGCTTCGACTATTACCTATTCACCCGGTACTAAATTTTTTTCCAGCGGGCATTCTTTTAAGGTCTGTATATAAGAAAAAGTTATTGGGAGCCGAATCTGAAAAATGCCATGGATGGGAAAGCAATGCGTAGCCTAATTTAAGCTATTATACTATCATTTTCATTGATTCTTGACACTGTGAGTTGTCTTAATGTAACAGAACTTTTTTCTTCTTCAAGTGGGTCCGTTTTTTCGTGATTTTATCCTTTAATGCTTCAAGAACGCTAGGTAATAGTTGCTGTTTATAGTTTGACCCTTTTCGAAATAATCCACTCGGCAGACTGATGTTTTGGTCATATTTTGGTCGGTAACAGTCTCTTTTTCGGAGCGTCAACTACAAATACCATCTTCTATGCTCATTATTGTTTCCAATAAACTAAGAAAACTAATTTTCACTGGTTGATTTTCCTGGTGCGGAGTCCAAACAATATTTATTTAGCAAATCTAAAAAGTTTTAGCTATAAAAGTATTATTTTTGTCCAAAAAGCAATACTTCAATAATATACGAGAATTAAAAAGTTAATATTAACTAAAAACAATGCATTTTTAATTGTAATAACCCGATCTACGCGACAGTCTACGAACTATTCAGCCCAACTGTTAATTCTTGGAGTGCATTCATTTTGAATGTGATTGCATCGGTCAATGAAATCTAGCGGTATAGAATCGGTTGAAATCTGTCACCGTTATCTCCCGGTTTCCATGACGAAGACTTGAGGAGTTGGACTAGAACTGGAGCTAATTAGGAGGACAAAAGAGTCGCTGCCGGTTCGAATGCTAGATTAGCGTCGGAAGTAAATTATTTCCGTCGAGTAAACACTCGACTAACCTCGTACTAATCGGCCGAGAGAGAAAAGACTCGATTTCATCCTCGATTTGCAAATCATCACCGCGGGGGAGCGATTAATAGGGTCCGATGTTCCAGGCAGCCTTTGGCGGCTGGCTCAGTAGTATAAAAATCGGGTGGTGATCGGCTCATCCGCGGCAGCGCAGCTCGGCCGAATCGGTCGATCGGTGGAACGCTCGAGGAGCAAGTAGGTCGTCGCTCGGCTTATGCCTTCGCGGTCCGCTGGCGAGGCCGAGCTGCTTTTCTCCCCCTGTATTGTTGCGCATCCGCAACCGCGGTGAGGAGCGCGAGAGCCTCTCGCCAATTTATTTTTGCATCTCCGCAGCACGAGTTTTAATTGCTCACCGGTCTTTTCGACCGTACTATTCCGTTGTGCCGTTGAGCACTGTAGTTTTGCCGCACCGGACGACGGTTTGAGATCGGTCATCGAGTCTGCAGTTACGCGAACATGTCTCCAAGAAACCAAAGGAACAATACGGAGACGGGCCGCGCGGCGACCTTCACCTCGAAAAAGACTCGACTGTGCATTCTCGGGCCCTTGCCCGGTCTCCCCCCCGTGGCAAAAGCCGGCTCTTACAGGCGGAATACAACAATCGCGGCGTAATATATTGCATAACGGTGCAGCCTCTGCCAGCGCAGCAGAGCCTCGACCTCCTCTTGAACCCGCAGCCCTTAGCCGCATATGCGCGTACGAGCGCTTTTGGTTTTTTCTCACACAGCGCCTTTAATACCAGTGTTCCACTCTCGCGGCCTTTTTCGTTCCCTGCGCACGAGGAATGGCCACTTTTTCTCCTTCTCTCTCTCTCTCTCTCTCTGGCTTGCACGTTTGCTCACTCTCCGCCCCGGGGGGAGCGGAAGGCGAGGGCTGGCGCGGCACATTCCGCCGCAAAATTTTAAGACTGTCGTTTTCGGGCGCCAATGCTTATTCCCCAGGAATGATTATTGCCGCGCGCGCATAAGTGTGCGAATTCCAGCGGCTCTTAAGAGCCGCTCGAACGTTTCCCGCCCCGCCAAAGGGATTTTCTCGCCAGCTCGCCGTTTTGCATTTGAACTCGCGCGCGCGCGCGCGAGCTGACGCAATGGCCCGAGGATGTAATGTATCCGAGCCAAGGCCTTCATGAGGCCGCCGCCGCCGCCGCGAGCACCGCCCGCGCATCTATGCGTCGCGGCCTTCGATTGCTGTAGGTTTACGAGGTTTGCCGAACTTGGCGATCCTCTCGAAATAGTTGACACCCGCATGCATATTCTCCTCGGCTTGCCTTTCTCCGAAGTAATCGATTTTCACTTTCGACAGTTGGTAGAATCATCAAGAATCCCCATCTACAGAAGTACCAGCTACCGGTGATCTTTTCTCCTGCGGCTCGGAGATTGGAGTATGCATTATTCTATACCGATATTTCGATAATCATCGGCACGTGTTCGTAATTTCGATTGATTTTAATGATCAGCGTACATCGTGGCAAAGTGCAGCGATTAAAAATCTTTCCCTCGAGATTACGCACTAATCTGTATTCCAGCAATTTGAATGGACGTATCGCGTAATGAGGATAACATCGATGGCTTGCAAATTGCAGAGGTACACATATCAATCGAATTAAGTAAGCGAGATTAAATCCCGAAGGAAATGATTTATGATCAACCCGTAGAGTGTGATGTCAACTTTAATCTGCTTTAACTTGCTCATTAATCTTACAGTAAATATAATCATTTCTCCCCTAAAACCAATAAATGAAAAGCGATTGCGAGACACCTGACGAAAAGTTTAAAACCTCGCAAATATATTGCAGGCTCGATATAATATATATCCACCGAGATATCCACGCAAATCAATGAGGATTCGTATTTACATCTTGCTAGCAGAGAAAACATCATTTACAAGGTAAATGATTGATCGAACTCAGTCGAGATCGAGGCAGCATTTTTTTCCTACCAAGTACACACGTATTACCGAGTAAACCGCAACATCCCGATACTTGGCAAGCAATCGCGCCCCGCCGCAAGGATCCCGAGGGGGACACACAGAAACTGCGTTTGCACCGCTCGGTCGCGATCGCGAGAGCGACTCGCTATCAGGCCCCCGCGTGCAGTGTTTCGCAAGCGCCGCACCCGCGGTCGCCGAGGGCCCGCGCGCGAAACCCCCGTCCCCGGGTTGCGTTGCGCAACGGGGCGAGGCTACGTGCGCAGCACCTGCTCTCCCTGTGTGGCTTTTCTGGGAAAAAGTCCGGCGGCCGAGGTCGGCCGCGCTATCGTGTGTCCCGGGGGACGGCGCGGCGCGTGCGCGCAGTAGCGGCTAACGGTCCCCGGGAAAAAAAATTAAATCGCCACGGCGGCGGCGGCGGCGGCGACGGCGGCGCGCGCTCCTCGCCTCTCTTTTCAATTACGACATATGGAATATAACGGGACGCTTCATTTGCTAGCGCCATTGTGCGCCGGCGGCGGCCCCCACCCGACGGCTTCCTCCTCCCCGTTTTTGCCGCGCGGACGCTCGTTACCGGCGGGCCGAGGTGCCACGGCAGTTTATGGGGCATTGTGCCCGCTGAAATGCGATGATCGCTCGTTTATTGCGGCCCCCTGCGGACTCCGCCTCCTCGGGATCTCGGTGTCGCGCCGCGCGGCCTTTTCGCCTCGATGGGCGCCTCTCGGGGCGCCTCGAGACGCGCGAGGGCCCATATTTCTAGTGCTTCCTACATTTGAATGAGAAAGACTCCAATTTTAAAGGTCATCCCGCCACTTTGGCCTCTCAAGTCAAATGCCTAAGTCTCTTGAGCACGTACCTCGACCTGGATCGCGTCGCTTTAACGTTTTACCTACTTCGTGTCGGCTATGTAAATTAATGCACAGTTCATAACACGGTTAACGCTCAATGTGTTGTATATTAAACTTTATTTCAATGTTGATAATCGAGTTGATACTTCAATTATCCAATCAGGGAGAAAGCGCTCGCACAAGTAATGACATTATTTGTACCATTTTTAAAGTGAATCCTCCTTTTAACTTGACTATACAGTTCCTGAACTAGTTACATATGAATTGTTGGTTTTACGATACAGTCTACTTTATATATTTAAAGTCATTTTTAATTGAAAGTTTTGAATCTGAAGAACACATAACAATTCATGCCAAATGAATTCATGCCAATTGATGCCAAAGTATCAGAAAACTTTTCTAGGAAAAGTTTGGACAGCAATTACTTTTGTCCTAAGAACTTTCAGTCGACCTCTTGTGTTTATACTTTAGCTGTATTCTTTGTCATATAATATACTGTGAGTATAAAATTGTAAACTCTGCTAAATAAATAAGTACCTAAGAAATTGTATTCTTTGTTTGGCAAAACATTAACATCTTATTTATTGAACTTATAGTTTATATTATATAAAGCCATGTGCTGTTTTGTTAAAACTAAAGATGTACATTAAGTTTTTTAAAATTTGATTCGCTTTAATGTATTGTAACGAAATAAATCGTTAAACTTCGAGGAAAACTTCTTATTTGGACATGCAAAAATTTAAGATAAAATTACTATCATTTCTTTGTACAATTTGAGTATTTAAAAAATTTACATGATTTCTATTTAAATATTAAAATTCCTGTGTGTATCGGGTACATCCACGATAATTTTTCGCGAGCGATAATTTCAAATACTTGAATAATCCTTTTACTCGTTCTAGTAAAATTATAGAGAACTAAATGGCTTGGCAATTATTATACAGATGTTTTCCCTATTTCATAATTATTTCCTTCCACCTGCCTTTTATGATCACAGTTTTCTATAGCATGTATATAATTAAACAAGAAAACTAATAGTGAATCTTCTGAGAAAAGTTTTGTTGTGAATGTGCAACTATCATATAAAGTGTCATTTATTCTAGTTCCAAGTCTCGTTACAAACAAAAGCTATATAACATGTTTACCATATGTTACTGTAAATAATTAGAGATTGGCTAATTTAGAAAGAGGCTTAATATTTTAATGACCTTATATTTACTTGGTAACCTACCACTAAAGCACATAATACCTGAATTTTCAAATACATATTTAGGAATGGCGGTAACGATCACCGTTTACTTTCAAAAATAATTACACGAAAAAAATAAAAAAACGTTTTCGACATTACCCGCAGGTCGCGGTAGTAGCCCGGCGAGCTGTGAGTTTTTACAGTTATCCTTCTAAAATGCAATAAAAATTAATAATATAATAAAATACAATAATGTTATGAAAAGATGGCTTAGCGGCAGGCGACATTTCTGTCCCGTCAACAGACAATTACAGCTACAGGGTAAAAAAGAGTTTATGCGTCGAAAAATACTACCAATTAATGCCCTAACGTCTCCGCTCCACTTGAAGGCCCGCGTGCGAGTAAGTAAAAAAGCGATTATCCTTATGCGCGAGTGCGCATACGCCCGCGAACTCTCGTAAAAATTCACTTGCGCTGAAAAGTCCCACGGGGAAGTGCAGCTCCGACGGCTCTTTTCCTCCGTGATGATGCAGACCAAGGGAGAGAAAAAAGAGCACCGATCCGAGAAAACAGGAGTCGGGGCGTGACGAAATCATCGGCGGCGCGCATTATTGTGCAAAGGAGGGCCTCGTAAAAGGTGACGCCGCGCCATGGAGGGAACAGCCTGGCTTTAGAACGAGAGTCGCCGTGCCGCCCGCTCGCTCCATGTGCAATTAGCCGGGATCTGTGTGTACCCGCGTGAGATTGCGCAAAGCGCAAGCTCCACGGACTCGAGGGAGCGCATAGGAAGCGTATGCCGCGCACGAGCGCATGCGCGGAATCGCTTTTTTGCTCGAATTTTTTGTACCGGTGGAGGCGTACGTGCGTCGCGAATGAATCCTCGTTTCGAAAGTGAGAGTCGATTCGTATGCGCGCGAGCGTTTTTCCCGCTCGGCGACACCAAAATAGAATCCCAATGGGTGCATTACAGTGGCTAATATCTTTCATTTTGTGTCTCGTTCACCTGATGAAACGGATCGACCTTTTTCAGTTTTCTCAGAAGTTAATAACGATTCTTCAGTTGCACAATACTTGACAATTACAGACTTATCCAAATTCGCTGTATGATAATTTCTTAAGAACATAAGGTTCAGTATTTCATATTTATTGATGTTTTTGCGTCTACCGACGCTCAAGACATTTTCTTTTCTGTATTCAAGTTAATACTTGTGTATAGACTTACTATCTTCTCGCAGTTTTACAAAAATATGTCATCTACGTTCGTAAGAAAAACAAGGATATATTTTGTGGGAGTTTCCATTCTTCGGCCCGCATGGAGATTTGCGCAATTTTTACAATTAACTTTCAACCCTTTGTATAGAGCAATACATTTGAAATATGGCTCATAACATTGCTACGCTTGACGTTTATTGGCTTCTTTGTAAAATCCGTCCATATTTTTTGGTATATTTATTATCTGTATATACTTGCCGATACAATCGAGCGCCTGATTTAGTTATGATAATACCAAGGATAATACACTTTGCCTTCATTGGTCAAATTATTTTACGCACGTAAAATGTATAATAACTGTATTTAAGGCAATTCACCTTCTGGTTTCGTGATATTTTAATTAATATTTCTCAAGCTTAGGAGAAGCTATAAACTTGCGACATAACCATCCAATACAATTTGCATTATAATTACAAATTTTAAAAATACAAAAGGCCTTTAAATAATAAAATTACGAAAAGTTAACAACTTCTTAATAATAAAGTATTAAACAACTACTTTTTTTAATATTCAATTGTGGACGATGTTAAATAATTATAAGAGAACTATTTTATCAAAAAGATAAAAAGTTTAGAAAAAATGTCTCTAAAAAATTTAATAAAAGATAAAGGATTGTCGGTTGTTTGCCTACTTCTTCGACATTGATTAACATATATTTCACGCTTGCACAGACATAAATTAAGGTTTCGATTGAAACCCAAGTTTGATCCGAGGTTTGATCCTATCTGAAACGATTCTTGAAGGTCATGGCTGTCGGTTTAAATGGCAGATTTGATCGAATGTGACATCATTTACAATTCTATACGAAGGATCGAAAAGGATGAATTTTTATCAAAGTCCCTGGTTTGGTCCTCGTCTCGGTCCTCGTTTGGTTATTCACATCAGTAATATATTTTTCTACACCGCGCTCTTAATATCTCTATTTGTGAAAGAGAATTCGTGACAGTTACAGAAGCTTACATTCTCGTGGCAGCAAAGAGATAAATACCCTAGTTAACCTTAAGTATATTTACGGTATATATACGATGCTCTTAACGAACTTTAAGCCGCAACTTTGCGCATTCAATTAATTTGGTCATTAAACGGTTCCAGGAAGTTTCAAGTCCGCAGGTACAAGCTCCGTACAAGAGAGTAGGGAGCAGCGAATCTCTGCGGGTTACAGAGCACGAGGACGAAAATTCGTCGTCAGCAATCTTGTACACGTGTTCTCTAACAGATCCACATCGTGCAATATATGCATACCGGGACACAGACCGAGCGCGCGGCGGTACACGAGGAGAGAGAGACTGCAGCTGGGCGAGATAGGAGAGAGATCGGGGAGGAGCGAGTGCACATGGTCTCCGCCCGCGCGCGCGAGCTTCGGATTCGCCGTGTAAACAATGGGATCGGGGCTCTCGCTAGCGCATAAAAACAAGAGCTCGACCGCCCAGCCGCTCCTCGCCCCGGCCTCTCTGCACGCACACACGTGCAAGCAGCGAGCAGCAACAATAACGTAACAACGGCCAAGAGCGCGGCCACAGAGTTGCGGAAGTTGCATAATAGCGCGCGTAGCGGTACCCCTCGGTGCCCGCCTCCACCGCCTCCACCGCCTCCACCGCCTCCCCAGCCAGAGGGGAGGGGGAGATAAACCGAGGGAGAGCGTTTCTCCGACAAATAGGGGGAGGGAGAGGAGACGCGTAATAACTCGCAAAGGATGGCGCGGGGGCGTTCTGGGAGGGAAGAGGCTAGCGCGTGCGCACGCATAGCAAGCGGGTATTATTTTAACGGCGTAGCGCTGCAGCGAAGGCCGAGCTCGAGGCAGACGGGGAGAAAGTCTCTCTCCGCGGGACTTTTCGCGAATCATTAATCGTCGCGTTCGCTAGCCAATTGCCGGGAAGTCGAGGAGTTGGTCGCTTCTTCCGTTTTGGCTTTCCCTCCGTAACCCTCCTGATGGTTGTTAATTAACGCAGGCGACCGAGTATTTCTGCTGCAGATTTTTGTGCTGCCGCCGAGGCTACAGCAAACATCTTGTCCGCCAAGGTGCTCTCACGAGCTCGAGCTCACTCTTCTTGGTACTCACTGCTTCAGACTCATTGTTTCTAATCTTTATCACAATTATTGTTATCCAAGCAAGTGCGTATAATCTATTGAATGCTTTTAGCGAATAGCTCGATTCGTTTAGTTTTTCTTCAGCTTTACGTCATACTTCCTAGGCTTATGAGACTGATCGATCATATAAAATTGGAACATAATCAGTATTTATTTTCAATAAAATAATGACCTAGAAACGTAATTGTTACGTTAGTATCTATGTGCCGAAATTTGGTACAATCTCGTGTATAATTTCGTAACTAATTGGCATAAATGTGTTCAGTGATCGATGAGTGTACCAATCTGACTACCTGGATGTTAAAATACAGATTTTATGATAATTATTGAGTTTATTGCTACGGATAAATGCCTTTCACCGCGATGTTCTTTCCTACTTTGAATTGAAAAAGTGATATTCCGTACCGAGTAAATCTGTAAAGAAATCCCGGTACCGAAATCGTCAGGTAATGGCAGACCACTGAAAGATATTGACGATTGCACAAAGAGCGTATCCTTTCGGACCTGACCACTTTATGCATCAATTCGAAAGCGAACGGAGCTATTGCGTGGACAAGCGAAGACTTGGCACCGCTTCAAATCGACACAGAATAAATACACGTTTCCGCAGAGACGACCCTCCGCGGAGGCGCGCGTCTTTTGAACGAGACAATATTCGGGGCAATAGCTATTATATAAAGTGGCTCGTGTGCGGACAGTCGTCGCGCCATGCACCTCATCCGACATCAAAGCGTCGAGCTGAGGCCGATGCTCTGGCGCGCGCGCAACAGTGTCAGTGTGTCAGTCAAGCGCCAAAATGTAGGCTTCCCCGATCGCGGGCGCGCGAGTGCTGCGCGCGCCCGCCACAGTCTTATCGGGCGACTGCGGGAGAAGGGCGCGGAAGCGCCGCCTCGCGGCGGCAGCAAGAGAAATGTAATTCATCGGCTAATGAGTCATAATGAAGGCGCGAGCGTCACCGGCAGCGGGCAGAGGCAGAGGGAGGGTAGGCCGTGCGCGCACAGGTGCACAGCCGCGGTCTCGTGCCAACGGTATCGCGTGTATGTTTTTGCACCTCGGCGAGACGCGCGACGGGGGGTCAACGAACCTCCTCGCTCTGGGTATATAAGGCCCCCCCACCCCCAGCCGGAGAGGATGCAGCGTCGGCCGCCGCGCCGTGGCGCTCGCCGCGCTCTCGTAGATCAGGTTTTGAGCGATCGCCCCTTTTTTCCCCGCCTCTCCTCCTTCTTCCTCCGGTTCTTTTGCCGGTGCGCTGCATGCGGCGCTCCTCTCGCTCCTTTTTTCCCGGCGCAGCCGACGCCACCGCCGCCGCCGACGTACCTCCTGTGTTGTTGTTACCCGCGCGCCGCGTCGTAAAGTTCCGAGGCGAGGAAATGTTACGTTATTAAATCGCGAGCGGATCGGATTTTGCCGGGCGCCAAAGCCAAGGGACGCTTTCTTGCAAAGCGAGCCCGTAGTAATAAACCGTCGATTTCCTGTTATTGGTTTTGTGCAGCCTCTTTTCGCGCGCTGCACACGTGCGCGCCCCGCGGATTTTTTACCAATTTTTTCGCCCTCTGTATATATACGCCGAGGGGATGGGTGTTATTTGTCCTGGGCCCGCCGGCCGCCCCGATAAAAGCTAACTTCCCGGGCGCGCTAGTACAGAGATTGATGTACTGGCCCGTTATTGTTTTATACCTCCACGCCTTCTCAGTTTTGGTAGTTTCTATCCGTTATTTTATGGTATCATGGTACTACAGTAAAGAGAGAAAGAACACTCTTTCTTTACAACAGTTTGCCTTTTTTCTTTATCTAACGGTCGTAGATTTTTGTCAATTCGCTTCTGAGCACGCGTCCTTCATCTTTCACAGCTATATCTCCTACTGCAAATACTTGCCGGAAGGTATGCTGAGGTTTTTGCTCTCCATGAAGATAAGGGTACAATTGACTTTATAACTTGGCACCTTAACTTTTTTTATTATATCTCTATTATAATGTCAACAAATAATCTACAGCAATAAACTATATCAATAAAAGACTATTATATGCTGTTAAATATATTAAAATGTATTCTTGGAAAAGTAACTTGTGCTTAAACTTAGTACTCGACTCAATACGAATGCTGAATCTAACGTGTGTATTACGTAAAATTATACATGTAAAATTTTCTCGCTAGATTTAACATAATATACATGAATCAAAATAAAGTTTGCGTCGAAATGTATTGTAAATTAAAAAATTATTTGTTTTTTACGTACAATGTATGACAGGAAGGCGAGCACTGAGGCAATTATTGCAAAAGTGGTATTGTATGACATACTAACCTGAAACACAAATAATAAATATTATAATATAGCATTGTAAGTTTTTAAATTATAAACTTAAACAAAATTAAACATTTACTAAATAATATCTAAAATAATATACTTGGCAGAAATAAGAAACAACTATTATTGTAAAAGTTTCACTTGAACATTATTAAATACATTAGAAGTGAGATTAAAAATAATGTGTTTGGATTATTAAAAATATAAGTATTTACTTTGCCCTAACCATTCATCCGTTATAATCGAATGCGGCAGTTTGTTTATTACCCGCAAAGTCATTTGTCGCTCTATCGCATATCATCGAAGAAGTGAATCTACTCGAAGGTCGCAACGTCTACTAGGAATGCGTGCAAGGGGACTGAAGGCCTTGGGCTGCATGCGTGGAGAGGAAACTGCGCGCGTAGGTACGGAAGGTCTGGGCACGCGGGTAGAAATTAAGAGCGTCTTCCGCGGTAGCGCGCGGCACAGACGTCGAATGCTAAGCGGAGCGACGTCGCTGCGCATTCTCAAGGTCTTTGTGAAGGTAAATTGCGTACGCGGCGAGAAAAGCTCTCGGTGGCGCGGGAGAGATCTCGAGAAAGGCGCGCTCGTCAGTGTCTATCGCGAGGGGGGCAGCGGCAACCGACAGTCTGCGTTTCACCTTCCCTCTTCTCCTTTTTTCCGCCTCCCTTTTCCCCCTTTTTTCGCATACCCGCTGATTTCCTTTTAGCGTGCCTTCGTCTCCCCTGATCCCTTCGACTTCGCTGTAGCCTCGGCTGTAGCTCTTACGCGCCGCGCTCGATTGTTCTTTTGGCTTCCGTTGTATATTATGACTATATAGAGTCATCGCCGGTACAATGTCGCCGACTAACTTATATTTGCGGAATAAGCTAAAAGACGAATAACTATAAAGTACAAGATGTTTTTCAGCTAATCCTGCATTTTTTTAACTTTGCGGGACGTAAACCAAGGTTTTCAAATTTAGGCGTAAAACATTATTTTAATAGCCCAGCTTAGTAATTAATCGTGTTTTGTTTTTTTAAATGTAATCTGGTTTAAAATATACAATTTATTATATCATTCTGGATGTTTTGTTAATTATTCATTGAGTAATTCATTACGACGCATAATTAATAAAATATAATCTAATTACATTTTAAAGGAATTTTGTTAATTCTTAATTGAAAAATAATAAGCAAATAATATATTTCTTGTACAAAAACGCGATCGTTGACTTGTCATGCCAAGGCGTATAATGGAGAATCACTCGTATATTTGCAACATAATCGAATAATAGTGTCAATAATAATAGGTCCGTCAAAAGGAATTAACCCATATCCTTGAATGAAAGCTTGTAACTTAATAAACAGTTGGCTCACAAGCGATGTATAACTTTACGAGACTGCATCCCGTGAAAATTTGAATCTTTTTAGTTCAAAGCTGACTTGCTCGCTTTACGACTTGGCAAGTATAACCTACTTTATAATACGGCGCGTTGGTGAATCCTTTCAAGATTCCAACAGTTTTACGTTTGAAAGCAAAACCACGGAGAGATGGTCTCTCTCCCTCCTAATCCCTCCCTCTTGCACTTTCCGATCGACTCTCTCGCGGTGATCTCGTTCCGCGCGCGGCGCATTCGTGACCGCGCGCTCGGCTCGGCTCTCAATTCGCCAAGATCGGTCCTCCACTCGAGCGCGCATTTCGCGATGATCCTACTCGCGGATCGACGCGTTACAAGAGAAATTTATACCCCGCTCGGCATTGTCGTGCCGGGCGATTCGGTTGATAGGAGGCAAATTTCCTTCCTCCCGGGGGGATCGGCGATCATGCATATGCTCCTCTACGAGGCTGGCTGCCGAGTGTATCGCGCATTTCATCGGGAGGCGGCCGGGCGCTGGGCGCATGCGCGCAAGAGTTGCGCTGCCTCCTCGGAGGACGAGGGGAAAATGGATGCGCAGCCTCGCTTGAAAATTTTAGCGCTTAAGAGGTTTTTAACAAGATTGCCGGGGGGCGCGGGCGCGGGCCGGGGAGGGCCCGGGGAACCGGGGAGCGCGGGCCCAGTCCAGAGAGCGGAGAGAGAAATCTGAAAAAGAGCCGCGCGCCACGCGGCCGCGCCGGTCGCTTCCTTATTTTCGCGAAACTCCCTACTCTTAACGAACACGTTCCGCCTGACTTATCGCCACGAGGCGCGGGAAAAAAGGCGCGCACGCGGAAATTTATAGCGACGCGGACAAAATAGATTAGCGCTTTGCGCAGAAGGTAACTGCGCGCTTGTGCAGCCGCGGCTCCGAGTGCCCCCACCTGATTTTACCGCCGGCATTGATGATGCACAAATCCGCGATTACAAAACTTGCGTGAAACAACGGCAAATTGTATACGCATATACGAGCCGCTGGAAGGATTTCATTTTATTCGACCCGCAGCGCTTGTGCATTTATGGGCAGCTCGAGCCAGGTTAATGCATCAATGCTCAAGCTCGTACGCGGGACGCGAATGTTTCTAAAAGCCCACGAGATCTCGTGTCTTTTGCCAACACAGCCCATGAAAAATCAAAATCTCGATAAAAATCGTTAGTTGGAGGTGCAGGGGCAACAAGCGGGCGCGTGATATGGGGTATAAAAATGAAGACGCGCCTCCACAGAGACTTGGAGTGTAAAAATGGGATGCTCGGAGAACCGGGTAAGTATTCGAATATTTGACGTCGGTGCGGCTCGAGCCTAGCGGAGGTCCGAATCGGGGCGAAATCTTGTTAATCCTCCTCGGGCCAATCTGCCGAAAAAAGCGGCCCGCTGGAATAAAAGTCGGGGCGGAGCGCGAGCGGCGAAAGACGCGGCGAAAGACTCGGCGAAAGACTCGGCGAAAGATCGACGAGCAGCGAGCTGAAAGGCCAGCGGCACGCGGTCGCCATTAATGATGGGCCCAATTACCAAGGAGGAAGTGGCAAATAGGCCGTCAAACTAACCAGGCAAGCCGAGGCGAGCCGCGCGGCGTCCCCCGACGTCTCCCGGCGTCTCCCGGCGTTCCCCGGCGTCTGCCGCTCCGGAATCACGGGAGGGAAAAAAGCCTGGACGCGAGCGCACGCGCGTGTTGGCGAGGACGCCAACCCAGCCCAGGCGGCGACGGCTCGCCGCGGCGTTAGATTACCTTCGACTCGCCTTTTCATAGCGGGTCTACGGCCGAGAGGAGCCTCCGAGGAGACCGAGAGAGCACAAAAGCCCGAGAGCCGCAGAGGAGGAGCGAGGAGGAGGGATCGGATTCTTTGGCAGCCGGCGCGCGCCGGTTTATTTCAACGCCGCTGACCCGCTTACTTATAAAGCTCTCGGGAAAGGCCTTTTTCCGAGACGGCGCGCGCATACCTGGCCGCCCGGGGGTTTATTTTCGTGGAGGCGCGCGCGGCCGATCGGCCCGCGACCTTCCGGCTTATTTAGCCTCGGCCGAGGAGGTGCGAACCCGCTCGGGAACCCCGAGTCCCGAGCGCCCGGGCCCACGGCCCGATCGAGTCGCTCGTGAAGAATTTTGCCGCCGTGGAACGGGTTATTTTGGGCCTCCAGCCATGGGGAGGATCGAAAACTTGTTTCGTAAGAGGTTCGGAGGTCGGTCGAAGGGTTCTTGGGCTCCCCGCCGCCGCGCCTCTCCTGAGCCCAACTCTGCCCGGGAGCCTCGGTTATTTAAACGCGCTCTCTTTTATCTTATCTCCTTTTTACTATTAATCTTCGCTATCGAATACTCGCGCTCCACAGTAAATACTTGCAAGAAAAATCATGAACTTTTTCCTTGCTATTTCTTTTATCTAGAGTTGTCGTTAGTTTTGCATTATCCTTTGGTGGCGTTGTATTCGAATGCTGTTAAAAACTGTGTATATAATACTATTACTTTTCAGGAGTTGTACTTACACCATTATCATGGTTTCTAAGCAATCATTTACATCATTTATCGAATAGTTTATTACTCGGATTACATTTTATTAATAGGACTAAAATTAGACTGTCAAAATATAGCATAACTGATGATTGATACTATATAGACTAATTCTTAATAATCGTTTTTTAAAGAGATTTATTGAGCAAATGAGATTGCCGAGTTCTATACTTGTTATAGTTTATCCCCACTGTACTATTGTGAGTGAATTAGAAATATGCCTTAACTTATATTTGTGACAGCAGTAGCAGACGTAATTACTTTTTTAATTGATGATATAATGATAACGTTAATTTCAAATACGCGATTGGATGAAGTCAAGTCGAACGTGTTTTCACAATTTATTACTTTATATAGGTTGTTTGTGGAAAATTTATCTCGGTAAGAGATCCGTCTCTATGAAGGTTTATTAATTGAAATTTCCTGATCAAGTTTAAAATAATTCTACCTCTAGATTGAGGGAACTGAATATTCTAATGTTTTGGCAAGAGAATATAGTACTTGATGAACTTGAAATCTTATTCGATGCTTACAAGGAAAGTGTCACATTTCCGACGAGTAGGTGTTGACAAAGTTCTCTTAACAAAAGAAACTTACAGTCAGTAAGGTCAAATGTTTTTTCGATTATCCAATAATAGCTCAAGTGTGAAAAATCACAAAATAGCAATATACTCATAATGTAAATAAAACAACATATTTATTCGAAATAACTTATTATAACTATAAGTTATTGGTTCGTTCAATAATAACATTAATTTTGAAAAATCATTTTGATGCATGATCATTATTATGTTTATAATCGATCACGTAGATGTACAACAACAAACAAAGGTGACAACTTTCTCGTATGATTTCTTAAGCCATCACAAGCATCACAACAAGCACCAAAAAGCATCACATTCAAAGTGTACGAGTCATGCAAAAAAGCTAGGAAATGGCGCATCATTAAACGCAGCAGCAGCATAGTCTCGTTTCTCCATATAAGCCGAACAACGGAGAGAACAACAGAAATGAGCATTCACTGCAGGGGAAAAGAAAAGAGCTCGCGAGAAACTCATTGGCCAGCGGCACGTCGACATTAGAAACTGACGCAAGTTTCCCTATATAAACGCAAAATTCCTCGACCTGTCTTTCGGTGCGCGTCTCGCTTTTCCAGAGCCCCTGGGCGTATACGTGAGGCACGCGCGAGCACCGGCTCGGCGAGTCTCCCTGGAAGTGCCCCGGCGCGCGTCTCTTCACCGCTTCCGGAGTCCACGAGTTTTTCACAGTAATGGTCGACTTTCCAGAAAATGGAGTCCTCACTTAGTTCGTAAATTGATATAACGTACCGGAGGAGGAGAAAGGAGAGCGCTTTTCCAATATTAAAGGACGCCCCGCGGGAATCGTCGTCCGCCTGCATACACGTTGCCAACGCTTCCTGGATTGCAAGGAAAACTTGTGATTTTCTGGGGAGCACATTTTATGTAACGGCAAGTGCATCGAATGCAGGTGGACGACGCTTTGGTGCCAGCATTATAGGAGCTTTATTGCGCGATTCACAGAATGATTCTCGAAAATTAAGTGAAAGTTGGGAGAATTGACTTTCGGCTTGAGCACGACGAACATAATTATTATGTAGATTATTAGATTATAAAACTATCCTATGTTAGTCCAACAGATGAGGTTGAATATAAAAAGTATGTATTGCAGTGCTAATAAAGCCATGTCGCCGGCCATTTTTGAGGTTAGGAAGAGAAGCGAATTAATGGTTTTTCCAATTCGAAATTTGTTAACCGTTAGCAGGATGTCCGAAATACTTTCTGTTATGTTTTATCCGCAATAAATTATTTATTACTTCGAGTGCACATACATTTTTAGCTCATTCTTAAGAAAGACTGACTGTTAAGTAGCTATATAGCAACTAAAAATACTGACATCTGAGTTTACGAGCTCACAATAGGTATGAACCAATGAGAAAGTCAAAAAAAAAATCCAGAGTGCAAAAGTAAGGCACACTTGCAACAAGGTTGGATAAAATTATTCAGCTTCAAAGAATTTTAGTATTTCACGAATTCTCAGCATCTCAACGTTACTCAAACATATCGGAAGTTGGGCATGCAAATTAAAGCTGCACTTACGTACTTTCTTTGAACGTGACTAATTGTTATCCAAGAGGAAAACTGTTTGCATTAATTGCCTATTTCTTGAGCAAATATTATAGAGAATGACGTGGTTTCTAAACCAAGTTCTAAATGATCCAGGAACAAAAAGCGAGGAGTGAATTTTTGCGAAGATAATGGCCTGGTGAGATTAGTTGTGTATTCAAGATGTTAGTATAGATGGAATTTCCTTATTACTTTACATTACATGTTGAGCTTTTTGATTCGAAAAGAAGATTTAATGCTATATTTAAACTTTTTTCGCTGGAATATAATGTAGGAGTGAAGAATAAGGACGTAGACGTTGGTTGTAATTTTAAATCGTTACTCGCATTGTTACATATTACTCTATATTGATGACTTGGTTTTTGTTCACGCGCGCTAATGACTTAATGGCAACATGCACACATGTAGAATTTAGACTGGAGTTTATATTTAGCCATGAATGAGTTAAATGCTCGAGTGCAGTCGAATCGTAACGATTCTTTTACTGTTTTCGCAATATTTGATTTGCATCCAAAGTGATCCATTGAATCGTATAATTTCTCGGCTGTGGAATCGAGTCTGAAACTCGGTCTGAAAGCGATGCCGTAGTCCTGTTGGCACGCACGCCGCCTCCAATTGGCGGTCGACAGTAACCTCTCGGATCCTCGCGGCAACAATCGGCCGAGAAATCGCGCGTAAACGACTCCTCCGGGGGGAGGACTTTGGAGAAAAAGCGCCGCCCGCAACGAGGCGCTTGGACCAATATGCCTCGTCGATAGAAATTGGCCAAGGCGCGCGGCTGCAGCTGCCGCGAGAGGAGCTATCGCTACCCCGCCGACCGCAGCACGACCGCGATATTTCGCGGGCGTCCGCAAAAAAAGCGGCCCCTGGGCGGGGGAGGAGGCGAGGGGGAGGGTAGAAAGTGCGGAAGAGAGAGACGGTGCTTCCACGAGGCGCTTTATGACAGATCGGCCCAAGATCGAGCGACGTGGCTTTACGGCCCCTCGTTACATGTCGTTACACGCCCAAAGAGCGCATTTTCACCTCGGCCGGCGTTTCCCCACAGCGGCGCTGCATCCGCCGCGGCAGCAGCGGAGCGCGAACGATGCGCCCGCGCCGCCCGCCGCTCCTTTTCTTTTTTTTTCGCCCGGCGAATCGACGATCGCTGCGGCGCGGGCCGACGGCGCGCGCCTTGCGCAAGCGAGTGTGGCTTTTGCAGAGTAACGGCTTTGTGCAACCGTCGGCGAGCGCAATAGGAAATCGCCGCTTCGAGCATTCGCCCGGGCTTTCAGCTATTCGGTTACGACTCGCTCGCTGCTCATTTAATGGTCTTTTGATCGATAACATGTCCTGTCCGCGACGCATTCGTCAATCCGTCCTACGGCTTTTCGCGAAATCAATTCGGTCTACCTATACGTGCTAATGTCACTGGTCTCCCCTCGGGTCTCCCCATCGTGTACGAAAGATTACTTGTGGTCTTTATGCGTCATCTTGCAGGGTGTAATTACTGTACCACTCTTATATCTGTATACTACTTAAGAATATATCGAACACACGTGTGATTATTACGAGTTACAGTACGATTGTGGCGTGCACATTTTCAACGGAGAACGAGATTGATCTTCCTTAAACTTAAAAAGAGTATCACTCGAATGAGGGGTTATCATCGAGAAGAGAGAGAGAGAGAGAGAGAGAGAGAGAGTGCGCAATAAGTATCGAGAATAAAAATAAAATATACCGTGGGCACGCGCACGGCAATTATTGTAAGGAGAAACAACGGCGTCGTTAGTCGGGACAGTTAAATTTCAATAAAATTGTTAACGGGGGCACTAGCCGCGGGGCAATTAAGCTCAATTCATCATGATGATTCCGCACAACGATACGGATCTGTCGGGAGCGACTTTGTCCGAGGGGCGAATTTCTCCTCGCATGAAAAGCAGCGAGAGTACATATGCATAGAATGCGAATATACCTATAGAAAGGAGCTGGGCGATTCGGCGCAGAAAAGAGGGGGTCGAGGGTAGCTCGCGGCGCCGGAAAAGCGATACGCCGTTGCTTAAGCAGGAGGCCGGGTGCGCGCGGTATACTTAATATTGAATTTCCAGCCGCGGTGCGTTCGACTTTCTTAAGGAAACGGCCCTCACCGGGTGTCTTCGAGCAACGGCTGAGCGCGAGTTCCGCTGTTGGAAGATTGCGGACGTTGACAAGGAAATTTGCTCTTCCTCATTGTTGTTTGTTAAAACTTTGTAAATGCAGTAGAATCAGTTGCTCTAGTAACAAAACTCGTAGATGTTTTTTCTAGATGTACGGTAGATCGTTTGAGGAAAATCGCACGCAGTCCTGCATGATCCGTTTCGTCACGTGACCTGATATCGTAACCTTTCGCGCGGCCCGAAGAGGCCTTGAGTGCTCAAAGAGTTTGCGCGACGGCTGACGCAGAGGGGAGGGAAGCGCGTCGTCCGCAGGCAGGTCGAGTGTGAGATTACCATTTGTAGCTAGCGGGGAGGAGAGCGCGACAACGAGCCGATTCTCATGCAGATGGCTAGTCGGCGTTGCCGGCGCTTGGCATAGCGCAGTGCCCCTCGAGTAGGCCCGACGCGCTTCTCCTTCCCTTCCCCCCATCCTCGTTACGCCCCGACGCGAGCGGCTCGCCAACGATTTGCACGCGAGATGCCGAAGCCCGGAGTGACGAGCCTCGGCCCCTTCGTGCTTATGCCGAGTCTCGATTGAGCTCGATCCGTGCCCTTTGCAATTGTAGGAGGAGGCTTATTTGTCAGTGTTTCTTAAAAAGACGCGGGGGATATTTTTAGAAGACGCCACTTTTATAGTTAAGCGTGCCGGAGTGCGTTGTATTGCTCGGAGCAGTAAGTATGTCGCACTGATTATATATCTAAGTGTTTATCTTGCGCACATATCTTTTAATCAACGCAACGTAACCTTTATATAGTACACAGTATACATATGCGGTTCTGTTTAGAAAATGGTTTTAGAGGTTAATTAGAAATAATTTTATTTCCTTGGAATTTGTTATGAGAATCCGTGAACATTTGCATGAGCATGTAAAGATACAAACAGAGAGAGGGCGAATGAGTAAAACTTACATTTTAAGCAAAAGCTCGTTCCGAAGTTCGTTCTCTATAAGGGTAACCGCATAATTGGTATAAAAGCCAGCTCATTCTTACCTGAAACAAGAAGAAGCCATTAGTATATGCAAGGAAAGAAAAAAGTAACGTTTAGGAAAGAAGCAAGAGTGGGCATAGTGTTTGTCGGGCCATTAGCGTCCCTCAATAACATTGTTAAAATCGGCTCTTGTCTGCCGGCCGCGGAGCATGAAATCCGCTCTTTGAAGCTCTGCCGCAGCTGACGTCGGCCCGAGCGTCGGCCGCGGTCGAGCCATAAATCGCCCGGGAAAACGAGCGGGAGGAAAGCTCGCGCGATGCTTTCGAGTCGCGGCCGGAGGCAGGAGAAATCCGCGGAAATCGCTGGGATCCACGCAGGTTCCTTGAGGTCGAGATCGCATTGTGGCACACGTGCATAATCGGCCGCTGGTAAGTAAGTGGTAAGGGTGTAATTTTGGAAAAAGCGACGGAGGAAGGAGCGCGAACGCGCGCGCCAAGCAATTATTATTCCCAGGGGCGCGGTAATGCCGAGGGTAATCCACGGCCCCGGGCCCCACGGCATAGTGGGCAGATAGTCCTAACTAGTGGGGCGACGATAGCTCCTCGACGGCCCGTCTCCCGGCGTCTCCGCCACGAACTCGGCTGCGTATTCATGGGGGCAACGGTTTTTCACGGACCCCGGGAGGGGAGGGGCCCCGGGCGGCCGGGCGACGCGCCGCGTCTTCCTAACCTCAAAACCTACAAGATTAGGAATGGGGCGCTTAGCGGGCGATTAGCGCGGCGCAGCGGGCGGCGTTTCATTAGGCTGATCGGTAAAACAAACGGCGGGAGCGGCGTCCGGCGGCGACGGGCGTCATTAAAATCGGCACAGATTCCCCGGCGCGGCGCGGGGCGCAAGAAGCCCGGCCCCTTTCCCGCAAGCCAATTAAAGCGCTCGAAAAGCCGGGTAAAAAGGACGCCGGTCGATGCGCCCGGGCCTCTCCCAGGCGCGCGCGCCGCCCAAATCCCGCCGACATCCCGGCAAAGTGGCCGGGCTCCCGGGCCGCGCGACACCGGCCGCCGGCGCGCCGTTACTCGCGGCCCAAGGCTCCCCTCGATCGCCGGCCCCCGGCCTACTCCTATGAAGCCGCCGCGCCGAGGAACGCAAAGCGCTCGAGGGCCGCCGGGGAGGGGCTAGGCTGCACCTCGGCCGAGGCGCGGGAGGAAAAAGCCCCGGCCCGGAAGCTCGGCGCACCTGCCGCGCGCCGGTCAGGTGCGCGCCGCTCGCCGAGGGCCGCGGAACTGTGCCAAGCCAGAGAAAGTCTCCGCGCCTCGGCGCTAGAAGAAGACCCGTGGAAATTCGTGCCGCCCGCAAGTGGGACGTGCGCGCCGAGCCGTGCGTCTAGTCGCCGCGTGCGCTGCGGGGGCGCTGCGCGAGCCGCGGCCCAGCTATTCGCAGGAGCCCGCCCCGACAAGCTCCATTTTTCTCCCGCGCCTTCCTGACATTCAAAGACTCTTGGGGCACGAAAAGTCGCACGCGGCCGAGGTGCTTCCTGCAGCGGGGCCCGTTACAGCTACAGACCGCCTCCTGAGGACGATGCGCAGCTCTTGAGGAGCAACTCCCGCGGACTCGCTGCTCGTGTAGTCTTTCACACGGCTTCCACCGTAAAACTGTCGGAAGGGACAAGTATACTGAAATATCTGTTCCTTCTTCGATATATACATAAATGAAATCGAAACCTGCCACGGTAAAAGACTGGCTAAGAGGCCTTCGCTCGCAGCCTCGCATGCTCTTACACCTGCGCTAAAGCAACGATCGACGTGGAAACATTAATAATTTTACATGACTTATCACTAAAGTTCAGCTAGCAAAATCGATCGCATGAGTCTGTAACATATGTTACCCTACAAAAAGTATTTTCATTCACGTTTGCTTGCGTCCTATAGTCACGAGTAATGCAACAGCGTTATTTAAAAGTCAAGCGTTAATTTCCCCCTAGTTTCTTCGATTCTAAATAACGGTTTTTATCATTTATTTCTATTTTTCTATTATTTCTAATATTCCGGCTCGTTCATCTACCGGAAACGTCTGTTTATCTCGCATCAAGTACAGATGTCTAGACTGGCATAATAACTCCTTGGCCACCGTGGGTATAACACTCTTTAAGAGCTGGGCGAATCTTCAAAGTTGGACAAACTCCAGTGGGTAGTAGTTGGACACTGGCACTCTAATCTCACAAGCAGAGCCAACGAAAGAGGGAGGAAGACGGAGAAAGATGAAAGGGAAAAATCGGCAGTTGCAAAGGGAAGAAGGCGCGGGGGGCGATCGGTGATGAAGGAGCCTCGTAAATTGGCTAATGCACGGCGGCCGCGCGCGAATTACCGGGCTCAGCATTACGTGAGATAAGGGCTCCCCGGTCGCCCCATCCTCCTTTCTCTCCTGGGACGCCGTGTGTTGCAGCGGACCACAAGCGCTCCCGCGAGTCATGATCGATTTGCCTTCGTGCGAGAGGTCCGAGGAGAGGCCCGCATCGCTCCCTGTGGGAAATGACGCCTCTCCGATCCCTGGAATCAAAAGTCTGCACCCCGGTTTACTTTCGCTCCACGCTTTTTAACACTTATCGTCAGTGGGAGTCTGTTGTTGAGAGGCCAGCTTCGCAGCTGGTGCGGATTGTTCGCGAGTCGCTTGTCAGACGCAGCTAAGTGCTTCCTCTGGCTTCCGATAACGCATATATCGCAAAACTAATGATTTTTTTGACTAAGATCGACGACGCCTTCCAACAAGCAATTGTATACATTTGAGAGTCTATTTCTATACCGTTCGTCAAAATCATAAAAGTATGAGAATCTGCGTAACAAGAGGAAAATTCAATAAGAGCCTGAGAGAGCCTTCAACAAAAACGAAGCGGAAGTCCGGGGAAATCGTAATGGATCGAGTGAGCTTCTTATTCGAATGCAGCGAGCAAGACGGGTGTTAAGTAGATAAAAATGCACGTCCGGGCTCGGAGGCGGTTATCACAAAAAGTGGCGATAGCGAATCAGATTGCCCGAGTCAGCGAGAAATTACGCTCCAAAACCCGCGGTCCGAACGAATCTGACAAGGTACGCGAGCCGCGTGGCAAAGGTTGAACAACTGGGACCTTGTTATCGCAGGGGCACTGCGCCAATATTGAGCCAGCGCACACGGCTGCGACGCTCTTGAAAGGGGTCCCTTGTCCCGACGCGCGCCTCGCCCGCTGTGTACAGAGCGCGGGAATTTATGGGCGGTGCTCTGGTTTTCTACGAGGGGCGCATACCCCGTGGGCGGCTTTTGTTTGCGGGATGGCGACGGCAATTAAAGGACGGCCGCTTCGCTGCGAGAGATAGTGGACGACACGGATCCGCGGGCGGACGCTCCAGACGACCAGGTTCACCTTGATAGATAAGCGGCCCGGGGATCCCGCCAAGGCCCGAGCGTTTTTTAGAGGCCGCTTTACGTATTGTACACGCACTTGAACTTGTCCGCTCGGGTGCGTATCGCTCGAACGATAATCGGCTCGATCATCCGGTGTCGATCGAGCTATCCACGAGGCTATCGATAGCGATCCCGCGAGAAGTTTTCAAAGTCAAGTATGTACGCGAGTGCTCGATCGCAATGGCTTCGATTCGCGCTTCGATTCCAATTTCCACGCAGTCTGCCGTTCCGTGCTGCAATATAGAGCTTAGGCACATCCGACGGACGGCGGCGCATAAAGGGATCCTCGCGAAACGGTTCTTCGCTTGAAACCCCAGGGTAACGAGGGCAATTGAAAGCTCGAATAAACAAATGATACGATGCGTGGCCGCGCGCGTACATCCCAGGCAGTCGGTTATCATTTGTAATAACGCCGGCTATCATGCCACTCTCGGGGGGCGTAGGAAGCGGCCCCTCTACTCGCGCTGGCCCATTATCCCCAGGATCGGGTACGTATAAATCGGCCTGCTCGCGGCGCGCGGAGAGCCGCGCGTTTCCCCGGCTCTCTTCCCGACTTTCCCGCATTGTCCGACAAAGGCTTTTCTCGAGGTGGCAATTAAGAGCGGCGGCGACGCACTGGGCGCCAAGCGGCATGGAAATCGGCGCCGAATTAGCCGGCGCGAAGCGAGTTCTCGCGCTTCGGTCCTGTTCGCACGCGCGGCTCCCGCGCCAAAGCCTTTGTCCCGCGCGCCTCTCTGATTTATTCACGCCCATATAGGTGAGCCGCGAGAGATCGAGAAAAGCTGTCCCCGTGTCATGAGATCCCTCTGTGCTTATTTATACACTGTTTGTTTACAATGGCAAGAAAGTCGCGGCTCCGAAGAGACCAGCTTAATTGTTCGCTTCCTGAGTAATATATCAGCTTTTATTTCAATCTACGCCTATATATCCTCCTTTCCATCTGAAGAACGATTTTGTAAGCGACCAGGTGTCTCTCGACCATGAAAGGCACCGTACAGTTTCACTAGTCACAAACGAGTCGTTTTTAAATTGTATTAACCTAATTGTACAAATAATACTTACTTTCGCTTATTCTATATCCTATTCATACTCGTAGCTTATTTCTAAGATCAAATAATTATTACAGATAAGTTATTAATCGAATTATTTAATTTATTTCGGAATAAAGATTTACTTAAACTAGTTCCCTGTTCATAATAAATTGCTATTATTGAATGAGAATGTCACGATTTGTCCCTTAAATCTCTGAAACACGAAACTTTCTTAATTGATTATTACAGAATTATCGAATTATTGAATTAATAGATGGATAATCATTTGTCTTGACGAATTATAGAAATCATCCAACTTTCAAGCGGGAATGTATTAACCATCTCCAACTTGGACAATGAATATTTAACCTTTTTCGCTTTCCACTTTCGAGCGCGCGGATTAATCTCACGGCCGCTTCTGAAAATCTTCCCAATATAAATAAATAAATCAGCGATCGAAATAGAAAGGAGAAAACGCTCACGGGATCCTCTGGCTTGAGATGCTCAATTAAGCGATTCGCTTCATCGCGAAAAGAAAAGACGAAAGAACAGCGCTCCGTGTCCACCTAACACACTCGGGCTTGGTGCTCGAATATACATTCCGAACAATCATCGCGATATTACGGTCGCGTTCGCACTGTCGCCCGCGAAAGTTTACTTGTGCAGTTGGCCACGACGTCTTTTTTGCCCATACTAGCAAGCGGAACAACGGACAGCGGCGTGTTCCACTGCGCCTTTGGCAAAATTTAGATTAGAAAGCGCGCGCTCTGCACACGCGAGGACGCGCGAGCGATTTTTGCGCAAGGCAGCCTCGTGTCAACATCGCCCGGCTAATGAAATAATTAAGCTTTAGCGCGACCTTATTTCGCAAATATGCGAATTAATCCGCACGAGCGCGGAAGCGCCAAGTTATTTCGGCCGCTTCGACTGGCGTCTAGCGGCCCGGATGCCCAATTATAATTCACGTTGAGAGCATGCTTGAGCAAGGCGCGTCCCGCGCTCGCCTGGAAAAGAAATTCAATCTCGATTCATTAACTCTGTTCGGTAAATCGGCTTGCCCGTAGCGCGGAGGTCGGTCAACCTTTCTATTGTACATCGCACTCGGAGCTTGACGGCGTCGCTCGCCAACACTTTGGAGCGCATCGGTGCAGTTTCATCGGACGGCGGAGCACGTGGGGCGCGTGCGACAATAGAAAGCGCGATAATAGGAGGCGTGTCGCAGTAAATCGCGCAGAGGCAGGCAAGAGCCGCGGAACGAAAGGAGGATGTGTGGGGGAAGCCGACGGAGCCGACGAGCGCGTTAATTAGTAGCGCGGCTTTTTCGACGGAGCTCCATCATGACCCCCGCGATGTGTAGCTGCTCGCTCGGTAAAAAGCCGCGGAACAGCGCACGGGCTACTCGACTTTCTAAATTTGTATCGAGGGGCTCCGCGAGGAGCGCGTCACTTTCACCCCGCGATTGATAAGATGCATCGGCGAGCGGCGTCCCACGGTGTCACGCGGCCCGATCGCCCCTCTGCTAAGGGAAACGGATGGACGCGCGCGATAGGAGACGCGCAGACAACGGGGATCGATCGATCGACCGCCGCCGCCGCCGCCGCCGCCGCTGCCACCGCTGCAATTCCCCTGATGATTTTCTATGCCTCGCCGCGGAGAAATTCGCGCGGTGGGGGCGGACTGACAAGCCGGGATATCGAGTGCGAATTGCGCGGCCGCACGCGATCCCAAGATATTACCGCTCGGAGGATCGACGACGCCGCTGAGGACGGATCTCGCACGCGCTCCCCTATTTACGGCCGACGTGCCGCTTTTTTTCCCTACTTGCATAATGCCCTAACAAACGGTGCGGGCAAAATTTGTTTATGTCTGCCGTCCGATCAGCGCGAAAAGTGCGAGATCGGCTAGTGGTCGATCTTGGCAACTGTTCGGTTTAAGCGCAATGTGTTTAAACGCCGCGTGCGGTGGTGCTATGCAGGAGCGCCGCCGAGGGAGGTAAAATATAACTGTTGGATACATGTGCACGGAGACGCGTTGCATCATTTTCTCCAGTTTCTGCAGCCTGAAGCCAATTATCGTGCGGTTTAAACAGCGATTATGTACCTTGCACGCGAATTTAAAATTAATTTTTTAACCGCATTACATTTGAGAGACAAGAGAGAATGACGAATGCTTTATTGGAATGACGCAGTAAGGTAAACACCTGTACTGTACTCATCAGTAGGTCGTTAAAATACCGATTAGTCTAAGGAAAAAGCAAGGAATTTACTAGAATATCACATCGTAAATCTTATAACCTACAATAAATTGAAACAGTATATGGGACGACTCGGGAACGACTCATGCTCTTTTTATAATCTCGCAGCCGTATAAAGGAGACACGAGAGGATGTTTTAGAATAATACGATATCAAAAAAATATTAGCAAACGATTTACTCATCGTATTTCAAAGAAACAACTTTTATAATGCTCTGTGTAAGGATTAGCTTTATCAATATGCGTTTTCCTTTGTTTTACCATCCTTGAAAAATGAAGGACAACGGGTCAGCGAGTGCTTGATCTCGGATATGGAAATCGATCGATCCCCCGGACGTTTTCTCACAGACGCACAACGGTTCGATACCGTAATTTCTCGGACCGAGATTACCGATCCGCGCACGAAATCGACGGGAAGATTCTCGGGGATCGAGCTCGTATGCCCCCGCAGAAGCCTTGGCTATTAGCGCTGCGCGCTGCGGCTTTGGCCATTAGCGTAATTCGCCCGCTTCCTCTCACGGGGCGCTCCTGCTCCCGTAGTATAACGTACTGCCGCGCGCGTCGTACGTGTCAACCGGGCTGCTCGAGAAAAAGATCGTTAATTTTCCAGGTTTTTCTGCGAGCGGTGCGCAGTCTAGCGGTACCTAGCGTTATTTACGGGCTGCTTTTTATCATTGTTTTCAATTGCATTTTTCTCGGTCGCCCGAGCTAATTGTCAGTTCGCGAGACGCCTCGCACCGCTTGACCGAAATTCCCTTTGAAAATTTTGATACAAGCACCGTATGCCAGCTGTATATCTCAACCAGCGCTGTCCTAGAAATGTTTCCACCCTTCTCGAATTCACCGAACGAAAGTACACACGAACTTTCCCTACGAGTCTCGTTCCAGCGTCAACTGTTAAGCATCCCAAGGATATAGCAGCGATTGATCTGCAGACAGGAGAGCACACAGCCGAGTGAAAAATCCTATGCTTGTTTCGCGCTCAATCAAGGGCAGCTGATAAGTAGGGGGGAGGAAGCTTATACCTACGGCGTGCAATTATCAAACTCCCACTAGGACCCCCCTCTTCTTGAAAATAATAAGGGAAACCAAGGAGCAGGCCCTCGCTAGCTAACGACTCGGGGCCGTTAGACCGCGCACGGGGGAGAAGAAACTAGAAGAGGACGCGCCGCTGCCGGCGTCACGCAGCGAATTTCCTCCTGTGCGCGGTAGCGGAGGAATCGTAAAATCGATTAGAGCGTGAGGGGGGACCGGTTGCCCGCGCTACGGGAGGCTTTCTTTCCTCGCCGGCTGAGATGTCGCTCGAAAACGTCGGTGCATCTCCTCTTCGTCGCTTCTCTTTCCTGCGCGTCTGTGTGCATGCGAGAACGCTTTATGTGCCCACTGCCCGATTATCGGTAATTGCACTTTTATTAATGGTTCAGGGCCGAGCCGTTGCCATTTTCCCAGGCCTGCTTACTTGATCGATGCTTCGGGCTTTCCTTCTGGTTTTCCTCTTAGAAAATACTCGCTTATAGCTTTGAGATACATCGGTATAATAACCCTTTAAAACTTATGTAGAAACTATTGATACTGCAGTGCTCTTTAGCAAACATCGTAAAATCATGATATGTACGTGGATTAGCTGAGATAGTTGATATGTTATAACATTCTACAAACTTATGTTAGACATTAAAAATTATGGTGCCGTTTATTTGGTACTGTAAAACTACTTCTGCAACTTGACCTGAAGAAATACGGATATTCTTCTTGTTGAAAACAAATATGTAAGTACTACTAAACGATGTTAATATTTGAATCTTCGCTACAAGTTAATTACTTTCAAAGCTTATTCATTTAGTATTAAGCATAAAACAGTGTACAATTAATATTGTCGTTTTATTTTTTTTATTATACATCAAATGATATAATCCAATAAATTCATTGCGCTTAAATACTCTCAAAGTAAATATAAGATTTGTAAATATAATAAATGCTGAAATTAATGCTTTAATATTAATATCGTTAGTGATATATTTTTTAAATTCTTCTAGAAATTTGAAAAACGTCAATATTCAACAACAGAACCGCGTAGCAAGAGCATGCAGAGTTCGCGCCTAGAATCCCGAGGTAAGTGCCAAAAAAGCGCGTCCTGACTAAATGCCGTTACAATAGCTCTTTGCTATCTTCCTCTATCTCTATCTATCTTGTTATTTCAGACCCGTGATAAACCTTTTGTGCCGAAGTCCATGTACACGATAGAAAGGAGAAATACAAAAACATCTTCTAAAGTTTACCATGAGTCAAGGGTCAATTATTATTATACAGATTTTTCAATGATCTACTACAATTCTTTTTTTAGATCAACAACCGTGACATATTCAAAGAGTTAAATTAAAAACGACTTACTTAATATTCATAATTTATTTAAATCAGAATTTGTTTATAAAACAAAAATTTTTATTTTAACGCAGGTTAAAGTAGCTCCTATTATTGTATAATCAATCATAATCACTTTCGATGAATCATCAAAAACGTGTTAATTAATGGTGGTTTACTTTTTAATTTTAACGCGAGAACGCTTAGCGGATGTTGTTTCCATGGTGAATATATTATACGTAGCATACTTAAAACTAAGTGTTTTATGCAATAACACAAAACACAAACGGGAATACCAGCGCATGAATATTCCAAGTGTATTAAGTACAGTTACATTCTCAAATCCATTTGGGCTTCAAAATTTTTTGGAATGAACACGTAACTCAACATCTCTTGATCTAGTTTGTACGGTGCAGTATCCCCCAGATCCCAAAGAGCAATAAGATCGGTGGTAGTAAGATTTCGGGAACGGTATTTATAAACTTTCCGTTCGTAGCGATTAAATCAATCACTCAACGATTCGAACGGATCTCTCTCATGGCCGTATTTGCGCTCGTCTCCCGAGGCCCGCGCGCGCGAGTAAATGCATAATTTTTCGTGCGTGCTTTTTTGTGTCGCGGCGGCAGCGGAGGCTGCGGCGCTCACCATAAAATCCGAGAGGGAAGGAGCGTGCGTACGCGTACACGCGCGCTCGTCGTAAAAAATGTTTTACGAGAGTTAGGGCTACCTTGAGCAGCAACGGGGAGGAGAGGGCAAAAAATCGAGACCCAAAGGAAAAGAGAGTCAAAAAAGAAAAATCCCGCCTCTCCTTTCGCGAACCGCTTGCCTGCACGCATTTTTTCCCGTAATTGCTTTAATCATCTGGCAAGAGAGAAGAGAGAGACAGAGAGACGGAGGGAGAGGCGGAAAGAGGTAGACACGATCACCCCAGGTCTCGAGTCCAACCTTGATCCCCTTGACCTTTCTCTTGTTCCTAAGAACAAATGTGGGAAGGAGAGGGGGCGAAGAGAAAGATATAAAGAGGTTTAAAAAATTGTTTGCGTGGAAACAACGCAACACGTACGAAAACACGTGATCTTCATCACGATGCTGCGATTAAGGCGTTTAGCCCGTCGGCTTCTCTCTTTTCTTCTCACCCCGGAATCTTCTCGTGCCTCCAAGGATGCAAGGGAGAAAAACGGAGGCCACGACGTGTTTAACCCAATCTTCAAGATTAACGCTAAACCATGAACACCTCACTATTGTTCGCAAAATTAGAAATACGTTAAAGAAACCCTAAATTTTACACAATGGACTTCTTTTATTTTCAGTGTCTAAAATTTAGAAAATATTTTTTTTAATGTCTTGATTTGCATTTTTTATGTATAATGTGTTGTAAAGAAAATCTTACGAATAATATAAAAAGGAATATTGTTGTTAATACAACAACTGGAATATTCAATTAGTAAGACTCACACAGGTTATACGATGTGTTGAATCATGAAAACACCATTACAAGCCAAGAACCCGTATTAATTTTTTCTGCAGAATCTAATAATTTTTTGCATTTTTACACCATGCAAAAAAAACTTTCATCCGCTAATGAAAACACTATTAGTGTTACTAATTAATAGAGGCAATTGACTAAGAACCCAATAAAGGATAAAAGTGCCCACCACAAAAATAGACCTTGAGCTTGTACAATTACGCTCCACTACGATCCTATACGATCAAATCTAATCAAACTAAATAGAGAAATATCTATAATTAAATGCGTGCTCGATAAAACTCAATCAATGAGTTAAAAAATTACTTGACATTCACCGTCAAGGTAGATTCATGCTAAAACCGGCGGAGATCTTTCATCTCCCCCGAGGAGGCGCTGCGAGTATTTTTCCCTTCCGCGCGCGTGCTTGCATTTCCACGAATTGCACGGTTGCACGCACATGCGAGAGGAGGGGGCGGGAGGAACGCCGGCGGGGAAGGGCATGAGGAGCTTATTTACTAATAACCGCCTCTCGAACGCATGCGCGCTAGTTCGGCGCCTTGTGCACGGAATGCAAATTGAATAAATCGATCGGTCGCGCAGATAGGAGCAGCCGCACACGGGCTGCTCTAATGGTTCCGGAATGCTCACCTCATACGTATCTGTACATGCACGTACACGCGGTCGAAATTGTACGCCGGTTCTGCTATCAGTCGAGCATTATATAACGTTTTAGTTGGATACTGCCGCCGTCCGTTGTCGCGATGTTTCTGATCATTTTTACGACGTTCCCTTTTATCAAGTATATGCATTACCAGGTTGCATGGGGTAATACAGATAAGTTAGCTGGGCACACATGTCTTAAAGATGTATACCCGTTAAGTATTTATAATTAACAAAATAATGTAAGTTCAAAGATATGTGTTAGTAATGCTTCAATTTAAGGTTATAAATCTCCTGTTATTTCAAAACTAAAATCAGGCAACGTCTACACTATACTTTCAATACAAATGAGTGTCGACTTTCAACTTTGATTAAAATTTAAAATAATTGGTTGTTTCAAAACGAATAATTATTCGATATTCCCCTAATCAAGGTTGTTCGTGTAAAATTATCAAAATGTCACAAAACTCTTTAATCACAAAATGTTAACAAAAACTCATAATTTACCGATTAGTAACACTAATACTTAACGATCGAACTTGACTGACCGCGCTACTGGTTTTAAAACACACATTCTACTTTTACTGCAAGTTTTCAACGCGCAAAACGTACTTGAATAATTTCAAAATAATAACCAAGGAAAAAATCAAAGCTTTTTAATAAAATGGAACTTGTGAAAAATATTTCTAATTTGAAGTTTCTTCATAAATGTATCGAAACTACTGCAACATGTCAGAAATTGAAAAAACTTGGATCAGTCGCTTCAAACGGTACATCCCGTTTACACACGTAGTGTTTTGGCTCCCGTTGCACAATACCATTCACTCAAATGCGTTTTCAGTCTCCGTTACAGAGGCTTTTTCTGGCGTCATTTTTTCGAGATGATCTTTGGAGAAATGTGCATGGCTGCGCTATTGATTCTGATATGCACGTACAAGTTTTTTTCGATGATTCAATTCGAGGTCGAATCTTTTTCGTGGGGAAACAAGACGAGTCATGACAGTTTAATTGCTACAACGTTAGAGGCTCACTTAGAATGAGCGGTCGATGAGGGTGTACATTGGTATTGTTTAGTACTGTTGAGTTAATTGAATTACGGTGAAATACTGTGAATATATTTGTTTTTCGGTTGAAAAAAAACTTTGGAACAATGAATGGGATATTTTTTCAAATTTCATTGAAAATTAAAACTCATTTTCAATTTAATCAGCAAAAGTCAAATACTACTTATTAAGTATAGTCAGTTTTAATGTATTTCATTTTAAGTAATAGTATATAAAATTTGAAGTTTGTAGATATAATTGAGAAAAATGTCACTTTTTAAAAGTTGCACTATAAAATAATCGTTTTTTAGTGTGCTTGAAAATTTGTTGAATAGTTTATGATTTATTTGTCATAATTATTAATGACTGATTGATGTACGTTAAAAAGTCAAGAGAAAAATAGTATTCAGAGTTGGTCATGCAAATATTTGTTTTATTCATCCTCGTTTTACGGCTTTGAAAAAAGTAGCTTCATGAGGAATTGATATGCGGTATAGAAATCACCCCGAGGAATACATTACCAACTTCAATATCGATTTATTCCACTTTCACGTTCTAATAAATTCCGTAATGTCTGTGCATATCCACCGTTCCCTCGAAAGTTGTATTTTATAAACCAAATTTACATTGGGCCACGAGAACTGCAACCAAGGATATAATAAAGAAATTAGATTATCCAGCTACCTAACAACAATTTAAAAGGTAAAAGGAGCTGTATTTACCATTTGATATCTTTTTCAAGCTAGAGAAATGTACATTTTTCATTAAGATTATACTGTCAAGCTATATCATTCAGGTGAAATAGAAGCCTTTCAACTTGACCAACGCAACTGAAGTATAATAATAACATTGCACGAAAGTATAACATCTATACTGATTCTTGTAAATAAAACCGGTATTTGCAATATCGAGTATTTAATAAATAAAAAAATATTGCAGTACGTTTATTGGGTAACAATATATATAAAATAACTCTTCAATATTATTTATAGGAATTTATTTTTACCGTACACAACATACATAACGGGTAGGTTAATTATGCACTGGATCGTACAAACAAGGAAAGGCGACATTTCGATAGACTTATCGACCTTATCCGATATTTACACACAAAGCAGTAGAAGTAGTAAGCAGCCGGCGTATTTTTACTAGGCTAACCTTTACCACCCTGTCGGTCTTCCGTGTCAATTTGGAGTCTCGCCGCGACGCGGTCTGGACATCGCCGCGGCGGCTCAGGAATTTTCCCAACAACGCCGTCCGGCGAAAAGGAAAAAGGCGAAGCCTGCAAAACCGGCCTCGGCGACGGGTGCATATAACGACATCCTTCATCGGCGCGCCTCTCCAGATTCGGCGCGGCGACGAAAAAGTCGCTCGCGCGCCGCGCCGCCGATACGGGGGAAAAAGAGAGGAGCCGGCCGGCGGGCGAGGGGCGAGGCCGAAATCCGTCCGGCGTTTCGTCACCGACTCGGTCACCGATCGATTCCGAGCGACTCGGGGGCAGGGTTACGTCATCCCGCGTAAGGCGACCTTGCCGCGGGCGAGCGGGAATTAAAGCCGATCGCGGCGATACACGCGGAGCCGGAGAGGCGGTGCAGCGAGGCGCGCGCCTTATCGTCCGATAGCTCGGCGAGAGGCGCGCTTTCAATTTGGCCAGGTAGAATCGGAGGTAGAAACGTTATCGCCGCGGGGCCGATTTAATCGGAGGTGGGCCGCGAGCGCACACTCATCGGTGACGAGTTTTTTTCCTCCGTTTTTCTCTCTCCTCCTCTGCGGGTCCCCGAGGAGGCGCCCTTTTATCGGGCCAGAGTGACTTTAAATTCCGCGTGGGCGCGCATATGAATTTCGCATCGGAGGGCCCTTGTTGCCCGAGCGGCTGTCCGCCTCGCGACGCCTGCACTCGGCGCTTATAGAGTGTGCGACAATGCCTATTTTTAAATTCGCTAGGCTCGATGAAAGGGGAAGCCTTTCGTGGCGCGCCGCGCGGCCTGTCTCTCTAATTTTTCTTTGTATCCTATTTCTTTTTGACGGAGCGTTAAAAACCGACGCCCCATTATATATGCCTGGGCAGTTGGCATGCTCGAGCGCCTCCTAATAATGTTTGCAGTCGTGAAGCAACACTGTTTTACGCCGTTGTTGAAAGCTGTCGATTTTTCTATTAATATGTACACCACCGCGCGATAAAAACTCTGCCAAGATTATTACAAATGTCTCTTTCGGCTTTGATGCAATTTGCCTCGATTCATACAATGACCAGAGAACGCCGATCGGTTCGTTGCATAATGCAGTAACTGCATGGTCGGTTCTTAAAAAAATGTCCTCGGCCAAATGCGCCGATCTCAAACGCCGGTTTCATTGCAACGCGATGAATGTTCACTCCGGTATCTCGCGGTAATTTACCTTCTTTGACTGCTTCAGACTGCTTCGGACCGCTTCCTATCTGCCGCGCATGGGTTTATAACTCAATTAAGTCCATAGCTCCTATTCTGTCCACTAGGATTTATTGTCCGCTCCTTCCACCTTCCATCTACATTATAAATACACTCGGGCGCTTAACCTTTACACTTTATTTCGGGCCGTTTATTTGGATCATATCGCGCAGCCTCGTTTCGATCTTTCCTACGCATTCTAACCCTCCGCGCGCCCATTAGCAATAATCCTCCGCTGTGACGCGTAAACAGCAATAAAACCTCGAGGAAAAACAAGGCGATTATTTTAGAAACGCAGCAGAGCCCCGGTTCACTAGTCGCCGACGCTGGGGCGAAGAAAAAGCGGCTTCGGTGATTTCTGGGATAGGAGGAAGAGACGCACGCGGCACGATGGCACGACGTGCGCCGGCGGAGAGAAAGCTCCTATAATGATGGGCGTGCGGGCGCACGCTGCCGGCGGATCGAAATAGAAGCCCCGCTGCATCGCGCCGCGCTAGCCCCGCGGCGACGGAGAGAGAAGCAGAGACGAGAGACTCCACGCGCCCCAACTCGCCTCTTGTCCTCCAAATTTGAGCGGAAAATCATCGCTTTGATCGTCATTCCGAGGAGCCGCTTTCTTCTGCACTTTCTGCAACTCTTACTTGTACGCGCGAGGGACACTTTGCGGTCAATTGCTATTGGGCACGGCAAGCTGGATCGCGCGCTGTCTTCTTTTCAGGACTCGATTTTCCGAGGGATTTTCTAAGACGCAGACCGTTTCGGAAATCGAGATTAAGCATCCAAGAGGATTTCCGTTATAAGGGAATATTTATAAGGCATGTTTTCAACGCATCGGGTTATTCTACCAAATTTAAATTATTAATTGAAACTTGTTACAACCAAAATCTGTCTTTCTTGTCCGAAGCCATGTAGCGAAACAGGAAGTTACGAGGTGCAAAACTGTTGTATCTATTGATCGAAACGTGATTAATAGATAAATATATAACATTAGCACGCCAAGAATGTTTCCATAGTAATAAAAATAAGCTTTTATCTAAATAAGTTTTTTATTTGCAGTAAAAATAGCTTTTATAAGCACTACAAATTAATTGTATAATCGCCCAAGTATCGATCTGGCTTTCTTCCAAAGATAATTCGATTGAAATCGATTTTCTCCACTTAAAAGCTTTTCATATCTCTTTCGAATTATTTAATCGCAGTTTCAATGTTTCAAGTAGCTTTTCATTATGACTATTATGTGGCAATTGTTAAAGATTCAACAACATTTGCTTGCCGCTGAATTGTTAAAAAGTTTATCGGAATAGAACGGACATAAAAATGCTTAGATATGTAACTCGAGTCGTTAAAAATTCTCAGTTTAATATTCCGAAAATTACATGTTATTGTTTTTCGCGTTTGATTTAATGCGTAAGAAAATTTTTAGCTAATTTAAAAATAATATAGTAAGATTTATAGTGTCCTCCAAATATTACATTAAGTGTTAAAGAAATTCTTTTATTAACTGGAACGAAACAGTTTATTCGTTTCCTGATGTGTCGTAACATTTTACAAAAATTCAAACGTAGAAACGGAGTTCGGAAAGATTGATTTTCCCGAGTTTCTTCGCAATACGTCGAGTCAAACAAATTGAAGCTTTGAACCATTATACTACCTCAAAAACTCTTGAATTTATGAATTTCGCTCGCACTAGTAGCTAAGTTGTACCACTTTTGTAACGAGGATAATGAAATAAGCGCTACTCTCAAAATTTCTATACACAATGAGAACACGCGCGTATAACGAGGTACTAGAGAATCGGACATTAGTTCAGCAATTCTTGAGAGATTTTTTTTCGATTCCTGGGGTTTCGCAAAGATCCGACCGGTTTTAAAGGCCTCGAACCTGAAAGTGATCCCAAGCGCCTATGAGTGAGTCACGATCGCTTCGAATTTAGCGTCCTTAGAATACAATAGCAAAACACTCGCGAGCTCGCTGGTTATTTTATTTTTTCGTCGTTAACCAAATTGCTTCCACAAAGCCCATTAAAGTTACACGGAGATCTTTATCGCGAGGCCGCGTTACTACGATCACGGACGAGAAGTCGCCAATAACCCAGCAAGCACGCGGCAGGGAGTTTCGGCCAGCATCCACCTGGCCCTCCAACAAGGGGAGAATCGCGTGCGGTAATCCCCCTCTATAATTAGAAGGCGACCCTTTGACTTCGCGGGTGAGAATTAGGATCGAAGCAACGCCGAGGTATCGGGGACCGCGGGAAGCTTGAAAAGCGGTCCGCGCCCGGAATAGCCGGCCGCCGAGAATACGCGACAGAGAGCCGCGTGTTATTGTCGGCGAGGCGACTCCCGGCGCGAGGGTGAGTGCGTTGCCGGGGAGAGGGGGGGGGCTCACCCCCGCGCCGGAAATCGAACGGGGCAGGCGCCGCCGCGTCGTTGCGGACGGCTGCATTGGAGTATACGATACTCGAGGAATCGTCCTTTCCAAATACAGTGCATAGAGGCGAGCACGTCGTCGTTCCCGCGATCGCGCAGAACGCGAATGAAGCGGAGGTTAAGTAGACGCTGCTCGAAAGGTTAGGTAATGGCAAGTATTCCACTTGGCTACGTTCGGTTTTCATACAAATTTGGAAGGAGACTAGCTGCGCAAAAGGAGTAATTTACGATTTTTTACAGTTTCTCTTTTTTCATCGGATTTCTTCGGAAAATTGATGAATTACTCGGTGGTGCAATCTGATTTATCGCGAGTGATGCATCAAATGGGAAAAGCTGGCAGTCGGGAGTATCGTCATTTTGTCTATGCTGAATCTAATAGTCCTTATAGCGTTCCGTAGCACGTAAAATTTCACGTTCCCAAAGGCAGTTTTTACAGGCAAACTATTAATGCTTGAGTACTAATTTGGTACTAATCGGCCTACGTAATGGTGATTTTGTTACCTTTTTCTGGGCATTTCAAAGCAGCGCGTTTTATCCTCCGACTTTCGAATTTTTATTTTCCCCCGCGGCACGAGGACGGAGCCGAGCGGGCGATTCCATTGGGCGGAAAAGCGGCGGGCACGAAACTCCTGCTGCCGGCGAGGGGGCACGTAAAACAGCCGAGAGCTACTCGAGTCACTCACCTTATAGCGGACTCCTCGCGGCGTCGGCTCGGGCTCGAACGCTGCACTCCGGGGGCGCGGCGGCGGCCGTCCGTCACAAGAAGGCACTAACTGGGCGGGGGAGGGCGAGCCCCGGAACCGAACACACCCGGCGCACACAGGCCGCGACACGTTGTTTTAATCCCCGGGCGGAGGTCGCGCGGCCGCCCGACTGACTGACTGTCCACTGGGCTCGGCTATGGAGGCTCTGCGGGATGCGAGCGGCGCCCGGTGCACTCGGCTGCTCGAGGTGGACTGCCCGGACGGAGAGCGGCGCGAGCCGAAGTTTCCCGAGGCCGGGCCGCGGTGGCAGCGCCGTCGCTCGCGGCCACTGCCGAGCGCGGCCCTGTGTGCGTGCGCCGCCGAGCGGCCGGCGGAGGAGGGATCGCCGCGCCTCCCAAGCCTCCCCCGCCGCCCGCGGGCCTCCTGCACTGCGCCCAGCGCCCCTCGCTCGCGCAATTTTTCTCCTTTAGCCCGAGCTTTAGCCCCGGCCACCCGGGGCTTTTTCCCCCGAAGCCCGTCCACTCTCTCGCCCGCTGCCCTCGTGCGCTTCAAAATACGCCCGGCCGCCACTGGAAAAGCCCTTTCACCTTTCACTCGGGCGCGTCCGCAGCGCCGTCCTTACTCCCTGCTCCCATCGTTACACGCCGCCTAATGCCTGCTTTTCCTCTCTTATACCCGCGACCTGCACTTGCATACTTCAAGTGCTCGAGATATGCCAATTCTCCTCCAAGTTTGACCCAAGCCCTGTACGCGCCTCCAGGTGTTATTTCGAGTCAAACCGTAAATAAAATACGAGGCCAGTACAACCTCGCGTCCTTAACCTTTGCGCCCTGTTTATTTTTCTTCCTATATAACAGCTTTTCAATCCTTCCCTTTAAATTGCCTTCACTTCCTTTTAATTTTTCGCTTTATTGAATACGTAAATAAGTTTTACTGTTTTTTTTCTTGCAACCAAGTGAAAGAATAGTTCGTTACTCAAAGGCAAATTCAATTTGGATTTCTTCAAACTCAAACTCTCGGAATACAAATTTGTACAAATTTTTTCATCTTCCGTGTACTTCAAGCCAGTAAATATTTTTTCTTTGTCTAAATTAACTGTTTTATAGGAAATGATCTAATAGTTTTGAGACTAATACTGAATATCTAATTAAACCGTTATCAGCATATGAATAACAAGTAGAAAGTATTCAACGGTCAGTAAATATATCTGCGAATTATATAATTCCAATTCAGAAATTGTTCTGCACTAGAAAAATATAACATACAGCTTATTTAAATAATTATAAACTTCGCTATAAAATATTGTAACAACTTATAAGAAAAATAAACTTATTAATTAGTTTACACACAATATCAAGAAAAACAAATACATCGAATACAATAATTACGTGGTGGTTTCCTTTTGGTCGGATTTGATTCTCGAGTTGATTCAGGAGGTGAATGCAATAAACGTAATCTATTCACAGATATAAGACATTAGTTTGAATCAATTGTCATTTAATTATAGCCGATCAATCGGTTTCCACACATCACTATTCATATCAGTTCCACTTTTAAAGCATTGATCAAATCGCTCCCATGTATATCGCACAACTCTCTATGCGTGATAATCGCTTGAATGTAACTTTCATAAAATAGTAGTACTTTTTTAAACTCCTTTAAAAAAATACTATTATCCCTGAGATTGTCCTTATAGAGTACCTGGTAGAGTATGTGATTATTGTTTTGGATAATTATATAACGTAAAAAAAATATATCGACTACTTGGGGAAAACGTATATTATAGTAATTAAAATAAATCTCCACGAAAAAATAGTTTAATCATGAAAATATACAATAAAAACATTTTATTTCTATACCAAAAGTATTATAAAAATTGCAGCAAGAATTGTAGAAAATACGTTGCCAAAAAAATTCGCTCAAACAATTTCACATTTCCAAATACATTATAAAATCAAAGGATTATATGATTTGATTTGACTTGACTCTGACAAACACATGTACTTTAGTACCATATTTGAATAATTTTGTTGACTTGTACAGTAAATTTGGTTTATCAAAATTCATACTTCATCTTTCATTTTCTTTATCCGAAGAAAACGCAAATTAAAATAAAGTTTCTCTGGCTTTTCTAAGCGAAAGTCCACACTGGCGAGAGCAAACGAAGGAGCGCGAGAGGAGCGTGAATCTCCGCATGAACGCTGCGAGTACAGCACGCAAATGCGTAAGTATCGAGGTAAGTATAAATCGAAGCACTTTGCAAATAACAAGGAAGGCACATCCGTTATTTAATTACCAAAACAATCTAAGTGCGGAATCGCAGGCATCATTACAACACTTGTATCCCTCCAGATGAGAGTCTTTGCGCACATAAATTATTATAATAAAATCGCTTTAATATCGTAAATTTCACGGATCATTTATGGTAAATAGAGAGCCGCGTTGCCGTATAGATAATGTCGGCGGAAAAAGAAGTCGGTAATGGAGATGGGAGAGAGGAGCAACACGCGCGCGAGAGGTTTTGAAGACGCGCAGGCGCGCGCGGCGCATACATATATATACGTGCTCTGTGCACACACGGGCGGACGCCCGCCTGAAGAAAGAGAGAGGGAAGGAGAGAAAGGCAAAGAAGGCAAAGAGGAAGGAGAGCCGGAAAAGAGGGAGACGGAGAGAGACGCGGATTGCCACGACAACCTCGAGAAGCCGAGCCTCTGCTCGGGTCGAGGACGATCGAGCGGCCCTCCCTCTCCCCCTTTTTCTCTTTCTCTCGTTCGCCTCCCCGTAGCCCCCCGACACGCACACAGGCACACGCGGAACCTCGCGAGGTCGAGTCCAACGTGCGTGCGCGTTCGCGAGAAAGAGCGCGCGCGAAAATATCGCGCGGGCGCCGCAGTTTTAACCCCGCTCCGGAATCTTGCAGCCCCGGCTGCACCGGATGTTTACACGGGGTAGCCCAGGGGATCTGCCCGATTCTTCGACGTTTTCTTTCGCTCCGCGCTATATGGTCCAGATTGCGGCTTGACAGAGATTGAAAGATGTGCAAAAACAGACGCTGTATAAGATTTTCCCCTCGACTTCTGAAAATGGCATTTTGCCCTTGGTAGAGAGTGCAACGCTCGAGCGACTGAGCTTACCACTTGCGGGTGTGACTTTTATTATAGCACGCTAACGCACAGGACAAAATCGACGCTTCATACGAGAATCTCTGTATTATTAATCGGTGTATAATATGCGTGTAAGTTGAAGACGGAAAGACAATCGGCTGATCTTAACTGCATGACAGCAGCAATTGCAGTCGCATAAGTCACATACTCTAGTGCAAGGACGAATTGCAGTTGTTAGAGTTACGTTTGCAGTGAGGCTAGCTATAAATATTTCATCGTGCATTGAACTATCAGTTTGTGTATCGTTCTCGGTATCGTTAGCCTTTAAAATAATCACCAATCTTAGGAGTACTTTTAAAGGGATTCACTTAAACAATAATTGCATACAAAATCACGATGATAAGTGAATGAATACAAACGAACAATTCCTTAAGACTTTATTATTTAGAAATTAATGCTAAAATTTTACAAAATAAATGTAAAAAAATGTTAATGTTTTAATTGCTTGAATGTTTTAATTGTTAATGTTTTAATACATTTTTTAAATTGCTGCTGATTTTCATTATTATTTATCATTAATTTTAATGAAATAATTCCAAAAGTGACAGAAATTTTTTTAATTTTATACTTCAAGACTCGTGTGATTTAAGTATCAAGAACTTTGTGACAAAGACATTCAAACGTTATGCAGTTTGTTAAAGCCATGCGTATATGTCTATATAAATTTTATAGATCCAAAAAATGTAACGTAAGCTAAGATTAATACTAGACTGTGACTCATATTTGCACGACCGATAAGTGTTAGCCTTACATATCTTGATGTTGTGTTATGGAAAGAGTGATTTTCGGCGATTTCTTTCGCGCTCGGAAAATTTAAGAGGTCAACATTGTAAATTATACATTTTTTATTCAACATTTGTTTATTCGATTTATTTCAACAGCTAAATAGCGTTTGCGGCGATTGGAGAAAGTTATTCGACACGAGCGCAATACTTTTCCATTTTCTATGAACGCCCGTTGACCTTTGTGACCCCGCAGTGTGATGTAATTCTTTTACGCTTTGGATAACCTCTCCACTATATAGGCGAGTTCCATATGTGTACTTTCGAGGCATTTAAAAATCTCGGAGCTCTTGTCTGAGTGGGTGACTAACGCTGCAAAATGATCGAGTATTTAATTGCTATCGCGCGTACACATGTGCAGATTATGAGAAGAATATTGTGGTGTACATAATAACATTACCTGCACTTGTAACAGGATTCTTTAACAAAAAGATAACTTCAAATACACCAGTACTCATTTTTCCCTGGCCTAGAATTTCCTTAACATTGTATAGATTGTTCTTTGGAATGGTAAAGATCTGTAACTTCAGTGTGCATAATCACTCATTTTGACTGCCTACGTATATAGCGAATCCTGAATATACGTGTTGGTTATGTGTAAGTAAGCCATGATAATAATTCAAAGTAATTATTAATTTGAAGATTGTAGAATTTTTAATTCGAGACTCTTTAAATTGATAATTAGAAAATAATAATGGTAAATTAATATTCTATGAGTTGCTATTAAAAATTTTAAATAAAATTGTACGCTATTGCTTCTACTCATGAAGGATGTAATTCGCGTAATTTCATGTTTGTTACGTTTAACGATGAAATCTCGAAATTCTTTCACAGTCACAAAAGTTTTCCTTCAGGAAGCAATAACTTTCGTTCGGCTCATGACGCTAAAATTGGTATCCATGCATAATTAATGACATGGTAAAAGGTTATCACGCAAATAATAATTTGTTTCTGTTCTGAAGTAGAGATTTTCACTTGTATTTCAAACAAGATATCAAATAATTCATCCTCAATCATATCTTAATATTCTTTACTCCGAAAATGTGTTTAGACGTTTTATTAAAGGGAATCAATATACTTAAAAAAGGTAATATGTCTTACCGAGTATATATATATATATATATATTACTATTATTTTTTTATTTAATATGGAAAAATATTTAGTAGAAATACATTTTAAACAATAGATTATAATACCAAATTAATTCTGACTATATTTAAAACGATTATTGTTAAATAATCAAATATGCAAACATTCTATTTATACCTGATTTATAAGCTATTTTAAAGCTAATTTATATTTAATGGAATGTGCTTAGATAATTTAAAAAAAGGAACTTTATACTAAACTCATCAAAGAATGTTTTGAAATTTTGCGTATAATCTAAATGACTCGTATAGACTAAGTAAGTAATTTAACGATACACCCATAATTTTCGTAGCCAAACTGAATTTCTAATCGAAGGAAAGCTGCACTCCTCACTTTATACAGCGTGAGCTCACACGATCGAAGCGCCTTTCCATAGCCATAACAATCAACAAAGGAGTGCAGCAGCGGCAACGGCAGCATCGATGTGCACTCGCGGCGTATCGTGACGAAAACGGGCCATGGATGCAAGTACATATACGCGACGCCGGAGGGAAACCAATGGCGAAATTGATAATTCAGCGCCGCGCGGCCCACTAAATTAGCAACTTTCACGCGCTGCTCATCGGTCGTTACACCGCGTGAGTAAAAGTCGCCTCGTGCAGCAGAACCTCGGACGTACGGCTCTTTAACCTTGGCTCCTTCTATACCCAGGTGGCATTTCCATCATGAATGCTCGTGCCTGCCTCCGCTCTATTATTAGAAGACACTGACGCGGCCCAGCGCGCATATTTTCTCCTGCATTACCGACGCGCGCGTGCCACCGTGCACATCTCGGTGCAATGCCTTCATCTCGCGTCCCCTGATCATTTGCCACGGCAGCATCCCGGGACATTGTCTCGAAGAATTGCTCTTCGCTCTTGAACTCAGCCGATTTAATATTAACCCTCGGCCAAGTAACGAAGGATAATGTCCGTGTGGTTTCGGAGCACGGATGCGGTGGGCTGATCAAGGTTATGATGCCTGTGTTGCTGCACGAGGCAGCAGTTCTACCACATGAAGTTCACTCGAGCGATTGAGTTTTTGTATGTCTTGGTCGATTGATCCGAGTGAATTGAACTTCAGTGCCTGGGATGAGGTAATCTTAGGTCTGACCGACGGAAAATTATATGCTCTCCAATGCATAGGCTCGTAAGATGAAAATTTAATATTCTAATACAATGTATCATTGACTTTCAAGTGAATCAGTTTGGCCTTAAGGATAGTCACGATTATCTGTTTACTTACATTATATTAATAGTGCCTTTGTAGATCAATCATTCGCAGCAAAGTTGGTGTGCATAGTATAGTTACTTTTATATATATATATATATATATATATATATATAACGTAACGCATAGATATATTTATCAATCAAAACTTGATTCAATATTTTAAATTGTAATTAGATACAATAGCAAAAGTTTCGATTTTTTATTTCAGGATCGATTTGAACAGATGTAGATTGAAATTCAGAAAAAATAAATATGAGTTGACGTAATTAGTGTGGTTTAACAGTTTACATAACAAAGATGACACTATTTGTATTTGTGGGCTCTTTTATAGGTCAGTAAGTACACATAGTAAGAATCGTATTGGTTTTTTGGGTTGGGTTGTACATTCAATTTCACTTGAGATTTCCATATCGGATCCTTTTTTCAGGTATGGAATAAAAACAACACTACTAAGTTGAGAAGTAAAGGGACGAACAGTGCACCAATCGGTGTATTAGTCTTCATGAGAAACTGAAGTCTGTACAAGTAAAGTTGTTCAACAACTTCTACAACGTGTACTTTTTGTTGTGGATGGATGCATTCTTACACATGTGTATTAAAGCAGTTGTACAAAAGTATGTGAATCTTTCTAGACCTGAAATTCACAGTATAAATATTATTACCAAGCAACGCAAACTGAGTTCCGATAGTTTACCTTGCACGTAATTATTAACAAAATATAAATGCGTACGTGCAGCATATTTATCAAAAACGTATTATTTCAAAATATTCTATCTTACAGTATTTTATTTTCAGTTTTAATACAAATATTACTTTACCAAACAGTAAAAATATCTCTCCTTTATTTACAGCCTATTCATCCTTATTTAAATTAAACATCCGTGCAGTACCTTGCTGTGCGTCCAATGAGAAATCTCACTTGTCAAGCTTTTGTTTGGTCTTCAAAGCGATTTAAGTGTATAAGTGATTGACAGTTGGCATTAACAAATAGACAACGGCTGACGGCTGGTTTATACTAATGGAAATGTTGGCAAAAATCCGTAATTGTCTTTAGTTGCCAAAAGTCTTTTGCCACGCGAAAGCGAAAATCTCCACTAAGAATAAAGCCCAATACCGCACAGATTAATTCCATTCACCTTGCTGCTCTTTCTTGAAAAGAAAAAGATAGAAACGAGGAAGAGATGATTATCGTGGTAAGGTAAGCTAATTTCTCTTGGGCGAGAGATCGGAAAGGGATCGGGAGCGGCTATTATCGGAGTTGCATCTTCGAGCGCGATAAAGAGGACGAGGTGCGCAAGGCCGACAGTCCTCTCAAGATCTCATGAGCTTCTTCATCTCTCTTTTCAAGTTTTTTTGCGTGTGAGAAACCAACACCCTTTTCTTTCCTGTTTCGAAATTTCGTAACTTTTCTTGGTTAGTCGATTTTTTTTGATCAGTTGAATGTTTGTCATTGTAAATAATTTGTGATGGGAATTTTTACCTGCGCGCCAAGAGAAATAATAAGGTTTGTGCGTATACGTTGACAATTGGTAAAATGGAAATGTGAATAGAAACATTGCGTGAGCGTTCGTGCCCGAGTGGAGAGAAAATGTTTTATATGAATGGCCAGGACGATAATTAGTACCCGATGTTTATCGTGTACGGCGTTAGTTACTTCGCTGGTCCGCATGCACAGGCAGAATCACAATCGAGATAAGACCTTATTTATAAATATAACTTATTGCATTTTAAATCAGCGCGCTAAAAGCTCATGTTACTGTGAATGCTCGAGTCGATCGCCACCCGTTAATTGAAACGTTCGTATGTGAATCGGAGATACGATTTCCAAATGTTATTATCCTGTAAGACACTTTTCTTGTATTCACCAAGGAAAAAATTAATCGGGTGGCTTGTTATACACAGTACAAAAACTGCTTATTAAGCAATTGAAATTGGAAACTTATTCAGGAGAATTAAATACGAACACGTAAGAAAATTCTTTGATTATCTGAAACATCTACTTTTTACGTCTAAAAAAATTTTACATGCTTGTAATTTTTGTATGCAATCTGAATTTAGTACATTCTTTAAGAAAATGTTGTTCTTATTAGATGTTAGACGTAATCGATATGTTATTATCCTTTTTTTCCAGATTTTATTATACCATTATTCTGCTATGAATTTTTAGATATAGTTTAAAAATCGCACGTATTTTATCGTCAGAATTAACATTTTTTAGTTTTTATAATATCCAATTTGATCTGATGTAAATAATACGTACATATAATAAAAGACATAGAATAATTAAATATATAGAAAGTTTTATAACATTACTGTTATCTGCTCTTATTTAAAAGGAACTTAACATAATTTACAATGTTAATTATATCTTCTGCGACAGTACATTAGATCATCGACAATACCGGCAAGGATAGCAAACGATTATATTGACCACGATAAGCCAGGCAAACAATAGATAAAAACGTTTAGACTTGAGCTAATACCGTCCCATCGCAAATCGATAATCTTTTCAAAAAAGTTCGTCTTTGATTTATATGCGCGGATTTGTCATCGATAAGCAGCTTGACTCTTGAATGCAGTGAATGATCGAAAAGAAAGAGATAGAATATGGATAATAAACGCAGAAAATTATAAAGTGAAAAGCTCAAATAAAAGATAAGTAAGAGATGACTGGAGCTCACGTACGCATCGCCGGTTGATTGATTAAATCGCGACCTTGCGTTTCGAAAAATTTTTTTCGAAGTCCTGAGAAGTGCTACGAAATCCGATCAACGCATGTAGATATCACGGCATGAAAAGATTTTTTTAACTTTTATAACAGATGAATATAGTTAGATAAATTATAAAGTTTAAAGCTCCTTAACTAATAATTTAAAACTAATATAATAATTATATAATCCTAAATCGTTATATTATAAAATTATTTCTCAGATTTTTCATTCTCGATTAAATATGAATATTATTTATTAAATTAAATGTTTAACGATGATTGTGAGATTAACATAAAATTCAATCTTTTAATATCAAATATTTTATATGTACAATATAAACTTCAATGAATATTTATTGATTGATTTTCGAGTACAAGAAATAAGTTATTGTTTTCTTATGTTTTGACATAATAAAAAACAAATAATTATTATTTTTTCTTTTTCTTTTTTTAATTGTATTGCATATATATTTATTTTTGCTAATAATTTAAAAACTGTATTTACTTATAACCTATAAAGGATTATTCCAGTGCTCGTTAGCTCTTTAAAAATGAATCAATGATAATTGACTGAAGTTTAGTGAAAATCTGCCATTTAAATGAATTTCATTGATCATTCAGAAACTTTCACTATTATTCTAAAGAATCCTTATTAATATTTTAGTGAATTTATTATTAATTTGCTATAATTGGCTGTGATATCCATTACATTCTAATGTGTTTTCATTGTTCGATTTTTGTGAGTGAACAAGTGGACAAATTTGTTCAATATACGTATTTGGTCTCTACTCTTGTTGCTGCTAATCGACTGTGGAGCTTTACGCTGAGTGTTAAATAAATCACAGAAAACTTAGTGGTACTTATATCAAGCCTGCAGAAGCTGGGATACCGGAACACGAGCGCGACACCGTCAAATGAGTCACGGGGACGCTAATCTCTTAATCCCAGAATTGAATCGACAATCAGCGAACGAATCGAACACGATAGCAAGCAGGACAACATCGATCTCGTAGCTGCAGGCGAGTTTAGTTGACCTCGCGCTCTGTGCGGTTCAAACGAGGAAGTGACGAGCGATCCGCAGAGGGCAGCCCTGCTCCCGCAAGCATAAAAGCATCTCGTAGCCGCGGGAGGGGGTGAGCCCCGAGGCGAAAGCCGCGTCAGCGCCGAGGGACGCCATTAGGCGAGAGGACGAGGGAAGCGACCAGCGGCGCGGGCGCTTTCTGAGCTCGCGGGCGGCCGCACCGTCATTAGCGGGCGCTCGGGGCGGTCGCGGTCGCGTTACGTGGGCCGCGGCTTGTGCGGCTTGTGCAGCTTGTGCGGCTGGTGCCGCGGTCGCAGAGGCGCCCGGAGGGTCGGGTTAATCCTCACCTCGGCCGTTTGGGCGCGAAGGCCGCCCACGGGGACGACGCGACTCGCGTGCACACCGCCAAAAGAATGCCGGGCGGCCGTTAGATCGGGTGCTGCAGCGCAGTGTTGCCGCGGGCGCGCGCGCTGCGAACCAGCAATTTTCGCGCGTGGATCTTGTAATTTAATATACAAAGTAATGATCGAGGGGAGTGCGGCGTAATAACGAGTCTCGTTGCAGCGGCCCGCCGAATGAGTAATGGCGTTTCTAATGTTTATTTTTCCGGGGCCGACGGCAGCGCCGCCGCCACCGCGATATACTTGTACTTTCATTGGCCGCGTCGCCGCTTTTACGGCACAGTAAAAAAATTACGGCCCCCTCGCGCGTTGATTATTGACCATTAGACCGCCGAGGCATTTTTCGGCAATAAAATATCAGTTTAAGTAAAAGCTCTTTGCGTGGAACGCGGGGAGGCTGCGCGCGCACGCGAATGCCAGCCGCGATTGATCCGTCGCGCGCGAAAATCCCCGCTCTCCCGCATGCGAGCTTGCGAAAGGCCCCCGCTAGAAGGAAACGGGGAAAATGGCACCGGGCCTTTGGCGCGACCTTGGCCCGCTGCCTCGCGCCTTTTTCGCTCGTTCGTGCCGGTCGCCGCTTGGCTCCGCGCTGCTGTCGGCGGATCAATCCGCGCGCGCTCGTTACTCCCGGCATACGCCCCTGCGCTTTATGTAAATGCCGAATGGTCAGAATACCCCGAGCTGCCGTGATTGTTGCCTTTCTTTCAGCTCAAGTCTCCGCCTGACTTGTACTTTCTTGTTTAGACCGAAGAAAAGGCACGGGCCACGGCTCCTCAAATGAATTATTCTTCGTTTTCGAGTGCTTTGAAACCGGTTCGAGTACGTGGTATTAATCAAGTTGCGAGGCACCTTCGGTCAACTTACGTCTGTCATCGGTGTTCATCGCCGAAGCATTGACTTCATCAAAGTTCAGCTGCCAGGCCTATACTGTCGCCAATCATTCTCTCCGAAATTTCACCTTCGATACTTACGTTCCGGATCCTATAATATGACAGCTTCGGCGTACGGCTTACTTTATCCTCCATGTTTTAAGTTGAATCTTAAGAGTTGATGTGTCAGCGAAAAGCAGACGAAAAAATCCCTTTCAATAGATTCGCCAACAACTCAATTGATATATTACAACTCTGAAATGAAAAGTGAATGTAAGGTATTTACCAACTATTACTGCAATACGATAGTAAAAATATAATATGTGTTTAACACCGCTGTCATTTTTCTTTGTTATTTATGCGCCAGCCATGAAAATTCAAAGTTTTTCTCGATCATTCCAGAATATTACAGGGACGTGTATCTCATCCTGTAAATTTATTCTTAAATTTATTTCCAAGAGGTAATCAGATTACAAGATCGATAGAGTACCCGCACATATTAAAACTAATACCCTTTAATAAATAAATCACTGGAGGCAATTATGGGACACTAGGGAGTATGATTACAAAATTCTTAAGATCCTTATCAACTCCCCCATTTTCTATTACGAGGTGTTAAACTAAAAATGACGTAAATTTCGTGATTACGCAAGCCGGGGGCACATAAGCCTAGCAGGCTATAGGAGTAAAGATCGGCACGCCCGAGCTCTCGGGGATATACGTTCTGACGTTTAGACAAGTTCAAGTGTGTAGCGCCAGCTAGAGTCGGCTTGCCCAGGAATTGCGCATTAACGTCAGCTCGCGTGCCCCGCGCGACAATGGGACTTTCGCGAGGGCCGTTTGAGTTTATTCCAGAAAAGTCGCCCCTAATGGTCGTAGCTAATCCGGCGCATAAATTAAGTCGCGCGCGCGCGTTCGTGACACACCAATTTCAGAGATACACGTTCTCCGGGTAGCCCCACGTATAAAAAAGGCGAAATACGCAAACACGCGTGTATTGCCAAATGCATCGTGTAATCGGGCAGTGGAGTTTGCGGGCGCGATTATTTCGTTCTTCCGTCGCGAGGATTCAAAAGCGCCGCGGAGTATCGGAAGCCGCGCGCACGCGTGTGTACCGGTCCGCTCCGCTACCTCACTTCCGACGAATGTTCGCACATGCACGCCTCACGGCTCTTGAGACCGGCCATTACCCAACAACGAGGCGCGCGCTGTCGAAGAAAACGCAGAAAAAGAACTGCGAGCATTAATGTATATTCAGGTGAAGAGAGGCAGAAGGAAGGGACAAGAGAGAGAAGGGGCAGGGGTATCCGCGGCCATTATTCCCCCGCGGGAAAAAATGAAGGGCTGCTGGTACGGTGCAACTTTCTTCACCGGGATGCTCGGGCCAAGACTTAGACGCGATTTAGTCTCGAGTTTTTTATCCTTCGTTTTCGTTTTCGAGTCCCTCGTCGGTCTTTCTCTCTCTCTCTCTCTCTTTCTCGCGCGCGCGCGCGCGCGTTTGCTCTCGCATTCCCTTTGCGAAGGCCGCGCGATTCCGTTGAACGCGAGAGAAAAATTACGAGTCGGTTAACTCTATCTCGCTCTTTCTCTCTCTCTCTCGCTCGGAAGTACACCTCGCTGGACTTTTTATTTTGCGCCCATCGGAAAAAGACTGAGCTCCGGATAGGATGATGAGTTGGTACAAGGGGAAAAATGCGCGTTTGATAGACGAAAGACGCGTTAACAATGAATTATGTTAATGGCGCCCTGCAAGTTGTTATAAGTTATAAGTAGGATCGTGACCTAGCTGTTTGAGTAATCAATCTTACATCGCAATAAGGGTTTCCGCGATATTTCACCTTCTGTTGAGACTTTGCATTCTTTTAAACGCCGAGAGATTGTGTACATCCATCTATTTCGGAAAATTCTTCCAGATTGAATTAGTTATCGTTCAAGTCTTGTCGATACTTTTCAACAAAATCGCAAAATATATGGCTGGATGATACTATCGATCAGATTCCGTTTATCATTCTAGCAACCACATATATTACAACAACGTAAATGGACCAGTCCTATATTAAGACTATTTTAACGAGATGACGGCTCATCGACGATCCATTCATATCTGTACATAAAGCAGTGTGTTAATAGGTAGCTTTCGTTCCTCGTAATCTTTCAAAGTTTGTTAAGTAAATATTCTCAACTAGTGGATAATCGTAGCATGTTTAGAGGTTTTACGCACAAGTAGCCGTTTGGATTATACTTATCTGTGATCAGGTACAAGCAACCAGCCGGAGGTAATAAATAATACTTTTACGCGATAGTAATATGCTGCAATGCTGTATTTTTTACTCCTATAATGTTTATTATTGGTTTTCAAACTTTTTGCAATCTTGAAGAATTACTTTGCATAACTCGCATTTATTCACTCGTACTTATGTTTTAAATAGAACCAAGTGTTATTTTGGCATCCAAATTCTTCAGACCCTCTTTCAAGCACTTTCAGCTCAACTTTAAACGTTGAACTTGAGCAAGGTTAATCGAACGCATAAGGTTAACTCGCAAACTCCTATTTCGGAACAACTATAGCTTTCACTGTATTCTAAATACTCTACAAAGTACAAAGATTCTTCTGTTAAATCCAGACTATAATTTTTTTCGTCTGCAGAAGTAACAAAGGTGGTAGTTATCTTTTCATATCGTTATTTTATCAAAAAATACAATAGTACTGAAATATAGGTCTAAAAGTAAATACATAGTCTGAATATATTTTGAACGTTAGCGATGCATTGTACGCAAAGCAATTGCAGTGCATGTAATGTTTTTAACGCGTTCCATATCTGTAGCTCTTCCCGGCTTGACAGCTTCCATTAGATTTCCTTCTATTATCTGCTCCTTTGGGTATGGAGAAAGTAAAAGTGCTGCAGGTCAGATTCTTTTGCCTCGAGGCTATTTTCCTCTTCCTCATTTGTATATGGTTAAGAATTAGATGCGAGTGCACGATGCGGAGCTCGAGCTAGAATACTAACAAATTGAAAAAAGAAATCTTGTAAAGATCCATCATACATTTGAGTATTGGCGTGAATGCAATTTGATGTATCTACTTGGTAAAGTAATCCGACCGACAATGAACTTATATATATAAAAAAGTATATATGATCTTTTTCAAGAAGATAATATATCGAATCTGTTTTTGGATAATTACTTTAAGTGACTTTCGAATCTAATTCCTGCAGTTCAATTAGCAAACAGATAGGGAATGGGAAGTAACAGTGCCCAGAAGGCTCGAGTTTGTATTCCGCAGTTTGTCGAGCTTCTCTTAATTTTCGAAGTTAATAGCCCAGGAGGAAGGTGAGAGTGGTGTCAAAAAAACAAACCATTAGCCCGGCGAGCCTCGGGATCTCCAAAGCGCGGCGCAGAAAAGAAAAGCGTCTCCGCGACGGCATTGGAAAAGCGCAGACACACAATACAGAGACAGAGTGTGGAACACCTGACACCTGTGGGCAATTACCGAAGGCGTAATTGGACACGCTCGAAATCTGGCACTTTGGCCGGCTTCTTAGCGGCGTTAAAAGCGATCGGCGCGCGCGCAGGAAAAAATCGAGCACTTTGGGAGCGCGCGGCCGGGATTCCGCCGGGCGGCTTTCTCCGCGGAAAAGCTGGGCGGCTCCCGGGGTACGCGGGCGCGCCCGCGTACAAAGCGCCGCCTCGGGTTCGCTCGGCGTAAGGGTCAAATTTTCCGCACGGTAGCGGCCTTTCACTCGGGGCCCGCACTCGGCGCTCGCCAGCTCGCCGGCTCTCCGCCCTACTGACGCGCGAAAAATCCCGACCGGCCTCGTGCCTCTCTCTCTCTCTCTCAACGAGAGAGGGAGAGCCGCCCTGCCTTTTGGTTGCGCGGCTGCGGGCCGCCGGGCACAGGGCCGGCCGCGTTTCCTCATTCCTCATCCGAGGCGGCGCCGTTTGTCGCCCCGCTTCTTTTGTCTCCCCCCGCAGCGGCCCGAGGGCCTAAGACTACCAGCGAAAACTGCCATGGCGCTCTTTTTGCATTACTTCGCCGGGGTGAATAACACGCCGGAGGTCGGGCATTTGTTGTGGTTTCGGTGCTCGGCCTGCTCCCTCGACTGCGCCGATCCGCTGACCTTGCTATGCATCGGTCCTTGAAACCCATTGCCGCTTACCGACATTGCGTTTTTTATGCCAAAATCGCGCGTCACTTTTTTATCACGGGAATATTCTACCCAGATAGGCAGAATATGAAAGTGTAATATTGCGATTGTTTCGAGCCGATCGCCGCATAAATTACATCCATCTTGCGCCGAATAATAATTTGCTTGCCAGCGCCCCTGCAAGTAAACGCGCATGCGCATATAATTGAATTAAAAGTTAATCTGTCTTTTATAGTGAACAAATTCATTCACATGTAAATTAGTCGACTCTAGATCCATTGCATTGGAATGACAAAGAATTTAAGAGAGCGTTTACCAAAAAAGGCACTCAGTGCTACTGCCCGGTTCAACGTTTTGCTACCAATTTTGATTCTGTACAGTGGAAGATAAGATAGTAATTTGTTACACCAGCATTAATAACATAAAATAGCGATTTGTGCAACCTCGAGCGCTCCAAGAATTTCATTTTGAAAGGAGAAGGAAACAAAAAAAAGCGATGAAAAAACTGGAAAAACCTCGGAAAAAACTGTTTGCAATGGATACTTCGATTTATACTTTCGCCTACAATTTAAAAGTCATTTTTTGGTTTCAGAGATCAATCTCCTTACGCATAATCAAACTTGTTTTTGAAAATAAATCTGTAACAAAGGTCAATGAACTAAACTCAAAATTAAAGCCTTGGAGAACGTAAATTGGTGATGCCTTTACCCGCCATTGAATGGTTTAACGGAATCGGAACAATCTTTTTTTGAGATGAGCGGGCCGGCCGTGAGGTCGGCTTAGCGAACAAGCGTATTCGCCAAAGGAAGCTCTGGGGCCCGCGTTGGGTGTGCAAGTCCCGCAAACGGCGTCCTTCCTTCGGTCCTTCCTCGCGGCCGCTGCGGCGAGACAACAAGAGGAGCAGCCGTCCAGTGCACGTGGCCGGCAACTCCGGTGCTCGGCCGCGAGGAAAACAAAGCAATTTCGCGCTGGCTCGCTCCTACTGGCTATATTACAGCCCTCGCTTGGCGCGCAGTGGCAGCTCGCGGGTAGAGGGGACGAATAGATCAGAATGCAAAACGGAATTGTGTTTGCGCTGCGGCCGGGGCACAGCAGCGCCCGCGAGCGCGCCGCGCAAAAAAAAGGGAGCCACTTATTCAGGTATTTTCAGAGGTAGGCGCGCGCGCGGACGAGGGAGCGTTGCACTCGCGCGCCGAGCGCGCCAAACTGGACTGCGCTGCGCCCCTACCCGCCTCCTGCCCGCGTTTACGACATCGCGCGCTTTTGTTATTGATGAACTATCAGCCGCCATTGCGCGCCGCCGCCACCGCGCCCTCGCCGCAATGGATGCCCCTTTAATGGGCCCGTCAAAGTAAGATACTGCCACACCGCGCAGCCAGTTTTTCCTGTCCTGTCCGTTTTCTCCTACCCTTTTCTGCCTTCTCTGCGTTAATAAAGCCCGCGCACTGTCTTCTTTCATTGTAATCGATCGCTTTTAAAGGTACACATCCCCCGAGACATTCCCGCGTCCAAATTTCTTCCGCTTCCACCCGAGTCTAAGCCTTTCCCCATTCAAACCCGTTTCTTTACGAACTACTCTGTCATTTAACTGTCAAATAGAACCAGTTTATGCTTTTTCCTACTTCCGTGGACTATTCGTCATTTTCGCTATACGGAACAACTTGCAGCAGCCTCACCGAATCCATCCCTTAGACTTGTTACACTTTTCACCTCGTAATAGTCAACGCACATGACCAGGATATTGGATAATGGATCTGCATCTGACAGAAATGAGAAATGCGCTAGCCTCCGAGCTCGGACAGAGCCTTAAACAATTGAACAATAACGCGACCTAATAAACTAAAAAATAAGTTTTCTCTTCGGTGAAAACTACTTGCCACTGGGAAATACATATGAAGCATTTGCGGATGCAAATGCATCGTTTAGCGTAGACAATTCGTGCGAGAAATAAACATATTGTTATTAGAGGGAAACTCGCAACGAATTAAAATTAAAGTGAGAAAAACAACAGTTTACTATTAGCACTTTAACAACCTTAAATTAAAACTTATAAGTTGCAAAAAAACGTCTGAAGGTAAAAAGCAGTGTAGTTGGACTCAATCTAAAATTCATATTTCTACGACTCAAAATCTATAATCATCTTTAGAAAGTATCACTTGCTAGATGTACGATAACAAGTAATTTTACAACATCAACTTTTTTGACTATCACCTGCAGCTATACTGACATACATATGTCTTTGAAAACGAACCGGTACTAGTAAAAGTTGCATAATATAAATTAATGCTATAATAATAATAAGTATATAGGTGAGGCATATAGGAAGGACATTCAAAATCAATTTTACACAAAAAATGTTAAAAATAGAACATAGTTAAAAATAATCAGAATCAAAATACGATTTAAAACATTGAAATTACTGTTTACTATGTATATTGAAAATAAAATAAGAATATAAAATTATATTGTTTTTGAAAATTACTGTTTTCAATGGAACATATAAACATGTATATTAATATACAAAGAATATAAAGTTAATATTTGTTGTATCGTCGATATTATTTCGGTTATATACTTTTATAAATTACCTGCATTCTCATTTCATATAAATGTCCTTGCAGTTTTCAAAAGATCACAAAAACATTTCTGCAATAGCCTTTAGAAATTAGTATTTTTTATTTTCTTTTTGTACATAACCATAATACTTACAAAAATAAAAAAGACGACGCAAGGGAAATTTATCATGTTTTGCAGGCAAAAAATACAATTAAGGCATGTGTTATTCGCGTAAATGAACGCAATTATTGAAAAAAAGAACATCGGCTGAAATTAAAATGTTAATAAATCACAATAATTTTTTATTCTTTCGTGTCTTAAGTTTGAGTAAAATTCAGAGGGAAAATGATATTGTCATTACTCGAAACCGTGGGATTCGAAAGTATATGTATTGCAGAGGCTTTCAGTGTTACAATGCTCCTGTAATGTTAGGTTTCACCTTGCTCGGAGATGAGTATTGTTCAAAAAAACTTCGAGGGTGAAAATGCATAGTGGAAACTTAGGAACTGACTCAGCGACTTCGGTGGCATTTTAATATCGAGCTCAGGGTGAAAGGAGGAGAGGCGTAAGACTTTGGCGCTCGACCGACGACGAAAGTAAAATTATTTATCTGAGGAGTGATGCATGGTCGCACACACGCCTAAGAAGAATGCTAATTAGTGACCCCAGTTAAATCCGGTTTAATTAGACGCGTGAGCTCTCACACTTTGCCACGCAAACCTATTAAAATGCTTGATTTTTTCTTCTCTCTTTCCGGCTCTGCATCCTCCTTTCTCAGTCTATATCTTTAGTTTTTAATCTTTAGATCTATGTTGTAATATTTCGCCCCTAAGCTAGTAAGAGCGTGTGAAGGTTGTATGAGGATATCCAAAAGAGAAGTGAGTATAGGTGAGGTGAATAACATCGGCTCTTTTCAAGAGGTAGATTGATTAGAGCTAGTATACTGCTCTCACGTAATTTGGAAAAAAGCACAACATTAGAACCAAAAATTCGGGCCGAGTCAGTACAAACATCTACAAGTACCCCCCTCCCCCCCTCCCCAGGTCAACCGTAGTAGTATATCCCTTACTTCACACTGGACATTTCTCGACGACACTTCGCATCTACTTGACGTGTGCTGTAGCAACGGTCACAGTATAGCAAAATAAGTATTTAAAAAAAAAAATTTATAAAAAGGTCTTTTAAATTTATCGAAAAAACATTTTTTTATAAATTGCAATTGGGAAATACTTAATTTAGTTGTAGAGAAAACTCAAAAACCTGATTTACATTTTTTAAATTTGTAAAAATAATCGTTAAAAATTTTCATACTTTTAAAATTTAATACTGCTAGACTACAGTTTATAGATATTTATGTAGCATATACAGGAAAAATTATCCTCTAAATTTAATTTCAGTTTCAACGCAATAAATGAGTAAAAAATGTTTTTCGTGTATTCTTAATGGTTCTATTCAACAACACGTGTCTGATCATTCTTGCGGAGTAAACAAAGAATGCACTTATCTACTTTAAAGAGATTTAATTTATGACGCCTTGAGTAGCTATAGAACACGTGCAGTTTACAATTCTAAATCGTTAGCGAATGAGAAAAAAAGGAACTATAGAACATGACGTTGTTATTTGAATTCCCAACTTTGAACTACCCCTTGCCTTTCTACACATTTAACAACCCTATATGCGCTTACTATCTCTTAAACATATTTTTTCTATTCCCACTATGATTTTTCAGAAAATATTTTCATACAGGTTTTCGAAGCTCATTTAAAGTAATCACCATTTGATACTAAAAATCTTAAGATAGTGAATATAAGTTAATTATCTCTTATTGTCTATAACAATTCGAAAGCCATGTCATGAATACCTTGAAAGCGAGCTTGAAAGTCCAACAAATAACTGCTCCAAATTGTGCAGATAAATAAATATCGGTATTATGTTATTGAGTTATTATTAAGGTGCACCGAGATGAACCTATATTTTAAATTAAGATATAATTGAATCGAGAATTGAATATTATTCTGTTTTACTTAGTATTAAAGGATTATTGTTTTATTGTTACAGATTTAATAATGTACCAAAAATTAAATTGTACAACAAAAAGTGCAAGTAGTAAAAAATACGATAATTTTTAAAAGCTTTGGTGTACACTCACTCAAAATTTCTACCAAGTTAGCGACCGACAAGAGAATTAAAATTTATTCATATTTATATGAGCAACATACGGATGATTCAAGTCGATGTATAAATGCAAAGGCCCGTAAAGAAAAAAATGACCTCCCGTCCTCGCATCTTTCTCTTACTCATCCACTCTCTCGCTCTCTCTCTTTCTTTCTTTGTCTCTTTCTCTCTATCTTTCTCTACCGACTAATGTCCGCTAATGCCTATAATGCAAATATGACGTAGCGCGGCACTTTATACCCGCTCTTGCGCTTCCGGTTCGCCGTTCGGCGTCCCTAATTGGCGCTCTTTCCTCGTATCTACGTGAACGTGCGCTCTCGTGCGCCCATCTGTCTCTTCCATCTGTACACTGCATGTACACATGTTGAACGACGCGATGTGCACGGACAACGCGAAGGAGGTCGCAATAATCGCTTCGTGCGTCGGGACGAGTCTCCGCTCGTTTTTTTAATTGTAGTCATTGTGGTTGCCGCTTGTTTTTGGGGCGTAGGCGGAAGGAGTTGAGATGGGTCGATGTTGACGTGGAAATTGAGCCTCGTTAGGTGGAGGAAGTGCGGTTTTCCAAGGATAGCAATGTATGATTCTTTTTTTTTGTTTCATTGTGAGCATAACGTGTTTCAGATTTTCTTTTATGTCTTATTGCACTTTAATGTTCGACTATCGAGTGTAATTAGTAATAAATATATTTATTTTTATCCGTATATTTAGTTTACCTATTGAATCATTTTTATTCAACCTCGAATCTAACAAAAAGTCAAGTATTTTGCTTTAAAAATAGAATATATAGAGCTGGCTATTAATTAAGATTGCAATATATTCTTTTATAAGATTTGCGATTTAGAGAATAAGAAAAAAATTCCGAAATGAAAATACAATGAATATTTGCAAGTATGATTTATTTCAAATCTCTTTGAAATCTTTACATCCGCAATTCGACATGTATAGTATTGAGCCCGAAAAAATAAATGTGAATTTTAAATGCTTATCAGCAGGCGTGTCATACGGTAACTCCATAAATATTTATCAATGCCTTATCTACTAGGTACAATAGGACATAAAGTATCGAGTTTGTGGAAGGCGATATTAAAGGATAGGCGGAATCAAAGGATCCATTTGATTCTGTTCTCGCAGCGATGTACAATGAATTTATCGAAAAACAAAAAGTAAAAAAAAACGTAAAGTAAAGTATTTTTTCTTTTACACACACATACACATACGCACACACACAAATGTGCATAAACGTATCGTTAATGAAAAACTTTCACAAATGGTAGCAGCTTATAATTAGTTGAGACTTGTAGATGAAAGTGGATGAAATTGTGCTTGGTGTGCAAGTAAACGTATTTTTAAGGCGAGCATTAAAATTTGTGTAGTTATAAATGAAGCATGACTTCGGACGTGGTAATAAAAAGAAAAAAATGGAGCATATTATCGTTGATATTAAAACTTAACAGCCTAATCTATTCCGTTGAATCTTTCAATCCATAACTTAAAACAAGACTAGACTTTCACCCCAACAAACGCATGAATTCCATTTTGCGTAAAGTGAAAAAAGCAGGTTGTCCTTTTGCAACAACATCAAAATCGTGTTTCCAGCAAACGAGTCACCGAGACAAGGACGATGCTTTTATATGGCTCGGCATAACTAATTAAAACGCACCTTCTATGCCGCGGGCCGGGCGTACGGGCTTTCGTTATCTCGAGCGCGCGCGCGCCACCCCATAAGCGAGCGGCAGCCAATCAATATTAACGGCCGAGCTCATCAACAAAGGAATGTCAAATTCGCCAAGCGGTGGCGTCTGGGTGGGGTGGGGAGAGGGGGAGGGGGAGAGTGCGCGGAGGAGGTGCTCAAAGACTCTGATCGCGCGACGAAGAAAAAAGTATACGAGCAGCGGTCTAACGAAGGCGAGCCGAGCAGACGCGCGGTCGAGGCTCGATAATAAAGGCTCGCGCGCCGGTGGCCGATTGCCCGATGCGACTTTCTACAAAGAATTATTACGGCGTTACGAGGGACGAGAGCGCCACAGAAATTGAGAGTACTCTCACGCGCGAAAGAAAGCGAGCGCCTCTCCCGGCTTTTTTCGGTCGCGGCGCTTTCTTCCTCCCGCGGGCCGTTGCGCAACGGCGCCCGCGAGCCTTAGATAACGCTCGGGGACGTCATTCTATTCGACCAGTTAGCGCGGGACGGCACAATGCGGTACCGGCCCTCGTTACTCCGGACATTTGGAGCGACCCCGCGCCCCTGCTCCCCTTGGGTCACCGGAGCGATCGCCGCCCCGATACGCAGCGCGGCGCACGCGTTAACGCTCTCTTTAAACCGCCCAACGCGTGCTCCCCGGCAGACCTGCTCGTTTCGCTAAAACTGAGGCCGCCTCGGTGTGCTCACTTTTTCTGCCCAAGCAAATTTGTTCCCTTGTGCAATTTTCAGCTTCTAAGCTGTGCAGTGTATTTTTCGCATAAAATGAGGAAATCGTTTACCAATCCCAGCCTAAGCAGACAACGTTTTTTCCTTTCATAGACATATTCTCTTTTTATATATGCTAAAGTAAATAAATCACTTTCTTCCTTAAAACTTATGTACTGTTTGATACATCGATCGGATACAGTATTTTTGAACACGATCAACCTATGGTGAAGAAGCCTTGGTATTCTTCTGCCACATAAATTGTATCATCAGATCAGTGTCTTTTCAGATCTTAAAAGCCTTTCTGCTTAATCATGAATCATTATTTTCTATTGAATTCTTAATAAATTCTAATTTACTACTTGTCGTTTTACAACATTTATAAGTTGCCGCCTCATTTAACTTATTGAACGAAATGCACGATTATGCAATTATTTCAGATATGAAATTCTTCAGCTTTGAATTCTTCAAAATTTGCTAAAGTACTACTCAACTTTGTAGATGCGCTCCAAGAGTTGAGGGCGAGGCTACAACGCTCATAGAATTTTTGTGTGTGGTACGCGACGTGTGCTACGTGGGATGATCAAATCACCCCCATCAGGTGTCGATTAGGTTGGATGGGAGTGGACAGTTGGCGGGAATATTTTATGTACTTGCAGATCTACAAGATCTTACGGATGCGTAAGCCGGAATACCTTGCTGATCTATTCTCTTCTGGTGCATCCGATTGGTCGGTCAGGGGTGACCTATAGAGGTTTCCGTTTCGCGGATGTGCACCGAGACGGGAATTAGATCTTTCTCTGTTCAAGGTGCTCATCTGCGGAACAAACTGTCATCTTGCATAAGGAATGCATCCTAAATTTCTCGCTTTATGGGGTTAGTGATGAAGCATTTGAGGAGTCGGGACATCACAATTACGGATAACTCTAGTCAGTTGTCCTTAAAATCGTGTTTTTAATTCGCGCCCTAAATTTAGTTGTATTTATGTATCACGAGTATGTATGTGTTTTTAGTATTCATCCTTCACTTTATTTCACTCATTGTCTGAAAGTGTGTATGAGTGTGAATTGACTGATAGATAATGTAAACTGCGAGAAATGTAATTTAATTGTATAATTTTATGTATCTATCTATTTATTTATTTATTGCCTTATACATCTATGATATTTACGAATATGTGATAGAATTTGATAATATTAACATATATAAACTTAAGGTGTTGCGTGTTCTAAATGTTAATTTTGTGAAATAATTTTGTAAAAGTTTACAAATAAAATTATTATATTATTATAATTTGTAAATTTTTAATACTAATGAAGTTTTAATGCTATCAGATATAAGTCACGTTTACTTTTCCTCGTGATCTAAAAAAGTCTATGATAAATTATTAATATTAAGATTATAAATAAATTATAAAGTTTGGTTTACTACTGCACATTATAAATAATAAAAAAAATATTTTTAAACAAATATCTTTCATTGTAAGTAAATAAATGAAAATTAATAAAACAGGTTTCTTGGTTATCAATTAATAATATCTATTTATTCACATTACTTTATCCTAAATCCTAATAGTGGCTCTACATGAGATCGGCCCATGATACATGGAAAAAGATGTAAACATAAAAATGCAAGGAAAAGAGGATAAATATTTGATATAATTTTACACTCAGAACAGTACAAAAGGTAGGTTATAAGGTAGTAAAGATGGATAAAAGATATCTTCCTCAATAAAACAATATTGGCATTGATTTTTCTGAGTAAATGATATAATAAGCTTTATAGGACTTAACATATTATTATATTTATATATAATAATGTATATTTATACATCTAATGTACAATTTATATAATCGATTTATATAGATTGTTACATTAAAATATAACCCATGTGAAGATATTTGTTATTTGCAACTATTTTTTCTTAAAATAAAAAAACTAGTCAATGGAAAGTAGGATACAATTTAAAAAATGTAACACTTTCAAATTTAAAAATATTTATGAAATGAGAAAGATACAAACGAAATGAGTATAATAATATGAAAATCATTTGTCTGCAACAGTAATCTACGATTCTCCTACCGTTAGATACATCATTTTGTATCAGTGTAATAATCCAAGCGGCATACACCTGTAGTCGTGCGAAGGCTAAGGGGCATGACAAAAAGGATTAACGGATCGCCGCGTCGGTACGCGCCGAGAAGAGCGGCACTTGCTCTCAAACCATCACTGTAAGTCGACTTAATAATTATGCCTATAATGGTGTGTGAAGATAGCACTAGGAAAGGCGCAACTTGGCGACCACAGCGCATAAGGTAACTCCGATTCGGGGATCAGCTACCCAGAGTTGACACCGGGGAGATGTTGGAGTGAGTGTGAGCGAAAAGGAATCTCGCCATCGTGTGTGCACTCTACGAGTAGCGTCGTGGCCGTGAAGATTTAGATTCAAGTCAAAAATTAGTGTAATAACAATAGTTTGTAAGTTTTAATAAATCTCGTGATAGATGATAAATAAATTACTGTAAATTGCACTTATTATAATTGATTTTCCAATTCAAAATTTTATCCCTAACAAAAATAATAGTAATAAATATTACGCAGTTCTACAGAGAATTCATCTAATCCTTATACACACATCTTTTTAGTAGCCTCATTTGTTACTACAATAAGATACTATCATTCAATAAATAATAATAATAATTTAATAATTGTAAATCATTTATGAAATTGTCTTTAATTAAAATATTGATATTTAACATTCTTTAATATGCATACTTATTGTTATATTTTATACGTATAGGGCAGTTAAAAAAATATTTTACCTGCATTATTTATTCTTATGGTATGCATGTATTTGTAGTAAATTGCAGATAACTCTATCCTAATCGGACTCGCAGTTATCTTTAATATTCAAGTGCGTATTACATCCCCTTCTTCTTTCTTTAAATAATAAGTCGTATTCACAGTCGGCACAGTTATTTGGCGTTAATTAGTAATGACTCTCGTGCATTAGTTCGTGTACATTAAGGCTCTGACACAAAGTAAAAAATATGTAATAAACATTTTTAAAAGTTTCTTTCCGGCTCAATTACGAACGTAATATCGTTAAAAAATTTTCATTGTTTCCCAATCGGAAAGTTGTTTGTCATTGAAAGCTTCTATTAAGATTGCCATCCACAATGCACTGATCCACCAGTACTACAAAGTCCAAAGTTCGCTGTAGCTGAGGCTGTAGCTCGCAAAGGGTCGAGTACTCGCGTCCCACTTTTCATCTTCGCTGCTCTCCACGACTCCACGGTTAATTACTGTGGTCGATCTAAATCGTCGGGAGTCTGTTTCCTTCCGAGAAGGCCGCCAGCCTCCTCTTCTGTTAACTCCCGCTGGCGCGTCCCAAGCCGACGCTGCATGGCGCACGCGCGCGAATCAATGGGCATTGTTCGGCGCCATCACTTTGGGGAGGTCGACTACGTTACGGTACTGGGAAAAATTTGCGCATTCCGCGCGCGGAGGTGCACATCGGCATGTAGTGGGCTGGACGCGCAACGCTCTTAGGCAGCGCACATGCGCGCTCAATATTAACCTACTTCGGGCGGGAGGCGCGCGCGACAAGTAAGGGCCCGGGGTCTTTCCGCTTGTCGTGTCCGTGTCTTATCCATCGCGGTAGATGCCAGGGCTGCTTTGTACCACGGCACCCGGGCCCCCCGCCGCGACTGGCTTAATTACCCAGACATTTGTTTCGTGACGCGGGGACCCTCGCGAGGGTCGCTTAACTCGTCTTAACTCCTCGAGTTACGAGGGTTGTTGCTTGGCCGATTGGCGGCCAAATGTACAGTGCCTTAAGACCTTCTGGAAAGGACTATGGAGTTCGGAGATTTTGTCGCTAATTATTGCGCGAGCATGAAGTTTTGGATCTGCTGTCCATTCAGCAATATCAATCCCGATGAATTCAATTTTTTGTCCTGGACAATTTCTAGGATAACAAGTTGAATTAATTGCCGGAAGTAAAGTTAAGAGCCTCTTTTCCTAGTGAGTTTTATGGGGATGTCAATTTTGCTGCTGCACGAGCCTTTATGCCCAATCATACTCAAATCGAAATATAACAACATTTGCAGTAAATAAGATTTATATAGTAATTTATAAAAGGATGCTTAATATAATAAGAACGCTTATAGGAAAATATGGGTAATAATATTATCTTGATAAGATCACGTGAGATTTAATGTAATTTCACAGTAGGAACTGCTCGTTCGCAGCTGTGATTACAAGAATTGTGTAATGGCAAAATGCACGAGTACTGTAATGATAGACTATATCTTTAACTCATATTTGTAATAACTTCAAAAAGCATTAAAAATAATTTTATAAGCCAAATCCGTCGTATCGTAATTAAGTCGCTTAGGTTTTTTATATCATCTTCGCATTACCAAGAATGTTTAGCAATGTAAATAGTTCCAATAAACAGACATACTTTCGAGCATACATTACCTGTATTTGACTATTAAACGTTTGAATATAAATTTAAGTTGAACTCGATGCAGAAATGTACAGAAGGATTTGAACAAATTAACTATTACGGCAACCATGACCTATAGGGCCAATAAGGGGGCCAATAAGTTGTCATCGTTTCGATTTTGATCGTTAGGGCGGTCTGCCGAAAGGGGGAGGGATTGTAAATGTTCGTTGTCGTAACTCGTAAGGCATTTTGTTAAAATCTGTAGATAGGAAAACGAATTGAGAGTTATATCTTACTGAAAATAATTCAAGTATAATGATAACTAGCTTTTAGTTGTTATTCTTAATGCTTATATTGCTGTGTATATGTTCTTGTTGAAAAAATGAGGAACAGATTTAAATAAATAATATTATTAATGTGTTGGCTTCGACGGCCAATTCGAATCTAAATTTCGCTCTATCCCTCACAGTCAGGGAGGGCCCGCGAGCGACCCGGGACCGCTTTTGATTTTTCGGCACGACAGGGCCTTCCTCCTGCGTGCTTCCACCCCTCGCTCTTACCCTCATTCTCCTTTTGTGAAACTCATTGCCGCTAAACGCACGAATCCTCAGCCGCGAACGCCTATTGCCTCCTCGTAACCTATTCGCCGCGCAGTTTGCTATAAACTGATATAATTTTTTAAATAACGGAGAGATTTGTCAGCTTTCCTCGCTGCCAAACACGAGGTCGCGGGACTTACAGTACCGTACACTTCAGCTCAGATTCTAGGAGGTTCGCTCCTCACATCAAATCACGCGGTCTCGCCTCTAAAGGGCCTTCAAGCACAGATCGGCTATGATGCAAATTCCGCCTGCTTATTATTTTATATCAATCGAAACCCAATTTTATCTTTATATTAACATATCAGATATTAAACGGACATATTATAAAACGGAGATATTGTTTTTTTATGTTTATATATGTAACGGACAGAAATATTTACTTAAATTAATAATTTAATAAAATAATTTAAATAAAACTTAAATTATCTATTAACTATTTATAAGACTCAGCGGAAGTTAGAATAAGCATTGTAGACTTTTATTGTAAAAAAATCTAAACAGCTAGCCGACTGTACAATATCGTTCAGAATAGTCTGTACATCATTAAAATAAAAAATTTAATAGCCAATTTTATCGACACTATTCATTATTAACGATTTTATTAAAAAAATCGCACTTTTTTTGGTTTTTTGCTTATAATTCAAAATATTACTATGTGATAAAATGCTATATGAGACATATTCATAGATAATATAAATACGAATAATTCTAAATTTAAAGCAACCCGATCGGATAATTAGAACCGAAGAAATCTCGGAAATAGTGAACATTTTTTTTTTAAATTCATATCTTTGTTAATTATAAAGCTAGAGAGATATTTTTTCGGGAATAAGTAGCTATTAATGCACTCTTATTATTCGGTGAAAATGGTTTCTGTCAGTTTATAAATTTCGACGCAACGTATTTTAAACTTTTTTCTGCTTCTAAATTGCAAAATGCTTCACTCACTGGGAGATTATTTAATTACAATTTTGAAAACAGATTTGGAATATCGAAGTTCTGCTACTACAATTGTACATCTCGCTGTTTAGTTTAATGCTCTGAAAATCGGTCAAAAATGTTTGCGAAATTGACAGTTTTCGATCTCACGCGGGAAATCTTTCGAGTCGTGAGAGAAGAGCTTTGGGGAACCGCTGTAATGTGCGCGCTTCTCGTCAGCTACATTTTTACCATTTTTTAAATGCCTGTATCGTCGCGGGGATGCATCTGATAGTTTCGCTACCGAAAAAAAATGTTTAGAATTGTCTTAGCTATCACGTGGTATAGCTGGAGACAAGTAATTAAAAGACAGGTTGCATAGATTTGTTTACGTTTCAACTCTGCTAAGCTTTCAAGTAATTAATAGATAATTTAAGTTTTATTTAAATATTTCTGTCCATTAAATATATAACATCTGATATTTGAATATAAAGAAGGCGGTAATACAAGAGCGAGCGATTGTAAAATTCAGAGGCTGCTGTAAATTCAATATTGTTTAAATTAAATTACTCATTGCAAACACATGGTGGGATTTTGTATGTTCCTTACTCTAATATAATAATACTCGAAGCACAATTAAAGATATATAAATACATCTACGAGCACTGACGTTCCATACAAGAATGTGAAGTTAGATTTTCAAATCATACTAGATTTAAAGGAATAGCGTTTCACTCCTGTAACCGTAGCCGTATGGAAAAAAGTAGAAAGCCTATATAAAAGCGAAGGGCACGTAAAACACGTAGGCGCACGCTAACAATCTGGGAGGCGTTATCTTGTTCACCTGCAGTGGACACTTGCGCCATTCCGGGGCTTATCTCCCTCTCCCGCCTCGGACGATTTGGAATTACAAGCGCGCGAGCGCACGAGCTAACACCTTGGCAGTGAACCGCGATAAGGGAGCGACGACAGGGCCGCGGGCCGTGTTCGGGGACATTCGGGGGGCCCCGATCGATGCGGGTCGCGACTCACCGACACCGGAGATAAGGCCCGGCGCAGGCGGGCGCACGCAAGCCCGCATATGTGAGTGGGCATGTAGGTGTGGGCGAAGCGGCGGGGTGTGTTTGGGTGCGGGGCTGATTTACGCAGCGTCTTTTGGGCGCTCTTCACCTACATTCCCCGCGGGGCATGGCTCCGCATATGATGCATTGGGCCGCTGGCGCGCGTACCGAGTAACTGTTCTGGGATTTACGGCCGCTTGTTTTAATATTTATCCGGCTCAGCGGTCCTCCCGCGCGCCTGTTGATTTTTCGGTATTTACGGCCGCGCGTGCGCGCTTGTTAAGTATCGATTGCGCTCATTATCTCCGGATATGTAGCCTCCAGCCCTAGATTTATTCCTCGCCGAGTGCGTCACTGGCTGGCGCGCAAGAGACGAGCCTACGCTACTTTCATGAATTCCATGAACTAAAATCACGCGTAATTCCTAGCCGTCGTTAAGGCTTGCGATGTATCCTTCGAGGCTCCGCGCCGTCATCGCTCGCGCATGAAAAGTCGTTGGAAAATCGCGCTACGAGCTAAGGGGGATCCTCCTTTGGGGGGCTTCAAGAGTACGAGCTTTCGGCCAGCCGCTTTCTGGATAAAATGATCAGCTTTTACGATAAATCTGTTGTCGGGGATTTTTCAGCCGAGTAGCAGATTTCCTTTAACCCATCGCAGGCCATTGGGACTCGAGGCTTTTTGCGGCAACTGCAAGTAATGCAGATGCTTTAATTGTACGTGACTGATCTTCGGGCTCTTGGTAATTAATGATATCCTCCTTTTTTGCACTACTTTCGGAATTACGCACTTGGGCCGCTGTTCCGCAGCGGCTCCGCATTACTGCACACTCATAATGCAAGATGCATTTACAGCGGAGTCAAGACTCTTAGTTCATTAAGTTTTTCGTCATCGATTATAAGTATCTGTTTTTGTAATACTTTCATTTTAACCGCTAAGATCCAAGATCGCTGGAACGGGAGCTACGCATGCGTTTGTACCACACTGTGTAGATGTACGTGCACGTTCCTATACGTGCTCCGGGTTAAATGATGAATTATCGAATTGCCCCATAGAGGCATTATTAGCTTTTCAATTAAGCAGAAGATAAAAGATTAATCGCAAAAAAGGCCAAGAAGAAAATACAGCGACGCAGAGGCCTGCTGGCGTCAGCTTAAAAAATGCACGCCTGTCGCATAATACTTAGGACGTCCGCATTCGGTGCGTTTTTCCTCATGCCGCTTATCGAAAGCGGAGAGAGCCGAGCGGGTAAGGAGGCCCCGGGAGAGCGTCCGGCGCCCTCCTCGCGGATTCCCCGGGTCTATTTCCGCGGGCCGCTCGGGCGGCGCCCGCGCCACCGCGATCCGATTGGAAATAGACCCGGGCTGCAGTTGCGCACGTGCGTCCATGCGCACCTTGGCGCACCGAGATATGACCCCCTCGGGAGCGCCTACGCCGTATGAAGTGCCCCTCCGACGCGCCGGAAATAGAACGGTTAGTCATCCGGCAAGTGGGCCGCTCAAAGCCGGCCCGACATCACCTTAGCGCTGCCGGATTCACTGCTCAATTTACGCGCGCCCCACGTGCAGCCACCCGCTTAATGCACTTTAACTTGGGCCTTTAAAAAATCAGTTAGTTGCCCAGCCTTCGTAACGCCCACGCCCGAGACCTGATTTCCATCAGCCGCGGGCGTAACTTCTCGCTCTGTACTCCGACTCTCCAAATTCTCCTGACGAAAGACAATATTGCACAGAAAAAGGATGTAGTTAAAATCTTTAGAAGACAAGTTATCTATCTAAAATATCACTTTAACTACGTCCTTTTTCTCCGCAATATCGTTTTTAACATTTTTACAACTGTCTTCGCTTAGTAATTGATTTTTCTGAGTTGTGCAACTAATTTCATAAGATATATTATTTTATTTGAGCTTATTGAAACCTTTTTCAGAGGTTTGTACAGCCAATTACATAACACGATCTTGACTGAATCCCTGTAGGCGAAAGGTAATTTTAATGCGCATATAAGTTATACTGGTACCGATTTTAAAAAATTGATGTTTACAGTAAACAGTTAAATGTAAACAGAGTGAAAAAGCCATAGTAACGATTATCCACGTAGCTTAGTAAATTGGAAATGACAAAATTGCATAGGTCTCGTTCCCTAATTTTGGCAGAGACTGATTACTCGATATAAAATAATATTCATATATAAATTAAGTAATCGATTCCTAAAAAGTTAGGGAATTAGTTTATCGAATTTTATCGTTTCTCGATTATTAATCCGAGTACATAAGCGTTACTACTTTTCTTTGCGTATAAAGTAAGATAACGATAAAGTACGAATTAATTTATTTTAGCTTTTTAACTACATAAGAATATTATACAGATTAAAATACATAATTCTATATATGCGGTTAAATGATTTTGTGAAATAATACAACATAATTAAAACAATAGTGTAAAAAATTAGTAAAATAAAGAAGATGTATAAGTGGAATGATCAAAAATTTATTAACAAAATTCAAACGTTTCATGTTCTTTCTTCTATATATAAAAGGATTGATACATATCACTATTCTGCATAAATTGTCATCAAAATTATATTATTCAATTAAATAAGATTCATACGGTATTATAGATAGTGTTGCTTTCGCTATAATATCTTATCTATGCTTTGAAGTCTAAAATTATTATCCATAATCATAAAGTAGCTATTATTTCCTGGGTACTTATCTATATATGTATCTGACTAGGGTAAAATCATAAAAAATTCATAATTATTATTATATATATATATATATATATATGTTGGTTGATTTTCATGTTATAGGTAGCCATTAAGTTTTTTTATTTTATATAATTACATGTGTAGACATCAAAGAATAAGTGCACATTATTTCATATAGTTAAAGTTTACTGGATTCAAATTTTGTCGGTAAAAAGGGAAACTTCTACCTAATTGATTCGTGAAGATTATGGCTCTATTAATAAAAAATTGTACATGTTTTTAATTTAATTTTTGATTAATCGGAAGTAATTATGATTTTTGTATAAAAATAAAATTTTAATTATTTTACCTTTCAAGATTAAACTTTTTATTTGTAAAATATTGTCTTTCTTGAAGCAAAGATTTTATAACTCTTGCAATTATGTGTGAGGGCTGCGTAGCTTGTTACATATAGTTTCACCCCATAAAATCGAAAATTCTGCGCCGACGCAGCCCAAAGCTAGTCTTAGCCATTTGGAAGCACTATAACATTAACTTCTATAGGAGCAGAGTGGCGCAGTGGAAGCGTGCTGGGCCCATAACCCAGAGGTCCGTGGATCGAAACCATGCTCTGCTATCGTTCTTTTTTCATCCCAATCATCAAATTTCTTATATTGCAAGCAAGGTTTACACCTAAATATGCTGTTTATATTAATCGAATAGTTGTGCATTATTTTTTAAAGTTTCTTCAACAAAATGTAATATCGTTTCATTTATACCAATACAACAATTACCAACATCCAACAATTATTCAAATATAATTATTCTTTCTTGCTGTTCTAAATATTTTGTAAAATATAATTCTTAAATAAATTTTAAAGTATAAAAATTATAAACAATAAAAATATTGTTGCAGAATAACTATATATTTAAATAAAAAATTAATTATTTTTTTCTTTTTCAAAAAAATTTGAATTCATGTGCTTCTTTTATAAATATTTGAGATATGTTTCATGTATAAATAAATAATATTTTGGATTATAGCAAATAATTTCTGATATAAAATGTAAGCTGCTTTATATTTGACTCTTTAAAATATTAATACAATTATGACGATGGTTTTTAATGATAAAAGTAAATTACAAATTGTATTAAATATTAAGGAGAACGAAGGTTAATCATTATAAATAAAAATTATAATAAAATAATTTTATTATAAACAGTCCAGTGTGCCTCGCACAAGGACTCCATTGGAGTAGAATGGAACGAGCAAAGGGAATGCAAAAATGGCAAACGAGAAAGGTACAAAAAAAGTATCTCGTAATGTATAATACGACATACATTTACAAGAGCAAAAAAAGTAGTTGTAACAGCTTATCTGTGTAAGTGCACACGCCGTAATTCGATTGCGCGGGCGTTTGGCATATAAGAAATTTGCAATTCAAAAAGGAAAGAAAACATTTGTAACGTTCTTCTTTTGGGTACTCACAAAAGGACCGCGGTAAGAGTTCCGTAATGTACCTTCACCACATATGTGTAGGTGTGATGTTGCATATGTTACATCCACCGAGCGACACTTGCATGATTTATGCCTCAAATCTATTTGACACGCATTACCTTGTAAAATATTGAGACTGAAAAAATTCTTTGCTTTACAATTTAAAATAAAATCAGGGTAGAAAACGGAACATAAATCAGATAAACTAATTGTAATATTTGAAAAATTAGTTTAACTATGTTGTGTTGTAATCATTTTGACTACTGATTAACATTATAAAAATAAAAATTAATAATTATTTAAGGTATATGTTAAAAATTACTTTTTTCGAAAAATTCTTAACACCTAATACCATACAATAATGATAAAAAATTGAATTACTAATCTCATTTTTTCAAACCTATCATTATTTTTAATCTATATTGTTTCAGTCAAATGTATTTCTACCCTAAATGATTTAATAGAAATAAATTGTTCTACTATAAAGTTTTAGTTTATAATTGTGATGATTTAAGTAGAAAATACGTAAATGTAATATAATATATGTATTTATTTAAGTTGCAAATAAGAAATAATAAAAAGTGAATAATCTGAAATATTTGAATTAATATCAATCATCCTCTATTTTGAGCTAACATAACATCATTTTCCTAGAAGTGTTATTTCGTTTATTATAGTATTTCATATGAAGTTATCTAAATGAATGACTGGATTAATGGCTTTCTATTTTGAAATAGAATCTGCACTGAAGCATATAAAAAAACATAATTAATATAATCATTTACACAATTCTTAAACTATGAATTCATTACTTAGCTAGTATTTGCGGAATTGAAGATATTATTAACCCAGGACTCGTATACTCCGAGGGATCCATATTTCATAAGTATGAATAGATTATACTACATACAAAATTGAAAACCATTTTAAATTAATTTGCTCATCCGTCACTGTATGCCGAACTCGAAAATTTAGACAGTCCATCTAACTTGTTAAGGGGTTAAGGGCGCATAGCTCGTAATGTCGTTGTCAGTTTGTCAGTCGCAGCGTTTACACAGTTCATGGGTGGCTCAATCCTACGGCCCGGCCATCGACACGGGGCAGCCTCATAAAAAAAGCAAACAGAGATAACGAGTAAGAGAAAGAGAGAAAGATCAAGGGAGAAAGGGACGAAACGAGAACGACAGACACGATCGTCATTGTCCTCGGGAGGCGAAGGTGCAATCGGCACGCGCCTGCGTATAAAACATACACGTGGACGGGAGTTCACGAGTTCATTGGAGGTCACATGTAAACAGCGCCTCGGCACGAGCCGTCTATCTTCCTCTGCACAACGTGCGATTCGACACATATCGTTCACATTGTCCTCGCATTTCGCGTATTGGCTGCACCATAAGTAAAAACTGCACTTTGTACTTAATTGTAAGGCAAATTATTCGAAGAAGGAAAAATGGGAAAAGCGCTTATGAAACACACGCGCAAGTAGGTCTGGAAAATGAATGAAAGAATTTCCACGCATCTTTAATTACATGACACTTACCGTTGGGCGCGCGTTAGCGAGGATACAATGCGTTAAAAAGTGTACAGCCCCCGCGTGGAATCCTGGGGCGCTTGGACGCTTGAGAAGCGGATAATAGCCGCCGCGCTGCGTGCTTTATCATTTCGATTGAGGAAAATCTCCCTCTTACAGTGTATAATTTAAAGACTCGGAGTCGCCGAGGCGAGGCAGAGCTAAATAATGGAACTGCCGTGTGAACCCCGCGCGGCGCAGGACTAAACGCGGGCGCTTGGGGAAGAGGCCGCACTCCACCCTCGCGGGCACAAAGGCTCTCGGTAGCGCACCTCGTGCCGAGCTTGGAATTCGCCGCAAGAACCGCGCTCAATTATTCCGATCGAGTGCGAGAAATCGACTCGGCGGGTGAGCGCGTGCGCGAGTGTAGTGCCCGTGGGCCTCTTTTGCGAAATGGCCGATCGCGTGGCCTGCGCGCATGAGACTCACCCGGTCTATCATTATATGCTCGCGCGCGCTTCTGAGGGCGCGGGGCGAGAGGCGGGGAGGCCGGGGGAGGGCTGCAGAGAGAAAGCCCTTCGGACTCAATTCCTGCCGCCGGTTCATTATGAAAAGTGCCGAACGGGGCAGCCGCGTGATTTACGCGTCGACCTTTGCCGGATTCTGTGCGAGGATAAAATTCCCGATCGATTGTCGAGGCGGATCGCTTTGCGGTACCCTTGCGCCCCACGCGTGCACGCCCGACTCCGCGGAAATCCCTCTTGCCGGCTGCACCGTTCACCGAGATTTCAACTTTTTTTAAGGCGTATGATTACGGCGCTCTGTGTCTTTGCATAAATCACGTCTGAACGCTTGCCTGCAGCCCGCAGCCTGCGATTTTTCCCTCGTGTAAACCGACAATAATAACGAGGCGCGACCGGCTTTTGTACACAGAGAGAGGCATCCTCAATATAACTACTGCCGTTCTGCATATCTTGCCATAGCGCTATTTCACTCGCGCACTGTCAACATTTCTGCTCTATTCTATGGCATTTACATAATTTATCGTATGCTTTATACATATCATACAAGAACCAGTAGCTCGAAGCCCTAAAATTGTTGTAGGGAACAATAAAATATGATTTAGCTTATTTTATATACTTTTCAATATTGTCACAATTTAATCTATATGTTTAAGTTCTGTATTGCATGAAGTAAATTTACTGCACAACGGCTACACTCAAATTCAATATCTTACAGACACGTTGTATATGTGTAATTATACCATGAGTTTATTCCTTATATTTAATTGGGTCATTATAAGTACTCTAAGTATATTAATGGGATATTCAATTGTATCGTGGTTTTCATGCTGTAAACTCACAAAATGAAGAATGTGTTTTCCATGTTTAAGTTTGAAAAATTTATTATCCATATAACTACTTCAATTTCTTTTTTGAATTCTAAATACCGACAATGATAAGAATATAAAATATGATATAAAAATCTAAATTGTATATGTTTTTAACTGTGTGTTGAGCATTATTGCAGAAAGATTTAAAAACTCATTCGTAATGAAAACTTTTATACAATTACGATTAGAATCAGAATAAATTTATAATTAATATAATTTATATTTTTATCTCCATAAAAATTCGTAATCAAGTCAAAAGATAAGGTCCGTACACGTATGGCGGTAGTTGCATTCACATTACACCTATAATATTCTTTAAAAAACTTTAATAAACTTAACTATTATAAACTTAGTCCTTGTATGACCTCATTGCATATTATTAATGATAATATAGTAGAATCAAACGCATTGGATTTATTTATAATTTAAGATGCATTGCAAGGGTAATGAATTTGGATAAAAAAAGAAAGCATATACTATGATAATCTTTATAATCATAATTAAATAAATGAAACCATTCATTTCGATTTTTAAAGATAACTGCATTTGATAATTTTACTCGACTTTTGAATGTAAATCATTTCAAATGCTGTATTTCACACACTATGTGTTTTTAAAAAATTACTCAAATTAACTAATAATATGATTTTGTACATGTATAAGTATCGAAAATTTGAATTGATTGGAGAATAACTGTCGACGTCACTAAAAAGGAACCTAAATAAATACGGCGAATATGGTATTAATATCTAGCGAACGGAAAAAATAAGATCAAAGGAGCCGACACAATAATCTCAACGAGGCGTAGCGACTATATACGAGAGGTAGCTGAGACTCGCCCAGACCTCATTAATGCTCGATGTAAGATGACTGTGCGGTCGATAATTATGATTAATAGACTTCAGTCTCCAACATATATACTTATTGAGATTCCAAAATTTATATCGATTTAAATTGAAACGAAAAACGGGGCTTCTTCCTTTTATTATGCGCTGCCCGTCGTGCAGAATATAACCTCTTGGCTATTTACACGGGATTATTTTTTCGGTCGTTACTTTAGGGATGGAATTTCTTCTTATTAGTGAACAGTATACGACGGCAAGAAACATTCGCATGCATATTATTATCGATAGCATACCACTTCTTTCAACTGTACTCTTTCTTCAACTATTCAGAATAAAACTCCCTATTTTTTTAAACTTTAATAGGGGAATTATAGTATTGTCATACTTTGACAAACATAAAAATATTGACTTTAATTGTAGAGTATGTTTTTGAATATCCGAATTTGAAGACTGTGTAACAGGGCTCTTTATAAATCTTTGGAACAAAGTTTGTATACTGTTTCGATTAAATTATTTAAGAACTTTTAAAATGGGTTGAATTTTTAAACATAACTACTACTATAAAAGAATATATATAATAATAGTTCGAAAGAAGATGTCTTTGTTTACTATTTTTGTTATCTAAAGGCATTAGATAATATAGATTATCTATAGATTGTCTATAATATTTTGATGCAGTTCAATTAATATCAATAGCTTATAAAATTTTTAATATTATATATCTTTAGAGTTCCTGTATATAAAGTGACCGTAATATGTACGTGAAAAAATATATATATATAGATTTAAACTTATATAGCTCTTAGCTAATAATTCTAGTTTATAGTTAATGTACAATAAACGATGGAACAGATCATCAAAAATAACGGGTATTGATTATAAATATGAATTTTTTATTGTTATACACGTACTGTGTTATAATTCATTAAAGTATTACCTAATGACCTACATATATTTGTCTGCTTGCAAAGGAATAATTTCCTTGATAATTACTATAATGTTGACGAATATATTATATATAAGAATCATGATAAACCAATTGAAAAACGTTGTTGACTCGTTTTGCATAATCGGTCTAATGGATCGACAATTAGATAGGAATCGCACACTAGGTCCCGCCGATCAATCTTGCAATAAACAATACAAGAATCCCGCGAGTCATTTAACGCTCGCCGATCATTGCCAGCCAAAGGCGTGCCCGGTATAATTTTCAATAATATTCCCGCACGGATTTCTTGGTGCGCTCGATTCGTCTCGGGGGTGCGCTGTACCTTAATAAAGAAGGCGCACTGCTCGCCCCGCGGCAGCTCCGCGCATAAAAGAAAAAGCGCCCGGGCATAATGCGTTTAAAATGCTGCGGCGATCTGGGTCGCGGGTCCATAAACCACTGGACGATTTCACGCGGAATTTTTAATTGGCGGACACAGCTTCTGCGGCGGGGCGATTACGACGCCGACGTGGCCGATTTCTGGGTCGGTGCGCCGTGAGAGGGGCGAGCGTCGGGCCTTTATGAGGGGCGCACCACCGTTGCGGAAGAGATGTCGAGATTGCCCGCGTAACCCCCGGCCCTCAACACAAGGGCCTCGCGGCGATGCTCAACGTGAGCGTGACAGAGTGGCATGACCGCTTGTAAACGCCACGGATCGCTTTTGGTCCATTGGCTTTCTTTGATGGATTTCATAAATTTTCAGGCGCTTAATAAATTAACACTATGCTCGGATCTTCGCGCACGGGTGCTTCTTTTTTTTGAATCGGCGGGAGGGGAATCGCGCTAAAACAGATCACGCCCGAGATTATTATCGAGTTTCCGGTTCAATGTATGGATAATTATATAGTACACAATTTGTTAATCGATTAACAGTAAATGTGTTGCTAATTAGCACTGCAATGAATCTTTGTGCGTGTTAATGCAAATGTTCGTTTTATTACTTTGCTGGATGAGCGAGAAAAGAAAATAAGATAAAAAGCCTATTGCGAAATCCTTCAAGGGAGTAGTTTTGTAAACGTTAGAATATAACGATGAATGGGTAAGCCGTTCAGCTTATAAATTCTAATAATTTATGAACCCCGCGTCATTTTTTAAATTGACTGTCTTGTTGACTGGCCATTTTTCTATATACAATGATTGATGAATATATTTTAAATAGAATTTCAGAAGAAATATTTTTGTTAAAGGTGAGTATTTTTTAGAGATTTAATTTTATTATACTTGTTGTATAAACAAAAGTCCAAATTCAATTGCAATTTCATGAAAGGAAAAACTGTACATGTATATAAACAGGTTAAATAACTGCATTTAAGTACTTTACTGTGTTTATATTATATTTAATAAAAATAATTACATATATGTACATTCTACATATATTTATAGATTATCGATATATTTACGATTTATCTGAAGACATTGTAATACCGTGATCCACCAACCCATCTTTTGGGGGTGGAGGTTGGGGGCAACTTTGATATCTTAAATGGAAACCCCCTTTTTTTATTGCAGATACGGATTCTATGCCACAAAATACGTAAATTTTGTCCGAAAATTTTTTTTTCGACACCCACAGTGACAATGCAAGGAATCGGCCTGAGTAAAGACCCCGAGTAATCGCGGGAGCCAGATCGACGTAATGACCTTCTGGAAGCATTCCCTATATAGGAGGGGAAGCCGAGAAAGCAGAGTCTGAAGAAGCAAGGGCCAATCATTGAGACGCACCGAGCGAGGACACACCCACACAGTCCGCCGGCCTCCGCACACACGTTTCTGTTTCGTGTACCCTTTGGTTCGATCACAATAAAGAAACCGAGTCACTTCTATATTTGTGGTGTTCACTTATTTTAACCCTTTTCCGAAGATCCCCAAAGTGGTGACCCCGACGTGATCCGGTAGTGTAAAATAAAAAACGAACTCTTATACACGCACCGGGAATCAAAGTAGGAAAAATCGCGCAACGCTCGTCGGAAATGAAGTGAAAACAGCACCTGGAAAAATGTCGACAAGGGGCGCGGGTGACGAGATGGCTGTAGCAGAATCCACGTTATTGGGAACCGCTAGGTTTTTTTTCGAAGAAGTTGAGTCCAACGCAAGCTCGCTACAGCACCTTCGACCGCAAGTTGCTAGCGATTTACCTGGCAATCAAATATTTTCGCCATATGGTAGAGGTCCGCGTGTTCTCCATCTACAGCGATCATAAGCCCCTGGTATTTGCATTCGGGCAAAGACCGGAGAGGGCTTCTCCGAGACAGGCAAGGCAATTAGATTATATTGGACAATACTCAACGGACATTCAGCGCATCTCGGGCAAGGACAACCTGGTAGTCGACGCTCTCTCGCGCATAGAGGAGGTGACGTCACCGTTGGACTTCAGCGAACTGGCCAACGCCCAAAGGAGTGGCGTCGAGTTACAGGAATATAGAAACAACGACACCAGCCTCCAACTCAAGCTTCATTACGAAAGAATTCCGAAGAGCGATGTTCGACGCCGTACATAATCTCGCGCATCCAGGAATCAAGGCAACGGTCAAGCTGATGACACGAAGGTACGTGTGGCCCTCCATCAAGGCTGACTGTAGAGCGTGGGCGCAATCGTGCACGCAGTGCCAACGATCAAAAGTTTCGGGGCACGTTGTAGCGCCAATCGGAGATTTCGAACCACCATATTTCAACACGTGCACATCGATATCGTGATTCTGCCAATATCAGAAGGATAACGTTACTGTCTCACCTGCGTAGATCGCTATACGCGCTGGCCGGAAGCATTCCCGATGCCCGACCAGGAAGCCGAGACAGTCGCGCGAACGTCCTACGTCGACTGGATTTGCCGCTTCGGAGCACCATTAGACGTAACAACTGACCAAGGCCGACAATTCGAGTCTTCTCTCTTCCAAGCGCTCAACCACCTGACAGGCACAGCCCATTAGTGGATGACCGCATACCACCCACAAGCCAACGGAATGGTGGAACGGCTACACCAGCAACTTAAGGCAGCAATCCGATGCCACCAGGACAAACAGTGGACACGGACACAGCTAACAGTCCTTTTGGGCATCCGAGCAGCATGGCGGAGAGACCTGCAAGCCACGTCAGCGGAGTTAGTCTACGGCGAACCCATGCGCCTGCCGGGCGAGTTTTTGACAACCAGCAGACGACTAACCGACGACCAAGCGACGTTTATCACAGACTTGCGACAAAATCTGCGAGACCTCCAACCGATACCAGCCACGCGACATGGGGTACGAATTATTATGTTTAAGATTTTTATGTTTAAGGATTTGGTAACATCGAAACATGTGTACGTACGGCATGATGCCGTAAGAAACGGCTTGGAAAAGCCCTATGACGGCCCGTATCCGGTGGTCAGGTGCAACGATAGAACGGTCGTTGTAAAAATAAACAACACAGAAACAACGATCACGGTAGAACGCCTCAAACCCGCCTACATCTGGACGGAGGACGATAATGATAACGATGATCATCTTTCTAATTTAACGAATTTGACCTTGAGACAAATTTCCAAAGTCATTTAGATACCGGACTTTTTGATATCGGATTCGAAGAGAGCGCGAAAGTTTAAGTTCCAAATGATATTTTAAAATTTTTAATTTTGACTTTGTGACGGTCAAATCTAGGTCAGATGTTTCAAAATCACTCGACATAGTAATAAGTTTTTTTTATTTAATTTATTAACTTCATTCTTTATTCTTAGGTAACCCCGGTTGAATATTCACCTAATGGAATAGTTAAATTTTTAACGGTTTTAGAAAAATGTTGTGATAATTTTCGTGCTGTGACAAGATGATCGATGGTAATGAAAGAGACACCCAAATCATAGGACTATACTGAGTCGAGAGTTTTGACTGCAGCGGCAAGTAGATGGCAGCATAACGTACGCGTGCCGGCAGTTGTATATATTTATCTTTGCTATAAGTTTCGGGGAAATCGCCTAATTGCAACAGTTAAACGCGCAAATCATAGTTGCTCCTCGAAAAGCGTTTTGCGACGACAAAGGGCAACATTGCCTAACCTAGCAGTCAATCAAGGGCTCGCTATGACGGTCGCGAGCGACGTCTGCAGGGACAGCCGTGGCGCTCCGGGAGTCCGCGCCGAGAATCAATCTCGATTAGACTTCTAAGGTGGAGAGCTGACCACGAGGTCTTCAACCGCCGTCTTTCACCTGGAAATTACCCTTACTCTAGCCATGCGCGCTCTCGCGCAGGCACGTGGGGGCTTTTCTACCTTCGCGTCGAGCGGACCTACGAGAGGCCCCTGATCAAAAACTAAAATATTTTTTAGGTTATACCGCGTGGAAGGTAAATCTATTGTAATAAAATTCTGTCGCATAACTGTCAATTCGATTGTCAAAATCGAGGATTCGCCGACAAGATTCTAATATGGCAGCGGAAAAAAAGTTAAACAAGAACGGGAATCGGACTCGCAACACTCCATCAAAGAAACCGATGCAATACGCGACCGCAAAATCTTCATAAACTCAGTTAAGGATATAACTCGACTGATAGCGATCTTTATTAATCCAATAATCGAAGGCGACTGCCTTTACAAGCGGCTTCCGTGAGAGGAACGGAAGGCGCGCTGGCGAGCATTGCAAAAGAAAGAGTAAATGATTAATCTCTCCATTTTCGGAAGACGCAGAATCATTAGTTGCTTCTGCAGGATAACCTCACGCGACCAACTGCCAGGCCTACATTCAGATCGGAATGAACTCTAAAAGATTTGAGGAGACACATTTAGTTCATCTACATTTGAAATGGATAATTCTTGAATTTTTACAAAATCCTTCTGGCGAGATTTCTACATTTCCACATATTAAGGAGAACGTTTTCTAATAATCTTCAAGTAAATAAATTTCAATAAGCTTATCTTTGGATGTTAATAGTTTATATTGTTTTTCTACAGAGCCGAGCAAATAATAGGCATAATAACGGTTATTACAAGTTTAATACAATTTTTAAGCTAGATATATTTAGTTAAAACCATGTATATAATCCTCGATATAATCCAATTAGCTTATTTTTGCAATATTACATTAGAATAAAATAAAAAAGCAATTGAGTTTATTAACTGATCCCAACTTCAATAAGCAGCACCATATATCATGAAGAAATATTGATATTTTTGGAAGCTGTAGTATATAAAGTATCTAAGTAGCTGTAGTAAGTATAAGCTATAGTATCTAAGCTTGTAGTATCGAAAGTATTGGCTTTAAATAGATTAAATAAGTATATTCAAAGAAATTTTTATGACGTGCACTGAAAGAAATGTTATAAGAATTTTTACTATACTTTAAAATAATCTTGGATAAGACTTATGAAATCTAAAAAGTTTGTTACTGTATTTTATAATAAAAATAGTGACTATTTTATCTAAACCTACTGTAGACCAAAATATAATATAATAAAAACTAATGCATGCATAGTTATGCAGGTTTCTCAATAATTATTTCTAATGCTTTTTAATAACATTTTCTACTTGACTGCTTAAATATTTCACTGAATCAACTACTGTTCATTTTTATATTAGAGCTCTCATCTTACAAACTCTGTTATCAAATTATATTTCCAATTCTTCTGCTATATTTACAAATGTGAACATAATGAAGTAGTGCCCGTATGATGTTTTTTATTAGCTTTATATAGGTTTCTCAATCAAGTTTTAGAATAATAATAACGTTACTATAGACTCATGTAAAACTTTATCTTTCAGATAAATATTGCACATACATATGCCCTTTAGGCTAAACTTTTTTTATCGAAAATACAGTAATACTTCCGAACATGTCTCGCATAAGTGTAAAGTTGACAGAAAAAACTTTGATTATTTACACCTCGTTAATATTTTCCTTAGTTGGAGCAAGAGTAGACAGGTAACTACAGCCTCTGTTGCAACGGCGACCTATCGCAAGGTCAATTACATGCACACCTGGGCGGCTGGTTTGTTGAAGAGCGTCGATCAAGGTCACAGCACTGTGTATAAGTTATATTTGTAAACGAACATGGTGATAATTAATCACGCATTTGCTGTAAAATGCAAAGAAAACTATTTTTAATTTTTGCAGTAAGTCTCGTTTTTTAAATGTACATTTAACCTTTTTTAGCAAATGTAATTAGTAAATACACGAGACAGAAATTAGCATCAATCAGTTTCAATTTTAAAATCAATGAAACCTATATTCTGATTCGGTACTTATTTTTTTTTTCATTTATTTATTTAAAGTCACATCCCCCAAGGTAGGTATTAGCGACATTTATACACATTATTTACAATACGATTTTTAAAAACTAAATACAATTTTTCATATTTAACATCTCTAAAAATTTAATAGTATTAATACATTAGTTGTAATTGTTTAAGATAGAAGGAAAATTATCTTTAATATTACAGTCTTGTCGTTCTTTAGAGAACATAGGACACTTAATTAGTATGTGTTCGACTGTTTTTGGTAATAAGCAATTTGAACACACAGATTTTTCTTCTTTGCTAATTAAATAGCTATGGAATAATTTGGTATGTCCAATGCGAAGTCTTGTAAGTCTTGTTTACTTGATTGATCCGGCTAAATTTTAGAGTTGGGCTATTGTGAAAAGTGTCGGATTTAATATGTCGAAGTTTGTTGTTAGTTGGTTCATCCTTCCATTGTTTTGTCCATGTTTTCATAATTTTATAGCTTATTTGCTTCAGTAAATCTTTTTTGTACAGTTAGACTTGGATATTACAGTAGGATAAGTTAGTGGCTAGTTTTGCTGCTTCTGTTATTTGTTTATTTTCCTTTCTATTGCATTGCGAATGACATATGAGTAATTTACCGTCTTGTTTATTTAAAATATCAATGATTTTGAGGAATAGGTAATTCTGTTTTATTAATGATTCGATGAAGTTGGCATTGCTTATATAGATTGCTGTTTTATTGTTGTTCATTTGTGGTTATTCTATTGTTTTTAATAACAGTAGTCATATTGCTGTGTGTGATGAAATCCATGAGTTTTGGTTTTGGATATTTTAAAACCCGTTTTGTTGGTAAAATCTATTACATTATTTAGCACATTCTAGAGGATGTTTTCACTACTTTTAATGTTTTTATCTTGAAGAAATATAGTGACATCATCTGCAAATATGGTACATTTTACCGGAGGAGGGATGACTTTTTGTAAGACATTAATAGCTAGAAGAAATATGGCTACACTGATAACTGAACTTTGTGGTACTCCATTTTCTAGTTTCAAGGATTCAGAGTAAATATTGTTGATTCTTACTTGTATAAATCAATTCGAGAGAAAGTTTTTAATAAAATAGAACATATTTCCAGTAATCTTATGTTTTACTAGTAGTTGTAAAATTCTTTGTTGCCAGACTAAGTCGTAAGCTTTCTCCATATCTAAACCAATTGCGATTACATGCTGATTTTGTTGAAAGGCTTGGAGTATATTAGTCTCTAAGGTGGTAAGACAGTCAGATGTACAACATTTATGTCGAAAAAACCACTTTGATATTTATTTAAGATACCATTGAGTTCTAGGTATATTCTCAGTCTTTTATTAATAATTTTCTCTAACAGTTTGCATAGGCAGCTTGTTAGAAAGATAGTTCTATAGCTATCTTTGTTGTATTTATTTTTGTCTGGTTTTGGAATAGGAATTACTATTGCTTTGTTCCAATTAATAGGAAACACCTTGTTAATCCAAATTAGATTATATATTTAAAGCAATGAATGGAGAGCTTTTTGAGGTAATTTCTTTGGCGAATATGTTTAGAATTTTATCCGGACCAGGGTTTGTATATTTGCTCAATTCTAATTGTTCTACAAGTTCAGACATGGAGATTTCTTTGTTTAAGGTAGGTGCTGTGTTGTTGGTATCATCTGGTTTTAAATTGTAGTTATTTTCTTGTTTATTTTTAAATATTCTTAACTTATTATTATTATTACTATTATTATTACTGCTTATTATTATTAAACTTATTATTACTTATTATTATTACTATTCTGTAGAATTATTTACTCAAATGAGATATATATTTTTTCATAATTCATTAAACTAAATTCTGTGATTTGTCCGTTCAACATACTGAAAGCTCCTCAACGGTATTCCTTTTATACGAACCGACGTTATAAAAAATATATACTTTTATTGTATGTGAAACGACTCCCGTGAGTCAAGCATCATTTAGAGAATTCAGAAGAGAAGATAATTCATTTTCTGCCTGGGCATAGACAGGGGACATACCTGGAATAGCTTGGAATAGATATACTGGTATTCAAATGAAGGCGAAGAAAAAAGGGTACATACAGGATCGCACGATGGTTCCCAGCGGATGTTAATCTTCCATTTATGCCCGAGATTCTTTGCGCATATTTGTCTTTTGGAGTTGCCGGCGCACTTTATGACTTTCGGCGTTTTCAATTACGCAATCGATCGATGTTAAGTACAACTGTAATGAAGTGCGCAGAAGATTAAAAAAGTGGCTCCAATCGTCTCTCCTTATTAAGAAATAAAAGTCCTCATGTCAAACAATTGGGTGTATTTAATATCTATCGCGAGTCAGAAGTCTTTAAAATTTTAAATTATTTTTTGTTTTTATTTCATTAAGGCTCCGTTAGGCGTAATTTAATATGAAATGTATATATTTCAGCTTATATTTCTCAAAGGCAGATGCCGTTGGAGCTTTAATTTGTAGAAATATGATATTCAATGTAGCATGCTATATTTTTTTTAATGATAACCGATCTAAATAGTTATATTACCTAATATTTGCATTCATGTTTTGAATTTTTATGGTGCACATAGAAAACATTTTAATTAAACTTATGATTCCAGTAACTGGAAATTTCTTTTATTACAAATGTAACAGGCAATAATAAGTGCAACAAGTGGTCGAATATCGTTTTTGTACAAAAAATTTATTGTTTTCCATTACAACTCGATCAATGCAAAACGACATTTTCAGGATTCCATTAATTTCATGAAATCGCCGATTCGGAAAGAGTTACCGTAATGCGACCCGTTTTCGTAAAGACGAAAAACAGCGGAGTGGACAGTCACGTCACGGGCTTACGCAAGAACGAACCGAATCGAAGCGCGTATTTAATCAACTAATTAACTACGCTTACTTCCGTACACGCGCAAGCTTTCAAATCGATTTACCGTGTCAACTGCGCGAAATCAAACGCGAGGACTATTTTGCAGCTTGGCAAAAAAGAGGAGGAGCTCGACTTTTACACGCGTGTCTCGACGCAGCGCTCACCCATTAAAATTCCACTGCGCGTCGCATCGTTCTTAGGATCGTTGTTTAGTTATACAGTGCGACGCGCGATGGGGTGAGATGGGCGGCCCCTCGGGACGTCACTTTTGAGGGATCACGCGCGCAATGGCAGTTACCCCGAATTAAAGTATGAGATTGACTTTCGCTTTCTTGAGCGGTGACTCTCACGTCCACCTTTTTTTCCCGGTTACGCAATGCAAGCATCTCTGCAGCAGTCACCATTTCTTCCGCGCGCCGGTCGCGAGGGAATAATTGAGTCGCAATCGCGAAGGAGAGGCTATTGATTTTATTTCTGTTATGATCCCGATGAGTCTTCAGAGGTGCATAAATCCGGGCGCCAGACGGTTATACTTCTGCAGTTCTGATTGACACTGCATTCATGATTCTGTGGCCCGGGAGTCAATCGTTAACTTTTATTAAGCAGTCGGTGGGCCGTTGCGCAGGATTCGCGGTGATACCGTTACTTCGCCAAGAATTATTCATTTTAATTCCACAATTAAGCACAAACGGCGATTTATGCGAATCTTTCGCTTGATACAAATGACATGGCAGTTTTTCTTATAATTATTAATCAGTGCACACTTTTTTCAACTTTTACGAATATTAATAAGATGGATGAACCATTAAATTTGGTACAGCTTAAGAAATTTGCCGGCAAACGAAATTAGTACTTTTCTCCCTGAAGTAAATCACAACGCAATTATTATATGCACTTAAGAACGTTTTTGAAATATTTTTCGAAACCGTAAAATTTAAATGTACGTACCGAGACAGTTAATCAATTACTTCTAGTTTCACTCTTATTTTCACTATTTCAAGAGTGAAAAATTGATTGAAATACATAATTAATATAAATGCTGTGATTAATTGTAAAAAAACATCTACTTTAGCATGGTTCTCGATTGCGAGAATAAAAAAAATTTCCATGAAGACCATCGATTTCGATCGCTTTTACGTTACAGTAATTCACAACTTTTATCATTTAAATTTTCACAATCGGATAAGCTGGCTTTTGAAAAATGCGGCACGTACTCATCGGATTACCTGACTTAATTGGTAATTAATTAAAGCTCCCATTTGGCACTTTCCAAATCGACGATTGGACCTCATCCATCATCGACTTACTGCGGCACATTTGAATCAGTCTTTATTATTATTATCAAAGAGTTTATTTTAAAATGTTTACAGAAATTAAAAAAAACATTCAAATATATACAAAATAGCTTGTAACAGCATATAATTATAACATTCGTCATCATATTGCCATGCACATGTACATCATATCATGAACAGTTATATTGATTAGAATAACTTAAGATTATTATCATAGATTAGAAATACGCGTTGAAATATTATTGAAATAAATTGTTGAAATATATCGAAATATCCTAAAGATGTTTCAATACCGCACTTTTAAAAGCAGCCAATGCATTCGCATCTCTAATTTTCTTTGGTATAGATCGTTCCACGCATGTGCTTTTTTGACCCGGAACGATCTAAAGTCGATATTGAACTATACCCATGGAATGGTAAGCTCTTAGAACTCGTCCTCAACAGGCGGATCTAAATGTTGCTCGATTACGTATTTTCAGACAATCATTCTAAAAATCTTGTTAATATTTAAACACATAAAGTATTTTACCTTCCACCAGTTACGTACCTATGGCATACTTATGCGGCCTTGACAAACGTGGATAGCCCGAGGGATAGCCCTGCGACGCAGACAGTTGCCCACCGTGCGTCTTTAACACAAAACTCCGGAATTTACGTGAGCCCGCGTAATAAAGACATAATAGGGTGGAAGTAGGTGTGGGCGCGGCCCTCGGATGCATCCCGTGCCTGCGCGAATCCAAGCCGGCCGAGCGCTAAATTTATTACCGATACGGTAATTGCCGAGCGATCGGGGTCGATCTTTTCTTTGTGCCCGCTGGCGCTGAGGGGCGGAGACTCGAGCGCCGCCGCCCAAGATCGCTGCCTCTTTGTTTCGACGGCGCGCATGCGTCACAGGGTGCTTTATGGATATTCGCAAATTTTAATTCGCGAGCGCCGTTTGATTTGCGAATTCGCGGGCGAGCAGCCGGGCCGAGGGCGCGCCGAGTGATTGAAAAATGGCCGGCGCATACGGGAGGCATGCGCGCACTTACCGCTCATGCGCGCTGCTCTTCTCTTTGAAATTTCGTTTGACCCAAGTGCCGATTGAAACGGTAATTCGGAGGTTTAAATTTATTTTTGTTCTCCACTGGGGTAAGTCGTGAAAAATAGTAGCCCCTTTGAATAAAAAATCATTGTTCACGATGCAATGTAACTTCTTTTAATATTAAAGATCTCTTGTTTACTACAAAAATTCGATCTGTAATCTAATATTTATTCGGTATTGGCAAACAGTAAAAACTTTTCAATTATCGCCTCTCATAATATTTTATAGACCACGCGTCAATAAACGGATATACAAAACATTAAATAAATTTGCAAAATAATTTGTAATTCGTAATAATGCAGGATTAACATTAATTATATTACTTCTAGTAACTTAAAATTTTGTTCTATTTATTCATAGTCTGCATATTATAGATTTATAGCCCGATTTATCGTTAATTCTAAATACATTTACTTACCAAACATGTTTGAAATAAAATGATTTTTAAACGTTCAATCTTAATCTCTGCTGCTCAATAAATTATCTCGACCTTATTCAATGGGCTGGTCCGAAGCCAATGAGATTCGGAGGCTCTCGACGCGGGGCCTCCTAAAAAACGATGTTAATTAAACGACAAAGGACCCGCGTACAAACAATCCGAGCCGTCCGAAAACGCCCCCCTCGGATGCAAAGAGGCACAGCGTCGCACTCAGCGGTCCGAGAGCCGTTAAACACCGCTAAATCCCCACTCCGCGGGCGCGTGTAGCGAAAGATGGGCCGCGCACGAGGGCCGTGGCTCGAAGAAAGACCTCGCAGGGCGCATTCCTCGGTGTCTTTGTGCACTGCTTGGGGCCGACGCCTTCCCGGAGGCACATTATTTTCGGGGCAACGCTTGATAGGAGCTGTGCTGCACGCGAGAACGGCCTCACTGAGCCCGATTAATCCCAAGGTCGCAGTCCACCCGTTAACTCTGCTGTCTGCAGCCTCTCCTTTTCACCGATTCTTCTAAAGAAACCTGAGATAGACCGCCGACAAAATCCGTGTGCTTTAATGTGTTCGTCAATGTCTGTTATAGTTCATAACAGATTTCCGTTGGATATGTAATTCTCGCATAAGGATATATGCAGACATATGCTCAACCCTCTTGAGATGTTATAATATCTTTTTAATTGACAACGAATTTGTTGTAATTAGTATTTTGAGCTTTAGTAGTAGTTTTTTAACTTAATAGTTTAATTGAGTATTTTAAACCTTTTCAATATTATGTTTTTCGATTGAGCGGATATTATTTTTTCTAAAGTACGAGTATAAATAATATATAGAATAATTTATAGAAAAGTTTGGAAAAATAAATTTGATTAAAGGCGTTGAGCAAACTAATAAAGGGCCTTTCATTATAACTAATTATTAATGGGAGAAAGTTAATTTATTCGCAGGATTGATCTAATTTAATTGAATAAGAGGCTTTTATTCATGATACGTATCGATTTAAATACATTTAGTCTCGCATTTAAAAGAATATCTACCCATTGGTGATTGATACTTTTTATACGTAATCGTTAATCGATAAATATTTTTTATAGTCGATTGTTAGTTTCTTATAAATATATGATTGTTACAGTTAAATGTATAATGACTACATTTATTCTGTTCTTTCTATACAATTACAAATAAATTTAATTCATACTAATCACTTGTTGAGATTACTATCCGCATATACAGCTTATATTCAATGTTATAGAGTTAAATTATTTTTCTTCTTTATCTTCAATTAAAAGTTGGTGTTGTTATAGATCTTTTCTCAAGACTTCATACTAAGGAAGTTACGTTTATATTTAGAGCCTTTTAAACAAGATTTTTTTTTGAAGCTTACTAATTAATGTACAGAAGTAAATATTTTTTATATATTATATTTCACATAACTATAATACTGATGTTAATTTTATTGTAATTAATTATTCTTTCTTATCAAATTCTAGTATGAAATGTTATGTTATTTAAGTATTAGTTCTGTATTAATTATTTTCAAGTATAAAATCTGTACTATTGAATTGTACTTAATTAAAGAAAGACATTAATTTTTAAAGTTTATATGTTTACGAATTTTCGTTCCAAACCTTTTATTAAATAACGGTTAAAATGACAAAATAAAATTATTTGACTAGAATGGTGAGAAATAATTTAAAAGTTTCTAATGTAACATTACAGATAGAACCGGGAAACGATAAACTATTAAACTATCTATTTCGCGTTCTTAGAAAACTTGAACAAAATTTTAGTCATTATTGATTATGGTTCTAATAAAATGGGTATTATTAAATCACGGAAACAACTTAATTTCTATTAATAGAAATAGTACCTACTTAAAATAGTTAAAAATAATTTAAGTTATTATTTCTCAGCAAATAAATTGATGAAAATAGACTTTATGTAACTATAAATATCTACTGTATTTAATATATATATATACACACATCATACATATATATGGTACTTTCTAAAAAAAATTTATATCTTGTGTGACGTTGATATAATTTATTTATCTTTTTATTTTGTTACCATTACATGACCCAATTTGTTTTTCATTTTTTCTTGATTTCAAGCTTAATGTTAATCTACTTTTGTTAATTAAAATTAATAAATGCTACGAATTAAAAAATTTGAGTAGAAACGGTGTTTTGAATATTGACCTTGCCATCTTTTTTCATATGACTCACTTACGTCTTGTATCGCATGTATATGTTTACTACCGGTGGTTTCCCATATAGCGGATCTAGAGTTCGTCTCGTGTAACCTGATCGAGCATATCTATATGCAACGACTTATGTCGAGTTTTGCAGAAATTTCCCGTTCTAAAGCATGTTTCTTGTTAGGGATTTTTGAAACGCGGTTTTTCAGAAAGCACACAGATTGCATGCACAGCCTACAACAACAAATTGTGATTTTACGCGAATGACTATCTATGACATGAATGTACACTTCATTGTGTCTTCTGTTACAAAATTTATTGTTTGATTAAGATATAAGAAATTACTGTTTCAAACATCAAACAAGCTAATTGGTAATATATCTTATATATCTAATATATCTTTAGAGAGATTGTAGAGCTCTTTTTTAACTTATTTATTTAGATTTTGGAATGCGTTTTGAAAAAACAGTATTTATGATTTTTCTACAAATTTAATTAGTATTTGAAAGAAAATTGTGAAAAGTTGTAGAAAACATGATTTTCAAGTTTTTTTGATGAGTTTATAGGACAAACAGGTACACTAAAAACAACAAACGAAGTTTTTACAGCTATATATCAAATACATGACGTTATTGGATGCAAAGGCCAGTTAGGCACTGTAAAAAAAGAATAATCTTGATAGAACATTTGAACAGACTGTATATAAGTCAAATATTGAACAAAACGTTTAAAGACAATTACGAAATAAAATATTAATACTAACATTAAATTATAATAGGCAAAGATAGTTGTACAGTTACTGTAGAAGAAACAGAAGTTACTGCAGTCGTTTATCTTCAGAATGTTTGTTCAAAATTAATTTTTTATTTAATACAGCAGCGTAATAATTATAAGCATCCTCAAAATCATACGATAATGTATAAAGTGAACTTTTCTAGAATGCAACAATTTACGCGATGCACCGCAATCCGACGAGCTAATCTTGTGGGATACTTCAAAGGAATGCGACATAAAATAACGATTAGTATTTTACACGTTTCTCGCGGTATGTAATGTGTGAAAATGCACTTAGGCTATCAAAGGGCCAAAGGTTTTCAAGCACGCTTCTCTGGCCATGCATGAATTCCGGCCACCGCTACTTCACCGCAAAGACGCTTCGCACGAGATGAAGCTCTACGATGCGGCGGTCTATGCGACCACAACGTCGTAGACCATATTATACTTTTAATTAAAGCGTGTATATTTCCATGAGGTTATGGAAATCACAGCAACAGAGACTGTACAACATTGTACCGGCAAAAGAATACGTAATCAACACTATGTACAAATAAAAGGAAAGCAAAGGACTCGTAATACTCGGGACAATACCATATAGGATGCAGCTCCGGAGGCAGGTTGCAATCGCAAATAGCGGTCGTGGTGGCAGCTTTCCGGGCCTTTATCGGTCATCTCTTCTATTCATTACCGCCACTTAGCCGTTCTAATGCGATTTCCACTTACCGCGACAGAATCGTCGGGGAGCAAGCGGCCGACAGTGCGGCGGCGACGACGTTCCGGTAGCCGCACAATATGCCCTCGTTACTGCTCCCTTGGCTCCGTTATCGATAAACCGCCAAAGTCCGTATATATCGGCGCCGCACGGGCATAAATTTCCGGCCGGGCGCTTCCTGCTCCAGAGGGCGCGTCATAATTCCCCGCCGGTCTTTATCGTACCGCCTCCTCCCACGGAGCCTTTATCGCACCCGGCCGATCAGCCCGGCTTTTAACGAGCGCGACGCGCCCGATCGGCCCGTTATGTGCGCGCATTGTACTGATTCCGCGCGCAAGCCAAGGTTTCGAGTGCTACCCGGTGAAGGGGAGTCTCGAGTGACGGCGAGCTTCCCCGTTGGCACTGCGCGGCCTCGCCTCGCGTTTCTGAGCCAGGTGTGCACCGGTTGTCGCCCCTGTCACTCTAGTTCCATCCTTTGCGCAGCGAAACTTGTTTGTTGCGCTTCGACTATAAACAACTGTCCGCCTCTTTGAATTTTTTGGACGAACTGTACAATTTTATGTACGCTTTAACGAGCTGCTTTTGTCACTGGTTCCGCTCCTTCACTTAACTTCTCTATTTCTTATCATCTCAGGCTATTATTAGATCCTTTATTGTTTTTATTACTTTGACAATTGTTAAGATTCGTATTGGCTTTAAGTAGTTGTTCATAAGCTTGTTTATCAAATTTTTATGAAACAATAGTGATTATACGTATGATATCGCTTACGTACTTCACAAAGATAAAAAGTCTATAGTTGTTCAATGATATACAGTTCGGAGTACTTGAATAATTTATTATTCACATTCAAATACTTAAGCAGTTAGGTCACCTCGGTATATTTAGTTAACTCCCTCCTAAACTTGGTCCTTGTTAGTTTCTGTCTATTCCGGTATTATACTGTGAGTATTTTACTCATTCTAATATAATACGAACTCGGCGGCATTACGTGCGTCGGTTGTGATACCATTCCATGAAGTTTCAAGTTATACTATCTTGTATTTCTCTCTAGAGCATTTGTTTATACCTGAAGACCGGCAGTCATGAGAACTGTACTATACAAAACTTAGAAACATTTATTATGATTATTGTCATCATCGGCATTATCATCATCATTGTTATTATTATTAGAGAATCATAACAAAATTAACAATAATTTATTAATAGAACGCTGAAAAAGACGTGATGTATATCAGAATTAACAGGTAATAACCTAATTCGTAATGCGAACAAAAAGAATTCCAAGTATTCTAATGCAAAACTTCTTAATGCGAAATTTCCTTTGCGAAGAAAGGTCCAAAGATGCTTCGATTTGCTTCATTTTCGATTATAGGTAACCATTGGTGTACCGTGCGTAGTTCAGCATTATATAGATTTGTAAAAAAAATAAATTAATTTGGAATTATTATTTTGTTGAGTTAGGCTTGTAATATCGAATGTACGCACGCTTGTAGCGTGCCTGTAAGGATTTGTCTGTGCCAAAGATTGTGCAAGCTTTAACAGCAAGTTCAACAGACAGACCTAAGATATAAGTAATTCGTAAATTACGATAAACAAAAACATTTTCTATAGAGTCAACAATTTATTTTTTACAGTATAATTATAATTTATTTATTCTTCTCCAGAGCGGCGCATCATAATAACATATAAGTATATAGATTCGCCGGATTCTCCTCACGCATTCGTTACTATACAATGTTTCTTTAAAGTACTGCATCATGTAGGTGGTTCGATGTATTTATGTACCGTATTTTTAAAGGATTATTAAATTATAGAAATGCAACATTGTATAACATTTTGAAGGATTGTTGAACATAAACATAACGTTTGTTTACATTAATTTTAATCTTTGTATTAAACGTTATGAAACCAATTATTTATTCTAGATCAGAGTGAACATATATTTTACAATTCGTAATAATGTAACTAAAGGCGAGTGAAGAAATAAATTAAGAATAATTAGAAAACACTGAAATTGAATTAAATCACAAATTCTACTTAAGTGATAGATGATGCAATCGCTTCAATTTCTATAGGCGACTTTTAGAAGTCTCATTTTTTTCATCGATACAAGGTGGAATATCCACTTAGTGAAGTGAACTGATAGATGATTAATATTACATCCGCAGTTTCTAATATGCATTATTCGCTATTAGAATCGATTAAGCGATTTCTCTCGGCAAAAGTTCGCATCGAGCTTCAAATGTTCCGGGCGATTAAGCGCTTATTACGGAATGTACCACAGCGAGGCGATTTAGCGATTCTTATCGCAGCTCAATAAAACATTTACTATTCTATGTGTACGACTATTTCAATCAATGCTGCGATGTAATAAAAAAGTTGTCCGGCAAAAAGATACCGCGTGGTCTATCAACGCGGCTGTTCGTTGGCGCTCGGAACGCGGGATTTCTTCCGCGGCGCAACGCGCGAGTTATTTCCATTAAAATGTGTAGTCTTATTTTATCGCCACTTTCGATCCCGTCGCATTCTTTAACACTGCAAGCGAAAACAAGATAATTGAGCGCAGAGGATGTTAATAGCGCAGAAAGCCGAGTCGACTTTTCTGAAATAAAACAAACTGAACATCCGCGTATGTATATATAATTGCAAAGCCCAGCAGTGCATTAATAGCGCGCTTTACGATGTCGCACGATTGGAGTAATCGAGCAAAGTAGAAAAGAAAGAATCGACTCGGCTTTACGGAAATCGACGGCCTGCGGAGCAGCAACCTTGAGCCACTGCGGCGAGTTCCTCGCGCGGGCTCTGTGTATCCGCGGCGCGGCGCCGGTTCGGTTGCGGTTGGCGGCCATCAGTCTCCCTGGAAAGATCAAAAGCCGAGCGTATATATCAAAAGTGGCCGTACACATAAATTTAGCGGGCGCTGAAGATCTCGCGGCCCCTGTACGACCTGACGGATGCGCGGGTGCCGGCTTGGAACGGCTCCATCGCCGCGCGCCGGCGCCGAGGAAGACGCACCTTGGCACCGTGACGCCCTGGCTTGTAATTACTAGTGCGGCCGGTACAGTTATCAGTTCCGCACCCTCCGCCTGCAGGACAAGCTTTTGTTAGCTTTATGGTCGATTATGGGACAAAAGTGAGGCTCTCGTCGATTTATGCGGGCTAGTTGCTGTCAATTTATGAGCGAAAGTGTCTTTTACCTCTTCTACTTAACCGTGTTAGCATGCATCTATGCATCATTTTCAAAATATATGCCCGTGCTAAACTTTATACGAAAATACGAAAGTGACAAGGTGAATCATTGTTTTTCTATTTTCACTTTTAAGAGGGTGAGAGTAGTGTGAAAATAAAACAGGGACTGTGTCTATTGATTAGTAAATTAGGCGTTATGAATATTATAAAAGTATTTTTATCATTAATTATTCAACTAGAGTGTAAAGATGCAAATCTAAAAAAGGAATTTATATACACATGTAAGAGATACTTGTGTATAGATTTTTCTTTCCAAAGTTTTGTAACGACTGGAGTGCAGAAATATAAACAAATATGCTAGTATTTTAAGAATTTTTGGGGTTAACCAATAGTGAAAAGTTGTTTTACGGAAAGGTTTGATAATATACGGATAAATACGCATCAAATAGCTATAAGTACTCAGTGACTGAAGAGTCTGGCTAAATTACTTCCGCAAAGAGAGCACTCGTGAAAACTGATAGTAAAAATGGTAGTAATAAACGAAAAAATGGTAATAAGGTTAAACCAGTATAGGATGAAGTATATTGCAACAAAGAAAGACAATAATAATATAGAAAAAAGTGGAATTAGATTAGTAGTTTCTAGTTTAAACAATTCGTACTTCTGATAGTAAGACATTAACGTGTCTATAAGGCAGAGCTTGCCTGTGAAAGCCTCACCGACGTGTTCAACAGGTAGGCTCAAAATAGAATGCAATGCACTAAATATAACCTACAGATAATTACATCAAATGATCTGATACCGTACAGTCCATTAGCTATTATTCTAATTACTTTGTGGTTAATCGTTTTAGTGCTATTTCTAGCCTAGGAATTGTTTAGAGGATTGATAATTTTTGGTAATACTAGGGAGCCAACGATTAAGGATATCGATTACAATTTGAGGATCAGCAATAATAGGTATAACAGGTAAAATAATTCAGAGCATTTATTTTGACTCGGCATTCAATGTTCTACATATCTACATATCAAGATTAGAATATGCGGAGCAAAAGCGAGGTTAAGTATGCTAAGATTGTAGTGCACCTGCCTGCGAACATATCCCTCCGTACGGTACTTGTGCCTATCGGCCCACTGGCATCTCCGAACAACTTTTAGCAAATGCACCCGCGCGCGGTGTTTACGGCCGCTTCCGGTCGCCCGACGAGCGATTGGCGCTAAAGCGAGGGCACTCAGGGCAGCCACGATCGTATGCTAACCGGACTCGGGCCGATACCGATCGGCCGATCTCGCGACAAACAAGGCGTGATCCTGTGATAAAATCGAGACCGACGGCCGCGCCCGCCGCGTTATCGTGCGCGACAAAAAGTCCGGGGAGGTCCACGAGGCGGCGCCACCGGCCGCCGACAAAGCTGCGGCTATCCGGGATGCGCGCGACATCGTAAGTCGTGGATCGCCGGGAGCCAATTAGCCTGCGGCATTTCTTAATCGCACGTCAGCCGATCGCAGAGATACATCCAGGTGCCGAAAGCCCGCGCGTTGCGCCAACAGTCGCTCTTATCCCAAGCTCTGGGGCTTTTTCTCTCCTTTTGCGCCTCTCTGACTTTTATTTTTTGTAGCTTTTATTTTTTCGATATAATGGCTTTGTTGCCAATCCCGACTCGAAGATGAAATCAATAAATAGCGATACGGGAATTGCTATGCAGATACGCATATGCAGATGAAATCGATCCTGCATTGCGCATCATTTTCATCAACAAATACGATTTTCTGTAATTTCATGCATAATGAAGCAGTTTTTAGTCTCCAAAGTCACTGTAAATACAAACGAGTTTCTTTTTAAACTCTCAATTACAATCATAAAAAAGCTGGTTTAATCAGAATCTTGAGGAACGTTATGTCATGTCTGTGACTACTTAGACTAATGTCTGTTACTACTTGCTATCCTTAGCAGTAAGCATCTTCGGTATATATTTGATACGCAATTTTTAGGATATTGTCAGAAAACAATTAAGTAACTAATACATGAATAATGCAAGTACAGTTGCTACTATCTTAAATCGTAAAGTTAAATATCTGAAATTTTTCAATAAATACATTTCTAGGCTCAAGATGTCAAAATTTTCTCCAAGTGAGAGTGCAAACAGCAAGAAAAATTCTATTGTCGCTATTAATCGCATGTCCTGGAGCGATACTTTTCTCCTTCAAACGATCGATAACTCTGCAATGTTACTTTCATTAAGAAAGTAATCATAAACATTGTCACGGATGTTTTATTATCTTCTGCTGCGTAATCTGAATTTAACGCTAGAGCCAAATACCAAGTTTGTTTTTAAGGCTAGTATCGGTTCTCGCATTTCTGTCCTTAATGCCCTTTATGGAATTCCAGATCGCTGTCCTTGGACCGCACTCGTGGGCGGTTTATCCCGCGATTAGTGCACGGACGCTTGTCAGCAACGGGGGATTCCCCCGCGGAAGAAAAAAGAGCCTGAAGTAAAAGTGAGCACAAAGGAAGAGAGGCGCTGGCTTTGACGCGACTCGTCGGCGCGCTCGACCTACATTTGGACACCGACGCCTTCACCGCACGTATGTGCTCGAGCCCTCGCGGGGAAGCCGCGCCGTTCACCGGCGCTAATTACCTCAGAATCGCCTCCTGCCGTTCGTTAATCTTCCTCGGTTTTTTCCTCGGAGGGACTTGCGTGTAGGTAAAAAAGGGCCGCATTTAAGGAGGATCTGACACCGATCGCCTTCGACATTCGGCACTTAAATATACAAATATCACGGGCTTACGGCTTGTTTGACGCTTTCTGCTATAGCTATGCAGAGTGGCTTTTTTTCCTCGCTTTTTTTTATATTCAAGTCGAGAAATTTTACCGAGACCTGCTCTCTCGGAGGCAAATGAGTGATAATCTTCCTTCGTCTGTCCCGAGTGATTGATTCGCTGGAATGCGACATCGCTTTTTCGCGTTTAGGTGAAATCCTCGCATACTTCGACGTAAGAATTTTGACGCGTTTTTCCACACCGTAAGAAAAGCGAATACTGTCGTTCTTAGAATTATCAAATTCGTAGAATAATTAAAACATTTTTTGTTAACTTATAACTCTATTTGAAGAATAAAACGTGGTATGTGTAAATATCGATTGTAGCGTAATACTCGCTTTGTTCAACATCACGAAGTATTTTCATTATCTTTAATGCAATTAAAAGAGTAGCCGTCGTTCAAATAAATCAATGCCCAGATGCAATAATTAAATTCGAAAGAGTTAATATTAATTAATAAATTTAACTATAACGTATTATTAATTTAACAACATTAAACAAAATAAGGTACTTAATCAAAATTAATGAATCAAATATGGATGAAAATCTTTAGTACACCGCTTTCAAAATACAATATATATATAACAAATTCACAAGTATAAATTCCGCTGACTTATATAGACGACATGATTGCATATATGTTCAGATTTAGAGAGCGCAGATCCGCCGATCGATAGCGATTGGCAACTTATTTTGTTTAGATGGCATATGCGGCACTGCGATTCAAACAACACGGCGCGCGTGCAGTGCGGCTTCTCCCTCTGCTTCTTCTGATCTCTTTTCGCAAGCGGCGATGCGCGTGATTCGATCGAAGGTGCCGTCGTCTCGGATCCAAAAGTCATGACGCGCGAGGACGACGTATCGCGAGTCCCGCTCCTTTGCCACTTGTTTTCATTGCGCAGCGGGCTTATAAAAGCCGAGCGCGCGGCAGAGTCAACGAGCCGGATGAAAGCGGGACCTTTTTGCGAGGCACCGCTCGCTTTTGCCGAATCGCATGGCGAGTTTTGAAATTCCGTGCATCGATCAGTGCTGGGGCTTGGAATGAAAATCATTTGTCGAACGACAGGCAAGTAACTACACTGCTACAATGACAAGCGAACCAGTGTTGCACTACTAGTGCCGATGAGGTGTTCTTCTACGTTGTATAAGTCGTACAGTTTCGCAAAAATGTTTAATACAGTATTTCATTTTGGTTTTTAATTACGCGGAATCCTCAGTTACGAATTGTCTTTTACTCATTAACTATACTTGTTCATATGACAGTGCTTAAAGCGATAGGAAATTAACTTTTACTATCGTGTCAATTTTCTTGCTGAAATTTATAACATTGCATGGATAATTTTATTGCTTATATCATTAATAATCGCGCGCGCGTGTCGTTCAACTTAGAATTTCTATTGGCTTCTATTTCGCAATAGTTGTTTATTTATTAGTGGCTTTAAAGAATTTACATCGAATCCCGCGTTGAATTATTTGTTTGCCATATACCAAACATTAGACGTTTAGTATAGATAATTTGTAAGTAATAAATAAGTTTATGGAAATACATTAAAAGCGATTGAGTGTTTCATTTGCTTTTTATTACTAATTATATTAATTCGTATACAAATACAAGTTGGCGGACAGTGAATATTTTTTAAAAGTATTTCAAAATGTAAATTTCTATCTTCATGAAAACTTTCTCTCCAACTCTAATACGGAAAAATAGCCTGACACGTAATATTAGCCTAGCGACCTGTAATAATAGCTAAAATTCATGGCATCGACGGCCTTTATAATTACCAGGCCGCAAAACGGAATGATGCTACGCTATTATCTCGGAATGAACTAAAAGCGTCGTTATTTAGTGATGACGCCGCATCGTTTTAAATTATTACTTATGATGTACGACAAAGTTACAAACAAACTTACTATTACTATTTTTGCGATACTTTTAGAATACCGTATCAATTTTATATACTTTATTCATAACTTATAGGATTGCATCAACTGTCTTGCAGCACGCATTGGAGCATGTTGAATTGTTTTATAAAATCACGAATAGTTCACCTTTTAACACGCATGTATCCACGTATTAGTATAAAGTTTCTATCAATTTCTAAAGCAGAGACTGTTTATAAAAAATATAAAATGAACGACACATTGATAATTCGCACATCTATGTATGTACAAAAAAATGATACATTGAAGAAATTGTTACGTCGATATTGTTTCGACGATATTAGCATCAGTCACAGGATTAAGTGCATCTATATTGAAATGAAATTATGATTGAATTGAAATTTTGCTTTAACACTCGTATAGCGGAAGTGTTCTAAATATTTATAATTATGGATTGGTGCGCTCATGCATAAGTGACGCAAAGGGGCAATCGGAAAGGAATTCAGCAGTCATTATTCAATATGCAATAGATTTCGGGGGGCGGGAAAACGAGCGGGGAAAAACGGCAATAAATACATTGCCATGTTAAAGGTGGCGTCCACGCGGCTCCGAAATAAAGCTCGTGGGGCAGGTGCTCGGGTGGGGGCTGAGGCTCCCACGATTGCTCGTATTTCTAGGTGGCGGCGCGGCGCATTCCGACAGAATTTTGGCGCCCGGCGCTTTTTCAGCGGACGCGTTTTGTTTTTCCGGGCCGTGGTCGGAGGTATTTCGGGTGGGTGCTGCGGCCATGCGACGGATTTAGTGGGCGGCTCCCTCATTGCGCAATTGGCCGAGAACAGCTGCCGAATCTCGGCGGGCGCTATGTGGGTTACGGGACTCACGGAGAAAATCCGGAGGTCCAGGCTGCGAGAGAAAGCCGGCAGGGATGCGCTCGAGTTTCTAGCCTGCCGACCTGAACTTTGGGCCATTGTTTAATGAGCTTTTGGAGTTTGCGGCCGGGGAGAAAGTGGCGCGTTCCTCTCCGCGCGCCGATGCCGGAATAACTGCTTCCCGGCCTTTTTCCCCCGAGCAATTTCTGAGAATCGGGAGCGAAGCTAAACTCGAGAAAGTATTCGCTCCCCGCGCGCTCTCGAAAATCTATTTGTAATGTGCTTCGGGCGCGCGCCGAATTTTTTTAGCCCTCCTGTGGATGTACACAAGAGGCTGCTGAGCGACCATAACTCCTTGCTTTCAAACGGCCCAAGGCGTCCGCGAAACGAAGCGCCAGCGCCGCCGGGTCAAATTGAAAAAGCTCCGAGCGCGCGTTCCGTCTTCGCGGCGAATTAATTAGCCGGGAAAACCCGGGCGCGGCCAGCGCCGCACCGCTCGAACAGTTAATCAAACTTTTGACAAAAGCCCGGGCGCCGCTGAGCTTTTCCGCGGCATTAGTTCCTTTCACTTGTCAACGCGCGCCGCGGCCATGGCTCACCCCGCGAGCCCGGTCTATTTATAATCCGAACGGATCTCTCCCGCTTTGAAATTCAATGCGCGTAATGAGAGGGTCCACAGGCAGCCTCTCGGCAAAGCGCATCGCGGATTGCGCGATAATTACGCCGGGCGCCCGTGACGCCTACGAGATTTAATCGCCCGGCGCCTCTGCCAACACTTTTTCCCCGAGCCTCTGCCAACTATGGCTTGCCCTCACTTTATATCCGCTTCGCGTTCGTGGACCATCTCGAAGCGATGCCCAAGAGGCCCTCCAATTCATTCTCACTGTACCTAATAAAAGCCTTTCCACGTAATTTATTATTGAATGATGTTACTGAATGATAATTAAAGAAAGGATTATCATTTTAACTTATAGTTATATGATGATGAATGAGAAATAAAATGATTATAACTCAATGTTAAGGCATAAATGGTGCCCCATTGATGCTTTGTTACAATATTAATTCGTCTTCAATTCATATAATATTTATTTGGGTAATAATCAATCGTATCTTAACGATACTTTAAATACATATATTAATACGCTATTACTTTCTAAAGTTTAAACTGATGCATTTCGGAATATCTCTATCTTATCCACAAAAGAAGCTGTCACAAATCCACTTGTAGTATCATGTATTCGTGGCAATATATAAATTAGCTGAAAGGAAGCGACATTTCAATTCATTTTCTTAATCGTAGAAAGGAACCAGGTGCAAATCATGACACTCTGTCACTGCAAGTAAAAGAAAACTCGAGTGAAAGGTCGTCTGACAGCCGTTAAAATCTCACTCGCTATAGCTACTACTACAAAGTCTTTCCAGACCGAGCAAATATCGGCCATGATGCAGCCAAGTAAAAGATAAAAAAGGTGATGAGTTCATTCTCTAAATGAATTGCGTAACTGCACAATACCCAAATATACTTTTTCTTTATATTCAAAATTTCACTCGCTCATATTTATATATATATATACAAGCTTCTTTATATTTCATTCTTTGTCGGATTTTTTTTTCATTTCGTAATTTTTATTGTTGTATATTGTTTATCCAGTGGAACTGTACAGAATATAGAAGTTATTTACATTAAAATATTACATATAGATATAATAATAATTACTGTTATTATAATAAAAAATCACAACTATGATATACTCGTACTTGTCAATTTATGAACGCAGTAATGATAGCAATGATGGCCTATTTTATAACAAAAATTGGTTATAAAGACCAAATATTCATATTAAGCTTTAGTTTGTGCATTTGAGAAAAACTAAATTGAAAAACGTATCAACAAAGTCAGTGGAGAATGTAGAACGATCTATAATTTTCTTATGGACGTATTCAACATTTTTTCCTGCTTAGAATGAATGAATTTTCCTTATACTGTTTCACATGATCGACAGTATTCTCTTTTCCTCTCGACTTAGATCCGCGTATCGACGAAAGTTAGTGAGAAAGTAATATACGTTTAATCTTTTAGCTTTAATCTGGCCCATGAAACTCGAGCTACCGTACTTTTCTTCCATATCAAAATTTGATAACTCGATTATTAAACATGATATACTGGATATGATATTGTGTTTTTTATTCTTTCGTAATTTGTACTCATGGCGAAAGTGTCAGGCTCATAACTAGATTTCATCGAACTGAAGGAAAATGTTTAAAGACTGCATAAATGAAACCTGCGTTCAGTATACGGACATTATTTTTTGAAACAGCGTATAATTATTAAGGGATTCATATTTGAAATTATTTAAATTTATTATATATTACAATAAAGACGATATTAAAAATATAATAAAGTAGAACGATATTTTAAAGATTAATTAATTCAAAAGATCGGAAAATACGAGGAGAAAGTATAAAGGCTTTAACTTTTGGAGCTCCAATTTGAAGACTAGTTGTGTACGTATACGACGCTGTAATTACTGGAGTTACGCGCGATCGCGTACAATTAAAGTATACATCTTGAGCTGCATTCGAAATGATTCGGGATACTAAACTGCTATGCGGCCTGGCCAAATAAAAATGCCGCACTTTCTACTTTTATATTTTTTAATTTAAGCAGGCCGAATCAGCGCTATTCAGTCCCTCTATAAGTTATTCGTCGCGGTGGCGCCGTACTTTTTCCCTGAATCCGCACGAGTTTAAATCGACAAGGCGCGTAACGGCAGTTATTACCTAAACTAGGGCCCACTAAGAAAGCTCAATTGCATTCAGTATTCTGCCTGCAAAAAGGTCCCTTGCAGTCGCATAGAAATACGTAGGACGGCATCCTTAATAATTTCCTTGTCGCGACCACCTTTGTAAAACTCGGTTACGCAAGCCCGCGAGCCGTCAACTTTTTCGAATAATTAAACGTTACTATCCTTTTTATGACTTCACAGAGTCGCACATCGTTAGTTCAGTAAATTAGTTTTGCGCGGGCGTCCACGTTGCCCGGCCGAGCTATTATACAATCGGACGAGCGTCGTCAACATTATACACGCGTCTTGCAAGATGTCACAGGGTACCAGTACCGAAGATAAACGAGAAAATTTGTCGAAGAATCAAGAGATATAGCCGTGCTTCGTTGATTTACAGTGACACTTCTTACGAAATGAGCGAATTCTGCAAAGTAGAAAACGTTCTTTCACTAGATTTGTGAGTGCCTTTTTTAAATATACACATAGTATCTTTGACATACATCTCGAACGCACTGTACTCGCCAATGTTTCTTACTCATTCTGCCTGCTGGAAGTAAAAAAGTTCGAAATGAATGCACAGAGAAAATTAATTAAGCCGTACCTTAGAAACGCAAATAAACCTTTCAGTTTTTCTTTCGAGCGAACCCATATGTTTCTGGAATGGCTACGCCCGGTCCTCGGTATCGCTTCACATAATCCGGAAAAAATAGGAGAGATCAACAGTAAGAAAGCCAAACTATGCTCAATTAACTATTCCTGTATCGACAGCTGACTTTCTGCCTGCAAAATGAAAAATTTCATGTAATTTACGGCCCACGGTCGACAAGGCGAGGCTAATTAAATTCGCATGGACTTTAGACGCGAGTAGGCCGAGAGTCTAAGCGTTTTTGCCGAACGCCTTGAACTTTATCGCTCGACCAGATACAGTTGGATGTTCCATGGTTTTTATAAAGAAGTTTTCGAGTTAGTTAAGCTCAAGAATCTAAGGAACAATTAATGTAATAAAATATAAAGCATTGAAATAAAACGAACAAATTATTATTATTCTGGTGGAATCATTTTTTATTCTAAATCAAAAATGTTTCTTAATTCTAAATAAATTTATGTAAATTGACCAATAATCATTTAAGCAATCAAATTTATTTGCATAATATTTTTTTCAGAAACTTAAAAGAATTATTGAAAGGTAGATGTAATTATTTTTGTCAACTCTTGACATTAAAAAAATATAATTTCATTATATTTTTAGACACACAGTTTTATGTAATTGAAATTTTCATATGCAAAGTATAATTTAAGCTCCATCGCAGAAAATGTAAATGTTGTCTTCACGGGCCGTAAACTGTAAAATTCATAACTGACTATTTTAAAATTAAAGGTGGCGAATTTCAAATGACGGCATGTACATGGATAACTTTAAATAATAAATTATTGATTGCGAAGTCGATGTCACTATTTTTTAATTTTAAATGTCATATTCACCAAAAGAGAGTACGCAAAAAATGAATATTTGAATAATGTCCTTAGGTAAATTTACTAGCTTTACGTCAATGTCTTAACTATAAATCATTTCTGTGGGCTTTCAGCTTAAAAACACACAGTAAATCTATTAAAAATAAATGCTTAAATTTTAAATATTAAGTTTAGAACATAAGTTTTAATTTTAATTGGCATTTTTTTTAAATATATCGTAATTTCTGTCCAATAAATATTTTGTGTTTGATGCTCTTTTCGTCAAGGACTTACGGTCATTCATACCCATACATTATATACATAAGTGTTTTCTAAATAAAGCTTGGGGTGGATTTACAAAAGAGGAGAAAAACAAATATATAAATTTTAATTAACAGTGAAAAGTCTTGAGAGAGAGAGATAAATAGATAGATAGATAGTAGTTTATTTGTACATTTTTTACAAAATTATTGCACAAATTAACACTTAGAAAACACAATCATCTTAAGTCAACTTATATATAAATTATGTCACATATTCGTCATTATCACAGATGTAACGCAGTATATGGCAATAAATAAATAAATAAATGGTTGATATGTAAATTCTACAAATAAGCTACATTTCTCTCAGTATACATCATCTATCAGTCAGTTCACACTCGTACACTCTTACATACAATGAATGAAATTAATGCACGTACAATATAAAATGAAGGATGAATACACGCATACTACTAATTTAGGGCGTATATCAAAACAAGATTTTAGGACGACTGATTAGAATCCATTGTGATATCCCGACCCTTCAAATGCTCTATCACTAACCCCCTGAAACGAGAAAGAGAGGACGCATTCCTTATGGAGGATGGCAGTCCGTTCCACAGATAAGCACCTTGAGCAGAGAAAGATGTAATTCCCGTTTCGGTGCGTATGCGAGGAACAGAAACCTCTTTAGGTTCACCCCTGACTGGCCGATCGGATGCATCGGAAGAGAACAGATCAGCGAGGTACTCCGGCTTACGCAACCGTAAGATCTTGTAGATCTGCAAATACATAAAATATTCCCTCCAACCTTCTACTCCTATCTAGCCCAATCGAATCCTACGTGTCTGGCTGCTGCCTCAACTATATCAAGGTTATCCCTGGTAAAACTAAGGTAAACCTGGAGGTTATCAGCATATAGAATATGTTTTACACCCATAGAGTTCAGGGCAAGACCAAGGTCATTAATGTAAAGGCAGAACAGCAATGGTCCCAACACAGAATTCTGAGGAACACCTAGTGTGCTGGAGAGCCAAGAAGATTTTATTGCCCTATCAAAGATGACAAGTTGCTCTCTCCCAAACAGGTTAGCCCAGAGAGAGAGAGAGAGAGAGAGAGAGAGAGAGAGAGAGAGAGAGAAAGGGAGAGTGCATGAAAACAACGAATAAATAGGAAAATCTAAGAGTCAAGTATCTTTAAGTGCTGATGTGAACGACATGGGAAAGAAATAGTCTTGAAGAATGGCGTCAGTGCATACAACTGCATTTTTGAAGGTGTGAAGGACAGGTGCTGTGTCGGGGAGTGGCTCGGTACCCAGCTGCATGTGCGAGGAGTTAAGATTAGGAAAAAAGTTGGGGAATACTTTTTATCTTTCTTTACTGTATTGTTTACAATAATAGTTTAGTTTTTTGTTATATCTAGTATGACAGTTTTTCAAATATTTACCTTTTTAAATCATAAAAATTTGTTAATAAAAGCATTACAAATAATTATTTTTGTATTACACGTTTCTTTACTTTATATACCTCTAAGTATTATGTATACTAGGGTGCAGTATACGACGTAATGCATGTGTAAAAACATAAAAACATTTTTTGACCTTATCAAAAGGAATATCAAAAGCTATTCATAAAAATTACATGATATTCAAAATAATAATAATGCCGGAAAAATATAAACTTCAATGCATGCGTGAGAATTAATGTAACACTTATGCAATCAGAGCTTAAGGACGACTGACTGGTTACATCAATGCGTTTCGAAGGTTTATATACTCGTTTTGGACATGATAAAAGTTACTTATATTACTGATAAGCTTTAGTTCATTCGTTCTTTGAATAAAAAATGAGCTTAAACAGATTTTATACTGAGTGCTAAGTAATATCTTTAGATTTTAATGCTCTTAATCATATATGATAGTAATAAAATAGTTTATAAAATTATATGACAACCGATGCAACTAAAATTTTCATCACTAAAGTTAGCAGCAATCGTATTTTTTAAAAAAGATTTAAAATATGTACCAGTTCTAAATATTTATACAGATATACAATGCCTACATAATTTTTTGATTAAATATAAATTAAAGCACGAAATTACAACTAGATATGAATAATTTTTCTGTGTTTTAATTTGTACTTATATATTATAAATGCTATATATGGTTTGTAACAGGTACAATAAATATTATAAAGTGAAAGGTCTGAGTGTTCAGATGCTACATAACTGTGGTTCCAATAGTCGTACCATTATTCGAAATATTTCAAGTTAAAGAATTACGGTACGTAATCTGCAATCTAAATATAGTTTAATATAGAGATTAATTTTATTTTATTTTACAAGGCACAGACACAATTTAAATTATATTTTGATTAGTGAGAAGTATCAATAAAGAACCATACACTATACGTAATGTTCGGTATCGTTAACCGGCCTCCGTTGCAACAGTAGCAGTAACTAGAATCAATTCAAGATACCTTTCTACTTTGACACGTTGATCATAATCAAGGTTTGTGAATAAAATCGTGTATTAGTTTATTTTACATGTATTAGTTATATTGATAAATTTTGTTTCCAAATTGGACACGAATTTTTAACATGTAAGACATTTAAGATATTTATAACATCTGAGATATTATCAAGAATCAACGTATCTATAATTTTCGGACTGTCAATTCAAATCAGTGATTAAACTTCTTGTTGAATAACGTAATTTATTAAGAATTGCTGATTCTTGATAATTTCTTCTAAATTAGATTACCTAGATACAAATGAAATTCATTGTAAACCGACACGAAACACTTATTTTGACGTAGCATTAATTCAGTAAGCATGCACAATGGGAATGTATAATGAAAATCATACAAAAGAAACACGGATTACAGATAATAAAATGAGTGGAGCTGTCGTTGTTACCTTTCCCAGCATTAGAGAGGAAAGCAATTGACTGGCAACTTGACAATTTAACAACAACAGAAGCGCGCGGAGCATTCGAGGAATGCAGCCCTTCTCTTATAAAAAGCGCGTGAAAAAACTCGCGGTAAAAAGGTGTAGTGCACGCTCGTAGCTTTTCCCCACAAGCCCGCGTCAGCCGTGGGATGTATATGAAATAATGGGAACATCGATATTTACGAGCGTCGTCGCGGAGATTGGCGCGGTACCCGGGGGCAAGGTGTCGAGAGGCCGATGTCTCGCGAGGCTTCCGCGCGCGCGGCTATCCCGCGACACCCCGTGCGTTTACGCTCGCGGCCTTTTTCTCGCGGCTTAAGTGAGTGCACATAGCCGCGGCGACGGCGGCGGCGGCGGCGGCGACACAATGCTAATCGCTGTGAGAAATATGCGCGGCGACAGAGTTGTTCCCCGGGATTTTATTATTTCTAGGGCCATTACACATTGGCGCGCGGGTATCTATGTGAAGTACGAGGCGGGTCTTTGCTGGGGCGTGGAATGCGTGCGGAGGGTCCGCTTGGTCCGAGCCGACTCGCGCCGCACTAAGTAAATTTTCGCTTATTTGTTCTGGGCTTATAATAACGTAAATATCGGAATTTACGAGGCACTAAAGGCCGTTGGCTGACTTTTGCAAAATCCCTCCTGCGCGGGCAGCGCCGCGTTAATGAGAATCGCGAATTTATTATGCAAGCGCGCGCGGTGTGCGCGAGCCGGCCCATAGAGCGCCGTGCCAAGCGATATTAACCGCAGATTAAAAGTATTTTTACGAGGAGCTAATCGCGCGCAGTGATTGCTCGTTTCTTTTTGTAACGGCTGCTCCTTTTAAGAAACCCCGGGCAGATAGTGATCGCCATTGAGTCCCGCGCCATATGCTCGATTATGCTAATCTAATTGCAAAACGATCCATAGGACAGTCGCGCGGGCTGCCTTCGCCCCGACGCTATGGTCAGATAATCTGCGATCCCGCGAGATAGTTAACAGTAACGCCCGGACCTTTTCACGCCGCCCAATTGTAAATTTGCGCATGGACTCCCGAGCGCAATGGCGAGTCGGTATATGCAACGTGGACATAGCGAGGTCCACGCCTCCTGCTTTCGATCCGCGAGTCAAATCCGCAGCCTCGTATGTGCAACAGCGAGCATCACTTCGGCTGTAGGCAAATTACTTAATTATACGAAGCGTAGATAAAAATCGATATTGGTAATCTTGCTTCTCGACTCACAAATCCACCAGAGTTTGGTAACGCGCGTGCGCATCTTTTACAAAATCGTGAATCTTTGAGCAGTAACAAATTGTCGCGAGATTTATTACGAGATGCACCTCGCTACCTGAATACTGGCCCTCGCACTGGCCTGAAAGGTGCCAAGAAAACTTTCTATCATGCTACTTTTCAATTCAATCTTATAATTGGCTATATAAGAGAAAATAACAAATTTACTAATAATATGAAACTAATACCTCATAACGATGATTTACTAGTGATTCTAAAACGCAAAACATTAATCGTAAACTGATTTATACATCTTCATAGTTATACAGTATAATTATATTTAATGACATTCTACTATACTGATCGCATTTTCTATTTTTTGCATATTTTTCAATTATTAAAAACTCGTAATAATAGCATTTATACTTTATATATACAATATATTGTTTTCTTTGTGTAGTTCTGATTACTCTTTACGTTGTAGGATTGTTTGCAGGAACATGTTTTATTTTATCAAAGCACAACTTGCTGGAATTCCTTATAAAATAATTATACTTTTAGAAACGATGTGGCCTCTTTTTCTTAGGTACTGCAGCGCACTATCATCAGGAAAAGGTAAAACATCGGAAATTGGAAGATTGATTCCGAAATTGATCAGCCATTAGAATAATTGCAGGCAATAGGAAGTATCAACAAAGGATGTGATGTTTAAAGTGATTGTGAGGCGGACTAGACAAGTTCTAATAACCACCGAGCGGTCTCGAGCGAAGCCGCGCGCTCCCGAGGAAATTGCAATCGGTGTAGATCTGCACGGACGGTCGGATGATGATTTCTCTTGATTGGTCCGAATTGAACAGCCGAAATCGAGCGAGGCTCGGGGCGCAGAGGCACTCGCCCGGGAAATCCTGGCAGCGGAGCGGCGCCCGTCCGCCGGCGCGTATCTCCGCGGCGAAGCGCGATCGGCGCGTGACCCGCTTCCCCAGCGCGAGCGTCGTGCGCGACCCGCCTAGCCCCGCAGAAGCTGCGCAACCGCCGCCGCCTTTTCCCGCGGCACGATTTTGACTCGCGCCGTTTCCCAAAGCCGCGGCTCCCGATGGCTATCGGCCCCCTTCGCGCCGATTCCGTATCCCCTCCCCCTCGAAAAGGGAAGCGCGCCGATATCGCGGGCAATTAGAGGAGGCGATCGGAGGCGCGATAAGCGCCGCCGCGGTAATTGTTTTTAATTGGCCGGGGGAAAAATGGAGGGAGAGCTGCCGATCGCCCGGGCGATTGCCGGGACCTCGGGAGCGGGGACCGCGCGCCCGCGCCGTCGCCTCGCTAATTACCCGATAGACGCGGTGCGAAAATGCCCATAAGCCGTGGAAAGTCGCTGCGGTAACTACGCGAGCCTCGAATTAGCCACCGATGCGCCGCGCCGGTGTGCCTCGGTACCTCGCTCGGTACACGCAGAGGCGCGCGATCGCCCGCTTTTTCCAGCCGATCGATACAGCGATCGTTGTATGAAGGAGCAGACTAATGGCCTCGAGTGGACTTTTTCCGCCCGTCCGATAATTCAGGTGCTTGAACTTGTTACTTCTCACGGGAAGCCTGGCATTAGCGGAGCCTCTTACGCTTTTGTATAACAGCACACGTAAGCTCGTGCGTCTCAGCTGTTGGTTTCTCGAGTGGAGCCCACTGGAAAGCGAGCCCGAAAGTTCATAGGTCGAGGTAATAAACCTATCGGGTTATTCTCCAGTCAAATCAGCAGCTATCGATCAGCTCTATTGTAAAATGCCCAAAGGAACCGTTTGGCTGGGGCCAAAAGACAAAAAATAATATATAAAATATCGCTTAAAATATCTCCCAACTCGCGTAAATTGGTACAAATCGCTCGTGGCACGCAATCCGTTTATTATATTAACAATATTAATTTCATTACGACAACCCGGGTACAAGAGTTACACGTGTTAAATAAGCTGTCACACGTTGTCTTTCGTTTAAGTTCAGTTCCAAGAAAGCCCCGATTTTTGGTGTGACTCGCGAGCGTTTACCGCGTCTTTATGCCAAACTCGATTGCCGCAATAAAATTAGACGCTTACGAATGTGCGTTACCCTCGCCGCGAAGCAAGTGACCACGGTGAAACAAATTAATAGAAATGCATTTTTCATACACGCCCCACTCGCGAGTGCCGTGCCATTATTTTGAAATTAACTGTTTTTGCATCGGGGGAAAGGGGGATTTGGGCGCAGAGGGCAATTGACAAGCTATCGTGACTTGGCTGTACACGCACTCGCGTGCCGGCATACTTACGGGGTGGAAAAACCTGACAAATTTACCGCTTCCCTGTTGAGTAACGCGAATCATCGTTACCAAAAGAGTCGTTTCGAGTTTAATGCGGCGCGGGCTAGCGTAGAAAACCGCGAGGCAAAAAAAGGCCCGCGATACGGCGCGGCGATCGAACGGCGCGTATATGTAATTCACTTGCGTAAGAGGTCGAATTGCAGGTAGTAGCGCTCTCGAGGCCGATTAGCATTATTATTAAGCGCCGTCGCGATATACGCGCGAAGGTGTCGGGTTGCCTAATGATCGTACGCGCGCCGCGCATTTTCGCAAATCTTGTATTAAATCATCGCGCCATGCGCACTTTTCCGTCCTAGTGTCCCACAAAGATCCGCGACTTATAATAATTTACCCCTCGCACATGCCCAGTCTGACGAATTGCAGTGAAAAGCACGTAAAAGGAACAAAGGCCCTAGATCCCTTGGTTATATATCGCTCGCTCAGGAGAAGTTCCAAGTGATCGAGGAAAATGAAAGTTGTGTAAGAGCTCGCTTTAGATGCTGTATGCGACTTCGAGAATGTCGATTGTAAGTTTTGAAGATGCCTAGTCTCTTTCGAAATATGTAAGTAATAAAATGCAAGGAATAACCGTTATATCTTAATAATTATACTTCAATGGACTACATATTTATGATTTCAAGCTGAAGAATTCATTTTATCAAATATTGCGATATGTATTAACGTAGTACTATATTATTATTATCGTTATAAATAGTACGTAATGTAATGCAAAAATGTAATTATTAGAGAAAATATTCACTTTACATAATCTAATAATATTTATTTAATACATACTATAATTTAAAAATATTTCATTTGCCGTCGCTTTGCTCAGCGGGAAGGGAGGTTGGGGAAGTGTAAAAATAACAATTGCCACTATTGTTGTAATTAATTGGGCGGGAGCACTTTCCGCACAATAATGCTGCACTACCGAGTTTACCGGTTTTGGCGGCGCGCGTTTTAGGCTTTTCGACGGCGCGAGTAATCGCTCGGCGAGCGTAAGGCCCGCCACCACCGGGATCTCGCCCGGACTTCTCTCCCCCTGTATGCAGACGGGCGCGGAGCGCCGGCAGCGAGGGAACGGGCGTTGATGGCTGAGATAAAATTCTCAACCCGCCCTGGAGATTGTCCGAGAGGTCGTGTCGGGGGTCCTTTTTGCAGACTGGCGCAGGGCGCCGGCAGCGAGGACTAAAGGCGGGGACTTAGCGGGCGCGAACGACTACTTCGTCGCGATCGGTCGCGTTATGGCACTGGTCGAGGCGGCCCCGTGAAGAGTATCGGCGGGGTACCTGGCCGAGTGTCGAACGTCGACTGACTGTGCCCCGCGGTCACCCGTCGTGACCCGCGGCCGCGCCGGGGTCTGGAACAAAGGGCCTCCTAGAGGCGTGTCGATAGCGCAGCAGCGCTATCGCTTCGCCGAATTTCGGGCCTTCTCAGATTAGGTCGCGCGTTCGCGACGCAAGGTTCGGGGAAAAAGGCGAGGCTTATATTTAATATATACAAGTCCGCGGCTGCTGACAGACCGAGCGGACGTCACATTCATTTTGTTTTTATAAGGGATGTTTTAATTTAATTTTAAAATACAATTGCATAATTAATAATATTATTAATATATCTACTATTAACCTATTTATTTATCCCTTTAATTCTGAAGATTAATTTTTCATTATACGTATGCAAAACAATCTACCAATAAATAAGAAATAGTGGCAAAAAAGTGATACATACGGTCGTAAATTTAATCAGAACAATAGAAACATTTTGTAAACCATATACATAAATTGAAAGACAATTTATATTTTATCAAATGTTGACAGGTACTACATGGCTAAGCACGTGTAATATGCGACAGTCAGCAATTATTTTTATAACATCGAATAATATCCATGTTTTTACTCATTGGATTTTGCTCAAACACAATTTCATATAATTCAGAAACGTAACCATTTAAATGCTTTTTCTTTTTCATGCAAGAGTATTAACCCAGAAAAATATAATAGACTAATAAATCACAAAGTTGGCTATACTATCATCGAGATGAAGAAAACAAGAAAAATAGTGCCTGTAAAATGTATTATGAATAACGATTGGATGGTGCCCTCTCTAGATTACATAAAATAATCGCGATAGGTAAATTTATCGTCCGATTCTCGTTACGGAACTCCTTGACATTTTGCTTTAAGGGTGAAAGTAGACGCGGATCGTGCGAACTTAGCATGATTCTGGAATCTTATACCTGGCATATTCCATGGATGTTTACTCAAGATAAATATTAATAAAAACGTGTAATGAAATCCCCTTTCTCAAAAAACGTTTGGGATTACAATCATTTTAAGTTTTACTTCAAACAGGTAATCGCGCAAGAAACGAATTGGATACTTAATTTTCAGTTATACTAATGATTTCGACATATAATTGGTGAAGCTTATAATTTTTCAATACAATTTTAATAATATATTCGGAATTAAAAATACCCACAATGTTAAACAAATAGTATCTACGTTGATAAATATTTAGTAAAGGTTAACGGTCATTAACCATTGTTATGTATATTTAAATTCAAGAATAAAAACTGTTGTTGGACAATTATAAGTTTAATTTTTAATAGCTAAAGCAATCAATAATTAGAAATAACTTAATTTTTTAATAACTTAAAATGGTTTTACATTAATAAAGTTATAATTCTACGGATTAATCAAGCCATGCATAATTTCATGAATTATTTATTCTAATTATAAATTTAATAGTAGTATTTGAATAAAAAATCTTAGTATTTCGAAAGTAGAAATAAATGTTGTATATCTTGTGACGACCTCTAAAGAAGACCGGGAAACATCAATTCATGAATCGATAATATAAAAATCGAATCACGAATATAATATAAAAATCTTTTTAAGATTATAAAATATTAAAATCATAGGAACTTACAAACCTGCATCAAATAAGTAAAAATTAAGAGATTTGTGCATATTAAACAGATATACGATCATGCATATACACAATTGTACCGATATTGATATGTTTGTAATAATTAACATAAGCTAGCCTTCGAATTAAAAACAATACTATTAAGAGAATGAAAATTATTTTGATTTCATTACAAACAAACATTGGTCTTCAAAGAATAATTTATTATATTATATTATAATTATAATTTATTATAGTATATTCTTTGTAATTACAAATGATTATAAATTCAATACGAATCCCATATAACGCATAAACAGAACATATTTTCGACGTAAACCCGTTATACTTGTTTTTTCATTTTTTGAGTATGTAAAGTGTCGATAATAATATGTTGCACATCTTTGTTTAAATACTATAATATGATAATTGTGCGACTTTATTTTCGAGAAATTTATATGTCTGTACCTATGGAAGTTTATACTTTACCTTCATTCTGAGTTAATAGGTATAGAAATATAGAATTCCTTTTAAATGCGTGAACTTATTAGGAATTGAATAATTTATTGAATGTTCATTAAATCATTTAAATCCCACTTGCATTTAAATGAATTTAAATTTTAATTGAATGAACTGAATAAATTAATTACCGTTTACAAGCTGAACTTGATTTTTCATCGTTAGTAATTAACACAAAATAAGAATGATATAATAGTAATGTGGGATTGTAAGCAGAGGTATGAGAGAGATATAGAGAGAGATAAATAGACAGATAGATAGATAGTATTTTATTTGTACATTTTTTTCAAAATTATTGCACAAATTAACACTTAGAAAACGCAATCATTTTAAGTCAACTTATATATAAATTATGTCACATATTCGTCATTATCACAGATGTAACGCAGTATATGGCAATAAATAAATAAATAAATAATTGATATGTAAATTCTACAAATAAGCTCCATTTCTCTCAGTATACATCATCTATCAGTCAGTTCACACTCGTACACTCTTAAATACAATAAATGAAATTAATGCACGTACAATATAAAATGAAGGATGAATACACACATACTCAAGATACACACATACTACTAATTTAGGGCGCAAATCAAAACAATATTTTAGGACGACTGATTAGAATCCATTGTGATATCCCGACCCATCAAATGCTCCATCAGTAGCCCCCTGAAGCGAGAAAGAGAGGACGCATTCCTTATGGAGGATGGCAGTCCATTCCACAGATAATCACCTTGAGCAGAAAAAGATGTAATTCCCGTTTCGGTGCGTATGCGAGGAACAGAAACCTCTTTAGGTTCACCCCTGACTGGCCGATCGGATGCATCGGAAGAGAACAGATCAGCGAGGTACTCCGGCTTACGCAGCCGTAAGATCTTGCAGATCTGCAAATATATAAAAAATTCCCTCCAACCGTCTACTCTCATCCAGCCCAATCGGATCCTGAAGGGGGTGATATGATCATCCTACTTAGCCCAAGACTTAGCCCCCGTCATATACCGCATACAGGAATTCTGTGAGCGTTGTAACCTTGTCTTTAACTCAAGGGACGCATCTAAGTAAACAATAGAAAAATAATGTAAATGCGGAAAGATCTGTGAACGCACCAGTTTGGCACGAAGGGCCTCGTGGTGTACTAACGGAAAAAACATTAACTATATAAAACCTGGTTAATTTTTTTACAGATCAATTCAATATATAGTCTCCAGGTAAGACCTATGTCTAGCACAACACCAAGGCTTTTTACAGTCTCAGACAAAGACACGACTGCCCCCTCCCAGAGTCCAATAGAATTGAACCCGGCCGACTCAATGTCAGAAAGGAATCTGCGAGTTCCAAAAAGAATCGCAGATGTCTTTTCAACATTGAGCTTTAAAGACGCAGATGAGGCCCAGTCCGAGATGGCTTGTAGAATATGTCTTACACCCATAGAGTCAAGGGCAATGGTCCTAAGACAGAATCCTTAAGAGACAGAGAGAGAGAGAGAGAGAGAGAGAGAGAGAGAGAGAGCGTGCGGGTAAGCGGCGTCAGTACGTAGTGGTCCTTCGACCCAAAGTTGCCGGGGAAAACTCAAGCGGCTCGAGGTCTGGGCGACACGTGTTGTTCAGGTCCCAAACTGAAGGGGCTGTCGAGGGAAAGGATAAAGGGGCGAAGGTAGAGTTATGATGACTGCCGAGGTGAATACACGTAAGTTATTGTTGTACCAATGAGAGGAAGGTTAATTAAAGGTGTCTTTGACAAAATAAATTAAGTATTCTCCTTGGACCTGTACCCGACCTATTTTCACTCGACAGTAATATAATGAGATTAACAGTGTTTATTTTTAAGTTTAAAAGGATCGGTAAACTCCAACTTGACATTTTATAAAAATATGTCGCTTCCCCTACAACTGCAGCACTTTCAAACTCTTATTAAATCCCAACCAAATATATTAATTTGCCCTGGGTAAATATTGAGTATATATTACCGCAATGCCGGTAAATTGTAGGCTCATTCTGAGCCGTTAAACATTTTACATAGTGTCGAACGCGTTGAACTGGGTCGCTGTTTCGCGTGGCTGTGACAAGTCGCCGATTATGTACGATTTGCGAATTCATCAATAGATTCATTAATTTGTTATACCTCTCGAACTACTAGTGCGAGCTGTCAACATGCACTGACCTTTAAAAATTCTCTGTAAAAATAATGAGAAGCCGGGCACAAAAATCAGCGATCAGTAACAGCTCGGAGAGTTACGGCGAGCCTCGTTCTGTGCGCGCCACTCATTAATTGTTTCATTCGCACTTTATGAGCGAGTGCCTTTTAATTGACCGGAACCGATTTGATTGCTGCAGCGAAAGGATTTAATCTCACGTATACCTGTTGCCCAATATCCCGCGCACACGATGCAATTAACCTCTCTTTTTATTATTATCCCAATTTATGGAGATTTTCTTCGGTCGCGAAGGATTTATAGCAGAGATCATAACATAATATTGTGCCTTACGCCTAACGCCAATCTTGATTGCAAAGTATTGCGGCCCGCCCTCGATCTTTATATCTTTCTTGCATATTAACGTGTGAACAAATCGCGACCTTCGCGTGAACTCGACCTCGAACCTTGCTTCGGACGGACTCGATTCATGCGAGCTTGGACCATAAACAAACAGGGGGCCGATTTTGAGTTACTTATTCAAGTTATTCTGACTCGCTACTCGCATTTTAAATAAACATTTACTTCCTCGTGTCGTTACTCAGCGGCACTCTGAAATTACATTTAATAAAATACTGTTTATTTAGAAGTTTTTTAAAAGTGTTTGATAATTTAAACCATTAACTTAAATCATTAACTGATAATTTATTCGTTGTGAAAGTTTTAAATAAAGCATAAAAAGACCTTATTAATTGTTTCTTCCTATTGCAAGTTGTAGAATAAATTTAACTATACTTAAAATTGTTAATGAAATATTTATTGATGTCTGGATTATCCTTGACATTATCAATATTTTTTAATGGTATTAAATAGGAACTCAAATTATTCCTGTAGCACGTATATATGTACTCATATATGTACGATTTTCAATAATTGTAAAAATGTGTTAAGTATAATTTTACGACGGAACGCCTTTTATAGTAAGTTTGATATATTTCTCAGTATTGCTCTGTCAACGTTGTATATATGAAGATTTTTATATAGCTTGCGTAACTCATGATAAATATAATTCATAGAACAGTCTTTCAAACAGTCTCGTTAAATTGGTAATATAGCATTCATGCCATCCGCAATCTTCGCGGACGAAAATCCATGACTGGGAAATGCGCTGGGCGAAGCACTCCATCGCATAGTTTGCGGTGGATAAAAAAAATTTTCCGTTTCAGTGTCAATTCGGATTGACAAGTTTCAATATGGTTCTCTAACGATCGGATAAAGTGCAGACTATGTCTGATGAAACTGTCAGATAAAATGCGTCGGTGTGTCAGCGCTGTCCTCTAACGAGGGATTTCGCTTTTGTAGTGCTTTTGGCTTACGAAACATTATGAGAACCGATATTTTCGTCGATTTCGTTTGACGATGCCGCCAAAGAGATTTGCGGATAAATGAGATTAAAAATGCTCTGAGAACTGCAGAAAACAATTTCTGTTTCTGTTTAATATATAAATACATAATTTATTAAATATATAACATTATAATAATATTCTATAACATTGTAAAAAATACAAGTTTAATCATTAACATATTTCATTGGCTTTTTGCGATCATAATAAGTGTCAGGGATGTATGTGCCCGCGCGCATTGTCCATCCCTATCATCGAAGCTAAAATCGTATTGATCTATAGATCGGTAACATAAATTCATCCGTAACGGATAGTCGAGAGGAAATCGCTCTCTCTCTCTCTTTCTCTCACTCTCTCTGTCCGTCCGTTAATCTGACAACAAGCACCTTTGCTTGCTCCATAATTATACTAACGAATATTTGTTTTCCCTCGTTGGAGTGATTATTTGTTACAGGCCGTGACCGCCTTTGGGGCTTAAGCGTTTTCAGTCATATAGATTTGTTATGTGCAAGTTGTATAATTAGCCCTGGGCTATTTTTCCTAATGGCCTCTAGATCCTTACTGAATTTGTTATTGACGCCATCTTGAAGTTCATCGCTTGCTTTTTCCTTAAGCTTCGCTTGCTACTGCTTTCCCACGACATTATTGGATTTCCAAGATTTACATCTTAGCATAAATTACTCTGAAAATTGTAATTATTAAGGACATTGGACATCTTTACTCTCATGCAATTTTACAATAACAATTATATTTTAGAATTTTGATTTTATCGTATTGGATTCATATCATTTTTCACGTGAAAGCTATTGGCGTTTCAAAGTCCTACATAAGCATATAATTGCTTCTTTTCATTCAAGTACGTGGGATCCTGAAGGAAATATATAAAATTTGTAATACCCCTTAACTTAACTTACAAACAATTTCATATATTTTAATAATTAAACTCAACATCATGCATTGCATCTGAGAAAGTGAGTGAGTGGTGATAGTTGATAGTTATAGTTTTTAAAGTGAAATCTTTTTTTTTGCGGTACTCCATTCGAAAATAAATGGTTTAGATTTAATATTTTTTTCATACTTGTAACGTCCATCTTTTACAGAAAAAGAACTTGTGCTTATCGTCTCAGTCGGTATCTCCGGTAGGTAAAAAGAGTGTGTTTCCGTCTTTGTAAATCTAACGGCGTTGTTCTGAACCACACGAAGGTAGAACGTATTTTAAACAGGTAAAGGAATGTGAGGAGAAAGGGTTAAATAACAATAGATAAAATAACAGTTGAATGAATTACCTTTAGGGAAAAACTTGGAGCGTGCATCGGCTGTGAGAGCTTTAGCGATAGAGCCACCCTCATGATCCCGGTGGCCCCCGGCACCCCCGACGCGAGCGGCGCGCCGAGCTTCCTTTTCTTTTTTTTTAACACCTACGCTCGCCTCGGTAGGCTCGCGCATCGAGCCCCTTTTGTCTCAGTTTTCCACGGCCGCCGAAAATCACGCTGATCGTCAGAATTTGTGGGCGTTCTCCGGGAACAAGTGAGCTGAGATTATCTTTCGCAACGCGTCTCAGCTCACAGACTCCGTGATCCAGGAGGCATCCTCTCCCTAGGAGTCGTGTCGGCGTTGGGTCGCGAGTGTGTCCCGCTCTGCGCCTTCGAGGTAGCCCCTCTTCAAATTCTGGCGACCTCTGTACCTTTTTCTTCGCTTCCGTGATACACTCCCGTTGATTGCGTGCACAGCCTACTCATCTGCCAAGCCCCTTCATTTCTTTTTTCATAATATGATACATACAGACGCACAAACAGCATGGGCAAATCGCATACATTTAAATTATTCCATCAGTGATTTAATATTATTTGATTTTTGTGTATATCTCATTTAATTTAATTTCAATTAATTTCATAATTTTTCTTTATAACTAAGGTTACTTTTTCCTTGTTTAAGTAACAAGGGATAGGTAGGAAATATATTAACAGAATTTAACTATTTTTAATCATAATCATACTTTTAATTAACACTATAATCATAACATTGTTACCGCTCATTCTCGAGCCTTGCGCACGGGCGTTAATTCCGTGCCGCGAGTTCTCGGAAGCTCCGTCTGGGTCGGAGCGCCGGCCAGAACAGAGCTTCCCCCACTACCGCGCCGCGCCGTTACCCCCACCATCACGTCGAGGCGGAGCAGCCGCGCCCGCATCAAATGCCGGCACGCTCTCCAGGTTCGGTGGAGTTCGTCCCGGACCACCGGGGCAGCCGGACCTCTGCCCGCGTGCAAACGCGCCAGCAGAGGAATCCGACGGAGAGTTCGTCCCGGACCACCGGGGCAGCAGGACCTCTGACCGCGTGCAAACGCGCCAGCAGAGGGATCCGACAAGGAGTTCACCCCGGCCTACTGAGCCGAGCAGACCTCTGCCCGCGTGCAAACGCGCCCGCAGAGGGATCCGACCGAGAGGTCGAGGCTGCCAAGCCTCTGTCCGCGTGCGAACGCGCCCACAGAGGGAGCCGACCGAAAGGTCGAGGCAGCCGGACCTCTGTCCGCGTGCGAACGCGCCCACAGAGGGAGCCGACCGAAAGGTCGAGTCTACCAGATCCCTGCCCGCGTGCAAACGCGCCATCAGGGATAACCGGCCGAAAGGCCGAGGTTGGAAGCCCGCTCACCGAACCCAAGACGACCGCGAGGTCGACACGGGACTCGCTCAGGCAGTAGAGCCCCGCACGCCGAGCCGCGCGGACCTGCGCTCCCGCGTGCAAACGCCGAGCCAACGGGTCTGTAGGCAAGGCCACTCGCGCCAAACGACCGCACGGGTCGTCCCGTCCGCAGTGGACGCCGCGCCGCGCCTCCGCGACCAGATCAGTTAGACCCGGCTCTGGGTTAGGACAAGAGTTCACGAACAATAAAAACCTTCGACGCCAGTTGTTGTTCCTCATTTCTGGGCCACCTACCACCGTCAACCCCCTGAAGTCCTGGGAACCTGAAGAGAACGAGCCCAGGCGCAAAGCGCCCTCCACCGGCTCTTCCTAGAGCCGCTCACCGGCCCTTTTCAGGGCCAAATCAAACGTTGGCAAACCCGTCGCGCAGCGACGCATCCTTGCCCCTTCCCCCCACCAATCCCACTTCACCTTCCACATTTCGGAGGATTCTAGGAACCAGAAGTCAAATCCTTTAAAAATAATTTTATGCGTACTGTAGGTGATACCCTTTTAACATTTGAAGAATTTAATACACATGCGGTAGAAATTGAGGCTATTCTTAACTCTCGTCCTCTCACACCTTTCTCTACTGATCCACACGATCTAATAGCCCTTACTCCTGTCCATTTTCTAATATCAGATACAACAAATATACTATCCAATTGGGAATATCTACAAAAATTAAAACAGAATTTTTGGCAACGATGGCATAAGGAGTTCCTAAAAGAATTGAATACTAGAAGAAAGTGGTCATCAACCAAGGGCACACCAATCAAGATGGCTCATTGGTGTTGTTGAAAGAAGACAATACTGCCCCAGCGCAGTGGCCCCTGGGTCGTATCATTGATACATATCCTGGTACCGACGATGCTATTCATGTTGTTAGTGTTAAGACTGCAAATGGTGTTTTTAAGCGATCTATAAAAAATAAGCATTCTGACCAATAGATTCTGTCACGAGCTGATGTTTATAGAATAATTGATCGTAAGTGATCAATGGCGGGCGGCATGTTCTGTCGTTTATCGACAATACTATTCTTTTGATTTAAAATGATCTTTATTTAAACCTGCATATTTGTAATTAAAATATTAGATTTATTTTATAGTACATTTAAAATAATTGTCAAAACAATTCTTTATATTACTATGCGTTAAATTCTTTTTAAAAATTTTACATAGCTAGTTTTTAGTCGGTTTTTATTTTATTATTCAGGGTTGCGCATGCTTAATATTCATAAATATTAGTTATAAATTCTCAATATAACCTTATAAGACTTTCTCGCACATAGCTGCTCGATTCCTGTTTCTACTCGTTACCTTTATCTGACCTTTATCCCTTTGCACTCTCGTTTTCTAATGCTTAGAACTGTTTCCACCAACTTCGAAACCTTTATATTGCATTCCACGTAAATATCCACTCAATGTATTAAACGCATTACTCCCCATCTATACCTTTTTCCATTTTCTCATTCCTTCGATGAAACAGAGAAATTATGATTACTCAGTTGCGATCACACTGCCGCACACGAACCACATATAACGAACAATTATAATGGTTTTTATGTAAAGTATTGTAAATACATTACTTGTATTCAACCTCAAAATTAGTATTGTATATTTTAAAACTCCCTTCACTAGCTGCGCAACAATCGCGGCATATAGTCGAAACACCTCACCCCCGTACAAGTATACTTATTCAGTGGATTTCTATCGGATGCTTTAAATAAGTTTGTGCCCTTAAAGTCCCATAAATGTTCTAAAAATAAGCGAAAAACCCCCTAGTTCACGCGTTATCATTACAATTTTATTACTCAAAGGAATCAATTGTACTGTAGATATAGACGATCGAAACTCCCTTCTGATTTACTATTTTACAAACAAGCCCATGATCATGCTCACCAGTAAATCGAAGAGGCCAAGTTGAGAGAAAATCTGCAATCAAAGTGGTTCTATTTCACCATTTATTCACACAAATCAAGGTGAACCACAGGGCTCTGTTCTAATTCCATTGCTCTTCTCTATATACATAAACGATCTATCTCAATCTATCGGCAGACTTTTTTCATTTATTTTATATGCAGACGACCTTCAACTGTACACTCAATGCCATTTGGCAGATTTCCACCGTACCTGTTCTCTTGTTGAAACACAAGCGAAAAATGTATTTCTCTGGGTATCAACAAACTTTCGTATAGATTACAAGTTGTCTTAGCAAGAACAAGTTTAATATGTAGTTAGCAGAGCAAACTGTCTAATGTATCGGCTAAACTTTTTCAGACGTAGTACATCATTAGAACTTCGCAAACATCTGATAGAAATGCTACTTTTTCCGTTTTTAGATTACTGTTCCACGATTCGCACAGATCTATCCGGTGAACTTAATACTAAGTTAGATCGAGTCCTCAACACAGGTATTAGATACATCTATGGTGTGAGAAGAGACGCCCATATAACCCCCTACCGCCTCGAACTGGGCTGGCTAAAGGCTGTGTCTCGTAGGCGATATGACTCATCTTACTATTCCCAAGTTCAGAACTGAGGCTCTACGTCGCTCTTTTCATGTCCTCACAGCATATTTATGGAATTCTCTCCTATCTTCACTCGTTAACATAAATTCTCTTACCAATTTCAAATGCTCCATTTTCTTACATCTGCTCAACCTGTCCCGCACCCAACACTAATTTTATTACTATTACTTTTTTTCATTTTTCACACCCTTAATCAATTTTACTCTTTATTGAATAGCCTTCTTTTCACTCAGAACTGTGTTAATTCTGTTCTGTACTCATTAACAAATAACCAATCGTCTTTTACATATTGGTAAGAAATCTTAAGAAAAGCAATTGATTAATTAATTATAAACTATAAATAGATTTTTGGCGTAACATCAATACTACTTATTACTTATTACTTTTCATCCGAATATATTGCGAATATAATACTAATTGCTACTGCTATATACATTATATTATATTGTATTATATTATACTATATTATAAGATTTGATTATAAGATATTTGTTTATTCTATTATATTATACGAGTACTATATACATTCATGGCACAATATACTGTGCGTAAATAAGTTTTTCTAATTCTAATTTTCTCTCTCTCTCTCTCTCTCTCTCTCTCTTTCGTTCGGGCTTGCAAGCGACTACAGTCAACAACAGTAGAACATAATACAATTGCTGTACTGTATAGGCCTCGGCAGAGGCAGACCAGCCAACGAAGACCGAAATTAAGCAATAAGGCGAGCAACAAGGTGTTTTCCAGATCGTACCGAGGTCAAGACGATCACCAGCTCAGTTTCAAAAAACTTGCGGTTTTCTATAGAGTGGCAACAAATACATCGTTGACGCACTAGTGGCATAGTGCCGCTGGGTGTAAGCTGTTCCAAATGAGAGGCCAAGCCAATTAGACTCAACACTTTAACCCAAGCTTTTACCACGTTTTTTAATCTTTTACTATGTTTTTTCGTGGTCATTTTCATTGTACAGTTTGCAGAAAAGAATTCTATAAGAATTGCCACATAAACGAACCGGCGCGAACGTGTCAGGACTTAAGTCCTGAAAGAGAATGTTTACGAATAAATTGTCATTTGTATTATAAATAGCGGTCTTACTTATTTGTTATCTGTTTCTGAGCCAGCATCCTTAAAGAATTTACCTTAAGGTAAATTGTATCCTAGAATTTTACAGATTAAAGGTAGTCCCGGTTATTGTTAATTGCATGCACTTAGATGCTAGGAAGGGAACCATCTATTTTATTTTGGTCGCTCCACTGTTAACAACACATCAGAGTGAAGCTGGCTATTGATTTAAAGTAATCAGAACTGACCAATAGCAATATATATACACACATATATATATACATATTTTATATATATATATATATATATGTGTGTGTGTGTGTATATATATATAAATTTACCGGGTGACTAACCCCGCCCCGGGTTCCAGCCTCCACGCGACTTTAGGACTTCCCGTCCTTATTTGCTTGCAAATAGTCGCATGGAAAATCCGTCGACACGGCGGAGCAAGATTGGGCGATTGCTACTATAGGGACACAAAAAGAAGGGAAAAGGAAAACGGCAAAATAATATACGCGCAAATATTTAAATATCAAATAAATATTTATTATAGTTTAACATAATGATACGCCCCATACTATTTATAACGCGCGCAACCTAACACACACTCTCTCTCTTAATCATGTGCGATTTGACTTAAGCTGTGATACTGTGCAGTTATATGTATAAGTAGAGTTAAGATGTTGCGTTCATAAATGTGTGTTTTGTGCAATATTTTGTAAATCATTTACAAACAAAAATATATCTATCGATCTATCTCTCTCTCTCTCTCTCACTTTATCGACGCTGGTAATTCGCGCGCTAAATTAATATAATACAATGCTACTTACTGTAGCAGCAGCGAGAGCAGCGGCAACTCGCAGCTTAGCAGGAAAATATTCAATCGCTCAGCTGTACACAATCTCGGCAATAATCTCCTCGCCGTAGACGTGAGGGGTTCTGCCGCCACAAACAAACTCAAACTTAGATGCACTGCTATGCACGCAACTCTATTACAATTGCTATTATTTAATATCTCGCTTCTATTACTTCTCTCTTATCTCTCACTCTTTCTCGCTAAATATTCTAGAAAAATGCGCGAAGCTCTCCTGCTCTCTATAAGTCTCGGGCCCTTCCGCGTCCAGAGACATACTGGCTAATTTGTGCGATCGAGCAAGGATCGAGGGCCAATCACGCGCCTAATTGCCCTCTCTCTTTGATTAGACGAAGTGGCCGCGCGTGCTAATTGCCGCGCCGCGCCGAAATTCGCGCCTCTCGGTGCCCCCCACCCGGCTGAGGGTCAAGGCTTCGAGCACATGCTTGGTACAACGGCGACTACGACGAAAATACTCGTCGCAATATATATATATATATATATATATATATATATATATATATATAATAGTTTTTATTTAAAAAACATGTTTTATGTTTAATAAGAAAAACAATATCTAATTGATCAGGTTCATGAATGGATAGTTAAAGTTATGAAAATAATTACAACATGCTATGACATACGCAACAAAATTTTTTTTAAATAAATAGTTAAATTGAATAGTCACATTTATAAACTTCATTAATATAATGACGCGTAAATTAGCAAAAGTAATAATTCTGACATTGAGTCAATACAGTTGTTTAATTATTACAGCATGTTAATTTACAATAATTTCTCGTATACACAACATTAATGCACTATGATTTTGCTTCCACATTTGACAACTATTTCTAAAAGATCATCGCCTCTGCAGAGGACGTGCGGAGGACTATCAGTACAACGACTGGGATGAGCTTCTTTGCTTCCATGGCTTGTAAGTATAACTCAGTGATGACTCAGGGATGCATGCTTGTACTCGATATGTTTGTTATGTACCAGTAAATTTCTATCAGCGACTCTGATCGTACACCTCGTACGTATTTTCTTTTTATTTGCTTTACACGTACGAGCGGTGCTTTATCGGTGTTTACCAAAGATAGATGTGATGCTTTGATAACCTTTAAGGCATAAAGAAATCAGTAAAGCTTGACCTAAACGGCTTTTTCATAAAACTAATAACGATATAAAAATGATAGGTAGCTTTACAAAAGATTTCGAGAGCTTTCTGGATTTGTCTATTTACATCATTGTTTGGACAAAGTAATAAAACAATGCTAAAACAGTAAAATAGCTTTTGTTAGTAATAGCTGTAATATAAATATACAATTAGTATAAATCCTCCTTAAATGAATGATCTGGAACCTTATACGGTATGCTCGGATGTGCATAATTCGGGAAAGCCGATGCTACAGACTCAATAGCTCGTTTGATTATCTTGAATATCTTGATGCTTGCGTGCATCCCCAAGAAAATGTCCGAAAGCTGGGGAGCCGTATAAAAGCGGCAAATCGCAAGGAGTCACTCTCTCGACCCGGTAGCGCCGCGTAATGTCTTGTCCGGTAGGCCGTCGGCGATGCGCATAATGCAGCGGCCGGAGGCAGGGCTTGAACAAATTATGCGAGTGTTATTAAACAAGAGCGGTTTACGATTCGAGCGAGTCGACGCTCCTAACGAACTGGCAGGGGCCGAGGGAGTGATTGGGCCGTATTAACGATCGCTAGCGCGCGTGACTCAGTTAACGACCGAGGCGTGAAGTAACGATCGGGATCCGCGCGTCGCCCCATGGCGATGCGATAGCGCAGCGTGCTTTGACATTCCTGCGGGTGGCTGCCATGCGAGTCGGCCGCACCTTACCAGGGGCTTTCACCTGTCTAAGATAAACGAGTTGACTGTGCCGGCGATATTTTTTTTACGGAAATCGGACGATGACACTTTTTTATAGATATTGTTTTGTTGCCTGCTTAATTTTCAAATCACACAAACATAACTTTTTATACGGTCATTAATACTGAAAGAGAATCAAAAAGGTAGTACTTACAAACAACATAAACGAACTTATCTGTTTTAGGAAATAAATTTTATCACTTTTATCCAAAATATCGAGAAAATTCTATATCTGAGTTTGAGCCATGCATTTTTTAATTATATTTCTATAAAGAACAGCAGGACTGATAATTGATAGGTGCACTACAATCACTCACAATCAATTTATAAAAGTTATGTAAAGTATCGCACAATCAGCTATATTTGTAAGATAACAATGTGGTGTAGTATAGTCGACTATTATTATTCAAAATTTTTTAATGGTACTGATTATTTTAAATGAACATTTCCAAGTTAATGAATATTTATGAATCAAATAACTTAAATTAATATAATTTTTTATTTGGATTAAAGAATATAAGTTTTCATTAAAAATAATTATTATTATGAAGCATTACTTGTTTTAATTATTTTTTTAAGAATACTGAATTAAAAAGTTTCGATAGTTTTATTAGGGTATTTATAGGAGTCTGAATAAATTAAAAAATTTATTTACATATTCGCGTAACTTTTACGTTGGAGACATAATGAACTTTCTCTGAAAATTCCAGTCTATCAATCAGTTTAATTAACATAATCTGTAGTTCAAATGCCAATATATAATTTTTATATATTTATATACACATTCTTTAAAATATTCCAGATTCATATATTACACGATATGGTAAATTAATTGAATGACTATTAATTACCTTTGTTTATAAGTTATACTAAAATAATGAAGAAAAATTGTTTCAGTGTAGAAAAATTTAAATATATTCGAATTTAAGCATTATTAAAAAGCATACAAAACTTTTGTAATTGGTAATGTATGTAATAACAACAAAATGTGTTTAATTAATTTACATATATTTGCTAACTATTTTTTAATTCAATGTATTAATTTTATAGTTAACAGTTTAAATAACTTGTAACCAAATAAAAGATGAATAAATTCAGCGTAAAGAGCACAGTATGAATTTAGTTGTACGAAAGATAATTAGATTCAGCAACTATATTGAAATATGTACTAAATGAAACGGTTTATTTGTGATATAAAATTAATGCTACACTATGAGCCAAGTATATTTTTAATAAGATTTTGTAATCTTTCGATTTACTTAATCCGATGATTGCTATCGCACTTCCCTAAAGAGCCGTAATTAAGATTCATCTAATTCTAAACTGATTGATCTCTTAAAAAGAATTTCACAAATAATGATTTATGTATCCTCAATTAGTATACCTATCATAACCTTAGCGATATAATTGCAGATTATATAGACATTACTTTAAAATCAAAAGATAGATTTTTATCAAAATAAATTCTAGATGAACTTGCTAAAAAATTTTCTTTACTTTTGCTTGTTATAAAAAATTAGTATATAAAAATAGTCAAATTAACTCCGTTCTATATATAATTAAAAAACTGTTATCGTCAGAAAAATGAATTTTCTTCCTATACAAAAATATTTTTTTTCTTTTTCTTTCTATTTTCTTCGTATGAATTTGACATGGCTATTCATGCGTTCCAATCGAATGTTATATATTTTTAATTAATTAATGAAAAATTTGTCTTACATTCCATTGTTAAAAAATCTTTCCTTAATCCAAAGTATCTATCAAGGACATTCCGTCGAAAGTCCCACACTAAGCACCAGCGAAAGTGAGTAATAAAGCTAATAAGCAATGTGTGCGTACCTACCCCTACGAACCCTATGTACTGTTTGATTACGTGTACTACGGAACTCTGTCCGAAGGTCGGGTGAAAAAGCCGAGGGAGGGTAAAGTAAAGTAAAAGAGGGGAGTCGGTAAACAAGCAGGAAACATACCGCAGGTATGTTGCGTTGAACCCGGGTCGACGCGCACGCATGTATACGTCGATTAATGCCAGTGAACGGGATCGATCTCCCGCGATGATCTGTTGGATCTCATCACGTTATAAACATTTGCATGCGCGAACTACTTTCCTCGGTTGTCCCCCTGGCTGCTACTCTCGTCGCCTTTTTGTTTTTCGTTTTTTAGTTGGTATCTTTCTCTCGAGCACGCGCACGTATATGGGCAAACCGAGCCCAATTCGTGGCAGGCGACATGAGTGATTAATGTCATTTATCGTAATGAACGACAAGCCCTTGTAAGCAGATTCATTCAGCATAACTTTTACCTTTGATATTGTGAATGAAATTCAACCACGTAATGAATGAGAGTCCTATTTAAGCGGCTATAAAATAAAAGAAGTTCAAACAATTTCTAAGATTACATATCGAGAAAAAATGTTATCAGTGAAATTCATTTAATAGAAAATAATATTGAAGAATAATATTGAATATGTTTTTATCGAATCCAAAAATTACTTTAAAGAAATTATTTACTGGTTGCCTATAAAAAATATTTCATATGTTAAACAATAGTATATTCTCAAATCTACAAAATAAAATTTGTTTAAAACAATGCAACCTTTTTCAATTTAGCCATGATGCCTTGGATTAAGTACATATGCTTTTACTAAGATGGCGTATATCTTGATTTGGATTCAGTCGGGTTAATGAGCATCGCAAAAATTTGAATGTTCCTAGATCCTCATACACAAAGTAAAACCTCTAGTAAAGGACAACGACATAGTGTCCGCGTGCGCATACCCGGCGGCCAAAGACCAGCGCGGTTCGCCGGGGGGTCAACGGCCTCGAGTGGCGAGCGCGAGCACGCGTCAACATACGCAATTGAAATTTCGCGCGGCCTTCGCCGTGCGTCCAGTCGCTCTCGCTCTGTGGCGTTATCGCTGGATTGGCGCGATAAGGGGGGCGCGGGTGGGAGATGGCCCCGCCCTCGCATTCCGCGGCTCCGCGCTCGTTTGCACTTGTAACGCGCGTGGACAGATATGAGATAGGCTAGGCCCGGTGCATACAGCCGCGCTGGCGCACGCGCGCGCTTCTGAGTACGCCCGAAGGATGCCGATCTAGTCCTTGAACCAATGCGCGCCGCAAACGACAAGCGCTCGTTGTCGGGATCGGTTTCTCCTTTAACGATCGACGCGCCGATTTTTCCTCGCCCGCTGCGCCGTCGCTCAGCAGGTCGACGGCTTGTTTTTAGATCCTCTTGATGAAATGCATCTTGCAAAGTTGATGCGTCTGGGTCAGTGATTGCGGGACCGACTTTGGTAGTCATCCTGGGATATTTCGCTCCGAAGATCTTGTCAATGAGGTGGTTATTTAGTCGATAAATCGACCAGTGGCCTCCATAGGAGATTATTCAACGCCGATCGAAACCATTTTATGACTTATGGGCTAGAGTTTTTAGTAATTGTACGAGAAATAGCTTGAAATTAAGACCTTACTGTATAAACTTGAAATTAATGCGGCTTAACAACTTTTTCAACAAGAGTTATTTTGCGTTACTTAACGAAATCCTTTAGCTCGTAAGAAACGTAAGATTGAAATATAAATAGATTAACGTCCTCTTAGTTTTATGTACCTATATAATATTTTACTACGATCTTTATAATATCAATGGAAATCCTTTTCAAGGCAAGCGTGTCTGATATAATTTTTTCACATAAAAACTGGAATTTCACGATCTTATAATTACCAGAGCTCCGAGATAAAATGCAACAAGTTTTTTCCTATCCTTAAAGTTTGCAAAAAAGCATCCCAAGTGATAAATGAGCGTGATTAAACATTGGATCCCGCATTGGACAGATTAATTTGCCTTAATTAGCACAAATCTGTCGACAACTGAATATGAGTAAAAATGAAAATGAAAGACAGATTTTAACATTGTTGTGTAAACATATTGAAAACACCGGCCGAGCTTCTTCGAGAGAACTGCTCCTTAGATAGATTTTGTGCACTGGCCGACAAAAGAAGCATTGGCGAAGGAACAAGCGATCCATTTGACATCTCTAAGTCATAAATCGAGAGCAATCTATCCGTGCATCCTCTATATTAGTACTGTCGAAAACTCTCGCTCGATTTTCCACTCCGCGCGCACATCCATCGAGCGAATCTCACGCGAGATCGGCGCGCGAGCTCGGAGAACCGGTATAGGAACGCGCGGGCACGGGGCAATCGGCGCGCGATCTTGCCGATCGGTCCCCGATCGACGTGTCGCCGCGCGCGCGTGCGCGCATTGTGTTTTTTCTTTCACGAGCGCAGGCGGAAAGAGAGAGCGAGCGCCTCGGGTAAGCCTGTAACGAGGCTAATGTCGCGAGGGAATGAAATACGCACGCGAGCGCTTGCGCGCCGGATAGAATGTCGCGTGGCCGTGAACGTGTCGCCAGCGGACTCTCCCTCTCTCTCTGTTTCTCTTGTCTCTCCGATGCTTTTGTTGGGTTATAAGCTTGCGATCGCTTTACCCGTATGATTGATCGGCCGAACCTCCGCGAGCGGGGGGGGGGGGGGGTTTCCGTGAGCCGAGATCTTCCTGATTGCATTGTGCGTGCGCTCAAGGATTGCATATTTATTGGAAATTTTGCATAAGTAGGCCTCCGAGAATTTTCGCGTGTAATTCATCTTCTTTATATGGGTTCGTCAAAAGGTTAAAGCAAGCGTGGCAAGCTCCAATCGAGTTTTACCAGCGTCTTTAACCAACCGTGCGCTAATGGGAGCACAATCTTCATCTGAAGAATTCACTTTATTCAAGGGCCGGCATTAAAATTGGTTTAAGACAACCTGAAAATGAAAAGCTTCATAGTAAATTAGAAGTTGACATTCGGTAATGAGAATTTAAACACTCCGATCGGTTTTCAAATCAATAACCAAATTGAAAAAATTAAAAATCTGTTAAGAAAAACAAATTTAATAATCAATAGGAAGCATTTGTGTTCAATTGGTACGGCACAAAATGTACGTTGATAATGACTCGGTAGAAGTTCCGAAAGTTTACTCGGAAAGTGTTTTTATTTTGATCTAGTATCGAATAATTACTTTATGTTGATAATGTCAACATGTTGATAAAACAAAGCCAAAAAAATTTGTTTCATGGAAAATATGGATTTCTGTTTATTAAGTAAATTAAGTTTTTTAATCAATAACTTAATCTTCCTAAATGTATAATTAACTGTACTTTAATTTATCTAATAATAATTTTCAAATACATCTTAATATTTACATGAACTTATAGGCTAAAATCATAAAATGTATGTAAACTGTCGATAAGCCACAAATGTATCTGTATATTGTAACTTATTAATTAATATTTATTGAGTTTCAATGTAATTTGGTTTTCAATTTCAGCTAAGAACCTTCGTCATACATTAGTAAAAAATTCAGCTCAACCCTTAGTAGAAAATTAACGAATCAATAATATAGTCTATAAGTAGTTAGTTTTTTGCAAAACCCATAGTTAAAATAAAATTATATTTTATTTGCAAAATCTTGTTACAAGCTCTTAAAGAAGTTGCAATATACAGATATATTCGTACGTATAACTTTATGTGTGAATTAACTTGGTCGTTGTGTACACGAGGATAAGCAAAATTTAAACAAAACTCTAGTTTTACGTATATATTGTCAAATAAGTTCATTTTCATAAGACATAATCCCCTTATTTATTTAAAGGTGTTTTGCTTTGTATGATTTTCTTCTTTTGTAATTTATTAGATTAGATTCGTAGATTATATTCCGATCATAATATTAATATAATAAATAAGAATGGAAGGTACAATAAAAAATAAAAAAAGCAAAAGCTTTAAATTTAAATTTTCTGAGGTACTTTTTAAAGTTTTTCTAATATACAATGAAAATGTTGTATTCAATGAGATTTCTAATATACACTGATTCATAATGTATATTTTCTATTACACGCAAATTAACTGTTGTAAGTGTAACTTTTTTATTATTAGCAGTTACTTACTTTATTTAATAATATTCTGCACGTTTTTATTCAAAGTAGATTCTACATTATGAATATTGGCAACTTTTGTATATTGTATGTTCTAAATATAGTTCTAAACTATGTTCTAAAAACCCTACTCATTTTTTAAAGTTTTAGAGCCGCGTGCCTAACTGCGTTTTTTTCAATTATAGTTATAACATAATCATTCCAGCGCCTCTAACATTTCAATATCACTTTTGTAGAACCATTTATCTGCTTCAAAATGATACATAACGATGATGTATAACCTCTTTATTCGAGCGAAATTTCATATTTGGTTATTTTATTGCATGTTTTATTCACTGTCACATATTGACGCAAAAATTTCAGTTAGTTACGTGTAAACATGGCCAAACACTGCTTAGAATCATCAATACTTTGTTGTTTTTAGTCAACAGTGAGCAATGCGGCACCCATTTTGAACAACTTTGAACAGAGCTTTCTCAAGGTCCATGGACAAATGCTCATGTAATATAAATTCAATACGTTGTTTTCATAGCCTTATAATCATAGCTAACGCATGCAACTTCACTTACCGATAACTGAAAACAATTTTGTGGATTTTTATGATTTCTGGTGTTTCCTTCTCACTTGGGTGTCCACTGCGTTTTGCTTCATCGGTGTCTTTATGACTACGTATGAAGTCAGTTGTTTCTGATGGAACGGAGTCCCATAACACTTTTCTGTATAGTAGTAATATACGAATTAATTTGGACTATTGTAAAATATTTCTTTTGTAATTCTAAAATAAGAAGTAAAAAGCAAAAAAAAATTTCGAAATCAACATTGAGACGAGTTAAAATTCTTTTTGAAACTGAACAAGCTGATGTCCGATTAAATAATTAAATAAAAGTTTAAGTTTACTTATTATGAAGTGCGAATAAATAAATATAGTTAAATCAAAAAATTAAAGAGTAAAAACTTTTTGCAATAGTAGATAAGGAATTGAAATAAAAATTTTAATTATAAATTAGCAGTGAATAGAGTTCCTTAGTATTGAATCTTCCTTTAATAAAATTTTGATACCTTATTCTTGATTCTTGCTTATTGGCTATTATATATGAAATTGATATTTTATTTTTATTTTGAAAATATTTAAATATTTTCATAACTAATGTATTAACAAACTTTAAAAGTTTATATTAATTCTGTAAATTTTTCAATAAGCATAAATTTTATGATAATACAATACAAGCTAGATCGGTAATAAACTAATCAGATTTATCAGTTATAAATTTTTGATAAACATTAAGCTCTTGTTTATTACCGCCATTAAAATTAAATGATCTTTACAGATTTTTAGATGTTTACACTGAATGATTTGATTCTTTTACAAACTAATTATAATCATTATTATCATTATCTCTAGAAATATAAGGATGTTTTCATACTTAGAAAATTGAATATAAAAGCTAGAATCCATATTCGATATTCATATTCACTTCAGATTTCATACTATCTACAATTGTATAAAGATCCATATTCAAATGAAGTTCTTTTTGATTATGGCGTTTGTATTCTGCTGCATAGTTAGCGGTAAATATACATTTTATTATAATACTGGTTCAATATTGGTTAAAATATCCAAAAAAATTAAAAATATAACTTTATTTATGTAACGAAATTGTGAAGTTCATGCTAGATTTGGAAATTATTTTACTAAATCATTCGCTGAAATAAAGAAAAATTGAGATAAAATAATATGTTCTATATATTAAGAATATTCTATATAGTTATAACATAAACGTGTCTATAATTTTTGAGTAGTTGAGACTAACTATCAAAATCATTTTTGGCGTATAATTCAAATTTTATTCGGTTGGCGTGCTGCGCGAACACTCTTTTCGCGCGCGCAACCGCTCGCGATAACCGCGCGCGTTTCTCCGCGCGAAATCCGTCATGTCGGTACGATTTGCGCTTGCCGCTCTTAAAGGAGTCTAATTTTATCGAAGGGCCGCTCTTCTACTTTTTGCGCGCCTTGTCTCTATGCGAGTGCGAGTGAGAGAAAGGAGTTTTCTCTCTCTCTCAGCCGCGCGTAAAATTCGTGTTTCTCGCGCACCGCCTATAAAATATTATTAACGCTTGCCCTACCTGGGCTTGCTGTCAGGTGCTGCGGCGATGAGCTAAATCTGCCTGTGGAGGTACCGCTTTGGGTCGCGCTCCTAGGGGCCAGTCGCTGCTTTAGGAGGTGGAGCACAAGTCCTGTGCAGTCTGCTTCTTCAGTAATAGAATGCACGGCCCCAAGCTCCCGGTGACGTCATCACATCCCACTTATAAACTCCGTGGCCGGCACAGCCATCTTCGCGTACCTTTACACTGATACGCGGGAGATTATCGGGGAAACCTCGAGGGAAACCTCACGCGCGCGTCGGCTTTGCGGCGTTCGCTTCTCTCTGGAGCCGAGAGGACACTAAACTTTGATTGTTTCGCGCCCGAAAGGTTCGCGAACTCCCCTCCTTTTCTTTATTTACTTGTACAGGTAAACTTAGTTCGGCCCGCGTTGGCCTTGACGGGCCCAGCGCCTGGCTATTTGAGATGAGGAAGAATTCTATAACATCTATTTTAATTAAATTCAGATCGTAATAATTAAACCATGGACTGAATAATATTAAATAAATTATGTCTTTCGTTTATATACCTTCAAACACATCTAAATTCTTATCTCATAAGCCAATTTAGAAGTTGAGTTTTTATTTTGCTCTGAAAATTACTTAGAAAAATAGCTATCAAAAAACAAAACATTGCAGTCTTGTGTTATTGCTGAAACCAGAAATAATATATTTTTGGATATTTTACCTATTAAGAGATATTCTTTAATGACATACATTTGTGTAATGAATAATTGTGATTTTACAAAAATAGTAATTAATTTTTTGTTTGCTAATTCTAAGTTTACAAGTCATATCAAAATATATTATTAAATATTCATCAATTTTAATTTTATTTTAGTAATATGTCGCTGTTCTCCAGAAGAATGTTTAACACCTTGTCCAAAGACTGATCCATATTGTCACGATAAGGATATTTGTTGCAAAAATCTGTTACAATCCAGTTTGTCATCAATATAACAACACGTCCAAAGAATGCTACATAAAATGTTTGTAAATGACGTTACATAGATGCATGAAACATGCACACGCAACTTTATTTAAATTTTCATAATAGTTCTCACAAGAAGTAAATCGTCGCTAATTGAATAAATAATATTTATTGTATATTCGATTTTATTAAATAGAAGTACACTATGCAAAAAAAATGGTATCATAATTCATATAAACAACACAGATTTTGTTTGTATAAATATTTAGCATTTTCATGTGTATAAGTAACTTATTTCGATAAAAACAAATAATTCGCATAGTATTATTGGTAGATAATAATACAAACTTAAATAATACTATTAGTATAAAAAATAGTAAAATTACAATACACTTTTTTGAGTTTACATAGTGATAATGTAAAACATAAAATATATGCTAACTTTAATTCCGCTGATTTTTTGCAAAACGTTGAGGCTTTATTGTTAAAAGATTACCTGTTTATGATAAAAGTACTGTCCGTGACTAGCCACTATGATTTTCTATCTTTTAGGCGATTGTTGGATACCATCTCAAAAAAACGATGCGTTTTTTGATGCGATTCACGCATCGATCCATTCATTGACATCTTTATACGAATCGAAAGGTTATTCAGTTAGGCCATGTGCCATCGATACAAACAGATAGTAGTCGGAAGGAGTAATGTCTGGAGAGTATAGCGGGTAGGGTAAGACTTCCCATTTTAGGGTTTGCAAGTATACCTTAACGGCTTTTGTGACGTGTGGCTGAGCATTGTCATGTTATAGGATAATTTTATCGTGTCTTTCTTGGTACTGTCGCCGTTTTTTCAATCCATTGCTCAAACGCATCAATTATGTTGGATACCGATCCTCTGTGATGATTTCACTCAATTTCAATAAATTATAATACATTACACCGAGTTGGTCTCACCAAATGCAGAGCATTCCCTATGATTTTCTGCGTTTGGGATTATCGTAGTGGATCCATTTTTCATCGTCGGTTAAAATTCAATATAAAATTCATTTCCGATTCAGTTTTTGAAACACCTGTTGGCAAGAAAAAACGCCGTTCAACATCTCTTCGCTTCAATTTGTACGGAACCCAATTTCCTTACTTCTGAATCATTCCCATGACTTTGAGGCTTTTCGGAATTGCTTTTCGAGTAACTTCCAATGATACTTTTAATTCTTTTTGCTTGTGGCACCGCTGTCAAAGCGTTGAAATCACTCATGACACGTTCTTTCACTAAGAGCAATCCCATTATAATCACTTGAGTGCATTCGATAAGCTGCAGCCGCAGTTTTCTTTAAATGAAAGCAGAAAATGAACACTTCCCATAAATGACGAGAATTTGACGAGAACGTTTCTATCGATCACCTGCTTCAAGCGATCCAGTTGTTCGCAGTAGATGGTAGAATTAAGCGCCTGACCACACGGGAGCAACTCATAGTGGATGATTCCCTTCCAATCCCAACAAACACACAGCAAAACCTTAATGGCCGTCAATCCCGGCTTGGCCACTATTTGTGACGATTCACCGGTCTTCGACCACGACCGTTTTTACTTGATACCGTCGTATGTATCCACTTTTCGTCGCCAGTCATCATCCGCTTCATGAATAGGTCGAGTTTGTTCCGTTTCAGCAGCATACCGCAGTCGTTGATTCGGTCCAGAAGGTTTTTCAAACATAAAGCTTTTTTTGTATTCAGTTTTCTGCAAATTGTTTAAAATAGTTTGGTGACTAACTCCCATCGTCTGGGCGATTTCACGAGATGCCACATGCCTGTCTAACTCGATTTTTTCCATGATTTGATCGGTATTCATCGTTACAGGTCTTCCGTTGGCTGTGAATCGTCGAAACCATTCCTCAGCGGATCGAAGTGATAGAGTACCATCTCTCAAAACACCATTAATCTCACGGAACGTTTCTCTAGCGGATTTGCCTTTAACGAAGGAAAAATTCAAAACAGCGCGAATTTCGGCGTTAATAAACTCCATGTTTACACGTCTATAACTGTTGAATGCAATATCCAAATTAATCATGCATAGCGTTGTTTTATAGGTTGTGTCAAGGCCTTTCAAATGATGTATAGTATTGCCAGATACGAGCTCAGTAGCGCTTTGTACATAACCGCGAAATACAAAAGACAAAAAGGCAGAAGGGAGATATTTGCCAACCTAATATATAATACATAATACTTATACTTTGAAAGTTTTCTTTTTTTATAACATAATACTTTCTTTTATTAGTATATAAAATAAAAAAGTTAATAGACAATTTATAATTAGATTAAATTATTATTTGAACATCAATTTTATTTCTAGTAAATGTGAGAAAAGGTGGACAAAAAGAGGTGGTGGTGGTAGTCAGTGTATTGTGAACTAAAATATATAGGAAATGTATTTTTGATTTCTTATCGAGGTTTAATTATGTGCAAGTATACCAAGTATCGTACTCGGTAGCCTTGCCTCAGTCGCCCAAGGGATGAGTCGCGAGCTCGATCGCGATAGGGATCGATGCGCCCGGGACGCCGCATATCATATTACCTCACATCATATTTAGTCATATTTAGAAATCCGAATAAATATCAATTTTGTGTACGTTACTTTGCAATAATTTACAATAAAATTCTTTTAATCTGAGCATAAATTGGATTATTTTTGAAAGAAAATACATGACAAAAGTTAAAAAGATTACCAAAAGTTGCAAATTTTAATAATTCTATAAAAAATAGAAAATTTTAATTCATAAGTATAAACTCCATTGACAATTTAATAACAGAACTTTATATTATTATAAACAATAGAAAAATTTTAACATGCATTTTTACGTTCAATATTTTTATAGTGTTAGTTATTACAAAATCATAAAATTAAAATTAATTCCATATTTTAAATATAAATCACACTTTTAATTTTATATGAGAATAAACGATAATATAAAGAATTTAACTTCGTAATTGTTAGTAATTGAATTAATTTCCAAAAAGAAATCTTCGTTAGACGTTGAGGCTTAATAGAGCTGAGGTCTATAAATAGCAATTAAAATATTATTGTTGTTAAAATCGTTTGTGCAATTGTTTAACAAAAAATAGTCTTAGGTTAATCTAACAAGAATACGAAAATTTCTGACGAAGATCAACAAAGAATTCCAAAATAAAATTTGAGAATATAAATATTGAAATGTGTGTGTGTGTGTGTGTGTGAGTGGGTGTGTATACATAATTCATTAACTGATATTAATACATAAGCATTAATTTAGTAACAATAGAAGTTTAGAGAGAGAGATAGATACAGAGAGTGAGAGAGCACCAGAAAGATGGGGGCAATGCGAAAAGGGGTGGATGAAGAACTGGGAGGATGAGATGTAGGCGAAGGGAGAAGGTGTTTAGGAAGTAAGTTTATTATTGATAGATATAGACATGTATACTTGTGCGAGGAAGATATATTAAACTATTAGTTTCACATCACAGTGTTTTCCACTTAACACAATTCCCAAATATCCCACAATACTTATATGAAAATCATATTTTATATCTGACTCTTTGAAGTTAACGAAAATTTATTGATATCAGTTAAATCAATACATTATAAAAATGAATTCGAATACACTTTTTCTTTTATTTTAGTGACATGACGCTGTTCTTCATACGAATGTATATCAATTTTTGTTTTGTTGTTTGAAAAACGGCCCGCCAAAGTAAGTACTCGAGTCCGCCAAATGTGACAAAATGTCCATACAGTTAATTTATTATATGTATATAATCTAATTAATTTCACATGGGCTGCGACCAACACACACATCTTTGTATATATCATCATTATAAATTATTGTTTTGAATATAAGAACTGCACGCTAAATAAATAACATTTGAAACATTTTATTGTACGAGAATTTCCAGATTTTTAATTGAATTTTTTCCAAGTGTGTTTAGACGCAATATAATATAACGCGTGGAATTATATGAAATATTATACGCGTTTGTTATTTTGTTATGTTTCTGCTCGAAAGTATAAATCACGCGTGTCTCAAACTTGGGACTCTCACGGGCTCGATTGTATGCATTTATGAATGCCTTCTCTATGTGCCGAAAGACGATGGCCCGATTGTTCGACCATTGTTTTTTGGGCGCTTGACACCGCCGCTGTCAAGAGAGAAATTCTTTTGCGTTCTTGCCCGTTTAACGCGTCGTTAGTACAGTTAGTTCGTGACGATCGTTCGAAGGGTTAACATCCTCTCGAGTATTAAGTCCGAGCAATATAGAGTGCAAATCGAGGAAAGGAAACGAGTGCTTACGTGTCTTGAGAGAACTTCTGATTTTTCTCGACATTGGCTCGTCTTCTCTCTCTCGGTGTCCCGCAAATCGAATTCGTGAAGATCCGTGCTATTTTGTAGCGATATAAGGCAAATATGCCGCGAAGATCGCTCTCTCTCGATCGGGGCCTCGACGGACCAGGACTAGCCGACTACAGCATATAAGTCGACTCCTCATCCGCTGCGCTTCGCCTACGAGCAACGCTAATGAGCCTGAAGCCAACTGCAGCAGGGCGACTTCACTACCACGAGGCTGAGAGTCCTGGGATCAGCATCGTCTCGAAAAGGACGCCTCCCCGTCGTACCAACGCCTCGCCCGATCGGGATTGAGCCAACGCCGGACGAAATATATAACACAAGATAAGTGCGAACGCTTACAACCACGCGCCCGCTCATTTCGCCCCCAAATACGTTTGCTACTTTCCTTTCGCGCTCTAACGCCTGTGCGTAGGACAAATCAGTGTTTCGCGACGTCGCGCATTGTCATATAATATGAGGAAATCGGAAGCGCACGCTTAATCGATAATCGCGTCCGATGTAATGCCATATAGTGTGAATAAGCGAAATAAACATATTTTATAGTTAATAATTATACGCGCGGTTTAGAGTCTCGCGTTATATCTTTGTTCACACACACATATCAGCAGTTCTTCAGTAATATATAATTGTTGCGAGTTAAATTAACACCTCGAATATTGTGTAATTTTTGTAATACAATTCAATTAGGGGTTTTTTATGCCTTCGGGCTTTTTCTCCCTAAAGAGCCAATAAATATTTATATAATAGGCTCAAAGTGCAGTGTATTTATTTTTCCTTAAGTGTAACCTCATTCTTTTATTAACATTAATTAATCCGTTTTAAATAAGTTACGAAACTTCTCCACGTAGGTGAAGTATTCGACGAATCAAAATCGAATTTTTCGCAATTATAAATATATATATATATTTATATATTTATATATTTATATATTTATATATATAAATATATATATATATTTATAATTGCGAGGGAAATTTTTGGTGGGAACCAAGCCAGTATCCTTTCGGCGCCCAAGAGAAGCGATTGCCGCGAAGTCGACGCGCGCGCGTTCGGTTTTCCCGAAAATCTCCTGCGTGTCAGTGTACGTATATGCGGAGAGTATTGCATCGGTCACGGAGTTAAGTAGTGAAACGTGGTGACGGTACCAGGAGCTGGGAACTGTACAGTCTATCACTGAGACAGCAGATTGCACAGGACTTGTGCTCCACCTCCTAGAGCAACGGCTGGCCCCTAGGAGCGCGACTTGAAGTGGTACCCCCACGAGCAAGCGTGATTTTATATTTCATTTTCTGACGATTTTAGAAATACATATATAAAAAATAAACGCATAAACGAGTGCTGATATTCTCTATTCCAATTATTTTAAGTAAGATCATTATCTATAGTTTAATATGTAAAATAAAAAAAAAACTCCTTTTATCAAGAGAATATTTAGATATGTCTTACATGTCAAATTGCGGAGAAAATTACGACACTGCATTAATTTTTCTACCATGCATGAAGATACATAGCTTTGAGTCTTATGAGATGCAGTCAACTGATCTTAGCATTCAGGGTAGATTTTAGTTCTGAAGTACATACCAATAAATTATAATGGGCTCTAAGTCAACATTTTTTGATAAATGAAAACTATTGACAAACAAAATCCTGTTTTTTTTCTAAAAAACCAAGTTTTTCCCGAATTTTTAAAGTCTTTATCATTTTAAATGTAGATTATAGTAATATTTTTAATATATAGATTTATGACACTTACGAGTAGAGTATTTAAATGTTATTTTCTTTGAGATTTGTGAATCCATCGGGTAATCCTTTTCAGGATAATGATTTTCTTCCAAGCATACCGATATCTAAATTATGTAAACAATATTAGAATCGATTACAAATTTTCTCAACGAAAGTAAAATTGTATACATTTAGCAGAGTTGATTGAACTTAAATTGTATTCATCCGTTAAAACGAGGATGAAGCTAGCATTATCTAAAACACCAGTCGGTCTTTGACTAAAGCCTCCCACGCCGCTTTAGCTGATTCACCACAACACTCACCTGTTAAATAATCGATCATCAGGCTGTGATCGGTATCCCCTATCATCGGCAATCGAGGCTCGAGGGCCGCTCCGCGCGCCAAGGTGGTAGTCCCTTAGGGGACGGTACTCGCGTAACAGATAATATACATGATTTCCGCGCGCCGGTGCATTATTCGTGATCGACCGCGGCAGATTGACCGGCAACCGTAAAAGCACCGCGGTGCCGCTATGCCCCTTATCGCAGACGTAAGTGATTACGTGTCCCGCCCTCTCGCCTGCAGTCACCGCGTGCCTCGCCGTCCGCACAGGTCTACGAGGCTATGGAGATTAATACCCGAACAGCGCGCCTCCGAGATTTACAGCGCGCTAATCACACGAGCAAGAAGTTCTGGTCATTTTTGGGGATTCGTAGTTATGATCAACAGTACCTGCCGCGTGCGGCTTCGACGCCCGATGCATTCACGGGGGGATTTCATTTTGCTGTATCGCGTGCGGTACTTTCAGGGCTCGGTTGACAGTACGGAATGAGAATATCGTGGGAGCGAGGCCCGCCGACGACTGCTGCCGAGGTATCCGCAAATCCTTGATTGTGTGCCACAAAAATGAGATAATCCTGTTGAGTGTGTATCACATTATGCAAGCTGCATTATTACCAGTCTTAATTACAAGATTAATTTTTAGCACGGCTGATCTTTTCGAGCGAATTAAATATTCATCAAAATCTTGAGCTCTTACGACCGTGCCGAATCGGCCATTCGAAATGAATTTCGAAAATCTGATAAGCCATTCGTAATCAGTGATGTAAATGTAAAGCCTAATTTATTTTATGTCTGTCATGCTGACTCGAAAAAAAAATAAAGCAATTGAAGTTCGATGGCCTGACAAGAAACTGATTTCACTAATTTCGATAAGTTCGTCACGCGCAAGATGCATCTGTGACTTGAAATGATCTTGAAATTTTTACACTGTTAAAAAAACTTAAATTTCATATAGTCCCTTTACAAGTATAAGTGTTATCGCAATCCCTTTATAAGTGTAATAGAAATTTCAATATATTGTAAAATTAAATATGCTTATAAGTTCCTGAAAATTAATATAAAATACACAAAAATTATTTGTTATATTATATAAACATATTTAATGACATGGGCATTAAAATTCAGTAGATATATGAAGTTTGTAATAGATGAAAAAATTGTGACCCATTTCCTTCTCATGGACTTCATATTATAGTTGTATTTGATTACATTTTGTGTATTAGGCTCAAATTAATCTGTAATATAGCGTTAATGTTGCGATCCGTTGTCTGGAAGTCTCGGGTTTAAATTACGACTTTGAAATTTCAACAGAAACTTTAAGTCGTTTTTATAATAAATACTTTTGTTATAATCTTTAAACATATGGTAGAAAAATCTATGAAATAGTATAATAAAAATTATTCTAATTAGTCGAACTATCAGCAATGGTTAAATTCTTTCAGATTAAGGGAATGCATTAATTTTTATGAAAGTGTATAATTTTTATTTTCGTTATATTTAAGAAAGTTTTAAAAGAAAATTTAAAAAAAAATTATATGTTGTGTACATCGAGTTGTAAAGGAAAGCGTGCCCTTAGATTCTACGTAGTTAAAAGGTGTGTGTTGTTAATAAATGGTTGACTATTACGTTAATTTCATCAGAAAACTTTGAAATAATTAAATAACTTCTTAATTATTTAATAGTGAAATTTTTAAAATACTTTACAAACCTTTAGAAATCATAGAACCAATAAGTATCATACGAAAATCATACGAAATCTCAAAGATTTCACGAACTCGTTAAAACAAGAAATCTTGAAAGATCTCTTAAAAGACATTCAGTACACTAGCCTCATTCAAAAGACAAAAATTTTTTAAATAAAAATCAGAGTCATCAATTAATAATTACAATCAATAAAGTAAATAAGGAAATTACAACTAATTATATAGAAAATGCAACTCAATAAAAAACTGTGTAACTTAATGCGAATAAAAAGTGAATTTCAAATTGTTACAAAGGTTAAAAAAAATATCTTTATAAACATTTGAGAGATTTTTTCTCTGTTATCCTGAGTCCGGGATAATAAAGGGGCTAGAACCGGGGCTTCCGCAGCTTCTCGAGTCCAAAGGTATCCTCGAAAGTAAGGCGACCAGCCGGTCAGAGCACATAGATACATCAACCTTAGGAGCGATCCTCGTTCCTTCTGTCGATAGATAATTGAATAGCGGAGCCCCGAGCGCGACATGCGCGCGGCCTCCATTACGCAACGCGGCCGAAGGAGCGCCCGTCGCGCGGCACAATGGGACAGGTCGGGCGCCCCCGTCGCCGTATCCGCGCATCGCGATGCCAGAACTAGTTTGCAGCCGGGGAGACAGATCGGAATAATGCGCGTGTCGCGCGCCGCTTTATTGCCCAGCCGCGGAACTCGTTTTACCCCCGCGATCCGGAGATAGCGCCAAGCGGGTAACGCCGTGGCACTTTAATTTGCATGTTTGACTGATAGCGAGGGGCTCCTTTCTCCCGCGAGTCCTAACGGCTATTATTGGGCGCGCGGCCCGCACGTCACCCGGCTTCAGCAGAATTGACGGATCGCTCGATGCGCTAATTCACCCGCGGGCTCTTTTGGGTTTTGAGGCTGCGCGCCAGATGGCGTCCGCCTGATTCGAGCGCGATTTATGCAGCGGCTGTCACACCGCGCCGGCGCGACTGCAGCGTTATGAGTCGCGTCGTCCCATTTATCCCCACCCCTCCGAGCTGTCGCGGTCGCGACCTTTATCAGCGCGGGAAGGCCACTTGGAGACGCGCTGCTCCTTTTCAGAGTCGTCTTGAAATAGTGCCCCTGTGAACTCCATAATGGGCAGGCCAGGATAATACACCCAAGATAAATCTTGGACGATATTTTTAAATTCTCTAAACATTCGCACGAGGCCAGATTATCAATTATATTTATTATTGCATATTTTTCTTGTTTTTTCTTTCCTTTTGCCTGCTTCTTTCTTTCCTTTTCCCCAACTTGTGTTTTTTCTACGACTTACACTTTTTGCACATTTGTCACTTTGCAATGTGGATTACACAAAATTTTTCTCCAAAGCTTTATACACGTATCAAAACAAAACGAATTTTGTTCGGATGCGTGATGATAATGAACCAACACTTTTCAAAAAGTATACATCAATCATTCACTCAAACTTTCTAAAATTATATTTTTTCCCTTCATTATATAGAAATAAACGATTTGTTATACTTGTATATCGATATTATTTTTTAGAACTTGTCTTTTAGATTGAAAGTCGAAGTCTCTGCAATCATATCAGAAATAATAAATGTCTTACATACGAGTGTACTATTTCAACGCCCATCTTGGCAATGTATAATTTAACGCGACAAGAAAAAATTCCGCGTATCATAGATAATAGGCGTATAACACACGTCGAACGGCCGTCGCGCGACCAAAGCTTCGTAGTCCAGATGTAAGTCGGAAGGACCACGTCCGGGTCCCGTTACACCTCTGTTAATTACGCGGCATAACGCCCGGGAGCGCAAAACCCTCGCGGCTGCCTTATTAAGTTCTCCCAAGTGCCTCGCGGTCGCGGAGCCGCTATGAATTACGGAGGTCGAAACGTGCCCCTAGCTGTGCGTCTTGGCTCGTTCGTTATCGGCTTATCGATAATAGCGAGAGATACGCCTGCGAAAGAGAATGCTCGCGCCCGACCCAGAAAACCTGGGTTTTCTAATGAACAATGCTCGGATTCAACGCTAAAAAAATGCTGATGTAGTGGCTCTCGAGCGTGGTAAACCTTTGCGAATGATTCACTTTTCGCACTATCTTGGGATGTATTGAATGTGACGCACGCTCGTACTGTCTCGTGTACGAAAATTGAATTTTACGAGCTCTTCGATTGTCAATATATAGCTTTCACTGAATGCGCGTAAGAATTATTTTATGCTTTGTAAATTGAATTTTATTGCTGTGAATTGTTGCCCAGATTATAAGATATACTGTTCCGAACCGTAAATAATATGGTGTTTTGTGTTTTAATGCTCGATTTACAATTTATTTAATTAACGTTACAGGAAAATGTCCTTTTAAATTAAATTAACCATTACATCGTCTTGTTTTTCATTCCAATGGTCACAATGTGGTATTTTTAATTTGATACGGCAAGATTCATTTTAATTACCTTCACGCTTATAATTACCGAGTTCGAGAGCCTAACGTGATTTACCGAGCAATATTTGTTTAATCTTCAGAAAAACAAACTTACCATTCTTCACTTCTTTTGGCCTTTATAACATTTCTTTATATAAAATTAAGTGTATAGATTACATATTTCACATTATTTTTGAAGACATAATAAAAAATCGCGACCACCTTCTAAACCATAAACTAAAGAATATGTATGAATCTGTGCATGTATAAGAATTTTATTAAATTAAATATATAGGAACTCAAAACTGATTTAGATCATGAATTTTATCGGGGAATTTAAACCATTAGGTTTTACAGGAAATAATATGAGAATATTAATTTCTATTGCAGATACAATTTACAAAAGAGTCATCTTGTAATAGTTATTTGTAAAATAAATAATGTAATTAAATAACTGAAATAAATCGGTTTATAGGCTGTGAATATGATTGTATTCATTTATCATTCAAGAGTAATTAAAACATGGAAAAACATACGTTTAATTTTACAGACCGGTTGCGCTATAACGATTAATTGCAATAAACAAATAGAATATTACCTGTTTTTATGGGTCCTTCGGGTAATCAATTCAATAATATATTTTATTTTGTTCCTTAATAGCGATGTACTTATGGGAAATTGACAAATCTACATTAGTGTAACTTCTTTAAAGCAACTAATACGATTCTTTGAAAAATCTCAATTAAATTGTTATTTAATAAGAATACCTTCATTTCTTAATTGAATGAAAATTAACGGTAAAGCCTATTATACGATTGGTGTCATCTTTCAAGCTGGCATATTATAAATTATTTAGAAAAAGTTACAGTGTTGAACAACGAAAATGTAGCAGTCGAGTGGATAATTTAATCTCCTCGTAGGACTATCGCGGATCTCCGTAAGAGTATAGACTAATGAACGCGATTGTTAACTGTACCTTCGAGTATAAAATCTCGAACAGATAAATTAGATCAGTGTAACGTAATTAAAAGGAGCTCCCGTTCTGCCGGTTAATGTTAATCAGCTGTTGCTGACCGCGGAAAGCGTTCCCCGAGAACTCAACCTCCTACAATTTACAGTTCCATCAAAACTAACGCGATGCGTGTACTTTCCCCCTCGTAAAAAGCGCAAAAGTTACACGCTCGCGCAGTCTGTGATCCGCACTGAAAGCAAGGAAAGCCTAAGCTCGGCACGCGGAAGATGAGCCACCAAAAGAAAAAGGTGCGACTCTTGTAATGCGCCCAATGAGTAAACGCGGGGAAGATCGGTTCTAAACGGTCGCTTATCTAACTGGATCGTTAATTCGCGCGGGCTGCGTACGTACACGTGTAGGAGGACAAGGAGGACAAGAGCGGCGGTGAAAGGGGGGCCTCGGTGACGCGAGGCACACGCCCGTCTAACGAGATGCGAGCGCGCGCGTGGCTCAGACAGAGTCATTGTTTATCGATTGTTACGCATCGCTGTCCACCCCCGTTATGCACTTCGAGCCTTAATTATCGGTCGGGTACCGTATAGGCGGCGAGTCCCTCGGCCGGATTCCTCGGGCCCGTCTCGTTTCCTTTTTAATTAAACGCGCGCGTATCTCCGTGAGTTATGCGCGGCAAGATACCGCGGACGATCCAATTATTCGCGCTCGTGGCACCCACACGCGTGTATCTCAGCGCGCAAAGAAATATAGGCGTGGCTGAGGCTTTATTTATATTATAGAGGAAGAGAGGCGCGAGAGGATCCGATGCGGGTTGAAAAATCCCAACGTGTTTATATACGTGCCCCGAGTGATAGAGAGAGGCACAGGGAGGGACAGGGAGACCAAGGAGTGGCGACTTTTCTAGGCGGTCGGGGCCGTTTCTCCCTTGGATTGCCACTACGACGCCTCCTATCGCTATCCTAAACTAAAATGCTGCAGCGAGAGGTCACTTTCTAATGTATTGCACATCGCCACGTAATTAATTGTTATCGAGGAGTTTCCTGGTATCTAGACCTTCTATTAAAGTTTAATTGTGCATATAAGAACTGCTAAATGGATGCCATTGTATAATTTCCAATTTTCTTCCAAATATTTCATAATTACAATAGGTCATATTTTCTGCTCTTTTAAAAACCCAAGTTTCATAAGGCTTTAAGTAGAGTAGAAAATCATTATAAATCCATCGGGAAATTCTTTTATTTTCACAAGAATATATAACACGAATCCGTAGCACTACAAGTGATGTAACAATCAGGAAACAAGCAAAGTTTTTTACGGTGTATTGACACAATCTTTTAGAAAATGCCATAAATTATTGATGTTCGTCTGAAAATATTTAATTATTATTTAAACAAAGTGGTATAAGACAATCATTCTTTACTTATTACTTTTACCAAATACGCTTTTCAATTCAATCCGTTAATTTATAGTTGGAAGAACAAGATAATTTACTCAATAGAACTGCATTATTATCAATGACAAATTATTGGAGTAATATATAACAGTGAATTTCTGTTAGAGATAAATTTCGAAATAAAATGCTTATTCAGTAGTCCAGACGAAATATTGTACATGGTTATCTAATGCTATTATATGTTATGCATGTAAAACAATTTTTGCTTTTTTAAGGATCGCTGTATAGATATTGACATTTCTGTTTTCCACTCCTTCAGTTTACATTAACGCTTGTCAAAACATTGCAATAAAACTACATTGTTTGTAATTCAAACGTTGAGTACTTGTATCAATAATATGATCTATAGTATACCGTTACAACTAAGAAATACATACAAAATTCTGAATTTTTTCGAAAATAGAGGCTCTTCAAATGCTGTTCGACTCTGAAACTTATTTGGATTGTACATTTCTTTTTGCATATTATTCATGAATCACTACTTATCTAATCTATTTATTTATGACAATTTTTTACTTTGCAGATCAACTCTGACTACTAAAAATATACATAAGTGTCAATTATAATCGTGTCAGATGAGCACTTTATTTTATGCTTATTTAGCATTTCGCTCATCAAAGAATTTAAATTGATGTAATTTCTTCCGTTTTTTAAGTGATTATAAGAAATAGCCTTTTAACCATTAAATTAAGATAAATTAAAATGACGAAGAAGAGATTTAATAAGGAAATAAAAAATTTCTTTAATTATTTTGTATTTAAATTATATTTAATAAAGTCAGCTGTAATATCGTTAAAATAATATAATTATAAATTATATAAAATTAATTAAGCGCATTATGAAAATTATATATTCTAATATTAATATATTAAGTATATTAAATTTTGATGTGAATTAGCTTCGATGTATGCATTTGTAAAAAAAAGTTTATGCGAGCATAAAGAAAATGAAGGTAGAGTATATCATTCTGTGAAAGACGTATATAAGAAAATTATGATCGTAATCAAAGTCATTGACTGTTGGATTTTCCGAATGTCTTTAGAAGCGAAATAGCGAAAGCAATCCGTATATACATTGCTGTATGTTCTCAGTAGAAAATTATCGAAATTCTAGCGTTACAAGCTAAAGTACAGGTTGATAAAGTTAATTTCTAGACAGAATTAGATAATATTATATCGCGAGTAATATATTTCCAATGCTCCAATTGTACTATAGTTTATACGTTTATTGTGCAATAATGCCTCGAATAATAAGTGAATAAAACCGTGTAAGAGAAATGTAAGTATCTTTTCTACAATAAACATCTTACTAATTATATTTATATAATTTATATTCAGTAGTTTAATTATAGATAATTGTACTATTGTTCTGGTAAATAAAATAATTTATAAACTATGAGTCTTTGAAAATCTGTTAATCTTTGGTATGGTAGGAACATCTACGTCGTACATCATACAAATGATGAAGTATAAGCTCACAGTGATAAGAAGCACAAATAGAAAACTTGTATTATCTCGATCTGCAGCGATATGATTTTTCCTTTTTAAGGTGTACGCCTCTCTTGTAAGTAATTTCTACAGCAGATTAATATGTAAATTAAAATCACACACACACACACACACACACACACACACACACACACACACACACACACACACACACACACACACACACACACATTAAGGATTTATCTTCAACAAATGCTATAGTTTGTAGTTCAACAGATTACGCGTAAACTTTTGCAGTAGCGCATATCTTTGACACGATACGATTGCCGCAAAAAACCCAGAGCACAAATTAGCAACAAGTCTAGGATATTACAGAATAGTGTCGGATAAGCTGTTAATCGACCTCGGCCTTGGTTGAAGGAAGGGGCTTGCGCGGGAGGCTTGGGAGGAGCGGGCACCGGTTTGAAACACTGTATGCTACGGGAGCGCGCGCCGGGCAATCAAACCGAGCGGGATTGAGGTCGGTGATCCTGCGGTCCCGCGAGTCCCGTCCGTTGCGCAAGCCCGCGCGCATTCGTCCCAATTCTCGCCCGGATGAATATTCAGCGAGGCGCGGGCGAAGAGGAGCAGCGGATCCCCATTCCCCAGGCGGCCGCGATGCAAATGCCGCGTCAAACGCCCGGGCTCCTCGGGCGCGCCGCCTGCAGGATCGCGATTGAAAAGCGTCACGCGGCCCGCGCGCCGGCCCCGTCTTTTATCGGGATCGCGCGGCGTCTTTACATAATCCCGATCGCCGTGGCTTACATAATGGCGTCCGCGCGCCGTTCTCACGTCCCCCCGTTAATGCTCAGCAACCGCACCTCCGGTTATTACCGCGTACCCTCGCGGCCGATTCCCGGAAGTGTGCGACCCCGCGAGATTCTGCGCACGGCCCTCTACACGGTGGAGGGAGCCGCGTATTAAGATGATGAGCCCAGGTTCAAGGTCGCGCAAATTAATCGGTTCCGCCGCCCGCGTCGCGCTTGCACGGATTTATCCGCTTTTCGGCTTTTTTCCACCCTTCCCTGGTTCTCCAAGACTGCCTGGGGAGCGCCCTATCCTACGCGCCGCGGTACCAAACTCATCTTCTTATTTACTCCGTTCTTTTTACTTTTTACTCGCGCATTCCAACTACAGTTCTACACAACTTTGTGCTGTAAAATGTATCATGAATTAACGGATTTCATACGTACACGATACATGCCTAAAGTTTTTATGCAAAATCACGACTAAGCTAAAATTACTCTAGATACTTTCAACACTTTGTAGAAATCCTAAAAATTCCTGAGAATTCTCTCTAAAACGATATACGAATTGAAGATGCCTAGGTTATTTCAAACCATTTTAATATAAAATAATATATAAAAAATTTCTAATATAGCACGACTAATGCGATTTCGACACTATACATTTTTATAAAGTACTGTTCAATCTGTACTATACACCATAAAACCGTAATTTAAGTACAATTGATGCAGAGGTCTCTTCTAAAAGGATCGACCATTGTATAAAAAAAGTTAAAAACTTGAACTGTTGTAAAAGTAATATAAATTTAATTATTCATATTATTAACTGAAAATTGAATTTAGTGATGATTGCTCATATATAAATGCAATCGTTTAGTTAAAAAACTTGAAATAATATAATAGTCATATATTTTTAATATCTTATTATCGTATAAATATGTTAAAGAAATAAAGTAATTTATTGTTAATTACTTATGAAATTATATATCGCCCTGTTTGGAGCTAGACTATACCAAACATAATAAAAGATTCATTTATAATTTGATAAAAATCAAGTATACGAATTTTATTTAACTGCGCTGCAGAACGTCTTTACAAGTCGAACTGTACATCTTTACCGCCATTTGAATCTTTATCATTAAATAATAATACAAAATATAAGTATAATGAAGTCTATTACCGGAAAATATTTGACAATAATGACCATTCATTATTTCTAAATAGTTATGCAAATATATAGAAGCTTTTAATAGTAATAATGGGTAACACGTTTATAGCATATTTTAAAATTAATATCAAAATATTAAATAACAGAAAATCTATGATTTTATATCGAGTTTGAATTCTGACGACACGAGTAAAGAAATTACGCCAATTTATTTTAGTTTCATTTACAAATGAACGCTTATTTGAAAATGACGATGTACCTACGATAAACATTTACAAAACATCTACATGGGTAATTCTAAATTTATAGATGAAACTGTAGCTACGATATATATAAATATTTTCAGTAACTATAATACATGTCGTGTATTATACACTGAATACTTATCTTTACGTACTAAATGTCAATCGCATAAAAGGAATTGCTTTGAAATATTTAAAACTTCAGGAAATTCCGTGATCGAAAATGAGCAAATTTTAATACTATTTTTTTGAGATTTTACTAGTACTCCACGCTAAAGTACTTCAAAATAACAATGAAAGCGTAATTATGATATGAATTTTTAGATAAAAATAATTTTCGGAATATACTTTTTTATCTCCGCGCTATTTTTTTGTATAAGAAAATACGCTAAATATCATACACTTTTTCTTTTATTTCTACATATTTTTAATTAATAACTAATATTTTAAACCTATATTTTATCTTCAATAAAAATACTATAATTTATAATTTTCTATTATTATAATAGTAATATATTATAATTTTATAGTTTTTTATGTCAAAGTATGTTTTGAGAATAAGGTCAGCTTTGATTTATGAAGAAATCTTATAAGCATCAATATAAAAACTGAACATTTTGAAATACGTGTTCTTAAATATCATCGGTATACATTTGTATTTAAGGTTATACATTTTATACGCATTCAAAAAATAAATTTTTACATAAATATATATCACTTTCACTAATTATGATGTTCCTATTCTTTTATTGTAGTTTCTGGCAACAAAAATCATTATCGTGACAATTCGGTTCTATTACAGGGCAAGGTTTCTTGCATTCTTCAATATTACATCTACCTAGTACTAAGAACAAAGGATTATAAATGTTTGTTTAAGAACCCATAAAATGAAAATTCTTACCAAAAATTGTAGCATAGATAAGAAATAAGAAAAGATGAAAGAAAAATTTCATTTTTGAAAATAAACAGTGGGTATAAAATTAACAAAAAGAACTGATCAAACTTCGATCTTTCACTGCAGTATTAAATATAAATTTTATCTTATCAGTCTACTAACTTGCATTATATTTCTGCAGAATCAATATTAAGTTTGCGCATACAATACATTTGGTAATAACGTATAGACTATAATTGTTCAGATCGTATTAAAACTTTTTACTTATATTAAAATTATTATATAATAGGATTAGAATACTGTAGAATATATAAACAGCTACTTAATTATCTTAAAATTGGAATTAATTAGTGTTTTATTTCATATCTTATCAATTGCATATACACTAAGAGATCATAAATTCGTGTTTACACTTTTAATTTCAAAGATTAATACTTCTAACTTATCAGCAATAAAAACTGATTGTGCATCGAAAATATTTACGTTAAAAAAGCTTCAATTAAATGTTAATAAATCCGAATGCCAATAGCACAATCTTTTGACAGTAATGACGAACAAACATTGGAGTAAACAAAACTGAAAGCTCGCTTTCTAATAGGTGTTCAAATGAAAAGCTGTGTTTGTCGATAGCTGGAAGCTATGACGTGTGCTGCATAACTTAATCTATTAATTAGTTTACATTTAATCTGACGGGCAAGGTACAGTTCATCTGCGTGAGGAGACAAAAAAAGATCCAATCTGAGAGCGAACTCTTTGGTACGAGACGGCGGGCCCCTCCCCCGCTATTACAATGTGAGTCGGGAAATTTTTCCTTTGCGCGTGCGCGTCGAAAAGGAGTCGTCTGTTACTCCCCACGCATCCCGAAGGATATCGTGAAAAATTGGGGCGCACCCGCACGCTTATAACAGTAGTACGTACGGGTGTGTACCAATTATCTAATATCTCCCCGCGTTATTTACATTTAAACGCGGGCGCGCGCATGCGCACTAGATAAACCGCACATACACGCGCTCGCGCGGTTATGTAAAGCGGTCCCGAATAATTATACAGGAAGTCTAGCGAGGGAGAAAGAGAGGCTGTGGTGCACTATAGGCCTGGGTCTGCACAAAGCGGAGGCGGGCATTGTAATACATTTCTCTCGGTACATGCGTATATCGCGCGGGGCCATGCATGTATTTGATTCGAAGCTCGAGCGTTTAATGCGAGCCATAACCGCTGGTCTCGCAGCCTCTCCCTCGACACTCTTCTCTTTTTCTTACTTTCTCTTGCCGCTACGCGTTGGCTTTTCTACGTATCGCATACGCGGGGACTTTTACGCCCCGTCAGTCGCGCCCCATACCACCTTATCGGCGCGCATCTCACGCTGAGCTGCGAGCGCGTAATATAAGCGTTCGCCCTCAGCGATTGGGCTGGCTCTTTTGGTAAGTCGAAAACGTATTATACCAGCGCACCGCACTTGAATACGTATCCGCAATCTTATTGAGATCGCTGTTCTCAAATGGTTCCCTTTTTTCACTTGAAATAGTAGGCGTGACTTACAGCCGTTTCTTCTTTTTGACTTACATCACTGCACAACATATACAGTTTTGTAATTCCATTTCTATCCGATTTTTTTCAAGGTAAGCTTGTTCAAACCTTTCCTCGGCGAGTTACAATCGATTGCCACACCCTCTTATTAATAGAATGAAACACTTTATCGGCGGCTTCCTCGTTACATGTATAGAATCAACGCTATGACAAATGACTATCTTTTTTATAGTTGAGTTTCGTGCGAATTTTAGATTATTTAGATCTGCTATTCGTTATTTGTTTACTAATCTTGATTTATCTTCCATTAGAATATATAGTTATTTACAGCATCTTATTTATTATTAGTATTACTTTCAATCTTCATGGAACTTGAACATTTTTTATTGTTTTATAAAAACAATACTTCTTATATTAGTTGAACTTTTATAACTCTGCAATAATATACGGTAGTATATACGAATTTCTTACATCATAATAAAAGATTTATATTAACAATCTTCTTATAATAATTTTTTCAGTGCATATACAATGTGCATAAAATATATCAAGATATATACTTTGAACTTTAAATTATCAATGTTATGTAATCTATTTATTGTGGACGCTCTAATATATTAATACAGAATTCCCTAAATGAATTTCAATATCATTTTAATTCTTTTTCTTCGATTTTAACTCAATTATACTGCTTAATTTTCTCGTTACCTGCTCCTTTTCTTTTCTTAAATAACGTATTTTTCAACCATGTCTCCCTTTTACTTACTATTTAGTGCGGTGATTTACCATGCACTACAAAATTAAAAAGCAGAACTATTATTATTTTTATTGTCTCTCTCTCTCTCTCTCTTTCTTTTTCTGTTTCTCTTTCTAGTTTTCATTTTCGTTCTTTTAAGTACGTGTTCACTCTTACATAACGGAGAAAAAATTACATACGATAAATATAATTATATCGAGATATACTCAACACTCCGTTATGGTTAATGCGTGTTCGCAATACAATCACGTCTTCACCCTACCTCCTCACGCCTCTAATTCTTACCGCGTATTCGTCATTTATCAACTACGTAGAATGAACAACCTTTTGCTCTTTATTCTATTTTGTTAATCTTATATTCTCTTATTTGAGATATATATGGTCTTATTGAAAAATAATTTACAATAATTATTACTAATTTTCATTTCATTATTTGCTCATTAAATAATTTATTATTTAAATTTTACTACATACTATATAACAGCTTTGTTAAGAGTTTTGTTTATTATTTTATTTATTATTATGCCCTAAAAGACGTTTCTTTAATTAATTAATAATGTACGGTATTCAATAATTAAATCAATTAAAAATCTTAAAAAAATTAAATATAAAACGAATGTATTAATATGCATTATTTGCGCTGTAACTTTTAAAATAAAACTGAATATCTTACCTGTACTCTATATGAAATTAAATATAAATTAAGCACGCAAATCTTCAAAGTTATAAATTTATGGTTACAAATCTTTTTCATTGTATACTCAAACTCGACTTGAAACTCAACTTGAATAACTATTTGTGTTCTAATTTGAAAATGAAAAGTTTAATACAACATTTGATTTTAGTTGTAAGTATGAGTAGTACACTATGTATAAATAATTAAATTCGATATTAAAAGAGTTACAAGATTTGATGATGCGTGTTTACAAGCGAGTCTTTAAATTTAAAATAGTTATAAAATATTATGATGAATGCTCTTTAGTATTTTATTAGCATTTATTATGAACACTTTTTATTTTATCGAGTTACATCATCCATTTAGAAGTTTATTCGCGTTTATCATTCGAAAAAATTTTTCATGCATTTTGAAATATATAACAGCTGTTGAATCGTATATTAAGAATTGTATTTTCTTGCTGGAAAGAAGATCACTTCATTTATAAGTTCTATAATCAATTGCTTTCTTTGAACATATAAAAGAGAATTTTATCAAACAACTTGATATAGGTCCTTGTATTCGTAGCTGTATGTATATTTGGAGTTGTTAGCTATATTTACTCATGCAGACAAGTAGATTAAATTCTAAAAGTCTGGCCGATAATTTCTAATATTAAAATTATAGTTTTTTTAATTATAGAAGACATGAAATACTATTAAATGTATAACATGGTATTGAGAAAATTTAGTTAAGTTTTATAATCAAATAACTTCCTTGTAGTATCATTGTCCTCTAACTTTTTTTTTTTTTTTTTTTTTTTATTTATTAGGCTCTCAAATCTCAGAAGAGATTTATACGCCGGACATTATAATATACATATCACATTGGTTATAATTGAATGTTACAAATATCTAAAAACTTAATAATATGAACGCACGCAGATACATTTGGTTTGGCGAGAATCATGGACATTTTCATAGGTAGCTGTAATTTTAAGCGCAACAGTTTATTCAACATCTTTTGTCTGTGTTTGTTTAATAGTGGACATTGCCAGACTATATGATCAATGTCCTGAATAGGCTCCTTACATTCGCATGCTGGACTGTTAATGAGATTTATTCGAGCTAGAGAGAAAGCAAGGTTATAGTGATCGGATCTCAATCGATTTATTGCTACAATAATCTCTCTGTTAAGCTTAATATTATAAAACCAGGGTTTTGGGCTGTCTCTATAGTAATTACTGAAGTAAAATTTTCCCTTGATACTGCCTTCTTCGACTATGGTATTTCTAGTGCTCTCTTTTGTGAGTTTTTTGAAGTGATTAAATAGGTCTGTGTACGGTAGAGGTAAGTCAGACTTAGGTCCCCTAGATCTGGCTTCCTTAGCAAGGGAGTCTGCTAATTCATTTCCTGGTATTCCCTTATGAGCGGGGGTCCAATAAAGGTGTATACTACCGTGTTCAGTCTTTTTATTATTAAACTCAAGATATTTCTCTTTGATCTGTAGGATATATGGATTAACCTTGATGTTAATCTGGCAATTTCGTAAAGTCTCGAGCACACTTAGTGCGTCGGAAAAAATTTGTACGTTTTTATCTAGATGTTTGAGGGCGATAGATAATGCATCATTAATGGCAATGCATTCTGCGGTAAAGACAGATGTATGACAGTGAAGTTTGCGTAATGTAGCGTCATTGATTTGAGGCGAGAAACAAGCTGATCCTACATTACCTTCTTTTTCGTTGCGGCTTGCGTCTGTATAAATTTCGATTTTGTTATTTGGATTGATATAATTTTCTAGTGTGGAGTTAAAGGGGATAGTGCTCAGTAGTGTGCAGTAGGTATGCTTGTAAATTGGGAAGGTGTTGGATTTATGCAGTGGTGTCAAGGGGTTTAGAACTTCTAATATACAATTTTCAAACAAGCGCAATCGTTTATTCGATGATTTTGTTAAGAAGTTTAGATAGTAATGAAGAATATTCTGGTAGGTGTTTAAATTGGCGTTACTTGCAATTTTTGCTAGGTAAGTTCTCGCTAAGTATTTGGATCTATCAATGATCAGGGGGAGTTTGGATTCGGCAATCAGTATATTGAGGGGAGTGGTTTTGCGAAAGCCTAAAGCCATGCGAATAGCCGAGTATTGTACCTGCTCGAGTCTTTTAATTGACCGTAGCCGCTCTGGAAAATAAATGTAACAACCATAGTCAATGATTGACCTTACAAAACTTTTATAAAAAGTTAGGAGTGTTATTGGATCAGATCCCCATTTATTGCCTCGAAGAAATTTGATAATATTAATGGCTTTATGGCATTTATTTAAAATTTTATTTAGTTGAGCCGAGAAAGAAAGACGATAGTCGAAGATGACACCCAGGAATTTCGCTGTTTCGCTTGATTTAATTGTGCAAGTTTTTAAATTCAAAATAGTTTCTCCTGGTTTAATATTTTTGTTATTGAAATTTACAAACACTGACTTGTGTGGGGCGAGATCGAGCCCTAGGTTGCTTAAATAAATTTCGGTTTCATTTATTGCGTTAATGAGCGAGTTTTTGTTTTTTGAGCATATAGCTATGTCATCGGCGAATTTCAATACTTTAACTGTTTTCGGAATATTTTTAAGTAATTTATTTGCATATAAGATATATAAAAGTGGGCTAAGTACTCCTCCTTGAGGAACTCCTTTATAACTAGTTCTATAATTATTCGTAAAACTAGTGCTAATTCGCCGCTCATAAGTTAAAAATTTAACGAATTTTATTATTTGTGATGGACAACCAACTTGAGATAAAGTGCCTAGCAATTTTTCGCTGTTGACATTGTCAAATGCTGCGCAAACATCTAGAAATACAGTGTAAAGCTCTTTATTTTGCTTGTGCGCTTGTTGTATATACAGAGTTAGATTTACCAAATTATCCGAACAGGAGTGGCCCTTGCGGAAACCACTTTGATTTTTGCACATTACGTTATTTCGTTCAAGCCACCATTGCATTTTATTTTTGATTATAACTTCAAACAATTTACACGTGCTGGATGTCAAAGATATAGGTCTATAATTTAGTCCGTCAGATTTTTTAATAAAATGTATGTAGCTATTTTTCCAGTCAGGGGGAAAGCTGCTTGTAGTATAGATTTCATTAAAAATATCTAGAAGCAGTAATTTGTATTTTATTGGTAGTTTTTTAAGAGTAAAGTAGTCGATACCATCTAGGCCGGGAGATGCATTGCAGCTTCTGGAGTTTAAAGCTGCGTTAAATTCGATGAGAGTGAAGGGCGTTTCTAGGAAATCATTTCTATTACAATCAGGAGTCCAAGAAGGGTCACCCTCCACCCATGGAGGGCAAATGTTATTTAACGCTTTGAGTTTCATTGTTATTTGATGATTTTCTGATGTGTGGGAAGGGGCAATTTTAGACCATTTATTTTTTAATATCTTAGCAGTATTCCAAACATAGGACGGATCTGTCTTAAAATTTAACGATTTGGCAAATTGTTTAAAATTCTCTCTTTTTTTTTCTTTAAGAAGCTTGCGGACAACTGCTCTCTCTCTTTTAAATAAGATAAAGTCAGATTCTTCGGCTGTGTTTTTCCATTTTTTAAAGGCTTTTTTCCTCTTATCAATAGCAACTTTACAGTCATTGTCCCACCATGGTACCGGATTTTTGTGAGAGTCTTTTTTAATAACTTTTTTGACGGGAGTATATTTTTGAATCGCTTTTTTGATGGTGCCCATAAAGACCTGATATTTCATTTCGCCCGAACTATTATCGTACTCGCTTGTTAAGAAATTTGAAAATGAATTTTCTAGTTCAGTATCGACCTTTGTCCATTCAGTTCGTTTAGATCGAATACGAAAAGATTTTTTCACATATATAGATTTTTCAGAGTTTATAATTACATGTACGGGGTAGTGATCCGAGCCCCATGTGTCCTTATCGGTAAACGTTTCGATTCTATCTATAAGATTTTTGTTTGAAATTATTAGGTCAATATTAGAATGAGAAGTCTTATCAATGTGTGTAGTTGTGTTGTTATTGTGTATAAATAAGTCTGTGTTTTCTATAGAGTCGAATAAGTTGATCCCGTTTGAATCGGTTTTTGGACAATTCCAGGCAACGTGATGTGCATTGAAATCTCCCATGAATAAGTTATTCTCGGTATTAATTAAGTTTTTTTCAAAAATAAAGTTCCATTCGTTATTGTTTAGGATCCTTCCCGGAGATCTATAGCATGCAAATAAATTAAACGACGGATTGTAGTTTGTAATTTTGATTCCGCATAATTCTACACTTATGTCTGGTACCTGAATATTTGAAATTTCTTGGAACGCGATATTGTTCCGCACCAATATTAGGATGCCCCCACCACTGGCGTAGTCTCTATCTTTTCGAAAACTTACAAAACCTGCGAACTCGAACTTTGGTATTGCGACGGAGAGCCAGGATTCGACACACACTAGGATATCCACCTCAAGTGCAGTCGGAACAAAATGGCCGCTCCAAACCTAAATAGTCGCATTCAACCAAGCAGTGCATCACAGTTAAGTCAATCTGAAATGAAAAGTTACGCATCCGCAACATCTACTGAGTATTTCCCTAAAGACAACCAAGCTCTTATTATCGATTCTATTGATGGATCCACTCTTGACGACTATGTAAGCCAAATAATGAAATTAATAAACCGAGAACACATCAAAGCAATCTCACGAATCTCAAATAATCGCATATGCGTGTATTTTGCTACCAAAAAAATTGCTGACGACCTAGTTGACCTGAAAAAAACCATCGTAATTCAAGGTAAAATATTGTCTTTTCGACCTTTAATTTCTCGGGCTAAAAGGATAATTCTCTCGAACGTTCGCCCCTCGATTCCTCACGAAGAAATCGAAAAAGCACTAATCGACCTTCACATAAGAGCTGAATCAAAACTAACATTTATTAGAGCAGGAGTTTCACTGCCAGGTTGTTCACATATGGTCAGCTTCAGAAGACAAATTTATGTAAAGCCTGAAGATACAGAAAAAATTCCCGAATCATTCATTATCGATTATGAAGGCAGCAAATTCAGAATATTTGCATCTACCGATTCTATGACCTGTTTCATTTGTAAGGAAATCGGCCACCTAGCCAAGCAGTGTCCACTAAATGAGAATAACACTCAATTGATAATCGAGGAATCGACACAACGCAACGAGCATTCTCCGAAACCTACTCTTCCTGGAAACTCTGCTCAGAATCAAAAGGAATCTAAGAACGAATTAATTCATAATAGTAATATCAAACTCTCAACTTTAAATTACAATACTTCTAGCACACTCGTTTCCCAGCAAAGTACAACTTACAATAATTATTCACAACAAGACCAGCTATCTCACTCACCTATGCCTCCGCCCGGTTCCAAGAGGGCACCTCCAAGCACGTTATCTTCATGCAGCTCAATTTTATCGGATAAAGAAAAGGCCAATTTAATTAAATCTACTATCAAAAATAATAAAAAAAGCACAAAAAAAATCAAGACCTCAAATGAAAATGATAACATAAAAACAGACCTGGAAACACAAAATGAATATATTAAAGAAAACCTGACGTCCAAAACTGAATTTTCACCACTCTCTACTGAACAAGTTACAGAATTTCTACAAGCCTCCTATAGAAATCAAAACATACGAGAATTGGCCCTCAATTATACCGATGATATGTCGGCACTTATAACTACGTTAAATGTTACTCAAGAAAAAAGCACAGACAAGAATTTAAAAAGTCGTATTCTTCGCATAATAAAGAAACTAAAGAACTTTAACCAAGACTCTCCAAGCAGCGACGAATCTGCCACAACAGACGAGTCATCAACTCTAAATTAATTCTTTATCAACCATGAAAATTGTATTTTGGAATGCAAGAAGCGTTATAAATTCCAAAGAAGAAATTGTTCTCTAACTGTTTAAGTACAACTGAATAAAATAGAGACCTATGTGTTAGGACACATAGTTTTGGTCTCATTTTTTCTGAAAGTTATGAGTTGAATCATTATCTATCTTGTGAGATGGTATATTTTTACACAATTTTTTATACATAATTAAATTTTAAAGAATATATCGCAAATATAAGACCTTTGAATGTTGCTTATTTATACATTTACGAATAGTTTCATCTTTAGGCTTTCATAGACACAAGATATTTTCACTGAGTTAACATATTTAGTTTGTTTCCATCTGTGTAGATTGGACATTGATTTTCTCTCATTATGCAGTTTTTAAAGCATTTACTTGTGGTACGAATCTGACTGTATTTCATAAATATATTTAGTAATAAAATAAAAATATTATAATAAATGCATTATTAAATCAAGCTATTTCTGCATAGAAGCATTATTTTAACTTTCCTTAAACATTAATTACCAAAAATATAAGAAAATCGAAGCAATAATTCGAGATACTAGATAATTCGAGGAATGGTGAGATAATTAAACCCAATTAAACTTAAATTGAGGTTTATTTCGATGGATTGATTATAGTGTAGCGGCCGCGTGGCATATTAACCGGCACACACCTGCAGGTACACGGTAGCATACGTGCATGTTTAGACGCGCGTTGGTCGCTGAAAGCTTTCCTTCAAGCCCGGCGGCACAGCCTCTACCAGACGGTTGGGGGACTTCCTCGGGCAGCAGCCAGACCAATAAATCTGGCGAGATTCGGCGTGTGGAAACCTGCGAGGAGTCGTCCCAAGTAAGGCCCCGAGTAGCCGCGGTGGACAGTTCGGCGTAATGGCCTTTTTGATGCATCTCCGATATAGAAAGAGAAAAAGGGATGCAGGAGGGGAATCCGAAGAGCCGGGGTGCGAAGCAGCTAGGGACAGTCACTGAGAGGCACCGACCACAAAAACACCCGCTCGCCGGCCATGTTCTTGCCACGCCCGCTGTAATCTTTATTTTGGCACAACAATAAATGATCAAAGCTATTTATGTATCGCGTTGTTCTCTGTTTTCAACCTGTATCCGAAATTCTCAAAATAAAAAACCTCTAGATATACTATTGTATAAACGCAATAGATTCATCATAGCACTTTTCAGTATTAATACAGAAATACTTCTTAATTAATATATTTCTTAGATTGAGATAAAAAGAAAATGTGCATTTAAAAAAAAGGCATTACTGTATAAGAATCGAAAAACAGAAATCACAATGAAACAGGCTCTGTTGTAATATCGCTCGCGAGCGATACGTGTATTGAAATAAGTCTTGGACACGGAGAAAATTGTACAGCATAAAATAATATAACGACACTTTCCATAGATGTTTAGAGAATTTCCGTGACTTTTCAAAGATACCTGGAAATCGGTCGTCATATGATCCGCTCTGGTTAACCAAAGAGGTCTCGCTGCATTAACGACTCCTTGTTTTTTTCGCCCTCCTCTTAAATTGAGAGGACTTCGGTCATTGTCTCAATGCGAGGATTTATAGATCAAGAGACCAAGGCCAGTGGATCCATTATTGCAAGCACCCTCATAGAAAATAATCTCAAACAGTTTCATTCGAGAAGTCTTTTTCCTATAATTGTGAGTTCGGAATGCGTAGTTTCAAATTAATTATAACAAAATCATACGGTACGATATGATATTACACGAATATACGAGTTCGGGCCTAGACCGAGGTATTATGCAATAATAGCACGCATCAACTACGACTCGATCACGGTTTAATTCAGAACAGGCCGGCTTACATACATGCGAGTGATTTGTCTCGGCGTATTTTATACAAAATTAAAATAAAATCAAACTTAAATCAAAATTAAATTAAAATAAAATCAGGCTTAAATTAAGTGTTATTTATTCATCTCTCGTCACAATAATATAGATAACTACGAATCGATTCCACATAGCAGGAGTTTCGACTTAACAAGCTCATTACCTATCATTCTTAATCAACCTACATAAATAAACCTACACAATGTAGATATAAACCTGATAATCTTGAAAGAAAAGAGGATAGTAAAGTAGCGGAACAGTATTATTTAAAATAAATGTAGGTCGAGATCCTTTAGTTCGTACGTTTGGTGCGTACTTATGTGAATAATAATTTTCATTTTATTATAAATAACTTGGAACGCGTCATTTTATCTTTCGGTCGTGTTTGGAACTCGGGATCAGGAAAATATCCAAGAATTTAACCTATAGATAAATCGACGATAATTTTATGTATTAGTCTTACATGTTTCAGACATTGTTTTTAGCCAATCTGTACATATGCGCGTACACTTACATATACCGTAGGAGCGGACGAGAATATATTTACAAGCGGTTAGATAAGTGATAATGCACCGCATCTTGGAACGCTATCCTTCACAGATGCTTGCTCCTTTTTGCCTCTCGAATTGTCCATGGAAAAAAGCAGAGGCGAGCGCAATCTCGCAGTTAATTGGCCGCGATCGAGACAGATGCATACGCTATACAGAGAATTCAGGCGAAATTTGCGTAGTTTTGGCACGTGCAGCCGATTGGGCGCTAGCTGATTAATTAGGAATTAGCCGTACCAGTAATAGCCGTCTGCAAAAAATCTATAGCGGTCTCGCGATAATGCTTCGCGCACGCAGGGCGCGTCAGCTAGAAATTTTTCGAAAACAATGTCCGCGTACGTTACGCAATACTCCAAGTTGCAGTGTAACTTTTGTGCAAATATTTTCTTCCTCGCAGTGTGCGGGTGGTGTTTTGCGCTCGCCGCCTTGCTATTATAGCCAGTTTCGCGAGAATTATTGCACGCGCACCCGCGTAAGTAATACCGCAATTAAACATTTTTACACTTACATATGCGCGAAAAAACGTAGAAGTAGGGCGGGACAACGTGAAAAAAAATCGTTTTTTGTTCGGCAGATTTTACAATTTCAAGTTGGAATACATATGTGCCGCTGTTTACGTAACGCAAGTATTAATGCGAACAAAAAATCTAAGCTGCCGCTGCTTAAGGACTTCTAAGTTTACGTGATAAGTTAGACTTGTTATTTGTATAAATGGATTATTAATCCTACTTAGCTGAGTTTTTTAATATTGGTCTCTAATTCACTCTAACTCTACTCACCCGCGGGCAAAATTTTCGCAATTTTATACCTTTCACCATAACCAAGTGCATTAAAAATGGAGTCCAACTATCGAATTGTACACAGCTAGTTTAATGGCTTTTGCAATCCAACCCCCGTTTTTCTCATGTATCGAGGCATTTCTCTGTCTTTCTCCCCGTGGCTGCACAGGGCATTCGTTTTATTTTTATAATCCCATTGTGTTTACTGGAGCAGCTGACGCGGTCGTCGCGCTGGGCCCGGCAAACGGTACGGGATATCGCGCCTAATGGTCGAGCCATGACGCGGCCCGCTTATTTCGAGTCACGAAATCACGATTTAGCCCAGCGGACACAACGACACGTTTCGACCGTCACAGTAAGGTGGCAGTGCTCCAACCAAGTACATGCACGTATGCACGGGGGGCTAATGCTAATGGCTTGGTGTTGGACTTTTCGCGTACCGCTGCTCTGCCGCGAAGCAGACAATCGGAGAAAAAATATCTGCCCCGCAGGAGTGTCGAACGGGTTCTACGATTGCAGACATTCGGTCGAAAGCGAGCTTTTTTACGAATGCACAAACTAGCAGCTCGGTGTAACCTTTATACACAGTATACTCATTGATAATATCTTATTTAGTACTAATATTAATAAAATTATTTAGAGATTCAATTTTGAATTCACCCAATAGGAAAGATTTGAATGATTATAAACGTGTGCATTATAAGTATAAGATAGGTTATAAATCACTCTGATTGAAATAACCATATACTACTGTACTGTCATGCTTTAATGGTAAAAAACAAACACTATTTATTACTAATAATTATCAAAACATACATTTGTTTTCACTTTGAACTTGACAAGCTTAATATTGTAAATTTTCTCAAGATATAATTATAAAGAAAATCTCAACTGAGAAAAACTCAATTTAAAGCAAAGCCGTTTGCATATGCAAAATGAATAATTTTTTATTTACTACTTGAATTATCAGAACTGTGTAAACGTAGTATAAACCTCTCACAAAATTAGTTCAATCGTATTACAATTTCATTCTTACTCATTACCGAATCAACAATGTTGGTTAACGGTGCCACTAATCAAACGATAATTCGAAACAGAGTAATAAAATACAGTAGAAACGCAATCGGACGACAGCCAGGAGAGGAAATACGAACGTGCGAAGTATACGCGTGTACGCGGGAGACGATAAAACTCGATTCGAACGAGTTATGCCATAGGTAAGGAGAGGGATGTGCGAGGGAGAAGGGGCATCACGGTTAGGCCGCCTTTTTGCGAGAGCCTCAGCGGCTGCACAGCACCGTGATACACTACTTTTTAAAGTCTACGTAGCTCCCCTCACTCCTCTTATCACTCTTTCTCTCTCACTCACACTAGCTTTCCTCGCTCTATTCTCCGCTCACGCGGATAATTGTGTCAGGCCGCAAGATTCCGAGTTTTTGCACAAGCTGCACCTTTTTTCAGACTACTTGGCCATCGAGTGTCAACAATTCTTAGAATTTAAGCATAACTGTGAAATAAATTAAACGGTTTTTCATATTGTTTTCCATCATTGTTGCTTCCGTCAAAATTATACCGAAAACCGTTTCTTTAACATATTCCTGATAACGTTACATAAATCCAATTACTTTTACGTCAAATTTGTCAAATTAATATAACAGAACAGATTATTCTATTAAAAAAAGTGAGGAAGTTTTTTTGAATGTTTATAGAAAATATTGAATTAAATTATACTTTTGAAACAAGGAAAAATTAGTTACTTAAAGACTACTACTAGATTTCTTCATTTTTACCGTAATTCATCAAAAAATAATGACTTAAGTTTGAAACCGCTAAGTAAACCTTTCAAAAAGTACAGCAACACTTCCGACTTTCTTTTAATTTTCTAGTCAATGCAGATTTCGATTTTTTGGATTCAGGATTAATGCTACAAAATCAGCACTTTTTTGCATTCTTATACCATAAAATGCATTGAAGCGTTTAAAAAAGAAAACATATATTGAGTATTCGTACAGTTTCGTATTTTTTAACATAAATCTAAATATATTAATTTAAAATTGTGAAATTCTTGCAAAATTCTGAGGAAAAATGCTGACATATATTAGATATGTAAATTAAATATAATTTAACTGTAAAAGATAATAGTGCAACAATAGAGATAGCATAGTCATATATTTTTAATTTAAAGTATTTTTATTTTAGTTCGTGTACGAATTGTGAAATATCGAACAGAAATTATATATTTTTATTCAATAGTTATAACTGAAATTTTATATAGGTCAACGTATCGCATTTATCTTTTTAAGGTTAAAAACACTCACATTCCTGCTAAACTAGAACCGTGAGTATCAATGTAAGCTACAAATATCCTAAGTACTGCCCGTGAACGTCTGAGAGACCTCAATTTCTTTCTATAATTTAATATAATACACTTAATCTGTTCAAATTATACGAAGGTTATTATGACTTTTAAGTAGTTGTCGACAATTTTTTGAATTATTGAATTCAATAGATGTGAACCATAAATATTATCACATACAGATATGTCTAAAAATTGGCATAGCAAAAGATAGTGTAACGGTGAGTTCTTCTATTACTCCGTTGATCTCCAAGAGCAGGCAGGCCGGCGCAGTTCCTCTTCGAAGCGTTGAAATGAAAACATTCTTATTCTACATCGGGACTGTTACCATTTCTCTCTCTTCTTTTTACCGATGGCCAGAAGGATCTCCCAGTGGAACTACTTCACTAAGGCAGATTTTTATTTACGACCACGATAATGGATGCGATATTCCGCGAGATCCTGTGATTGCCTTGCATTTCACACGAAATTTCCACTGGTTAAAGGATTTATTTAGGCAAAAAAATATTTTTTTTCATAAATAAGGCTGGTCAATCATTATCTAATAATAAACGAAATTGTAATAATTACTCTAGTACTAAATTCTAGTATTAAGAGTCATATTTGTCATAATGTATTTCTCGGTGTATTTAACACAGGCTGTGCATGACGAATTATGTCGCGAATGAATATACATTTCAATAAGGCGTATTGGATAAATATAAGATTTACAACGCGTATGCGATAAGATGGTGGAAATGTGCTAAGTATACAGAATACTTCAAACCAATTAAATATTAATTCTGATTCTATGCTATGATGTTTATTAATAACTTTTATTTCTTTTAATATAAATTATTAGATTTTTCAAACTAAATTTAATATCAGGTATAATATAATCTCAATAATCATTAAAGTCATAAAATAAAATATTTAAATATAGATATAGTAAGATGTTATTTTAGAGATTTAGAGATATTATGTGCACTTAACTTAATTAATTTAACGAGGCTCTATTAATTTGCTGATAATTTTAACTAAAAATGTTTCGAAAATAAATACGCTCTAATATAATTATTAAAGGCAATATCGAATTCGAACATTATCGTATACTAAAGTTATGATTGCTATTATTGTTACGATAAAATGCACAGTGTTTGTGTTAAGTTATAATAAATGATGTTACTCTCAATAAATTATTTTATTATTTAAAAAAGTAAATTGTTTGAGCACATATCATCCTACGGTGTCAGTTTAGGACAAGTTCATTGCGGCTTAATTATTTATGTTTCAATGCTCCAGTAAAGTCAATACAGTATATAATATTTACTACGCGAAACTTCAACGCATTTTCCCTTGGTTCATATACCATGAAGTTCCAGAAATAAAACTTTTTTCCATGAACTAGAATATCTGCTTCTCTCTAGGACTCTCCGGCGAAAATCTCAATAAGTGAAGCCTTGTTTCATCAGGACGATCCGTGATGCTAAAATACTGTAAATCACGCTCGAAGTATCTCGGCCCAGATTTTGAGTGCTCGCGCGCAAGGCGCAAGTATTAGTCGTGGCCGTTCATCACTGGCGCGGAAAACGAAATTGATTTTCACCGTTTATCAGGTGCTTTGCAAGTACGCAAGCATCAGTCAAATTAAGGGACCGTACTTTTCTAGAAAGTCAGGCGCTCGCACGCGCCCGTAAAGTCGTCACCTTCGTCTATACGAGGTATACACATATTTTATTCGGGAGTCAAGTAGAACGAGCACATGCCAGCATTTCGCAGAGCTGCGCGTATAGTGTTTAATTGTCCCTCGCAGCACCAGGTCCTAGATCGACGTAATTAATGAGCCAAAGTGCGCACATAATAACTGGCGATTTAAACAGATTGGCCCATGCCAAGATCCACGTGTTTTCTATACATATTCCGTTGATTTACTAGAATCGAAAACTGTCGATCAATAAATTTGGTTAATTTTGGATCTTCGTTTGTACGACATTGGGATTGTTGATGTTGTACACCTTTGTTCGCTTTGCAAATAGATAAGTGATTAAATCGTAAAACAGTCGGTCATTACTCGATTATAATTATTTATATTAATATATATGTGTGTGTATGTATGTATATATAGCAGGTGAACGTTATGAAGTGAGCATTTTTTGTGAAAATAAAAAACACTCATTTTAATGGAAAAGTGAAAAATATTTTATTCTAAGTATTAGCCATTGTTTTCTCCACATTTTAACCAACTTTCTGGAAATTTAAGGATACCACACCAAAAGAATTGTTTGTCTTTTGAAGCAAACCAATCAGATACCCAATTTTTAGCTTATTCGTTGGAATCGAAGTGCTGCTCAGCCAATGTGTGTCCCATCGATGAAAATAAATGATAGTTAGGAGAAGCCAAGTCTGGTGATTACAGCAGGTGGGGTAGCAACTCCTAGCCAAGTGCTTTGATTGTTTCCTAAACCGGTTTTGCTTTGTATGCAGGTGCATTGTCATGGAGCAAAATTACCTTGCCGTGTCCTCTGGACCATTCTGGTCGTTTTTTGGTCAATGCATCATTCAAATTGATCATTTATTGTCGGTAGTGATCAGTATTAACTGTTTCACCAGGTTTTAACAACTCATAATACACCTCGCCACTTTGATCCCACTAAACACACAACATTGTCTTCTTGCGGAATCGATCTGGTTTTGCAGGCGATGTTGAAGGTTATCTCGAATTAATCCATGATTTTTTCCGTTTAGGATTCTTGAAACGGACCCATTATTCATCACCAGTAATAATTCGATGCAAACTTAATTTTCTTTTGTGTCTTTTAAGCAAAATTTCACAAGTGTTTTTTCGGTCATCCATTTGCCTTTCGTTCAATTCATTTGGCACCTATTTTGCACACTTTTGGATCTTTACCATAGCTTCTAAATGATTACAAATTGTTTGTTGTGCAACATTTATTATTTCTAACAGTTGTTTTTGAATCAAAGTGTGATCTTTATTCAATATCTTTCACGTTCTTCATTCCTCGCATCAAAATTATTATTTCTAAACTGTTGGAACCATCTTTTTCATGTTCCCTCTAATAGAGCATAATCACCACAGATCTCAACAAGCATTTGATGCGGCTCTACAGCACTGTTCTACACAAACCCTATTCTTCAACTGTGCATACCGCATAATATCACACATACACGAATGATATGTACAATAAAAAACTACTTAACTATTTGTCTATCATTTGTAATGGACAAAAATGAAAACTCTATATATAGTTCATGTCTATAAGTAAGTTCTATAGAGATGAGAACTATTCTCGGAACTAGCTAAAATAATTGCATAGCATTGCATCTGGGATAAATACTTTGCTCTCAAAGTTTATACCTCGGTCTATACTCTACATACTAAAGACGCTATTTAGTAAATACTTTACGCCATTTTATGAGTTACCTTTTACGCAATTTCTCAGGAGTCAAAATTCATAAAATTCTAGTGTATTTGTTTAAATTGCATGAGAGACAAACCATTACGAAAACTACATGATTAAATTATGCAGTCCAAAATTGGTATACAAAAAAATTTTGGTAGTTTTAATCAATAATGCTGGAAGTGACAATTTTTATTCTGGTTTCGAATCTCGGTTAGCTTGCGCAAATAATGGTGTATACATATACGAGGTGTGTTCAAAAATTAATGAGAATTTTTAAATTTCGCGGGTTTGGAGAGTCCGCCTGTATAAAATTTTTTTTATTATATTGGTACACATGCCCCTGAAGTACGATAAAATTTTCAGCAATATTCATTGCTTACTTTTTAAGTGGCAGCCGCTAATGTAGACGTGTTTTTTCGAGCTCGGCTATTTTCGTTTGTGAAAAAAAAATGGATAGAAAGAATATGTATTCAATTTTACGTAAAAAATGAAATAAAGTGTAGTGAAGTTTGTAAAATGTTAACAAAGGCATATGGTGAGTCTGCTATGAGTAAAGCAAGGATTTACAAGTGGTATGAGCGTTTCCAAGATAGCCGCGAAAATGTTGAAGATGACGAACGACCCGAACGCCCAAGCACATCAACAACCGATGAAAACGTGATAATTTAATGGCATGAATTCTTGCCACAAGGTCAAACAATCAATAAAGAGTACTACCTACAAGTTCGACGCCGTTTGCGTATGAAGCAATCCGAAAAAAACGCCCGGATTTGTGGCAAAACAATTCATGGCTTTTGCACCACGATAATGCACCTGCTCACACTTCATTGCTTGTTCGTGAATTTTTGGTCAAAAACAAAACTGTAACAATGCCTCAGCCTCCATATTCGCCAGATATGGCTCCATCTGACTTTTTTCTATTTCCAAAAATAAAGAGAACATGAAAAGGTCGTCGTTTTGCAAGCATAGATGACATTAAAAGCGAATCGCTAAAAGAGCTAAAAGCTATTACAAAGATCGAGTTTCAAAAGTGTTTCGAGGATTGGAAAAAACGTTGGTAGAAGTGTATTATATCCGAGGGGATTACTTTGAAGGGGACAAAATAGATATTCATGAATAAATAAATATTTTTTTCATAAAACAAAAATTCTCGTTGTTTTTTGAACACACCTCGTATATGATCGATAAAGAATTTCACATTAACTTTGAGAACTACAGAAGACAGTATTCTATTGGTGCGCGCTACATCGGTGTCGCACAAAACATTAAGGACGTGAGTTGAGGAAGAAAAAGAGGAAAAATGACGTTGGACTCTGCGGTAATGGCATGTGCAGCATTGGGCCGGAGTCGGTACAGCACACATGATAATTAATTATAATTGAGTGGTGTGCCGCATTGTTCGCCGCCCGCAACGCTAATTGCTCACAGCAAGGTTGCCATAGCGAAGACCCAGTTCGCATTGCTTTCTCGCTGTAGGAAGCATACGTTGAGGACTTGCAAAAACTTACGCGTCTCTAGCGAAAAATGATGTGTCATCAAGTGTTTCGGGGAATCGATCTATCGACAGTCCGTACGACTCGATCTGTCTAGCTTTCTATATAAAAATATGCTGCAGTACTTTTATCGAAGCGATAGAAATCATGCGGACATATCATGCATTATACGAAAGCTGTCGAGAGACGTTTGATTTGGCATTTCTCTTGTCCATTGAAAAGCCCAATTGACTCCTTGCGGTTTTTGCAGGCCGTGAAGTTATTGATCAGTGAAAAGGCTGGGGTTGTGCACGTTTTGAAGATTCAAGAAAAGAGTTATGGATATATTATAATAATACAGTGATTTGGAGCGCACATGCATAAACGTTCTTATTATTAATTTTTCTTATCTAGAGAAATGTACAATTACAAAGATAAGAAGTAAAAGTTAAGAAAACAAAGATAGCTGTCACCTGTATTAATTACAGTGTAATTATTGTTGAGATAAAGCTAATAATAAGTTTTTATAAAGAAACCATTATGTATTAATGCTTTCATAAAGAAACAACTTTGCCTTTAAAAGTAACGAAGCGTATTTTTCATTCTTATGTTAAAACTATGCGATTAATGAACACTATCTATTATTAGATAAAACAACATTGTTTAAGAAATGGTATTGGTAGAATAACAGTAGTGTAAAAATATCTTTAATTGCTTAAGAAATTAGTTTTTATTGCTCATGAAAAATTAAAGTTAAACGTAAAGTCGTCTGGACGCTTGTTGCTCGCCTTGAAAGGTGAACGACACTTATGAACTTGGTTATCCCCGCGAAATCGTAAAGAGAGAAAATAGCGCGCGCTGCTCTGGAAGCTGCCGCGCATTTTCCTGTATCCTAGCTCTTGAACGAATTAGCGTAACAATTATTAATGTATTCTCTGGGCGAGAATAACCGTTGCGGCCGAGCGCAATCGAAGAGGTACACAAGCCGCGCGCAGGAAGAATTTGCAATCTAAAGCAGCGAGCCGATATCCGCTGTCGTCAGTTTTACAACGTTTTCTGTACCTGCCGCGATAGATACGTGCAGCGTACCACGAATTTACACAAAGCGAGGGGGATAAAGGAGTGCGCGCCGCTTAATTATTCGACGTCGAAATTGGCCTAAACGGCTAAACGGTACATCTCAGACAAGAGTAAAAATGCCCAGTTAACGGTGAAACCGGGGGAAATGCAAAAATGCGCCTATCCCGAGTCTATGCGTCTTTGCCTACGAGTATCGCAAAAAGTATCGATTAATAATTTAATATTCGAGAGTAATTAAAAAATCGGGACCGCGCGGTTAACGAGGATATTGTGCACAATTAAATGCACTTCCATGATGGTTATAAAGCATTGTTTGTGTAAACTTAACACACCTGCACGTTTATACTTCCCTTTGAAACTGTCCATTGTCTTTTTCTCTTCGTTATTGTTATTACTCAGCTTTTCATGTAGACAAGAGCATTACTTTCGTTGTATTTATTATCTACCATAATGAATGCTGTCATTAAGAATCAGAAATAGTACTTTTTAACGAATTCACGGCAAAATGTAATTTTTCGGTTACTATTTATTAAAATAATAATAATAAAAAATAGTATTTAAATTTGTTCCTACTTAATTACGTATGTTAATTTATTTCAAAACAAAGCGCCGTTTTATTATAAGTTGTAATTGAAGCATTTGATATACTGCAATATCAGCTTTATAATAACTAATGTAGGATGTGAGAGGGTGTCCGAGGGGAGGCAGTAGCTGGCGTGCGCGCAGCCAACTTCTCGATGCGGGGGCAAGGGGCAGAGCTGTGGCCAGTCAAACTATCTCGCAAACTATTTATAACTCGACCAAAGAGAATCCTAATGCGACGAAATATAATAAAAAATGTCAATTTCATGAAATAGTGATTCATCTGTGAGTTCACATGTCCAAATATCACAGTATATAAATAAATCACAATATAAAAATTAATGATTATATTGTAACCTACAATTATGAAATTATCTTCTTTTATCAATGCTGATTATGACATCTGAAAAATAAAAATGAGACATTTCTAAAAGGCCCTTATCGTCATAAGAACAGTCTTCGGACGAAGAAGCATCATCAATTATCGCCGTAAATGCACTTTTTTGCTTACCTCTGCTTACTGCCTTTTTTGAGGCTCTCTTGCAGTCAAGCGAAAAAGGGACGGGGTCCAAAAAAATCGGCTCAGGCAGCCTTTCAGAAAGAGGAAGCCGTTCAAGGAGTCGGCATCGTTTATAGCGGCGCTTGGGCTGCTCGCGCACATGTATATAAAGAATCGAAACGCAAGTGCGGAGCCGCTGGGCCGTAAATCTCCGATGCAGGAAATTGCATTTGCCTATAGGCGAGAGCTGTCATGCGCGGCGCGCAACACAGTTGTTGCGCCGCTGAGAAGCTTGCGAATTACATAGGTCTATGCAGAGCGTATTTATGCATACGGAATGCGCGCCGATCGGGGCTCATCTATCGCGAAATTTCGCTTTTACGACGATGCGCGCGGCACTTTCCATTCTTTTTTCTACTGTATGTGGCTCGTTTCGAAATGAGGGGCGACATTCCCAAACGACAAAATCCTTAATCGTGAACAAAGCAAAGTGCGCCCGAGCCCCCACGACTCTGTAAGTCCGACGAAATGGTAATAATGATATTCTCGGTCAAGTTTCATTTTTCAAGGATAACTACTGCATTATTACCATGAGTTCTGGTGCTCGTATCGTAAATGAATATTAATTTACAATTTGATTTTCATTTATTCTAGATTTATAGTCACCGAATGCATGCGCTGCTGTTTCATTTTCACCAGCAACTTTTCGACAGTTTATATTAATATATTTAGCCCGATATTTGACCGAGTTATTTATAATGTTCATATACACATTCTTTGTATTTAGTAAGGTGGACCGAAAGCAGGACTAATTCTATCTGAATCGTGGTTTAAACATGTGGTCGACTAGTGAATTAGCATTCACTCCTAACTGTTTACGCAAAGTTGAGCCTGCGCACGAGATAAGCGCGTTGTCAATGTAATAATTTCACGTCACTGAGGGATTCCAGCCCGTTTTAATGTACCATTTTTAATGCAGTGAAATGTGTGCATGACCACGTTTTCATCGAATTAGGCGATAGCGCGGTTTAGCGATGGATAAATATTAATGCATCGTATACGCGAAATCGCTTGGAAATTTCATCGACTTTATGCACTTTATAATGCGCTATTTTATGTATACAGGATGCGTGAAATCGTGGTTTCTCTGACTTTATTGGCTTCCCTCTCTTTCTCTTTTTTCATTTTTTTAACTATCGGAGACCTGTTTCGAGTGACTTGCCGCATTACGCACTGAAATAGTCTATATTCCATTTACCGTGTAGAAATCATATCTCCGTACTCGTACGTTTCCGCGTTTTTTATAACGAAAATGGCTTAAGTAACATCGAATGGAAATCGCTCTACCTTTGACTAGATATTAAAACATTTAAATAAGCATTCAAGTGTTTTCACATACAAAGTTAATTAGTGAAAAGAGCAGTTTCATACAAGTTAGTATGCATCTGAGGTGTGCATTCTTTGATAAACAAAAGATAACGTGTATAAGGGTATAAAATTAGTTTTTACAGCTAATATGTTGAATCATTCATTTATCAAACAATCATTATTGTCACTACAAAGTTTTCGATTGCATACAATCAATCAAAGTATATTGATTAAGTTACCTGTATTTAATAAATAAAACATGTTTCCGTAACGAATCAATTGTCATTACTATTTTTCATTCTTTATCCTTTAAAAGTTAAGCAAAAATGAAAAAAATAGATACTTGTTTTATTATAAAATTTCGCATGCTATAAAATTCCTTCAACTGGCAGTCTATGCATGGTACAAACAAATTTCATTTACCGCTTAAAAAGAAATTTGAACTGCAATGCAGAAAACAGTTCATTCTCTCTATTCTAAGAGACTATACCCCAGGACATTAAAAGAAAGCCTTCGGCTCAAGCGCGCATTCAGCTGAACGAGCTATCCCCATTTTTCCGAACGGCGGAAGGGAAAAAAGCGAAATGCGGAAGAAAAAAATCCTCCCGTAAACTCAAAAGGAATGGCATGAGCCGATCGCAACGGTAAGTTCCCCCTTTTTTCCCCTTCTCCGTCCCGGAAAATCCGATAGGTAACCTACTCGCGAGCTGCGCACAGAGGATCGCTGTGTCTCCTAATCTGCGGGCGCGCGTGGAATCCGCCTCGCGGAATGCCGCGTGACTAATTACGTGAGTCGACGGTCAGTTGCGACTCTATTTGTGTGCAGAAAAATTAAGGGAGGAAAAAGCACGGATCGATAAAGGAACATCAAAGAATTTGAAATACACACCAGACGTGACGCAGTTCGTTAAAAATTTATTGTAGATTAAAGTTTAACATAGCAATAATCTGAAATATACTTAAACTTAAGTTTTTTACCATACAATCCAATAATTTATATTAAATATAAAATGTAGTCAAATTTTATATCTATACAACTAAATAACCTTTGAGTGGTACACAATTACGATATTTCCAGTATTATACAAATGATAATATGATTAATCAAATTCTTCAAAATTCACAAAAACAAAGTAATAATGTATAATTTTGATTATACAACTTTCAAATTCATTGTATTATTAAGGTCGCGTAGGCAACATGAAAATATTCATGTGAAAAATAAACTTTTAAACACTTGTTTTCAGTCATTTTATATTCTATTAAAATATTTAAGAATAACCAAGTATCGAGCCTAGCATAATATGTTTATCAAATAAAAAATGCAAGCTTTCCATTAATTCTTGGTATTATCATACACATATATTTATAGAATTGATATATTCTAGTATCAATGTCTCGTATCAATATTCTTGATCTTTGATTTAGAAACTGAACAAAATATGAGTATTTACGATCGGTGATGTAAATTTTAGCAGTATATTTCAGTAATTTCAAGTGTTAAACATCTATATGCTTATGCATAAGTATACGCATTTAAAATTGAACTTCAAATAAATTGAAATTTTTGCTTAATCCTGACTGCATTCCAAGAATTTGTATATTCATGATTATAATCTTTTGGTACTCGTTTTAAAAGAGTAAACATTCGTTGTACAACGTGCGAACTCAGCTTAATTTGATTTTCTAAACAGTTAGCCTAAATAAATGTTTTAGTTGGCATTAAATGTACAATTTTGAAAGTTTTATTTTCTTGTAAGCTGCGGCTACAGAAAAATGAGGTGTAATAACATTTCTAAAATTGTGAATATACAAAACGTGAAAACTTCAAAATGCTGGCATGGCAATGTTGTCGGGCACAAAACATAGTACTGAATATCGTCATTCCTCACATATTATTACACATGCAAGAAATAATTAAACTCCTTAACCTCAAAAATAATTACTTCCATTCGTGTTCGCTAGAAGCGACAATAAAAGAGTCCAGTTAAAAAGCGTTCAATCCGAATCCGAGCCGTAAATCTCATCCCGTACCGTTGGCAGTAGAATTCCGCGATCCGATCGAACGAGAGGCGTACACCTGGTATAGTCGGGGCGCGTCCCCACCTCACCTCGCAAGCGTAAGCATTTCGCCGACCGCGTGTATTTCGGGCTGGAAATGCGCGCGGAAAGTTGGATGAAAGGCCGCCGCGAAGAGTCGGGAATTCGGACGCGGGAGCGCTAATGAGTTTAGACTCTGTGGTCTGTGCATGCGTATCGTACGCTGCTTTGATTGTTGCACACAGGAGCAATTTAGCACCTAGTCGAGATTCTCCTCGGTGCAACTAGTCTTATAGTGGCTTAAGAATCGCATGACCAGAAGCAAATTGTTCGCTGAATATACACTGCATTCCCCTAATTAGGGTAATTTCACCCTTTTCGAATTGTATGGAAGAATTATTCTCAAAATGATGTTACCTAATTAAAAAATTATATTAATAAACAAATAAATTATTTTTAGAAAGTATACGATGGTGAATGCAATAAATTATTAAAATTAAAAACATTGGTATTTATACTGTTTACAACAACTTTACGATTATACAGTAAAATGACAAATTAATACATGCTATGTTTTGCAGTGAAATATAACATTGTTCGCTGTTATTACTTGCATGAGTGATCACATAAAAGTAGCTAGGATTTATGTGACAAAGTATGTTCATTATATGCACAGATTATATATATGGAACACGGAAGCTGACAGGCAGTATAATAATGCTACCGGTGTTTAAATTTCCGGGTAGACAATTGAACTAAATGTTTTAATATTCTCGTATATTCCGAAATAAATTCACATAAAATCAAAATTTATCACAATGAACCTGCTACAATATTTTATCACCTCATAAACATAATCTCGAACATATTCAGCCTTTTAATTTAACTTTTTAATTTAGGATTTAAAGTGATAAATACTATAATCACATTTTTATTTAATTAATACAATAACATAAAATGTGCAGTTCTTTGAAAAAATATAATATTAAATAATGAAGATGTATCGCATGCAATGTGAATTTGTTTTTAAAATATGAATCTTGCTACATTGACATACTTTCTATCCTGTTAGTATTAATAAATGTTACGCGGCAATACAAAAGACGCGCTAAGCATGTCGCTGTACAAGTAGGATAATAATTCCATAAGACAAGACTAATCAAAACGCGACGATGAGTATCATAATTCAGTGAGATTAAACAGATCGTTAAGAATAATGAAAATTACATTCGCAGCATAGATACGAGGTGTGTTCAAAAAACAACGAGAATTTTTGTTTTATGAAAAAAATATTTATTTATTCATGAATATCTATTTTGTCCCCTTCAAAGTAATCCCCCTCGGATATAATACACTTCTACCAAAGTTTTTTCCAATCCTCGAAACACTTTTGAAACTCGATCTTTGTAATAGCTTTTAGCTCTTTTAGCGATTCGCTTTTAATGTCATCTATGCTTGCAAAACGACGGCCTTTTCATGTTCTCTTTATTTTTGGAAATAGAAAAAAGTCAGATGGAGCCATATCTGGCGAATATGGAGGCTGAGGCATTGTTACAGTTTTGTTTTTGACCAAAAATTCACGAACAAGCAATGAAGTGTGAGCAGGTGCATTATCGTGGTGCAAAAGCCATGAATTGTTTTGCCACAAATCCGGGCGTTTTTTTCGGATTGCTTCATACGCAAACGGCGTCGAACTTGTAGGTAGTACTCTTTATTGATTGTTTGACCTTGTGGCAAGAATTCATGCCATTAAATTATCACGTTTTCATCGGTTGTTGATGTGCTTGGGCGTCCGGGTCGTTCGTCATCTTCAACATTTTCGCGGCTATCTTGGAAACGCTCATACCACTTGTAAATCCTTGCTTTACTCATAGCAGACTCACCATATGCCTTTGTTAACATTTTACAAACTTCACTACACTTTATTTCATTTTTTACGCAAAATTGAATACATATTCTTTCTATCCATTTTTTTTTCACAAACGAAAATAGCCGAGCTCGAAAAAACACGTCTACGTTAGCGGCTGCCACTTAAAAAGTAAGCAATGAATATTGCTGAAAATTTTATCGTACTTCAGGGGCATGTGTACCAATATAATAAAAAAAATTTTATACAGGCGGACTCTCCAAACCCGCGAAATTTAAAAATTCTCATTACTTTTTGAACACACCTCGTACATTGGATACGTTTGTGTGCGCTTCAATTGTTTCCGACGCTACCGATCGACCTGAAAAATCGGATGAAAGTGCGGATTATACGGAGCGCGAAAGTTAATCAAGTGTTCTCCGGCTTTTACACACGTGCGCACTTTCATATGAGCCGTACAGTGTAATAGAACTCTCGCGTTATATGGTAATGAGGTAAGTGCATGAAGATTCCCTCGTATATTACACGATATATGGTACTGGGCGACTCTACCGCAACTATCCATGATGATTTTTTCAAGCGATCGAGTTGGGACACAATCGTGAGGGGGTATAATGTTAACGCAAGTGTAGAAAAGTGATTTAGCTTAGGCTGTAATCTTATGACATAATTTGCTTTCTGACTTGCCTCTAAGTACTTTTTAAGTGAAAAAAGAAAAATGCAGTAATCTGCTAATTTTCCAGCCTCATTATCAATATTTAGATAACACATTCTACATTTTTCATATTCTTTAAAGTTTAAGTTGATATATACTAATTATTCTAGGAATGGACTCCCTTCTCATGAAAGATATTGTACTTATTCAAACCTCTATTCCAATCGCATTAAACTAACCTATTAGTCGTTCACTGCGACATGAAATTTAATCGAGACTAAAACACCCATTGACGACCGAAGCTACGAATAAGAGAATCGATAGAATATCGGTTCAATTAATCGTTCGACATCGTTCAATGCTTAATTCGACGCTCCCTAGATCCGATCAGATCGTAGAAATGTGTCAAGCCGGCAGATGACTCCATTGCTGTATTCGCTTACAAAGAAAGACACGGTTGCATCAAGCTGTACAACAATCAAAAATGCGCATGAACCAAACATTCAAAATAATAGTAATTATATACTGCGATTTTTTCGCGTTGCCGTAATCATTCCTCGGTTTTACGCACGCGCTACTGTTCACTTTTGGGAATTAATGTTTAGATATCACTCATAAACTGTTTTGTGTGTCGTATTGATTATTGATAAGGATAAGTAAGTGTATATAAGCAATCATGTGATTATACAGAGAGATAGATAGATAGATAGATAATAACTTATCTATTAATAAAATTATATATAGCATAGTGTAAGGCAATAAATAAATAAGAAGATACATAAAATTATACAAATAAATCACATTTCTCACAGTTTACATTATCTATCAGTCAGTTCACACTCGTACACACTTTCAGACAATAAGTGAAATAAAGTAAAGGATGAATACTAAAACACACACATACTCGTGATACATAAATACAACTAAATTTAGGACGCCAATTAAAAACACGATTTTGAGGACAACTGACTAGAGTTATCCGTAATTGTGATGTCCCGACTCCTCAAATGCTCCATCACTAACCCCATAAAGCGAGAAATTTAGGATGCATTCCTTATGCAGGATGACAGTTTGTTCCACAGATGACCACCTTAAACAGAGAAAGATCTAATTCCCGTCTCGATGCACATCCGCGAAACGGAAACCTCTATAGGGTTACCCCTGACCGACCAATCGGATGCACCAGAAGAGAATAGATCAGCGAGGTACTCCGGCTTACGCATCCGTAAGATCTTGTAGATCTGCAAGTACATAAAATATTCTCTCCGACTGTCTTCTCCTATCCAACCCAATCGAATCCTGAAGGAGGTGATATAATCATCCCACTTAGTACCCGTCACATACCGTTCACAAGAAATATGTGAACATTGCAGTCTGAGATCCAGGGACGCATCTAAATAAACTATACAGCAATAATTGAAGTGAAGAACTAACGGAAAAACCGTAAACTATATAAAACCTGGTTTATTCTTTTACAAACTAGCTATGTGGACACATTTTTGAACAATTTTTACACCAAAATACTACAGCAAAATTACCTAATGACTGTCTATGCATGGGTGTATAAGTCAACTTTTAAGAAAATATTTGGACATATCAAAAGCCGATGATAACTAAAAATATAAATAATTATAAGAAATTAAAATTTAAACTTAAATTTCGACTACGAACCTTTTATTAATTATTATTTATATATTATTTATGTATAATGAATCAACTCCACAATTTAATTCTTTAGTTTTATGTTTAAGAAGTTGACTATATTCTGCTTTCAAACTGACTATGAGAAATGTATATTTCGTTTCGTTAGCAGTTTCGTTATATAAGAAGTTCATGTTTCCAAGTACTTACCGAATGTCATCTGAGAATGCCATACACAGAATTTGTGTAAAATTCAAAAAATTTTTCCTGCAATTAGATTTTGAAAAAGGCAATCAGATGGATGCTAGAGTAAAATGACAAAATGAATTTACCATTCAATCAAAAACTTTTAAACAATCTCTTTTTGAAGTTGCACGTTATAATGTTAGATTATATCACAGTGTATAGAGATACTTCATCTGACACTTATTACATTTATAAGCTAATCAAAAGTAATAACCGGTTACTGAATTAACGGCAGTAATATATATTTGGGAATAAACTTTAAATAGATGAATATAATTGGCCAATCGGAAGAACTTTTAGCAGGTGGTCGCTCACTTCGAGAACAAGAAAAATTCCGAGAAAAATTCTCATTTAAAACTCTTAGTTCTCATTGTGTTCTCTTTAATGCCATTGTGTACACTTGACATTTCGAGCGTCCGTTTTTGAGTGGCGGGGATGCATCGGGTACAGTGGACTGGGTATAAGCGTGCTCGGCCGTGGGGTCCGACCGTCGGCCGGCTCAGCGGGTAAGCAGTGGGAGCAGTGTTGAGAGTTTTTCAAGATCACAGAAGAGAGTAAGTAAGAATAATGTGTTTTCGGAAGAAAATCGAGAGCATCGCTTTTCGCCAAAAGTTCACAGCTCTTGCAAATAGAACAAGACCCTCTCAATTTCGACACATATTAATCTTAATAATAAATAAATAAATTATGAATAATAATTAATAATAAATTCATTTTATATAAAATTAATTTTTGTGCATATGTAAAATTAAAGATAAGCTTAGAATTAAGATGCAACTTAAATATTATTACTATAAATTATTACTACAACTATTATACAAATCTTGTTTTAATTATCCGTAGAATTTGACTTCGCTTTATTAAATTCACATTTGGGACTTGCATATTTAAACAATATAATGATTGGGTCATGAATTAATGATTCTAATAAATTTCGTAGCTCAATTTTTCATCTGTAACCAGCGTGTATCAATGGTCAGGATACGATAAATAAGATTAATGTTAAATTACTTTGAAGAAACATATTTTCGAATATATATACACACATATATAGTTGCAGTTATGATATAGAATAAACTAAAACTAGAAATTTACGCAGGCAATAAACTACTATTAGATTCAATACTTTTTAGTATCTAGGAATTATTTTTGAACGCATATAATTTCTTAAATTAATGAATATGAAGAATCAAAGTTAGCAGAGGCTAATAATAAGTAGTCTATTTTCCTTCACCACAAGTCTACACATTTTCTGCATTATTGTCATTGCCCAATAAAAATACTAAAGTAAAGTGTTTCGCTCTAAAAATACCTTTAATGATTCTAGAGACTAAAGGCCATCTTGAGGAAACTCTCAACTGCTTATGTCTTAAGCCTTAAGAAGCAAGCTACAAAATACCTGGAAGATGGAGGACAAGCGAAATCTAAGGGCCGAGGGCGGAGGATCACGCTGATGGCTTCGCGGGAAGACGAGGAAGCCACCTCGGCATCTGACGTTGATCCGCCACGGGGTTTTCGCATCTCGATGCGCAGGCTCGCGCGCAGTTAATCACTGGGTCCAGCACACCTTTCGTGCGAGATGTACACGCTTACAAGAGGAGCTCTCTCTCTCCCTTTGTAGAATTTTACGTATCAACTATTTATTTATTTATTGCCATATTCTGCGCTAAATCTGTGATAATGACGAATATGTAATATAATTTGTGCAATAATTTTGTAAAAAAATTTACAAATAAACTATTATCTATTTATCTATTTATCTATCTGTCCCTTTTTGCCCACTCACTAATGCATTGGCTCTACGCTCTCGGCAATGTCTGATTGAACACAATTTTCTGCCAAAGCCTCGGCCAAAGCATTACTATTGAACCTCGCAAGTTTTGGTAAACCGCGTACTCGCGTGAATCCTTCCGATCTCGCTCCGATTCATTACCGACATATTACAGTCGAATCATCACTCAAATCGCACAGATCTGAGCGTGAACGCATTCCTGCGGTCGGCCTGCTGGCGTTGATCATGGCCACCCGCACCCAAACAAACCGGCTATTAATCGGCCGTGGAATCTTACACAGTAACGCGGGTTGCGAGCGTCAAGCGCACGAAATACCGCAACGCAGAACAATGCCCTCGAAAACGCGGTCCTGGGCGCAGTGGGTCGAACACAGGCCGTACTTTTGCGCACTTTTCTGGGGGTACACCGAGACTCGACCGTTAGCGGTCGCCCGTTTTATCTCCCATGCGCCAGCGATTAGAGTCCAATCTCGCGTGTTCGCAATCCTGCGCCGGTCCATTGCGCGTCCAACTTTCCGTCCATCAGACCGGAACACAATAGCTGGCCAGCACGCGGGGCGAGATGCTACCCGCAAGATTCACAAATGTCGATGCCACCGATTGCACGCTTCCGATGGCCAAAGACTACTACAAAGAATCAAACTCTAATTAACCTGTAAAATTTTGACAGATAAATATATTGATAATCTGAAAGATGAATATAATGATATACTATCCTTGGCAGTAATCTTCAAGATTTTCTGGTCATAATTATTAAGTAGTTGTAGTTTAAATAAATTTTTGCCTGTCTACTTAACATTAATTTAACATATTTTAAACATGTAATATTAAGATAAAGATCTATATGTATTCCACGATTCAATATTGCTCTTTTTGTTATTTAAAGCTCCATATGTTAATATAATACGTAAAAATTGATCAAGTGACCAAGAGCTATTGAAATTTTAGAAAATACGAACCTTAATAAATATTATTTCCTGAAACGTAACTTTATTATATTAAATATATTGTAACGCAACCACTTCAATTTTTTCAATTATAGTGAGTCACATAAAAAATACATTAAAAAAAATCGTTCAAAATTCATTTCTTTTATTTAAAATTGTTGAGATATTTTTCTCGTTATAATATAATTATTAAACATATCATTGAATTTCAATTTTCATAAGTATCGTTATTTCACTAATCTTAATGTGTTATCGTTCACATTGCACATCATATTCATTGTACCATGTACCGGCGAATTCGCAACGCTATGATTGAATAAGCTCCTGACCTCAGATAGAGGGTGTAACACGAATCCGTTATGTCGGAGTTACGGAGATGCGCGTAAATCTGATCAAGCGCCTAACGGTTATCCGGCGCAGGGACTTTCCTGGAATAAGGCCGTATCGCCCATGGGCCTCAATGATCCCGCCTTGGTCTACTCATGGGTGGAGCGAGAGGGACCCGTTTTCTTGTCCTCCTCGGGATCCTCGCGTCCTGGGCGGAAAATACATTTTAAGGCACATGGCGCGCCGTACAGTTGACCTCTATACGAATTAGATCCTTATAGAATTTTGCTTGGGCTATGTAGAGTTTTTTTCTACCGATGTAAGGAAAAATGAGTGACAAACTATGCGAGTGTGTGTTGCAATGTATGATTCACTTAAATGCGTGAAATTAAATTACTTTTAGTTTTACATGTACAAAAATAAATAATTATACTCTATTTACGTAGCTCTTTAATGATACAATTAAGGAAAGAATGACGAGAAAGTGCTTTTTTTAACATTTAATAATTTTTTAAAACATGCGCATGAATTTTCAGAATGTCAAATAAACTTTATACAGTTTCTGAATAACGTATTTCGTCGAAACGTATTATGCTTTGGTGATAAACCGCCAAGTCGTGATGTTTCACTTGCAACTTTCTCGCCGTTCTGTCCTGATTCTGAAGTTATAACCTAATCACACCTATAATTACTATGAATTTCGAAAAAATAACGCATTAGGATAGACGACTTTGTGCTTTTAAATAATGGGCTAGTTATGTTTAAATTTTTGTATTCGACGCTGCATCTCAGATCTATTTCTTGGACTCGTGATCAAGGCTTGCATAGGCAGACACTGTCTTGTAAGCGCTAATATCTTAGTAACGGGCGCACACTAATTATTTATATTAAAAAGACTTATCTATCCACCTGTGGTATCAACGGTAGTATGCTAAGTAATGCAAAATGGCATGGGTACTATAGCGCCGTTTGCACTCTCATTACAGCTACATATAAATTCACTCAGTTTCTCAAAGCTCACAAGTTTTAATTTCCACTGATTAGTAATTACGTGTGTGCAGCTGCTAATAAACTGAGGATTATACTGTTTAGAAATTTGATCGTACTCTCGTAAAATGATGACAAACTGATGAAATTGAAGAAATTATCAAACGTTCTTATAAAAATGAGTATTATTTTGTTACAATTTTTAGTATATTGTCTTGTGATTATGTTGGAAAGTTTGGTAATTTAGTGAGCCGATAATCATTTTATCAAAAAGTATGCCAAAATTACCGTAACCTTTTGCTCACTGTAGAAAAAAAATTAAACTAAAAACGACACCCGTATACCAAGGATAATAATAAGGAAAGGATTAAAATATACTGCGTAACAAATATTATTCAATGATACTATATATGGAAGAAAAACTTCAATTGTTATTAATAACATTAAGGCTGTATATAACTTATTTCACAGGTTAAATAAAAAATGTTATTATAAAAATTTAAAAGTAAATTAAAATTATTGCAGTAGGTAATGCGTATTTCTGTATAACAAAAATTAAAAATTCCGGCGGGAACTGTAACTAAATTTCGCTAGAGACGCGGGGTACCGTTGAAAATAGGAAGGCTGAATAAACGAAGAGCGGTGGAGAGCGGTGCGGTCATAGTATTTCACTATGGTGCCGAGAGAGGGACCAGGTGCACTGCCGTCCGTACGATAGAATCTGACGCGAATTCCACCGCCGGGGACGGAAATAGCGTAGGGAACGACGCCTCTCTTTACCCTGGGATTCGAGGGCAAGCCGGGGAGTGCGCCGCTTACGGGCGAGTTTATAGGCGGCGCGAAAGGCCGCGGGGGCGCCTCTTGCCAGGGGCCGCCGCCCGCCGCGGGTTGCCTCGATGCTAATTCTCGCGATCACGCTCTTGCATCTGCGGCAGAACGCGCCTCGCCCGACGACGATGGCCCGCCCGGAATCTCGTCCGCTTCCCTTTCGTTCTAAGCCGCTCCGACGTTATTCCGACTTCTCCGCGGAACGTCGACAATGCGAGACCCTCGGCGAGATCATTTTTTTGGTATTTGCTCAACTAACTGGACAGCGTTGTTAATCTTACTGTAAATGCCGATCTTTATTAATAGCTGTATGCACCGCGGTGAATGCAAAGAATTCTATAAAATGATATATACTTATGTAATAAATAAATATTAATAATTTAATTTTTCAATAACTGTACAACTGTGTTTAACTAGATAAAATAAAAATGAAAATGATAATTTTACAAGATAATAATTGCTAATAAGGAGTAATATAATTGGGGGTAAACTTATTGTAAACGATTCGACTATCATCTAATTGCAGGAAAAAAAGGGAAAATAAGAAAAGCTATCAATGGCATTTTAAGTAATATAAAATAATTGATTTTTTTTTAACGAATTTTCTCCGATTTGATTAAATCATCATCGCAGGTAAAACATGACCCAGTAATTCTCTGCAATTGCCGTTGATACGGCGTTCTGACTTCTAAGCCGAAGCAGGTACAGATACTTCATTAAACATAACTGCACATATAAGCACATGTATAGCAAATTGTTGAAACTTTAAAAAGCAAAGCTCTTTTGATGACCTCATCAGTGTTGTTTAGAACTCATTATTTTTGCCTGGGTTTTGCTTTATTATCTAATATGCCATCTGATGCAATTATCAATAAAAACTTATCAATATCAATTTTTAACGATCTGCGTTTAAATTTCTCAAGTTTGCGGGTTTACCCCTTCAGTTGATTCATTTCAATTATTTTATTTATAAATCGTTCAATTAATTTAAGTATTTTAAAGATACGAAGCGATGAAGTTTAATGATAAATATTGGAGCAATGGTGTCTAGCAACATACGTTTTCTACGAGGAAAATATATTGGTATATTGAGAGAAGCAAAACACGCGCATCACGACGGCATAACGCACTGCATCATTTTGTGTATTCCGAGGTTTACAGGATTTCGCCGCGGCGTGATCGCTTGCAATTGAAAGTGTTACAACAGTCGGCCGCGACACGCGGGCCGATTAATTAAATACAGTTGGCCCGTGGAAGCGACTCGGCGAACTGGCAGCTGTTTAGAAAGCTGCGGCAGTAGGAGGGGGCGTGGCATACGCAAGTAACTTTCGCTGTGAACCCTCGAGGTGCCCCCGTCCCTTGCGCAATCGGCGCACGTCAATGTCCGCACTTGGTTATGATTCTGCGGCACCTTTCATTCGTGGAATACATAACCTTTGCTGCGCGAGATATACCCTAATTAGCCAGTCGCACCTCATGCGAATTGCAGTGTCAGCTGCGAGAACTGAAAGCCGATACTTTGGTTCGATTCAACCGCAAGTACTCGATCTTTTATAAACATCAGAGTTGTGCGTAATATAAGGTACACTCTTTCAACCAATGCGAGATATATCATTCGTTCCTATCGCACGTGTACTCTTTAGATAAACTACAGTGCAGTGTGAACGCGACTGAAATCATTATTACGAATAGGATCATAACACTCTATAAGATTTCTCTGCAGACTTTTCAAGGCCCGTCACTGACTGGCGAATTGCCGCATCATCAAATACCCTTGTGTCGGCCCCGAGCGCTCACCCAAAAATACAGGCACCTATCGCTTAGGAATCCGAAACGTGTGAGCAAGCGGCGCCACGGCAGTGCTAATTACATGCTCGTCGCGAAAAAAAGAAGTCAGTGGCGCACTCGACGGACGGTCGGATAAGGATGTGGGCGCCTCGCCGGCGCGGTTCATTCAAGGGTGCTCGGGCCGTTTGGACTCTCGAGTGCCGCAGCTTCGGCGTAAACGGAGCCGCGACGATTGGCCTGACGTATCGACGAATCAACGAAACGTAATATAAGAGTAGGAAGTCACCTTACCATGCGACAGCTCTGCATATTTGCCAAGTGGCAGACCTTCCTGAGATTCTATATCCTTACATTCAATCTATTGTTGGGATTGTACGAACCTTCGTCAGATAAGTTAATAAGCTGTTCAATATAATTTGCATTGCTAGTATAATATGCATTTATATTATGTATTAAAAAAGTATTCTGTTAAATCGTATACATTTAATAGAACACAAAATATTTTAGTATGCACAAAATATCAACTATGATCAGTAAATTATTTACTCGTTATAGAATAATATTAATTTCATTCAATCCAACATTTTTTTAAAATGTATTTTATTAATTCTAAACTCCGAGAAATATTTTTATTAAATTACAAGATACAGGCATTCATTGAAAAACTTATAATATAGAAAATATTGAAATATTTTCCTATAATATGTTTTAAATGCAAATTAAATATTTATATTTGCTTTTTAGTACGATTCTAAAAATTATTTAGATCTACAGAATTTTTTTCTCAGTATAGCTTATTATGTAATAATACAGTATATTGTATTCTTTTTATAATGATGTATACCATACACCCTGAGTTTCAACAGAGTTAATTAAATAAGAAATGTTCGTGATTTGTTATTTGCACGCTGTTGTAGACAGGTTTCAATAGTCTTGTACTAACCCTAATCATTTCTTAGCAATTGAATGCTTGAAGAACGACTAGTCACCTAGCAGAAGATCATTGTAAATAATGTATATGCTTCAAGCTAAAGAAATATTTTTAATTATTATTATTTACTGACCAAAATAAAGTTTTAAAGTAAAAAAAAGATTTTCTTAAATTAAAACAAAGTGTTGTCAATTGTTCAATTCATGCTATGTTTTCTTTAAACTAAACAAACCTCTTTGTTAAATAGAATATTATTGGTTTTATTTAGTAAAATATAATATTCATTCTCACAATTAAGATAGTTCTTTGACCGAAACAAATATTTATTTCATTTAAATTCCTTTTTTCATGATAAATATTATTTTATTAATTTAAAGAAATACTTTTTGAATTCAACAAAGATCAGGCAATGGGTCTATTAAGGCAATTGTCACACACAGCGTTCCAATTACCATTGGACCCCGAAAGCAATATTAATAGATATACACTCTGAGCGGTTCATTCGGGACAAAGGCCGCTCACGCGCATTCCCCGGACCTCGGCCTTTGATATTATGTTACTTGAGCGCGCGGCCGCGGCGCCTGGCACACTTGTGCGCTCGCATATTTCCGCGTGCCCCTCGCTCCATTAAACCCGTAATATTTTAATCGGGGGATGGCCCATCTATTTGTATTCGGCCAGGCCGCGACCGAGCTAATTAAAGAAGTCGCTTAATTAGTACCGCAGTCCCCGGGACTCGAGCTGTAACCGGAGTGAGAACAAGGCCCTTCCTGTGTGCCCGTCCTTGCGGCTTATTTGCTACCAGTCGCCTGGATCTGCTCTCTTGCTCGCTTTCCCGGCTATTATTTGCTAATCTAGCTCCTATATGCGAACTTTGGAAAAAAGGATCCACGTATATTTTTGCAGTTATGTGGGCGATCTCGGGCTTGAACAGAGTTATTTCACAACCCATCGTAAGATCAAACGTGATAAGCAGTCGGGTCTCGAGGAGCACTGAAAGAGTGTTGCCGAGAGCAAAATTCAAATTCGGAGACGGTGAGACAGTCAGCGAGCGAGCCAACGCCTTCCTTGGTTCGCCCGACCAAGCGTCTGAGTCATATCGTCGCGCCATTAAATTAGGCATTTATGAGGGATAGATTCTATAGCAGAAACGCCCTGTCTGTAGGAGTACTTGCGCTGCCTATCTGTACACCTATTATTGGCCACAGCTCGTCCCGCGTACTTCCCTCCCTATCAGCACCGCGACTCGTGCCGTACACCCCCTGAGATCACGCATGTATGTATAGTATGCACGTATACATTGATAGTCCGGTATCTCGACTACTCGCTACGAAATAACTCGTGCACCGTCGGATCTAAATTAGGACTCGGTACCTTAAATTACGCGCCCGGCAGTGATGCGCTGCGAAAGAATTTCCTATTACGAATACTTGCGTGTGGTGTCAATTCGAAATTGACCATGGCACTTACCCTGGGTTGTAGAAATTTTAATTGAATCATTTATCTTTTGCCATTTCGTTTTGAATGATATATTACGTCGATTTTAATGAACGAGAGTAAATTTCATTCGTTTTATTTAGTCTCGTTAAATCTGTCTCTAAGTTATTTTAAAAAATTTTCAATGTTTCGAAGAATACAGAAATATAACCGTTTCGAAATTACTTTAAAATTATTGTTTACATTATTTATCAAAACTATTTTTTAATGCAGGATAAAATGTATTTAAAGAAATCTATAAGTGATAAATTTAAAATAAATTAAAGAATGTGCGCTAATAATTTTTTAATCATGCAAGTAGAAATATGTATTACAATTTTTCTTAAAACTGTTATTACACAATATCTTTAAAATTTGAATTAAAATTCTGATTTGAAATAAAGTAAAATGAATAATTTATTCACTATTCATTCAATAATTCAATATGATTTTAAATAGGTATAAAATAAACGAGTAAAATAGAAAAGATGACAACGTTAATCCTAGTTGTTTTTTATAAAAATTATACACACATGTTTCAAAAATATATGTGTTTATAATACGTCTTTCATGAAAGCATTTCACTATGGTAAAATTTTATTTCAACAATATTTATTTATACAAGTGACAAATCACTTAAAAATAATTTATTTAAGATTCAAACACTTAGAGTTTAAAAAAATCAGTATTCTTCAACATTCAATATATTTTGATATTCTTCCTTGTATATATGTATAGTCATTTAATGCATTTTTTGCTGCTTTTATCAAATTCGAGAGTCGATTAGGTGTTTGTTTTGTTATCGTTTTCTAATTATCTATACGTAAATATTTCAGAAAAGTTTTCACATATTACAATTTTATTGATTCGATTCAATTTTTTTGAAGACAATGATCACATTGATAATTATTAAATTATTATATACCTTATGTTAACGTAATTCATTGAATTAAAATCAATATTGTTATTACCCTTGTTGCACTTTAAAATCATAAAATTCCAATAGAAGAACATCAGTAGATGTAGTTAAAGGATGATAAATTAATGGCCGTTTTGAAAGTAATAAATATAGGTGAGACTAACGATCTCGGGAATGATCGTCTATCGCCTCCGTGGACTGCTATACAATAATATACGGATGTGTTCTATTGAAAAAGGTGTATTACAGGTAGACGTAACTCATTCATGAATTGTTACAAGACGATCTAAAACCTATTTATGTACTAATTTCATCTACAATTGCAATATATTTAAATGACAAAACGAACAAATGTTTAAATTATAAATAATCAAATTTGCTGGAGGATTCGCCTCCCGCCCTTTACCATAGAATTAGCCCGTATCGGGATCTCTGCTCGGCCACGTCGTAGAGAGTTCTGGGCCTCTTAGCCCTGCGGCCTCTTCTTCTCTATTCCATCTTCTCAAGTCCATAGGGTAGACCTCGCGATATGCGCCTTAAAGCAATGTTCTATCGTTGGTTTGTAAATGGCGAATGGTCTCAGGGCAGCCTCGCAACAGCCCCGTTTAATTGTACACGCGATAAGCAATAAATACATTTTTTGACAAGTAAATATTTTAATACGAGTAATACATCTTTTGTAAACTAAATAGATGTCCTTTAGAGGAGGGAAAGGGGGAGGCGCAGCGCGACGAATTTCTTTAGCCCATCGTTTGGCCCTTTCTCTTCCCGTAAACCAACTGGGAGCCCAAAACGTGCCAAGAGATCCTAGCCTAGCCTCCGGCTGAAATCGGCACGCCTAAACAAAGCCGCGCCAATAATCGTGTCACGCGATACTACTGCGCTTATATCCGGAACCGCCGCTGACATTGTCTTGCGACTACAATTGCGTTAACGCTCGATTTTAGCCTCCTTTCAACTCGCGACCACCGCGGTCGCTCGCTAGGACTCATGGCACGCCTCGAAGGATCAATGAAATTGCCAGCTGTGCTTACGCTTATGGGTCCTTGCGGAGAGCTTTGTGATATCCGAAAAATTCGCGCACGCCATCCACTTAGGAGTCGAGCGTAAACTACGGTTATTTAAATCCATTTGAAATTAAATTGTCCTCGCGCGTTCTCTCTTCGATTCTCAGGAACTCCTTTATTCAATTCCGTTAACTAATTTAACGACTCGCTTAACTAATTTACTGTCTCGGAGGCAGAGTATGACCAGTGAGCTTATCCTCTCTTATCCACTCTATTCATTCAAGGCATAAGCGAACATTTTCCCATTAATGCGATCTCGATATTCAGTACTTCAAATGTGCTTTCAAGGAAATGCGTAGAGTGCACTTTTAGATATAAGTATGATCGTAGAGATTGACGATTTATCATCCATTTATCCTGTTACATATATACAATCATACATTGCACATTGAATATATATATATATATAGGTACAGTTATTTTTCTATACTTTTAGCGATAAGTCCATCAAGTGTTAATTTCTTGTATAGAAAACTACACTTTTAATATATTTATGTATCTCCGGTAAAATGTTAAGGCTTACTCAAAAATCAAATATTGTTGAAATGCTTGAGAACAGTGTTATGATCTCAAACCAATTGACTGTATGTAGATGATATATAGACGGCGGTGTCTCCTGGTAGCAGACGGTGAGCGTCAAAAAATGCATTTGAAGGCAGCTTTTCTTTTACTTTATTCGCTTACTTAGTAGTTAGATAAGGAGGAAAAATACCTAGTATCGGTAGAATCTTTTTTGCTTAAATCAAAACAGCTATTGTATTAGACTAAAACTAGGACTGAAAGGAACGTATAAATATGCTGACAAATTGAAGAAAAGAATAGCCCACGATCGGTTCATAAGTCTAATAGGTACAACTAAGATATTAAAAGTATCCATTAAACCATCTGGGCGACCAGACGAGATGCGCGTAACACTCGAGGGAAGGAATTTAAGCTTGAACAGCGCAGGCGGGCTGGTCTTCTTCCTCGAAAGAGCGCGCATCTGGCCAAAGAGAGAAAAAGGCAAGAGGGAAAGATTGGCTCTCCTAGCGTATTGAGTTTCCACTGTGGGCGCGGAGTTGAAAAACAAAACGGCCCTGAACTCGAAACCGCGCGTCGCTCGCGGAGCGCCTTCATGCGTCGTGCGTATGCCCGCATCCGAGTGCCACACGCAGGCTCTCTCTGCGCCTACGCCGTGTACTTCTGCAGCGGCCGGCATTCGAGTTGCATTCGGAAGATGTTGTGCGGAAAAGCTCGATTCGCAGCTAAGCGATGCGAAATTTTGAATCGGCCGCTATGTATGAATGAGAAATATGCGCCAAGAATTATAATGAAGGCTTGCTTATAGAACGGTACTTTTAACCGAAAAGCCTTACTGAATCCCGGCCGCCCAGCCACGTTCTAACGATATTGCTTTTACAACTAAATCATAAAATCTATTCAGAAACTGTATCCCGAAAACAATTTTTTATTCCATTCCTTCCATATACCTTTAAATTATTTAAAATCTTGTAGCATTTCAGTTGGTGTTAACATCTTCTTTCTTATACCTTATGCTATATCGTTCCATAGCCTCCATAGAGTGACATACCCATGATTTTACCATTGATAGAAAATTAGTAAGCGCCGTTAGTTTCTGCTCTGGTTTTTTCGAGGACTCTTACCTTAATAAGTATACTGATTTGATAACAGCTTGGTAAAAAAAAATTATTAGCAATGATTATAAAAATATGAACAAAGACAGTATTACGTGTACAATCAATGACAACTATCACAAATTCTTCTATAACTTTTAATATACAAACTTAAACCGATATAGTAAGTGGCTAAACGGCCACGAAAAGGCTTATCCGGGCTGAGAGGAGGTCCCCGAGAGAGCATCATCTCCTCGGCGGCGGCACCGTTGAAAATTTGCGGAAGAAGTCGGTCGCGCGGGGCTGGCAAGATCGCCGCTCTAAAAATGCGGAATCGTGCCACTCGGCGGCTCTGATCCGTCTTCTCTCGTTTGCGCGGCACGCGCTGCACACACGCATCCTACCTAGGGGGAGAGGTATTTGCGTCGCCAAGCGAGGAGGTCCTCGACCTGTCGCATTCGTTGCCGCGGACGACCGTAATACCGAGACGGCCACGCTTCGCGGCGCGCATCCAATCGCATTAGCCATGAGCCTCGCCTCCTCCTAGCAGACGTCTAGCCCGACGATCTGGCCACCTCCTCCTAGGAGGTGACTTGGAATCGCTCCTTGCCCCGGCCCACCTACCACTCGGACTCTCTCTCCACTTTACCACCCTATTTCATCGTCTGAACCCCGTTTTAGCTACGCCAAACACTTATTTATTTGTTAACTTGTCCATCAACCTATGATCGTAGTCCTCGATGACGCTTTACCGTATTATTGCAGGTCCATTTTATTCGTAATAATTTTAATTGAGTAGGACACTGACTGGTGCCTCCTGTGAGGTAGTTAACTTGCGCGATTTGTATTTTAAAATTCAGGCTGTGTTGTGTGTGGTTTTTAAAGTGATAGTTCTCACTTTTGTATCGATTGATACAGTAAATTGGGGTTTTACCCCATATCGGGAGGGCTCAAGATTGCCCTCTCCGGTAATATAACAAAATCGAGAGAAAGGGTGAGTGGTTGCCCTTTTTGTCGCCTGCAGTATATTAGCTACATCTGGCCCACGCGTGCTATTGCTGCAGTGGTCTATCCCGCCATTGTCTAAGTAGACACGTGCGAAAAAACCTGCATCAGTCTAGGTTTGGCCGGTCAAGTTTTGACCGGAGTCTTGAGATAGTCCCTGTGATTTACAAAACTGCTTTGGCGCCGATTTGGCAGATCGAGCAGAATCTTCGGGGACAACATTGCCTGCGGTGTTTTTGATCATCGCCGAGGAGCTACGTCGTCGATATAAGATAAGTGCACATTAACATTTAATTATTAATTAATCAATTTGAATGCACATAAATATTTTAGTATTTTAAATATATAAGTTGTTTTGCTTATTTCAATTCTTTTATTGATTAATCATTAATTAATCATTATTATAATTATCAATTAAATATTATTATTAATTGTGCATTCAAATAAGTGTATTTTCTTAATCATAAATAGATTGACTTAAATGTCGTAGCTCACGGACCTGCGCTGTACTCTCTTTCTCTTCATTCCCTCTCTTTCCCTCTCTCTCTGTTCTTTGCTTGCCTGTCGTGACGCCTTGGGTGCGTGCATTCGTACGCACGTGCTATCTTTCTCTCTCTCTCGGTCTGTCGCTCTTTCTCTCTCGGGCAGTTGCTTTCTCTCTCTCTCTCTCGCTCTCTCTCTCTCTCGCTCTCTCTCTTAAACGGACTCCGTCTATTTTTCCTTTTTTTTCTCACACGCCTAGTTGAACGTCTTTCCCTTGTGTTATCGGCGCATATAAGTAAGCAATTGATATATTCATCAATATGGCGAATTCCGAACGCATAGAAATAATAGCGATAAAATGCATGTCTCTTAAAGTGCAATTGACCGAATTGGAAGATGCACTGAAGGCAAAAACTATATCATTAATAAATGCTCAATCACGTTTTGGTCGCTTGACAGAACTTTTACGTGCATATGAGGAGTTTCACGACGAACTCGTACAATTGGATCCCAACAATGACAAACTCACAGAATTGATTTCCATTCGTAGTCGTTTTTATGAATTATGCGATCGGATAAAGGAAAGGCACTCGGAAAGGCAAATGTCGGAAAACAATACTCCAGTTCATAGAACCGACGAATGTGATCCTGCGATAACCAAAAACTTAACGTCAATAGAACGACAACACGTCTTGCAGTTACCAATAGCGCAACTCCCAAAATTCGATGGCTCATTGGATAAATGGCTCAATTATAAAGGAATCTTTTTAAATATGATCGATTCACGTAAAGATACCTCGAACGTGACTAAATTTTTATATCTAAAAAATACTTTAAAAGGCAAAGCACTTGCAAAATTGGCTTTATTAGACGCCTCTGCGGATAACTATAAATGTGCATGGGAAGCACTCATAGCATCGTATGAAAATAAACGCGCTCTTATAACCAAACATCTTCACGCGATTCATAGAAAAACGTACGCGATATCACGCACATGAACTGTCAAACCTTATAGATGAGGTAAAACAAACTATGCGTGCCCTCCAGGCACTTAACTGTAACGTCTGTGATTACGTAGTCGTGTACAATATAGAGAAAGCTTTATCATCGAAATATAAGGATATGTGGGAAACAAGCCTTGATCTCAATTCTTGTCCAACACTCGACTAAATGCACACGTTTTTAATTAAAACTAGTTTTAGTTCGATAGGCTAAGACCAGGAAAAGAGGGAGAAGTTTTTTAAACGTCATTCAGATGACAAGCGCGAGGAGCAAACGAAGAAATCGCGCTGGGATCATACGAAGCATGTTCTGTTAACACCAACCGCGAGTGAATGCATTTGTTGCAAGGAAGCTTTTCATCCTCTTTTTAAATGTAAATTTCCTCAATGCCGTCGATGTAATAAGTTTTATAATCATCTGCTTCATTATACATTTGCATCAAAGAAACAACCGGCAATAGATAATAATAATAAAAATAACTTGCCGAAGGCCAATGCGTTCATACTCAATTCCTAACGGTACTATTGATTCACTGACAACGTTTTCAAAAAGTAAACTACATACAACCATTGCATAGCGATTTTAATAAAGATTTGACTTTTTTGACGGTACCTAAAATCGCGGACCTCGTCCCAGACGAACCGTTTCCACGGGAGTCCATTACATTACCCGCAATGTTACCGTTAGCCGATCCTCAATTTCACGTACCTCGTGGAGTAGACATGCTCATTGGAGCAGGGGTAACTCTGTCACTTTTATCTGTAGGACAAATTAACCTATCGCGAGGAAATTGCGATCTTTACATGCAAAAAACTCGACTCGGTTGGGTCGTCGCAGGCGGAGCACCAGACACACAGTATCGAAACGCATCTTGTCATTTAATTAATTTATCACAACAGCTTGAAAGGTTTTGGCTTATCGAAGATCACGCGGAAGGGGGGAAGAAATCCTCTGATAATACCCTTTGCGAAGACTTTTATAATCAAACGACAACGAGAGACAAAGATGGCCGATATGTAGTACGCTTACCGTTTCAAACTGCAAATCGTAGTTTTAGTGATTCTCGCTCTCAAGCACTTAGACGATTCTTCTCTCTACAAAAACGCCTCAATTTGAATCCCATATTAAGGGTTGAATATTGTAAGGTGATGGACGAATATATTTCTCTCGGACACATATCTCCGGTTGATACAGAAGGAAATGACGGATGCTATTTACCGCATCACGCGGTGATAAAATCTTCAAGCGCGACAACCAAAACTAGAGTAGTATTCGACGCGTCCGCAAAACCTCTGAATGGGACGTCTTTAAACAGTAATCTATTGATTGGATCTACAATTCAAGATACCCTTTTCATACATATCTTACGTTTTCGACTTCATAAATACGTCCTCACCGCTGATATTGAAAAAATGTACAGGCAAATTAGAATCCACCCTGATGATCAAAAATACCAATGCATTTTCTGGTATCGTAATGAGCGTATTCATATATTTCAGTTGAATACAGTAACATTTGGCGTATCTTCAGCTCCATATCTAGCCATTCGTACCTTTCATCGTCTAGCGGACGACGAAAAGTCTGACTTTCCTGTCGCCGCAAAAATATTGAAACGCGATCTATATGTCGATGATTTGCTAACCGGAACCGATAACCTTAAAGATCTTCACAATATTCGTAATCAAATTATAGCATTGCTCAATCGTGGCGGATTTAATATTTGTCAGTGGGCTTCAAATCATTCTCACTTATACAACGATGTTGATGACAAAGAGCTCGGCGGCGAGCATGCGATAAAAACTGACAAAGTCTTAAAAACACTCGGCGTGGCTTGAAATGCGCGTAACGATGTAATCATTTACAAGGCTCGAAAAATAGATTTGACTCAAATAACAAAACGGCGGATTCTCTCGGAAATAGCCAAGATTTACGATTCATTAGGTCTATTGTCTCCGATCATTCTTCACGCTAAAGCGATTGTTCAGGAATGCTGGAAATCTAAGATTAGGTGGGATGAGTCCATATCGACAACACTACGTGGTCTAAATTCGCAAAACAATTAGGCGAATTAACGGAGTTTAAAATTGATCGGAAATTGTTAATTGATTCACCTTGAACAGATCGAATTACATGGATTTTGCGCTGCAAGCAAAATCGGATACGGTGCTTGCCTTTATTTTAAATCACAAGATCGGTCCGGACGTGTCTTAATACGATTAGCTTGTGCAAAATCACTCGCTCCTTTGAAGGAACAAACAATACCGCGCCTCGAGCTTTGCGCAGCCTTCATACTCGTTCGTCTTTATCAAGAAGTATGTTCAATTTTTGAATTTCTTTTTGATAGGAACGTGTTTTGGAGCGATTCGACAATCGCACTATATTGGATAAAAAAGTCTACCTCGTTGGAGTCGCAGAAATCCAACGTGCATCAAAAAATATCGAATGGCGTCACGTTCGGACGAAAAAGAATCCAGCCGATGCTCTTTCAAGGGAACAATTACCGAAAGATTTTTAACAAAACAAATTATGGTTTTCAGGCCCATCATGGCTTTATAAAGACGAATCGGATTGGCCAGTACATTCCGAAACAACATTCGATCATTCACTCGGTTTAAAGAAAAATATGTCTCGCAACGAATGCGACAGGTTCGACAATATTCACGCGCTTCTCGTCCTACTCTCGACTAATTTGAGTAATTGTATTCTGTCGCCGTGTGCTTTCCACGATTAAATTCAAGGGAAAAATTTGTGTCGCAGAATTTGTCGAAACAGACACGCGGATACCTGCTGTAATTCAATCTGAACAATTTTCTTCAGAAATAAATCGTATCTCTCGCGCAGAACCAATAAAACAAGGTCGATTAATTTCATTGGATCCACTGTTAAATGAACACGGTTTGTTATGCGTAGGAGGCAGATTGCAAAACTCAAAACTCACGTACAATGGAAAACATCCAATTTTATTACCATCGCGACATCATGTAACTGACCTTTTAATCAAGGAAACTCATGAGCGTGCATTTCATTTGGGCGTGCAAAGTACTCTTTACGCGCTGCGCTATCGTTTTTGGTTGATTGATGGTAAAAATCAAGTACGACGGATTGTACAGTCTTGCGTTCGATGTATACGTTTTCGACCTCGACCTATTCAGATAAAGATGGGTAACTTGCCTAAATCAAGAGTAACGGAAGCGCCGGCATTCGCGCATACAGGTGTCGATTTTTTCGGTCCGTTGTTTGTCAAAGAAAAGAAATTTCGTAACCGAAATATCATTAAATCTTATGGATGTGTATTCGTGTGCATGTCAACAAAGGCCGTACACATCGAATTAGTAGTTCTGACGGATTCTTAGGTGCACTTCGACGCTTCGTTGGTCGTCGTGTTGTTCCATCTCATATATACTCAGATAATGGCACTAATTTTGTAGGAGCCAACAATCAACTACGCGAACTATACAGGTTATTCGAATCAAACGAGTTTAAAGACAAAATTGATTATTTTGCCACTTCACACAAGATGGAATGGCACTTCAATCCACCTTTATCGCCTCATTTCGGTGGGCTCTGGGAAGCCGCGGTCAAATTATTTAAACATCATCTTAAACGTGTAGTTGGGAACAATTCTTTTACATTTGAAGAATTAAACACTCTAATTATTGAAATTGAAGCCATCCTAAATTCACGGCCGTTATGCCTGATGTCTTCAGATCCAAACGATCCGATAGCTCTAACTTCTTCACATGTTTTAGTAGGACGACCTCTCACAATGTTGCCCGAAACTAATCTACTATCTGTTCCAGCAAACCACCTGTTTTCATGGAAGTTAATTACTCAAGCACGGCAAAATTTTTGCCGACACTGGCATCATGAGTACCTTAATGAACTTCAGAAGCGCCAAAAATGGTTGCATTCTGAAAGAGAATTGCAGGTAGACGATGTCGTCGTTCTTATCGAAAGGAATCAGCCGTGCATGCGTTGGCAATTGGGAAGAATAATGACTACTCATCCAGGCGATGATGGACACGTTCGTGTGGCCACCGTTCACACCAGTACTGGGGTTCTCAAAAGAAACATCACCAAGCTATGCCGGCTGCCAACATCATCATCTATTTTATAATTTATATCAAACATTGAACTATGTATATTAAACTATTTTGTTTCTCGATACTCTCGCAAGGGGGGAGGCTGTTTAGACGCAATATAATATAACGCGTGGAATTATCGAAAGACGATAGGCCGATTGTTCGACCATTGTTGTTTGGGCGCTTGACGCCGCCCAAATTATTTTGTGCATAGTTTAATAATTATACGCGCGGTTTAGAGTCTTGCGTTATATCTTTATTCACACACATCACACATCAGCAGTTCTTCAATAATATTTAATTGTCGCGAGTTAAATTAACACCTCGAATATTGTGTAATTTTTGAAATACAATTCAATTAGGGGTTTTTTATGCCTTCGGGCTTTTTCCCCTAAAGAGCCAATAAATATTTATATATTAGGCTCAAAGTGCAGTGTATTTATTTTTCCTTAAGTGTAACCTCATCCTTTTATTAACATTAATTAATCCGTTTTAAATAAGTTACGAAACTTCTCCACGTAGGTGAAGTATTCGACGAAACACTGTCCACCAAAACTATAATCAATTATTTAATTGAACATCGTGAAAGTAAAGAATACCATCAGTTAACTAACTAGTTTTTTATTATTTCAGAATTTTATTAAAACTTAGCATCATTGTAACACTTTTTAATATCAAACTCATCGATACTAGTAATGTAGTATAATTAAAGTATATCTGCAGTTACTTGCTAATATATACAGAGTATTTTACTTTCAAATTTATTTAGCTTTAAGTTTGTACAAAATTAAAAAATAATTATCATTTTTGTTATCCCGATCCAAAAACTGCTGCTCCAATACGAATTTAACTTTCTTCTTTGCTGTTAATTACAGTCTGCTCGAGAGTCTGCTTAACTGGCGAGAAATCAACGCTACCAGAAAGCTTACTCAAAGTTTTAAAGTCACCTCCGAGCACGCTTGCAACTTCGATATTTAATTCAATACCATATAACTTTAGAGTATCCTTGAAGGTATCTACCAAACCTCCGATAGAATTGTTTATTCCACCTTGCGTAGAAAAGTCAAGATTGAAGTTACCCCTGAAATTTCTGAAGAGCGAGAGTAAATCCTAAGAAAGATACAGTTATTATACAAATCTTTTTGATGCATTCGTTTTGGAAATTAAAAGATCTTATATTTAATAATTTGTATGAACATTATATGCATTAATAGAAAGAAATTAACTAACACGGCAGGAAAATTAAAGGCTTATAATAATGAATTGTCTGATGCAGGTTTTTGTTACTTACAAGGGATGGAGGACTACTTGGAGCGTCACTTTGAGAGAGGCTTGGAAAGATAGTAGTAAGAATTTCAGAGAGGATTACAGAAACAATTCTTAAAGCTGATAGTGAAGGCAGCTGGCGTTTTTCTCTTATGTACTTGGAAGCTGCATTAGGAGCCGATAAAGCGACACCAATTAGTAGCAAGAATAGAAACATCCTCTTCATTTCGATTGTAATTTTCACGGGAATACTCGAAACCAAATAACAGTATCTAAATCAAAGAGAAACTTAAACATAACTATCTACACTATATGTGTGTAAATAAAAGTTTGGAGTCATATTAGGTTTTGACTTACTCTTTATAGTCACTAACTAACTTGCTGAACATAACCATAAGAGTGCTAGCACACAACTTATACCCATTCGCGATGTGGGTCAAAAACTTCCCGCTTCTTTATCTAATTTTCCGAATCACTAGAGATTAAGCTGACTGGATCGACAACAAAGTATTTCTCTTTCTTCAGTGGTGTCAGTCACGTGAAACCTCGTTTTTCTTATCGCTTAATGATTTTTTTACATTCATGTATCGTATAAAAAATATGTATATTATCGTATTCTTGTATGTACCTTAATTCTTATTTAACAGTAACTTTAAACTTTCAGACGAACTTCGAAGAGAAACTATTCAAAAAAAGGGAATTTCTATACATACTTTGTACTGATTTTAGAATTTCTACAGGATTTTAATTATCGAAATTTCAAAAATCATTTTTTACAATTAAAGAACAATTTTAATATTAATTAAAAGTGCTATAAAAATCACGTAAGCGACAAATATGTTTTTTCTACCATTGTAACCATATGAAAAATCCCTTTTTAAATGTTTTATTGGCAGCATAAGACTACCAAGTCTTATGTAATCATGTGTAAACAAATGATCAAACCCTCAGTAAGTACTGGAATCGTTGTCATTCAATGAATTTACACAAACTTTTAAACCGCTAATTCGGTAACCTTTCATTATTCAAACGAGAGAATTCTATATGAAATGATAGAAATCGGTCTCGGAAGCCAATCACTTTTCCGAAAAACAGTTGGGCGAAAGTAGCAAGATGCCTTGGCGCATAGTCGTGGGCGGATGGAATGCCGTCGTGCGTCCTCCTCGGCTGGTCTCCTTCCTGCGGAGGTCGAATCGCAGACGATGCCGAACTCGTGGGTAGGCACACGTGTACCGCCCTGCGTAAAAAAATTGGACTTTGCAAAAAGAAAAAGTTTTAAGTTTTAAGAAGTACTTTATTAAACTTCTTGCCACAAGCTTCTGCAGAAGTTTAGTTTCTTAAAGGAATCGAAGAAATTTTTTTCATTAACAAATTTTACAACATAGAATATTATTAAATGAAAGATTAAATAATGATTAAATAATTAAATTAAATAAACAAGAGCTCACAACAGAAAATAAGAAGAATTTTTTTTCAAAAGTTATAAAACTCTTTTAATTCGCTTATGAAAAAATTTAATAAAATACATTTTTTATGTATTTATGCTGAACTTTATTTTAAACTCTGAATTTTGTTGAATTTTCTTTGTCTCTTGAAATCGGTTCAAATAAATTTATTTTAGCCTAATTTGTTTTCGCAGAATTTGAATATATGAGATAAACTTTGCACGCAGTTTCTGAGGTAAGATGCGATTGGCACATTGGCACTTTTGTGCAGGCGGGCTAGTCGAATTGGCAGGGTTTGCTCGTACTCCACCGGACGTCGCAAAACGGAAACATTAAAGTTAATCAAAAGGCCGCAAAGTAAAACAAAATAAGTACAGTGCGAGATAAACGAGCAATAAAGAGAGGCGGAGGGAGCGTACAATAGCGAGGCCTGACGAGCCGCAACAAAGGCTTAGCGCAAGCACACGAGAGGTAAAAAATCCGAGTAAAGACGCAAAAAGCCAATGGGACAAGTATCTTTTTTTGTCGCGGCAGTAAAACTTCTATACCCCGGTGAAGATCTCTCGCGTCTGTGCACCTCTACATACACGTGTAAGGCCGAATTTATAATCTCCGGGGCTTGAGTGGCTATTTCGACATGTATATTGAAGATAAGGTGAGAGAAACCTACTCCTCCTCTCTCGTTGCTGTTGCTGTTATTCAAGAGATGTAACAAGGGAAAGAGATCGATAGATGGAGAGAGAAAGAGACAACGAGAGTGGCGAGGAGACGCATCCTTTGTTGCTTCTTCTCACTTCTCTCCATTTTTTCTTTTTTTTAATGGGCTCGAGGAGTAAGAGGCTTTTTATACGGCGATTAAGAATGTCCAAATTGATCATTCGGAATCAACAGTCTCTTATCGACGATAAGTCTTTTATTGGACGTTCCAATGATAAAAATGCATTTTTATACGACGTACAGAAAATAATGAAATTGCGTTTGACCGACACTGTTGGAATATAAATGTCATTCTCAAATGGATTTTCTCTTTTAAAGATTAATTTATCGAGCTTTTTAACGTCTTCTACAAAATTATTATTCTTTGAAAAATATATTGATTTTTCTATAGAAAATATCTTACGTTATTTAACATATTCACAATGAATTTATATTTACTATTAAAATTATTTGTTTAAGGAACAAATTTGCAATTTATAAGCATTGTTTGTTTATAATTAAAGAAGTAAAATGAGTATTATCCATTACAAAAGTTTGAATTCGAATTTTCTGATACAGGGTCAAAATAATTTTTCGCGTAGTACTTTAAATATGCACCGTTTATACACGTAGACCTGCGTGTAGAATATTGAGAGAGCGTGCGTCAAACTGGAATACCGTTCGGCTGCAGCCATTAGCAAACAAATCAATCAGCACCTCTACTCCCGAAAGTGCAATAAAATTACTCGGCCCTGATCGCAGTGCGCGCGCTCTTTACAAATGACGAGCGAGCGCGGTGTAACCCGATAGATTCCCGCGTATCTAGGTAACCTTGATAATCGCGGGCACCTCGGCGGGCACATACAACCTCCCACGAGAGATCGTCTCGACCTGGGACTCGCACTACAAGTTCCTCGAGCCGCAGAGGAAAATTGGATCGGGCCATACGTGTATGCGGGTAAGCGGCGCGGTAGCCTCGGCGAGCTTGTGCACGCGCAGGAGATACCGCAGAAGACTCAGGGAGAAAGAGGAAGAGGAGACTGTGCCGCGGCCTCCGGCATCTTTCAGCTGTCGCGTCACTTTACACGTCGACCTGGGTACACTGCGGAAATTTTGTTGCTGTGGAGCGCGGCGGAGCGCTGGGTTTCGGCCAAGGTTTTGGCAATCGTTTGACAGGTTTGTCGGGGTCGATTCGGTGAGCATGTGCACTTGGACTGCACGCGTTAGACTCTAGATAGGCAGAGTAATAATTATACGAATTTCGCAATTTACGATGATGATTATTTGATAAAATTGGTTGTAACGATTTTACAATCGCTATTTAGTTATAAATGTGAAAGCTTGGAGAGTCCGTTTCACCAACAGTTCTTATTTACTTGAAGACATAAACATATGTTTCAGGATATAATACACCAGCATAATTTATTTTAATGTGATATAAAAAGTGCGCAAGTTTTTGGCATGTAACGAAGAGCTCAAGAAGGAGCACGACAAGGAATAAGCTACGAAAAAACAAAGTGGAGTTTACTCATGTGCATGAAGTGATGGTACCGAGGATGGTACCTGCAGGATACTCGGTACTAACGAAGGTATAAGGGAAGGATTCAAGTAACAAGACCCCGAGATTATGGAAGAATGCAAAAGAAGAAGCTAATCAGTAGTAGACGCTTATAGTCGAAATTATATCCAAAACTTTCAGTTCTATTCTCGAGACTATTCTCTTTATTCCAGTCCTTCTTTATCGAGTTCTTTTCATTCTTTGTTTAATTCTCCAATGTATAGTAATATTAATTTACTTAGCTTATTTACACGTATGTTCGCGAAACATCCGTTCGAGCGTCAGTATAATGGCTACCAATAAAAATAACTTTTAGTTTAAGTTTTCTGTTAACTTTTTTAAAACTCATTTTTTGTAGGAATTTTTAATGATTCGTATACTCTGTTCTATAAATACGGAGCCTGCGGTAAATAATCTATTTGTACGTCGACAAAATACATCGTATTATTATAAGTGCACATATACATGTGCCGCGGCTGTGCAGTTTAGCGCTCAAGTACACGCGTCGTCCGCTATATTGGATTTCGTAAACAGTATCGAGTGTCATGATCCTGCACACAGCCGTATCTCGAGACTTGACGATCTTCCTTCTTTTTTTAGCGATCCGGCTTGATCGACAGACTGCAGACACCAACCGCAACCTACAATATTCAAGAATTTTTCGTCCCACTGAGTCATTGCGCGCCTCCTCATGCATTCAATCTAACGGTCAAATATTATTTGAAAATTAAAATGTTATCTCTTTATCCTCTAGAGTGTACCCACGTGGAATTCAAAATATATTTTGCATTAGAATGTTACAAAATCTGAGCGTTGAATATTTCGTAGCTTCCAAATGAAGAAAGATCCTACGCGACTACCCACGTACAGGCCTCGGTACGGGCTTTAAAACATCTCTCGCCTCGCGCTGTACATAGGTATAGCAGAAGATCCAGCCGATTGCTGTCAATGAAGTGTAGTTTACAACATTATATTCCATAAATATTCAGTTTCGAGTGCTTGATGCGCGAATTCTCGCGGCAACGTATTACCCCGGGAATTTACGAGAAAGAGCCAGACAAAGCTACCAAGGCAATTTGTTGCAAAATAAAGCATGCAATTTGATGAGAGCCGTGTACATAAATTTCAGATTGCTATTTCAGTCTTCACCTATACATTTTATTTTATAGCAGATCACTATATACTGATACCCATTATGATAAATTTTATATGCTGTTAATTTAAATGTTGTTTAAAAAAACTTATACATCTTCAAAGATACATTCCATAGATTTTTAAGAGGTCGATTCCCTGGTAGAGCTGGACAGCATAAAATGATTATAATAAGCTGGATGATGATTTAATTCTCTATATAATGCGTAAATTTTGGCATAATTCTCGCCACCTGGCGAAATAATTACAAACAGAAAATGCACGTATTTTATGCCCAGTGTTATGCTGAAGCAAAGCAGATGAATCTATGAAGTTAACCTCAAATTTTATTTGTAAACATTAATATGTTACGCGAATTTAGTATATAAGGAGATTTATTAACTAAATTAATTAATTATAACTATAATTATTATTAATTATTATTAGTAATTATAATTTATTTAATTATTAATAATCAACTAAATAAATAATTAAATATATAATGAAATAATTAATTAATTAATAACCTAAATAAATAAAGAAAATAAATAAGTATATAACAAAATAAGTATATATGACATACAGCAGAAAGTGATCATATAAATTATTATTTACTAATTTTTTTAGAATGATTGGAACGGCAAACAGTGTGAAATATTTGTATTTGGCAGTTTTATATTTTTGAATCGAGTTTTATCGAATTTTCTTTTAAATTAATTGTATTTATTAATTTAGTATTAATTTATGTTTTTTATGTAGGTAATTCATATCTTAAAAATATTTTATTTTTATATCGGGTTTTTTATTATAATTATTTAATTTTTAAAATATATTTATAGTCATTATTACATTATATAATTTTAATCATTTTATTATTTTCTGATCTGTTTCTTAAATTAAAATTTTATATCAAGACCAATATTTTGCATTGAAAGATACGTTGACAAACAATGTATTTTAAAAATGCTCTTGCCGGGGAATCGCAAACAAGAATTTTGAATATAACTTTATTCATTATTATTATTAAAGTTAATTTCATTTTTTAATAAATAAGTTAATTCTATAACAAATTTTTTAAAAAATTCTGTTACATGGTGCAGCAGATTGACACTGGCCTGCGGCCTGACTCCTACGACTCCTTTCCCCCTGCCAACCTTTGCTGCGTCCCGATGGGCACGTATCTAAGCCTGGAGGGCGGGGCCAAGCCCGCTGCTGTCCTTGCGACCTCAATATCTCTGCCCTACTCTCTTCCATTGACTATTTCCTCTATTCTCATTGGCTGTGCTGTGGCGAGTAGGCACTTTTTTGCTGCAGAGACTGAACTTTTACCATTTTGCAAGCACCTGTATGTTCGCGGGGATGCAAGTTACAGTTTCGCGACCGCAAAAATAAATGTTTAGAATTGCCTCGGCTATCCCGTGGTATAGCTAGAGATAAGTAATTAAAAGACAGGTTATACATTATTTTAGACCTTTATAAATGAATGAAATTCAGTGTTTATACCCTACCCTACTCTACCGCCACAACAATCATTTGCTGCAGTAGCTCCGTATACGTATCTTACTTGATCTTTCATATTTGTACTGCTGGTGGGACTAATATAATATAGCCGAATAAATCAAGAGAATTTTCTTCACTACTTTATAAAATGGAAAACAATTTTGAGTTGAAAAATAAAAGTTTGAATGGCGTGGGGGAGAGAGAAGTCTATACTATAATTATTATCTTCTCTCAGCGGCGCATATATTTAAGATAATTGGTATAGTTTTCTTAATACTCAGCCTTCTTTTGATGATTCAAGATGTAAATTGTACTAAAAAAGAGGGTACGAATTTTATGAAATCTTTTATTACTTTTTTTTGCTCAGGTGATGACATATGTGGCTCCTTAGTCATTGAATATAAAATTGAAGGACTCAAATAAAACGGGAGATATTATTCTTCGAAAGTGATGCTTATAATAATAAAAAAATGTGTATTTGATATATTTTTTAGTGTAAGATTGTGCTACGATGATTGAGTGGCTTCTCCAATTCGTCGAAATGAAAAGTACCGTTGGGCACGGAAACAAGACTAGAATCACAGGGGCACAGCCAAGGGTTAGCCGGGATCGTTAACAAGAAACGAGAAAAGTCTGGTGAATAAATTCAACGAGCACTTGCGCAAGACAGACTACTGCAATCTGGGAATTTAACAGTCATAGTTGTCTGCCCACAGTACACGAAGCGAACGGAATCGCGAAAAACCGCAGGAAATCGAGCACAACAGGACGAGGAAGTAGTTGCTCTGACGATTCGGCAGCCTGAATTCAGTCTACGGTAGACATAATCGGTAAAGCGCGCAGTAACGAATTTTACAATTCGCACCTACTTAACTCGCTGGAAGTGTTGCGGGAGCGGATGCGATCGTCCGATAAACAGTTGAAATCCGATCGACAATAAATATCGCTATTGCATTTGGGAGATGGGCAGACGCGGGACTCTGACATCCGTGGGCGGGCCACGTGATTGAAACGTTCATACCACTTGACAAAAAAATCGGAATGTACTTTACAGATCAGAATCTCCCTTTCGCAATCCTGGCAGTAAGTCAGCGGAGCAGGAGAATTACCGAGGGAATCACTGTCCTCCTGGCGCACACGCGCACACTGGTCGTCTTATAATTACTCGCGGTGGGATGGTTCTGCACGAGAAAGATCGGTCGAATCGATTGGGTTATTACCCATAAGGCAAAACTCGAGCCCTGCGTCTGCAATTTCAATCGTCCCCGGTAAACGCATAAATGCCGAGGGCGTGCGCACGGAAACACATAAGGCATCGCCGGTTTTACGAGGGTCATTGTCTAGACATCGCATGATTTGATACAGATTGCCAGCAATTTTCCTTCCGATCTCTATCTCAGCTTTATGCGAATGCCCAGGTATCAGCTTTTAATGATGTCGCTTCTAGCGATCCCGCGACGATGTGTGTTTATATTGACTGATCCGGAGGTGCACGACTTGTCCGTCGATAATCGGTTTAAATGAAAACAGCCTGTGGTACGAGTCAGCCTTTTCCATTTGAACAGGAAAATATTATGGTTTATTGTGAGTTTTTCATTGGGAATACAATTTTCATTTTTCAGATGTCGTGGCGCCGCAACGTCCTAAAAGCGAGCCTGAAAAGGAAATTTTTTTAAAGCGATTTACAAGCACTCTTGTAGTTTCTTTTACGACTTTTATGCTCCTGAAAAAGCCAAGTACAGCCTTTCGTCCTCTGACTCATTTATATAATCCACTTGGTATTTGTGCAATTAAAACTTTTGCTTTGTACGGGCCGGATTCATTTTTTGATGCGTAATTGATATGGGAATAAATTTAATTGCCGAACAAGTGTACACAGTGCATTTTTTCTTTTAAAAAAAACTTGCACTTCAAGTACGAAAACAGTCCTTATAGAGATTTAGCATTGATCACGCAGCTGGATGGTACAAGAATCGACATAGCCTAGAGAGTAGAAATCTGAGTTTGTTGCGTTTAGATACGAAGAAGCCGCTTGTACCTATCCGTATGCAGTGCTTAATGTCTCCTTTCGCTCCGATCTAAGTGGCAACCCTAATTAAACGTTTGTTCGAATCATTCACGCGAATAAAAATCCTTGCGCGCAAGTAATAAGCACTGCATTTTTCAATTGGGGAAGCTGATCGAACGAGGCGAGCGAAAGTCGGAATATATCGACTTATCGTCTCTGGGGCCCAACTCCCCTCCAACTGGCCGCGTAATACACGCACTCGCGTCTGTCCGACGCGCGATAAGATCGACACTTTCTCGATCGGTCGAAAGAATCGGAAAATCTGATCACAGGAAAAGGGGGCACGTGTGTGCACGGACTCCACGATACTCTGCTCGCAACAGGAGATGTAAGCCCGTGTCGATTCGTTGTACGGGATGCTCCAGTGACCTTTGTGCATTCAGCCGTTACTGCGGTACCGTGTAAGCGATTAGCCGATAGCTGTATCCAGTGAATGCTGTCGGATCTGCGCGGCTGTAATAGAGATTATTTCACAATATCTTCTCTGATTTGTGCCACAGATCACCACCGCGATAGCCCGGAGACCGCGAATTACCCTGCAGCCCACGAAGTCCCGCATGCGTACACATCCCCGGACGGACACCGGAAGGGGCGTAGGAACGCCGACATTCCCAACGTCACCAGGGTAGGATACAGCCGGCACCCAACACCATCCAGGGGCAAAGTGCCAAAGCGACCTCAACGTACCCGGTCCGGGGCCGGGGCTCCGAGGAAAGGGCCAGCAGACCTCTCTGCCAGGTGGGATTGGAGGCGACGCGTAGCGCGTCGGGCGCGGAGCGACAACGCCCCCCCCCCTTCCCCCCGACTTCCCAAGGCCGCGAGAGTAGCGGCTCTCCGGGCAGGGCCGGCTGCAGCCAAGGACTCTCGCGGCCCTACCTATGCCAGCCGGCGAATTCCGGTGACCCGTCCGGGTGGAGGCGAGGGCCCCACGTGCGACCCGGTGAACACTTCCGCGAGCGGCTTCCCCGCTATATGTAGTGGGGCGCTGCGCGCCCGTCGGAAGTGTGTGCCTGGACGAGGACTGTCCGTCCGGACACGAATAAATCTATGATTCCTCAGAGCCCCGAGTTATGATTAGTGTGCTCCCTCCCTCCGCCGTCGTAACCCACGACGACCGCTGCGAGGCTAACCGCCCGGGTCCCTTCTAGGACGACCACGAACCTGCACGACGGGCAGGCAAACGCGACCGGAAAATAGCTGGTGCTGGAAGCATCAGGTCACAATAATTGATTATATAACAAGAGAGTAATTAAACAATGAAACGAATCTCCCTATATTCACAATTTGTTGACAACTTGATTTTTATGGCTATTCTTCTTCGTACCTTTATAACCATAATGTTTTTATTTTTTTGAAAATCTATTGTTCACTCCGTAGCCGCGTACCATTATAAATCTGGTGATGACCTCGAGGTCGCAAAGGCGAGCGCACGAATCAAGCCGCAAAAAACTCAGCGAAAAATGCGTCCGCGCGAGGTGGAAACCCGAGACGTTACAATTCCACGAGTGAACGCGATCGTGCGTTGCCGTTTTAAGGCGCATGGCTCGGGATCTAAGCTACCGAGGGAAAAAAGGGAAGAGCGAACCTGTGCTTGCACAAGCTACTTATAACTTTTATGTTAATTCGCACCTCCAATCAGACGTGACTTTTCTGTGAAACGTAAATTACGCACGGAGCATTATACCACTTTCTTACCAGTGCGCGCTCGCGAATTTACAGTATACGCACTGGACGTCATCATACCTCGATATAGCTATTCGATCAGAGGCTTTCCGCGGTTCTTTCTTTGCCTGCGACTTATGAAGATTGTGAAAGCGTGCATCGTGTCTTTGAATTGGCACTGAGTAAATGCGTTTCGATGTCCGAGTCGAAAATGAGTTTGTGACGTGGTGTCGTCGGGCCGCGGGCGATGGGCGCGGGGATCGGCCATGCGAGCGGACCCGAGCCGATGTTTACATCGGCGGGCGCGGTAAGGCACGCGCGCGAGGGGGGGAGGCGCAGGGGCCGCGGCAATCGGGCGTGCTCGAGTATGTTTGGTAGGAAAAGCTTCAGTTTTGGCTTTGGCCTCGAGCACGTCCCGAGAGCGACTCCTGCGCCCGCGATCTCGCGAGAGAAGCTTGCGAGCCGCCCCGACCCGAGCCGTGCCCAGGGCGAGGGTGCGTCGCACCGCCGAGCCCCGTCGTTGCCGAGCCGAGAGGGGACAGGAGAGGAGCAGCCCGCGAGGACTCCGCCGACGGCCAAGGTAGGCCTCCCATCCTTAATGCGCGCGAAGAGAGAGCGCGGCGCGAGCACTTCCCCCGGTTAGGCGCGAGGGGTGCGGAGTTGTGCGGCGGCGGGGCCTGTTCCGCCGCCCGCGAATAAATAGATTTAAACAGAGCGGAGTGCGTGACTTATTATTGTGCCCGGCCGTCCCTCTTTCGAACTCCGATAACCGTCGCGACCGTCGTGGGTCGACCGCCCGGGTCGGCCCGGCCGGGTCCCTCCGAGGCGACCATGAGCCCGCGAGGAGCAGGAGGCGCACTCGGGATGGCGCGGCGCCCCGGGCCCCCTCGGGAGCAATCCGGCTTTCGAGGAGGAGGCGCCTCGTCACAGGTTTAAACTGGTGCAACATAATGATATATTCTCCGATGTATTGTGCTGTGTATATTCGCTTGGTTTTATTTTATACGCAAAAGCACTTAAGTCGAAGAAGTTAAGCTTATTTACGTTACTCGACTTTATCATATTTAAATAATATTCCATTTTATTATTAAGTTTACAATATCGTCACATAATTTAAATGATAATTATTAAAAAAATGTAAAATTTATATTTTATCTATATTCCTATGCTAGACAATTCAGTTTCAAGTGTAGTTTTACGTTAAAATTTGGAATTATTTATGAAATAATAGTTTGACATCATGGAATATTTTTCCATCCTAAAAGTATCAACTTTTGAGGATTGTTATCGAATTAATATTGATTTTTATTTCCGAGTTTACCTTCTTTAAAATGTTTGGAGATAATGATATAAAAAAAATATACCTTTTATGTTAATTCGAAGCAATCAAATTTATCTAGAATATACTGATATAGTTATAGAAAATTGTTCCCAGTACACGGTAATATGTTCAGGAAATGTACTCTATAAGATCATTTATTTTTATTCGTACTTTTTTACGGTTAAAATCTCTGAATTTTTGTCTAATGGAACTATATCATACTCAAAGTCATTTACGTTGCATTGCTTCGTTTTTCTGATGATTAATATATAATTATAGCAAGGTCCATATAATTGAATATCTTAAGTTAATTCGTTTGCAATCTCTGAAATTCATCAACTAATTAACTTATGTCCATTACTCGGATTAAGTGTAGATAGGATCTAATATCGTTTGAGCTTCGATTTGAATTTTTTATTTTGATAGATCATTTAATAACATAACGAGTTGTACTCTTGTAAATCGATAAGTAATTATGTTATTGAGGTCACACCAAGTGCACATTGATCGATTAAGCTTATATATTCTTAGAGGCCTATAGGACAGTTGTCACAGGCCAACTAGCAAAAACAAAGAAAATTAAAACTCTTCGTAAAAATATAGACGTGTTGATAATAGATGACATTTGAAGATGCCTTGTATATTTTCCAAGTGTATCGTGTACGAATTTCAAACTCACTAATAAATTCGTCTTTAAACGGAACGACTGCCTCAAGTTGTTAGAAAAATGAATTATTTTATCGACAATAAAATAACTCGGCGACGTATATCAGCAAAACTTGCATGTTGTATAAAATAATTTGAAATTTTTAATGCACGTATACGTTATCTTAACGAGGGCGACACCGCGCGATGGCAGCGCAGATTCTTTCATTCACCGTAGACTTATTTTTTTACGAGGAGCCTAACACGACCCTACGGCAAAAGAGACCTGATTAGGAAGAAGAAATTTGCGGAGCGAGTTGACGTGCCACCGGGTGATTCAGAAAAGGGGCCCCTCGTGTCGGTCAGCGACCTTCGGAGCGACCTCGAGGATGCACCAGCCAACAGACAGTCCGTATAAAAATTACTTATGCGCGCGGACTGCTTTTTCCAGTGCGCAGCTACTAGCTATTTTGAGTAGTCGAGATCGTAATCTTAACCGCCTTGCCCGAACTTGTTTTTATTTTCCTGGAAGCCCACTGAGAAAATGTCTTTATATTATAATTTACCAAGCAGCTTTAAGAATTTCCTTACCCGTTGTTAATTTCAGGAAACCCAATACCATTCGCGTTATATGTAAAAAATTGATAGCCCGGAACATTGATGTCTATAAAATTCAAGCACGACGCCTGCGAATGTATTTCAGTAGCACGGTGCTGATGCGATGGCGCCCATAACCTTTAAAAGAAACGATCTTCCTTCCGCAGTTCAATTCATTATGAGTGTGGTGTTCCCTTGAACATAAATTAGACCGTGAGTGAATGTGCTCGAGCCGAGCTAAATGTACCAAATGCTGAGCGGCGCAAGGGCTTACCTTGATTAGTGCTCGCTTTTGCCGGGCGTATTCGTACGCAAACGAAACGAGCGACTACTCGGTCATGAAAACGGCAGATTCTTCGTGCATTCCTCGCCCGGGAGCTCGAGTGTAGCCTTAAATAGATGCGTTTGTGTACACGCACCATTGACAGCTCTCGAGTCGCGATACTTATATAAGCAAGCGGGCGGGTTCAGCGACATTGACCGCGCGAGAGGCACTAGCATGTGCCCTCTACTTGAGCCTATACATATATATCACACGTTCGATACCATTGTGACTTATGAATTCCGCGATTCGATCGTTAATAATCTAATTGACGTTAGGACCCTGCGTCTAATTTATTTTTTATTTATGTCCGATCTATAAGCTCGGTATATATGCTGCACGTAAATAAATTGTTGATTTATAAAGGGTATTTCAGCTGCTTAACTCCATTTGAATTCATTTATCTAGAACTTGATGCTGTTCCGATTATTTATATTGTATACGCAATAGCTCTAAATTTGTGCTAAGTGTATATTTTGCTTTAATCAAGATTGGAGAATATGGTTTAATAGAATTGACTGTAAAAGCAGGTTGTCTTCCCTCGCCTATTGCGGTATTTGCGCTGTATTATACTTGCTACTACACTCGTAGAAATTTCTTTTCCTTTTCAATTAAGTTATAAATAATCCCTAACAATTAAAACGATTCAATTCTATTGGCTTGCATTATTCCTGCTTTCCTATTCCGTATCTTAGATATACCCGATCTTATTCTGTGTATATGTACATATACGCGTGTGCATCGTTCTCCCCTTTGTCGATCAATGACCAATTATTGTGTTGCCTACTCAACTCGGAGCGCAAGACGTTTTCTCGCGTGATCGAAATCGGGGATTTTTTCTCTTCTTGCAATCCCTCCCCTTCCCTTCTACCGCGAAATCGTGGGAAGGATCCCGAGGATGGGAGAATCCTCGAGGGCTTTTTCGGCTTTGTTTCCCGCGATATATATATACATATATGCCGCCAACTGAAAATGTAGCTCGACTCATTTTCCTGCAAGAGTTCATTAATTAACTTTCGTAGACAATGTATCTGTATCAATGTAGCGGTAATCTACGCCATCGATAAGACGGTTTGAATAGTGCCGTGGACTACTGATCCACCTCCGTAACGTATGGACCGATGCAGGTAAAGGACTGCACCCACGCGGCTTTCGAGTAAGGAACAAAAAGCAGGCTGTGCAATTCAGGAGGAGCATCGGGCGAAATAATTAATCGTTGTGGAGGCTCGAGTTCGAACGAAAGGCACGATCGATCAGCTGGGTGATCAATCCGCGCGCGCCGGGAGCGATAGCGATGGTCCGCGTGCCAATTTTAAAAGTCAGAACGCGACCGCTACGTCGCGATCGGAGATCGCATCGCACTCATACGCTTACGCGAGCATTTATTTGATAATACCGTTTTTGAGTTTCTGCCCGCGCTTTCCAATTGATTTTCAAGGTCGCGATCGGCAGGCGCGTGGGCCCCTGTTAACGTCGTATTGAGTTACTCGGGCGCAACTCGCACCGAGATACGACTTCATCAAGGATTTAAAGCGCGCGTGACACTGCTGATAACATTGTCATCGCGTGCGTTTAATGGCGTTGGAAGGCGCTGTTCAGTGTATGGCGGCTTATTGTCCCAGTGGCGCGCAAACGTGCCAAAAGTCAGAAACGCTAATTACCGTTTGCAAGTTGAGACACGTGTACAATCTGCAGGAGCCGCAGGATTTCGAGGACATTCAGTGTAATGCTCGACACCTTCATCGCTTCAATGGTTTTCAATCAAATATATTTTTCTGTAAACCTTAGAGGGTCAGAGTGTGCTATAATCCAGTGATTCAATCTTTCTATTGCGAGGCAATAATCGTACGCTTGATCTAGTTTTGCGGATAAAATATCCTAAAATTTAGAAGTAAAATGAACCGATTATTCTCCGAAAACTTTGGCAAATCAGTCGCACTTGTATCATTATCATTCCATGTTAGAGTAATTTGATCACTCTAAGCACACTTTCTACTAAAATGATCAGGGCTTGATCAAATTGACGAAATTACCAAATTTTCTATTGAATATTATATCAATTTCTTGAATTTGATCAGCCTGTCATCATTTCGCCAGATCGAATATGATAAAAATTACTAACCAATTTTTCTCAGAGTAGGTAATGCATAATACATAAATTATTGCAAGAAAAAGCCGGAAGCGCAGTGCGCAGAATGGCCTCTCGCTCCAAAGCGTCAGCAGGATAATACACGTGCCGCTGTCGGCGTGCCACGATTCCGCTGGACAACGAAATCGGGCGCCGGTCCACTTACGGATCGCGCACGGCGTTTTCGTCTGCAGCCCAGGCGCACCGCGCGGGACAAAAAAAGCAGCCTGGCAAGCTTCCCTCCAGCGTCCCATTAAGATAATGATCGCTGCATGTCCCTGGCCTCGCGAGCAACCGCCATCACCTCCCGTGTTATGTACGGCTGACCTATCGCGAGCTGCCAGAGATCCGACATATCCCATGGCTTCTTCCCTCCTGCGCGCCTCCATTATCAACTGACTTCTTTTGGCAGTTTTAACGCCTCGACGACGAGGCTGTGCCCAACGAATGGCACTTCTACGTTCGACACAAGGGCCCCTACTATGCATCGATCTTTCAATCGAACGGTATAAGAAGAATGTATGCCATCAGCCGATCAATGCAGTTCGCCTTAAAATTGGCTTCAGAGGGATAGTGTACAATAAAATCTCAGTTTTCTCTCTCATCCCCATGTATCCTATCCTATGCTGAGTTTTATACCTGAGTCTTATTTTTGTACATATGTAGGACATTCTAAGTGTTGTGTGGACGAATCGTTTATGGTATTTATGTTTTTTACAGTCTGTCGAGCACAGAAACTATACAGTTTTATTATCCTGCTTGTCATAGAATTTTTCCTATTCGCTATAAATATTTTATGACAAACGTGACAAAACACGATTATCTCGACTCATCTTTACATATTGCATACAACAAGGATAGTAAAAGCTAAACAGCGATCTTAGAATAAGTTTGCTTATATTGATCTCCCGTGCAAGCCATCTGCCCCCTCCTTCTTTTTTATTAGTTGCACTTATCTATGAGGATACGTTGTACTGGCGATTTACTCAGTAAATACCGTCGGAACAACGCTCGGAACAAAACTGCAACATAAAGCAATTTACACCTCTGTTTTCGTATGAATATACTTGGAATAAAGTATCGAGTATAAACTCTCTTTACACAACGTTCAATTTTTTATAACAATATATATGTCTATACATGTTTCATAGATTAATATCACTATTAATAAACGGTAATAAATTACAAGTAAGATTTTAATATATTATAATTCTTTTATTTCGATTTTTATTACATATTGTTACATTCTATAGCAGATTAATACATATCATCAATGTAATTTCTATGAGAATGTGAATGTGAATTTGTCTTTATTGTCGTAAATGTAAAAAGTCAACCAGCCATGGTAAGTATAATGTAACGCATGATCTTTACGCTCCTTGTTTGAATATTATTCTGCGACGTTGTATTCTTCTCGTGCTTTTACATCCCCTCGATCCCGCTACTATCACTGCCCAGTACTCGTATTGTGCGTCGATATTTCATAACAATATAACGGTTATTCCGCGTCCGGATTTGGTGTACGATTAGTTCCATCTTAGCTTTCTCCTGTATAGAGATGGATGAGTTATTAAATCTGTAGGGTTCGCAGGTTTATTGCCGGTTCTAAAGTTCGCGCGATACTTCATACTATTTTTTATACTTCCAACATTCCTTCACCTAACACTATAACAAATATACAACCTACGCAGTTTCAAACAATGTCGTTACTGACCTTCAAAAGATGAGTTTTTCAAAGCTGGAAATATTTTGAATGAAATTAAACTTTTATAAAAAAACGATTTTTCATTAATATATATATATATATATATATATATATATATATATATAATTGATATAATATTCAATAGAAAATTTGGTAATTTCGTCAATTTGATATATATATATATATATATATATATATATATATTAGTAGTTTATACTAATGTTTATATTTAAATAAAAAGGTACAATAGAAATTATAATCCCGTATGCTAATAATTCAGTACAAATAGAAAAGGTACGTTTTTTGTAATTTTTTTTGCTACTTTGATATAACATTTAGTCGTGTTAGTTTAGTCAATTCATTTTTTTAGTTTTTCTTAAATTACTGATTACTTTAAAAGTCATTTTAAAGTAGTAAAGTCCTTTTTAACATTTCTCTTTTTAAAATAAATAAAATAATTAATCATTGATGCGTTAATAATTAGTTATTTTTAGTCCAAAGCAAAAATTTTAATGTACTAATGATATTTAATTTTTAATAAAATAAGAAAACACGCTTGCAATAGCCTCTTATAAAACATGTATTCTGAAATCAAAGTGCAGATTTAATATATAAACAAAAATTGCGACACAAATAAATGACTCTCTATTCAGTAGTATTTAATAGTTTGTAAAAAAATTAAGTATTTTAGTTTACGCAATTATTGATAACAGTCAATTATTATTTCTAAAACGTAAAAGCTTCTAAAAGCTTCTTCTTCTTCGTAAAAATTTCTAAATAGAAATAGGCGGTACGTCTTGATTAGTCGGTTATTTCTACTTATTCAAAATTACGTATAAACAAAATCTGATAACTTTTATTTAAATTGTAAGAAAGACCATTTTTATAGAGTCATTTTATTTAAAAACGAATAAATTTAAATGAATTACGACAAATGTGAAAAACAAATGTTCAAAAATCAAAACAATCACTATATTTTATATTGAATAACGGGATAACAATACTTTAGCGAAACTAATATAGTACAGGAACGATACATGAAATTTGTTCACTTTCTTTCACCTACAAATCTTCGATCAGGGCATTATACGGCAGTTTCGCCGAGCAGCTCGATCGTGCACCGTTAAAGTGAGCAAGAGAATAAGAAATACTGCAGTCATGACCTTATAGAAGCTCACGAACCTTAACCTACCGCCTTCACAAGACTAATTGGAGGCGAAGAAACGCTAGAAGTTTACTTCTAGGAAATGTAATAGCTCAAAGTTTTTAAATCAGAGTATCAAGTAAAGAATCGTGAAAATGAACTTACTAAGAAAAAGAAATTGCACTTGACTGTCGTGTTTGCTAACATAAAAATAATTAATTCATAGCCAACCTGTTTTCAATAACTTATATACTTATAATTTAACTAAAGTCTTATACATACACGAATCATTTATTGGACAAACTTGGAGGCATAAAGTTGTTTTATTTTTAAATAGATAATCTATTTAATCTCGCGCGCTGTTACTTGTTACAATTAAACCATATAGTTTTTTCTTGTTTTAAAAATAAAGTACCTACGGATATAAAGGAAATTATTTACAATATTAATGACAGTATTAATATGAAAATTATTTTAAATACTGATTTTAAAATATGAACTTAGTGTGTTAATGCTGCAATTATTTTTAAATTTTTTGGTTAAATATTTATCATTAAGAAGTCGTCAACAAATTTTATAAAACCATTAAATTAAATAATGTAAAAAATTTCTAATGTCGTCATATAATTAGAGTATAGAATGCAATATGAGATCAGAATTTTTAATAGCGCGCTATTTAACAGGCCTCTCTAGCTGCGCTCGAAAGAGGGCAGCAGCTTATGGCTTTGTTGTCCTAAGTTCCATTATTACAGAATAAATCGAATTAAAAAAAATGTTAACAAATATTTAGAAAAATTCTATTATAATATTATTAATATATATTCAACGGGTAAAATACACTTTGCAACGCTTAAAATATCGTATAAATATATAGGCATAATTTAAATTCTAATTTATAAACATACTGTACTATTGAGTTAATGCCATTTAAAATTTTATTAACCTACAGTAATATCATATGATGTAGTTAATACTGTTTATAATATTTTGTATTATTTTCAAATCCATTAGCGTACCTATAGTGCAATCTAATATCACATTAAAAATTTTACACGAACAATCATATACCCTCGCATTTACCATAGAATACTGTTGGTTCTTCATTCCAGAAGCTGCAATATTTAATGAATATTCAATCTTCTTTTGAAAGTATACTTATAAGAAGAGTCTCATCAATTAACGACTTTGATACCTTTTCATCATTCGTCGTCTTTGCAGACTGGGACAGCATTATAGTTTTATTATTATAAGAATTGGATATTTGCGAACCTATAAAATAAAAATGTTCTCAATCAACAAACAATTTAAATCTTAGTAATAAAGCATTAGCTTTAAGTTATTATTTCTAAAAATTGATTTTAAATTTTGACTTCATAATAATCGATGTCAAACTCCAAAAAACTTAAAAAATGTCACGTCTTACCACTCCTCGATTGTTTGCTCAATACAATGTTGCGCACTCTTCCGAACCATCCTTCTCCAAGTCTCTCGCGGAATTTCGGTGTCGTAAACGTGTACAGTAGAGGGTTCACCGCGCTATTTATGGGTAGGATGAAAACTACGACCCAAGCGTGCAAATCAGCTGGAAAATCGAGAATTTTTTCAATTCTTCAAATCAATAATTCACTTCAAGAGTTACAAAGTATAAAGCTGCATTTAATAGCTGACTGTTGAGTAGCATTAAAGTAGCTTTTCAAGACATCCCAAGAAGAAAATTCAAACAAAAGCATTTCGCAACATTTTAGCACGATTGATCACACTTGATTACACTTACGAGCGACAGGATATTCAGCTAGTGCGAGGATCTTGAGGATGATAATTGGGGCCCAGCAGACTACGTCCGTCAGCACAATCAGAAAAAATCTTAAAGCAAATTCGGAATCTCCAACAGATAAAGGTGTCGCGTGACGTGTCTTCCAAATACTAACAAACATTCCCGCGTAAACGTAGCTGATAATTATGAGTCTGAAAATATGTAATCATCGTTGTAGACAATTTAAATTCTTTGGGAATTAAAAATCAAATATCCTACAAATTAAATAATAATCAGGTATAATATATAAGTTTTTGTATAAATTAATTTATTTAAAAATATAAAATTGGTATTTTAAGCTGAACATGTTTTTATTAAGCATCAGTATTAAATAAAATTGAAAGATTTAAGAGTTGATCTAAAATTAAATGTTAATTAAAATTAGAGTAATTACAAACTTTAAATAAGATACATTTATTAGTTTCTTGTAAAAAAATTGTAGTATTTCAAATATAGAAATGTGCATTTCAACTTGAAAACGCATATTCTAACTTATAATTTAAATATTTATTTTGGCACTCAATATATTATTTAAATGAATTATAATTATAGATAAATTTTATTGAATTGCATGTATTAAAAAGAAACAATCTTAGTATGTATGTTTATACGTGATTGTATAAATAATTATCTATGTTTTACAGAAATACCCGAGTAAATTGACTCCAAGAAAAATGAAGACCGAATATTCCCATCCAACAAGAAAAGGATCGTCTATATGTAGCGGGAAACACATTCCATTAAGCCCATAAAATCGTGTACTGCTACGCCAGTGTATCGCTGAAATAATTTTTTTTCATATTAATTATTTCAGTGGATTATTTTCATTATTCAACAATGTATTTTTAATTATTTTTAATAAGAATGAACCAATTACTAATATTTATTACAATATAGAGAGACTGTGATTAATAATGTTTTAATAAATAATTAATAAAAATTACTATATTATTTGAACTATTTGCATCTAAATTTAATACTTGATTCCCATAACGATTGTTTTTGTGTACCTGCAACTTTTATCCTCACCCGATTAGAGCTTAAAGCTGTGCGAGAAAGGAAGATCGACAGAGGTGAAAGCGCTTTGGGTAACGGATAGCTCACCCGTGGGGCGATGTACATGTGTATACTCACCGGGAATGAGAGCGAGAGTGAAGCCGATGACCCAGACGACGATCATGGCCGAGGCAGCAGTCTGCGAGGTTATGGCGCGGTGACCCTTCAGCGGTGCTGCGATGAGCATAAATCGCTCTACAGACATGAATGAGAGGATCAGCACAGAAACCTGCAACTCACAAAACTGCATATGAGACCGAATCGCCCTGCGAGATGGAAGTATATAGTTTCTCTACTCCACATCACGACTGTTTAAACTCGTATACGGTAGGATGTGGGAGTAAATCTGAGCATTTTTATGAGTAGGTGCACTGGCCATTTTATGGCTAGTATTACTCTAGAATGCTTCACTGATCGAGAGCACGAACTTTATCAATTGAATAACTTTATATTCTATGACCTAATTCTATACTATATTGAATTCTATACTATATACTAATTCTATACTAATTTTGTTTTTCTATTAATAAAAATTTATTTTTATAATTTACCCATATGTAATCTAGTTTGAGTTATTAATATTTAATGTAATATTTTGTTTTTAAAGGGATTGTACCTCCGAAGAAGTCATAGCCACCATACCGATGAAAGTACAGGACCATGACGACATCCACGTTCTCGCTTCCTGGTTGTAACTGTTTCGAAAACGAATGTCTTCAAAGCCGATTATAAACAAGTAGACTCCCATGAGTAAATCGGATACTACAAATAACACAAATTTATAATAAGAATAATCAATCTCAGTTTTCCTTTCAACTGGTCTAAAGCTTTTAAGAAGTAATGAAAATTCAATAGAAAATACGTAATAAAAGTTAGTAATCATTATATTGATACCAGCTAGATTCCTTATAACGATACTAAGTACGCGATTCTCGTCCTTGGCAGTGAATCTTCCCCATAGCACAAGAGCATTGCCGAGGCACGTGGTGCAAGAGATACCCCAGACTGCAGATCTTAATAGTGACTTTCCTAGGAGCCGCGAAAGTGACGAGACACCTTTAAAACGATAATAATTAATCATATTTAAAACTACATTATAAATAAAATAAACAATAAAAAGAGATTATTTTTACCATCGCTTGCTGGACTGCATATTCGCACATTAGGAGCATAGGTAGTGCAGTAATGAAACTTTTTGAAATATCTGCAAAAATTGTTGTCAACAAAATAATTATTATCATAAAACTGTTATTTATAAATTAATTATCATCCCAATAGTACTCACGCAAATGTAAGTTGTTGAAACATATTAAAAAAACCTTTCTCAACATTGTTCATCTCGATATTTTCGACGTTTCTGCAAAATTCAATGCGGCATTAAAACAACTCGTGAATCATTAGTGATCAAACGTCATAAAATCGTTAATATAAGACCAAAAAGGAATACATTACAGTGACTTAAGATTCTCCTTCAACGGAGATAACGAAACAATGTCTAGATTCTCAATTGGATTACAACCAAGAAACCTAAAAAGATTTATTACGATTAACTTTGTAATTATTAATCTTACAAACATATTTTATTAGAGGCATTTTACGCGTCATCGATCAGTCATTAATGCGTTTAGAAAGCTGCATAAGCAGATGCGCATATTGAAAACATGAATTAAAATCATCTGTTATATATCCAGAAGCGCCAGCGCGTTCCACTCATTACAACAGGCGTATCGGCGTGGATCATCTGAAGTACGTAATTGCGATGGATCGCAATTTTGGAAAGCATATATTCCCGGGTCGAAATCGTGCCGGCCGTACGATTGTCGCGTGGGCAAATAGCCGGCTCAGTGGGTGGTCGCGCGCGGGCGAGAACTGCCCCCGCACGCTCGACAAACACGTGGACCTCAGTCGCACGTTCTGTTAAACGTCCAAGCGAACCCCGCGGGCACGTATTCGGCTTAACGGCCACCGAATATGGGCCGCATGCTTTTTGTCGTTAGTTCCAATGATATGTTCCCGTTATTCAGACCTAATTATTATGCTTTATACACATGAGATAACAGTCCGAACAGTATATTTACGATAAAGTATATCTGGTCGAATTACCGAACTAAATATTTATTGTTTTGACAATTAAAAAGCTTATTTAAAGAATATGAAAAAGAAAACATTATAATTAATTGTTCTTTAGATATACTTTAGATTTTTTCCACAGGTCAAGTAATAGATACAAAAATATTATTAAAGTAAGAATGTTTGATTTTATATTAACAACATGATAGAACAAAATATTACTATTGAAACAAACAATTTCTTTTATATAGCTACAAAATAAATTTTTGCTTACGAACATAACAATATTCGTAACAAAACAACAGTTTAGCTTTAATTTATATCAAAATTTAAATCAAAATAATACTAACAGCACTGACAGGTTCAGGGTTGAAGCGAAAAGATCCGGTGGTATAGTTAAGATTTTGTTGTGTTTCAAGTTGCTGAAATCATAGTCAATTTTATTAAATTAATTAATAAATTCAATTATTTAAAAATTACTCCTAAATCACTTACAGAACATTAAGTTGTTTTAAATTTTTGAAAGCAGTTGATGAAATGTCTTGAATCTGATTGGATTCCAAACTTCTAGAAATTTGAAATTAATAAACTGAATATCACTGAATATCAGAATTAAAAATCATATGAAATAAAATTCAAACTTACAAATCCTTTAATTTGGGTAAAAGAGAGAACATATCACTAGTAACCGATTCCAACCGATTCCCTTCTAAATTTCTACATTAAATCAATGAATATTAAATAAGAATTAATGAAAAAAATATATTATTATGTTATTATTATATTACTATAGTTCAATTAGTTATCAATTATATTATATAAATAACTGTATACTATTTAGATTAAAATCAATTTCGATTTTTAACTCTTTGATCGTAAAAAAATAATAGAAAACTTACAGTTCAATTAGTGCAGGCAGTAACGGAAGCTTCAAATTTGAAACTACTATATAGTTCCATGATAAATGCCTATTAGAAATAAAGCTAATTATTAATACATAATAAACTTTACCAACCAGCTATTGAAAATAATAAAATTACTCTTACAGAATCGCTAGCTTGGTGCTGTTCTCAAGATCCGTTAAATCCAATGCACGAATTTCATTGGAATTAGCTTCGAGGATCTCAAGGTTTCGAAGACCTGCAAGATGACCTGTTACAATTTCATGAATGCTGTTGTTGGATATAACCCTGAAAGTAAAACAAATTCTTGTAAGCGGTGGTCAAGCGCATCAGACCGACTAAGCCATTGACTTGTACTACTGAAAATTACGCACAGCCAAAGCAAATTGTGTTGTCCAATGAAGACATTAGGCTCCAAACTCTGTATTCCATTAAACTTCAAATACCTGAAATTTATTATAATATAATTAAAAATTAAATTTACCTAACTACTTTGAAATGAATTAGAACAAAAATATATGTTAATTCGAAATTTCTTTGTTGCTATAGATTATTAAAATAATAGTAAAAATTTTAAAATTCAAACAGTGGAAGTAAAACTGGATTTCATATCTGATTATATTATGTGTTACAAAACTGTACAAATATTTTTTTAAATCATGTATAAAAAATCTAATATATTTCTTACAGCTAATAATTAAATCTATAATGTTATTTAATTTTAATTCGTAAAAATACATATTTCATAACTCATCTCAGAAGAAATTCATAATTTGTGTATTTAATTTTTTTATTTAAACTTTATAAAAGAGTACATATATTTATATTTATGTACGTTTAGATGAAATAAGGAAGTATTACACTGATAAGATATTTGGTGAACTTTGATGACTTGAAATATTATAACCTAAAAATATGAAACTTAAAAAATATATCATATAGCTGTACGATACTTTTAGTAGAAAGAAGTTCTAACTTCTTAGAACTAAGCATTAATTTTATCCTGAAATTAAATATTCACATATTTTTCTGTAATTTAATCGACTTCATAAATTCTATTCTGGGAGTTCTTAAATTAAAAATTTCAAAATTAAATTAAAAATTCATAGCAATCGATACATTGTTTTTAAAAATCAGAAGTATCTTCATATTTTAGTTTAATTTAACAGATGGAGATTAGAGGATATTCAGCTATTCAGAAAAATGGATCAAACAGTCTATTATAAATGTTGTGTAAAAGTTTAAGTTAAGAGTTCAAAAGTTCCAAAGTGTTCAAAAAGTATCCACTCTCTCTCTTTTTCCAAAAGTGAAAATAACAAATGACAAAAGTTGTAAATCTTCATATGTGAAATTAGATCTTTGATTTGACCTTGACGCTCATAGCAAATTTTATTTGAACTACATAATGCATAATTTATTACAACAACATTTCTTTTAATTATTGTAAAAGATCTAATTTCATCTACATTAACAAAATAATTAAAAGTATTTGAATTTTATAAACAATCCACTTACAAGGAACCTAATTTTGTATATCGTTGAAAATACTCTTGCTTTAAAACTGGAAATGAGCTGTTTCTCAGCCCCCTACAAACAAAAAATACTTTAAGTAGCCCTGTATTATTATCATTATTGATATAAGTATAGAATACAAAGCTTTATTATCTTTTATAACATACATAACTATAGTTTTTTCTGGAAGAGCTTGAGCTATTTCGTGAGCTACAAGTTCAGTACATCGTACAAAACAATTTTTGTAACTGCAATTTTTATGGTATCCTGGATCATCTATATTCGAAGCATTAAAATTGTATTCTGACAAAAATATTAAAGCAATTGATCATGCTGTAAGTCTTGGTTACGTTTAATAATTATTATATTTTTAACACCTATAATTTATTAACTAAAACGAAAAAATAGATTTATTAATTAAAAGCATAATTTACTAAAAACTTTTCGATAAAACTATCTGATTTATTTGTAATCAGTTAATTTTATTCAATATTGCTATTATTTTTATAACTACATTATTAATTGTTTTTACTGTGAAGTTAAAAGACTATTCATTATTTACAATTTCACGAACTAACAAATATACATTGAACTAAAAGATCATTAATATCTATAGTTGAACTAGCTTTATTGTATAATGGTATAATAGAGAACAACATATATTCTAGATGCAGCATATTGATTTTTTAATATATATATATATATACATAATTATGGAAAACATTAATAAAGATAACGATAATGCTGACTTTTAGTTACGTTCGGACAATCCTCTGTCTGAATAAGACTGATGCCTTGCACTTTTTTGTACCACAGCCACTCACCATTCGAATCAACTGCGATGAAAAGAGAATTTAAAATGAAATGAATTTTTAAGTTTTGTAAACGTTTTTATAAGAAGAACTTATACTTTTTAACTCATTATTTGTAGAATTCATATACTTACAACAAATACTTGTCGATTCATCATCTCCGTCAGGACAATCAATCTCATTATTGCACCAATCACGCTGTGGTATACACGAAGTGCTATTTTTGCAAGGAAACGTACCAACTGGGCAACTTTCTGCAAATAAAGCATAGAGTTTATGAAAAGCAATTACAGGACAAAATAAGTGTTTATAAATTAACAACAACAAATAAATTTAATTTAATTTAATGAATTTAAAGAAAATTACATAATATAAGTACATTTAATTACATTCATATTTTATTAACTATTATAATTTTAAATAACAAGAATCATGTTAGTCAACTTTTTTGCATATTTAAATTATATTAATGATCACATGCAACATGCTGTCTAGCCACTTTTTTGTTCGGTATAATTTCGGTAATTACTACATGAGAAACGAATGATCACAATTTTGTTTTGTAATATCTACAATTAATGTCATAGTCATTTGATATAGTTACTACGTTTTCATTTTTCCGCAATCTAGATTACAATGAATAACTAAAATTGAAATACGGACGATAAACCAATTTTTCGGAACGAATAAAAAAATTTACTCTAAAGATTTTAATCTACCTTACTCGTAAATCAGTGCTTGTTGGCATACTTATATGGAAACCATGATAGTTAATCAAATGATGTATATAATACAGCGAGCGCTGTGAGAAACATTCGACACACCGACGCGTCAGGTCATCCTTACAAACTCTAATGAAGCTAGGACTTTTTAACATAAGTATACCAACGATACATACAGTGTCACGCTAATATTGGATCCATTTTTTAACTCGAATTTAAAATAGAATGTTACAATAAATATATTTTCTAATAAATAATGTAATATATAGATAAATGAAATCAGTATCAATTACATTAGTTTCTACAAAAATTTAATCGTAATTACGTTACGAAATCAAAAATTATGTAAATGTAAGTCTTTAATATGATTTATTACCCACTAAATCTTAGAAGTTAGTATTACATTTAAAACATCATTGCTTTAGAATTATAAAAGATTGTTTAGTTTTGTATTTTACTAAATTTTCGATGAGAACTAAGATTAATAACACTATACAGTCTGATAAATATAATTTATAAATCTTGACATGTAATTGTTAATTTTTAAAAATCAAATTCTATTTCAAAATTAATTATATCATAATAATTTATGAATATTGTAATAAGAAAAGTTCTGCTGATTTAAATCATAATTTAAAATTTCAAGTTACGATGATAGGGAATGGATAAATAAAAACAAAACTATCTACAGTTTTCCAAAAATAATGCCAATATAAAAAAAAATTTATTAGAAAAAATCTCAGCAGATCCTGTAGACAATCGATAAATTTGATTCGTTGATTTCAAGAACGTGTTCCGTACAAAGGGCATATTACTTCACAAAGTTAATGGCTTTTGATTACTACTGATTCTTCACGCGACTCGGTGACGAATCTTTAACTGCTTTTCGATGGCATCTCCTTTATTGTTTTTTATATAGTTGATGCCTTTTAGAGTGAACTTCTTTTAACGTATATGGCGTATGCTATAAAAAATTTCGAATTAAGAAGAAGGAAAAAGTAATTTTCATATAATCTAAATGAAAAATTGCAATATTTTATTACTCGTGAATAATCGAGCTTTACCGAATCTATCCAAATTATAACAAGAAATTTAAGGACTTAATTTATTTTAAATAATAATAGGATGACTTCGATTATTAATTGCTATTTTATTACTACACTGAGTTCATGTTTTAAAAATAGCATGTTGTGTTTAAATGATCGACTTTTGCACCGTGGTAAACATTTTGAGAATTATGATTTACTGACATTATAACAATGTTATTTACAAGATAAATGTTTTTCTCGGATTTTCTCCTTTAAATACATGAGTATTATTTCATTAAGATGTAAAAAATATGTGAAAGAATTCGCATTTTTGCTACCTTATTGGCAAGTTTAACAAAAATAACACATCGACCCATGAAAAATAAATGATGAGAACGATACAATCATGTAGAAAATCAATATTATTATCGCACAGCTTCAGGATCAGCCCTAGTGCACATAATTGCAGATTACGGTATATCAATTTTCTCTCGTAATAAGATTATTTATTTTCAGACACATTGATTATGACTATTTGCATATCATTTAAATGACAATCAAACTGAAATACAGCTGAATTACATTTTCAGTTATTAATTATAGAAAATCATATTCTATGTATACTATTGTATGTTGTGTGCATGCAATTATCATTCTATGCTAGATAGACAAAGCTATAAATTTTATGTATTTCATTAATTAAAATGATCTATGATTTTCTCTTCGTTTTAATAATAAATATGTAATCGTCAGAGTGATTTCTCGATAAATCATTAGACACTTAACTTCTTTGCATCATGAATTATATATGTATCATGCTTGGGCTTATGCGTAGGATAGCTAAATATAAATTAGTCCCAGTAGTGGAGACTGTTTTACCACTTTTCTGTTATCTTTACAGTGGCCTTACATTTTCTGATTACACGCTTGAAGCGAATCTCATTTGGCGTTGCGAAGCCGGCAAACTCGTCCAAAGGCCGCCTGCGGCGAGATGAGGCTTTCTTAAGAAGAACCCTCGATTCCTTTCACGGTTCGCGTCGAAGGACTAGTCACTCCCCTACGATCCCTATAAAAGTACTCTTACTTGGATTGAAGTAGTATAAAAGAATGGCCAGGAGGATGAAAGTGGTGATGAGACTTGCGCCGACGGCCAGGATGTGCTTGTACCTCATCTTCGTCGACTGTCCCCGAACGGCTCAGACCATAGCTTCGAAAAGCATTGAGCACCAAGTAGCTAGCCAGAAACCATACCGGTAACCGATCCTCGAAAGCCGCACTGCACCTAAGGCGTTGCGCGCGCGCTCGGTAGACACGAAGTGTTTCCGCGGCTGGCACACGGCCGTTCAGTCCTCGGAAACTGGTTGCACGCGCGCGCCGCAGGGATGCGAGCGCGTGCGCAACGCCCATCCCCCCGCGCGGCGTAAGCCGAGGAAAATGCGTCGCGGCTTCGTTCGCTAACGATGATTAAATGCATCGACGCTCGCTGCAGCTCATTTTTAACTAGCGTCGCGCTTCCCACACCCGGACCGTATTATTTAACAGTTCATCTAAGCGCCCAACAGTCTCATACAAGTTAGTTTCTACAAAAATTATCTTTTTCTAGTCTTCGAAATTATAAACATTTATAATTAACTATACGTTTATGGAATAAGAATCAGGAGTAATACGTCAAAACTAAATATTCATTCCAGCTCTCTGGATTAAGTCTTATTAAATCAATTTATATATGGAGCGCATCAAATTTAGAAAATAATGTAAACTTTCTTTATGCTTCAAACAAATTAAAAATTTATAATGTCGTTTCATAAGTTCTTCGGTGTATCAAGAAACAAATATATATATTTCATATCATAAATACTCACATTTTTGTAAGGGCGCTCTGACAGGCTGTTCTTTAATATCAAAATACCTAAACGGTACCTAAAATGATAACTTTAGTAAAGAAATTGAGTACATATAAATTATTGCGTAACATTAATTAAATTATTCTTCAATCACAAAACTGTACAATGTACTGATAGCAAATATCATTGTAATACAATCCTAGCCTATATACGCATATTAAATTTGTCTAATTTATATAACATACACGGTACCTTAGTTTAAACTCACCATATTTTTATATACATCGTAATTACAAATTTGAAATATTCAAAAAGTAAAGTATAATTTGATTATAATTTATTATGATATACTTGAAAAGTACTAAAGCGTTAGTTCATAAACATTAAATAAAAAAATTAAATCTTAATTATTTAATGGAGCATACCCCAATAGACTAATTCCATATATTTACGTTCGTAGATTGTCTTCGACATATCGTATAGTATAATTGAAGTAAACATGGGATTACCAAAATATATTACAACCAACCTCTAAATGATTAGGATGCTATTATTTTGCATAAATAAAATAGTTAATCATAATTCTTACATGAAAAAAAGTATTTGAAATAAAGAAAAATTCTGATAAAAATGACAAATTTTAAGTCCGGATATGTAAATTAACTATTTAATTGTGTTATTAAATAATACAACTAATACACTACTTAAATTATTTATATCAATTTTCAAAAATTATAATATCTATTTTAATTCATTCGTTAAGGACGTTCAATAAAAATGCATATGCTTGTTAATAATATTTTTAGATGGATGCGAATTACAGTCCTATAAATAGTTTAATATCTCTAATATTTTCAATTGAATTTTATGCAAGTTGAATTTTGAAATAATCTTGATTTAAACAATGTAATCCAGAGTTTATAAATATTAAAAAAATAATGGCATATGATTACCATTGTCAACTAAAATTTTGGATCTTTGAAAACATTGTATTTCGTATTTTTTCTTGGCTTTAAAATCGTCTCAGAACTACAAGTCATACTACCAAAGGTAATAGCACGGAGATAACTACTCTTAAGAACTCTTCAAGAATTTGATACATGATCTTAATTTCAACTGTTTATAATTGAGCAAGAATTGAGAAAACTAAAGGCTTTTTCCATCTGGTTATATTGCTGCATATTATATTATTTCCTAAGTTATTATTGAACATGTATTATATACTTGGAATATAATTAAAACAATCATAGAAAAAAACATTCAATATTAATTATTTTTTTATAAGTGAAAGTGAAATAATTTAATTGCAAATGTTTTAAATTGGTAAAAGAAAAATTTTATTGATATTTATTGAAGGTTGAAAAAATACATAAATGTACAATAAATATAAGGGTTACACGTGAAATTATCATTAACAAATGAAGAGAAAAGAAGAGTTCCTTTCTTTTATTCCAGGTTTATTTATTAAGTTTCTATCCATATATACTTTGCCATTTTATTTTTTTCGCTGAAGCTATCCACACTTTTAAGGCTTTCGATCCACTCACTTAGGTATACGTAGACATATATATGTGAGGTACAAATGGGAAGGAGTTAAAATGAAGGGATAAAATAGTTATACTTGATACTTAAACATTTTATCGAGAGAATCAAAAAAACCGCCAAATTAAGTGCTAATTTCACACACCCACATACATATGTATATTGGTGCCCATGTGCACACAAGTGCATATATACATACGTGCAATGCTTGCTGATTTCCTGCATGCTAATCAACTTTTCTCTTTCGTTGATTACAATATACACACAGACACACACAAAAATAAACACACCCATTCTCGCGATCAGTTACACGTATTCTTTTTTTGTCGTTTTCGCCTATTTCCTACTTTTTTTAACACTTTTTAATGATTTTTTATTTCTTTAATGTGCAATATAATTCTTTATTCAATTTTTTTCTTTATTAAAATTATATTATGCAACTTAGTAAAGGAGTGACGCTCTAAAAACGCTTATTTTTCTAAGATTTTATGTACACGTACAATCACGTTTCTGGGATCTTTGCGCTCTCTTTTTTCTCGAGAAAATCCCCATAAGGACTCTTTATTTTATTTATACTCTACATAATCGACGAAAAATAAATACAGTTTTTAATGGTATACAAGAGAAAGTCAGTTTTAACTTTACTTATCCTCGATTTCTTTTATTTAAGATATTCGAGGATAAGAGCGATCGAAAAATCCTAATATATTCAAAGTGCACGAGTTCCAACTATAAATTTCTCATTACAAAAAATCAATGTAATAGATAATTTAATGGAACTTTAAAGATCAAAAATATTTTACATATTTATAATTAAACAATCATAATATTATACGTTCTTTTATTGTAAAAAACTATTTTCACGATGTGATACATAATTTAAATAAACGAGTATATAAGACTGTATTGATCACATTGTTGCAAAAAATTATAAAATTATACAATTTCATTACGTAAAATTGCTAAATAATTTTTTTTTGTTAGATTAAACAAACCTGAAACTGCGGTCTATTTTCCACGTAGAATAATAAAATAAGTATAAGGCCAAAAAGAATGTTCTGGATAAATAAGATTTAATTTATATCGTGTTTCGAGAAATATTTATCCTACCGAGTTCAAGTAATTTAGAAAAACAAAAGAAATTTATTTCCATTTTTTGTTCATAATTATAATCTTAAAAATAATTTTAAGAAGTACTTTATCACTGGCTATAACATAAAAGGGTATAAAGAAATATAAAAATTTCAGGGTTGCATGGTTTTCCTTTGAATATTCTAGAAATTTTAATCAGTGACAATTAAATTTTGCCATTGAACCTGTTTTAAATCTAATTATAATCAAAACTATTAATAATCCCAAATATTTTTAATTGATATACCGGGTTTAATTACGACTGTTTTGGTTGTTATGAAATTTGATGAAAGAACCGGCGAAATAAAAAATAATGACTTTGTTTCGCTTTCAACAATTGCTTCAATGACGCATCATACGGAAAATCGTATGTTCAAGCAATAATTAACTGAATAATCCAAATCCTTAATACAATAGCATATATATGAAATTTGTAACAAAATTGTAAGAAAAATTTGTTACAAATAGTTGTGACAGGACTAAAAGGAAGAAAAAAATGTTCGTCTTCACGTTGGGACGAAGGATTTCTTTTGGGAATGTAAGTTACAACAATTATTTTTTCCGGTGAATTTGAAATAAATAAAAAGTACCCTCGATTAATCGTCGTTACTTTTATAAAAACGAGCAAATATTTACAGCTGCTTATACACATATGTCTGTGCATTCAAAAATCGTACATCGCTACATCGATTTGTGATTTTTTTCGTTTTTCTTAATCTTTCAAGTTAAATCGACTTTACAATTATATTTCGCCAAAAAACATAAATTTTTCGTAACTAAACGGAATTCGCAGTTAAGATATAAATCGAAAGTTTGAGTAGTCAAAGTCATCTTCATCATAGACTTTCAAAACCGATGCTCATGTTCGTACATGACATTTAAAAATAATAATTATTTTACTCAGGATCAGTAAAAGAGTTAAACTACACCTTCTTACTTAAGTTTGCTTTACGCATTTAAACGTTTGTCTTTCATGTAAAAAATAACATTTACTTTTATGATTTTTCTTTAATTCAGCAGTACTACAAAAATGTAATTCATTTTCGTAGACTTTCAAAATAAATAATCAAAACTGATCTTACAAAAATCATTGATTATATTCTAAATTACAAAGATGACCCTGACAGGTCACTCGAGCAAAAGATCCTTATCTAAGGTATATAGTTTGATCACAACTACATACGCAATCCTTATTGCTCTGAGTTGCTTTTATAACTGAATTTCACCATAAAGGGAACCTGCCTTGCATGAATGAATAATGAATTGTAATTTGTAATAGTATATACGTATATATAAATCTTTAATTATAGATTCCGTCAGTGACACAAATTGACACGTAATCAACTACTCATACATGTATGTGAATCCCCGCTGATAAATTAAAAAAAATATAGATGCACAATATAACACGCGCACATAAACACATTTATAGACTCCACAAGCTGCTCAGGGCTGATTGATGTAAGAGGGCTGCAAAGGAGTCATCGTGTTTGGTTTTTATCTTTTTTGTTTTCCATTTTTTTCTCTTTCTTCGCTAATAACGTCGACTTAAAAAGAAAATACCCTATGTTCAAAAAAATTGATCATCGTATGAAAATATAAGCAAAGAAGAGTAAACTACATAATTCGTATATGTATACACGTTAATGGTGTTCCACTTACAGATATCTCTAGCACTCTATCGCTCTTTCACTGTCACTTTTCACTCCTCCATCAGCACTTACAAACACAGTATTATATATATATATATATATATATATATATATATATATATATATATGCATATGCGATTATAACATATAATCCATTAACGAAACATGCGCCTTAAACTTTGCCAGAATCGATGGGCATTCAAGTCAGTCACTGCGTTTGTGTCTTTACATTTACATTTAGCTACAATTAGACAATGAGAGCGCATCTAACTGCTTTTATTTTAAAGTTTGTACATGTCCTTCACTGTCAAGGTTTTACTTTTAAAAACCATTTAATTATTTATTTTTACAACCTTATTGCATGATGAAATATTTATCAAAGTGCAAAGACTTTAAAAGCTCTTGTTTTATTTATACATAAAATATTGTACTATCACAGAAATTTGTAGCCTCTGATGTTTGAGAAGAATTCAAATAATTAAATAATCTAGAAAAAAATCTAAATATAACTTATTCAATGTTCTACAGACAATAAAGTAAGAATTATCAAGAAAATTTAATCAAGTATTATAGACAATAAATTATTTTTACCATAGAAATATTAAATAATTATAGCTAAATTTAACTATATTTATGCACATACATTATATATTTATACTACAATCATGTTCAATCAAAAAATTATTCTCTTTAAATATCTAAAGGGCTTTCCATTAATCGAAATCAGTATCATTTTTATTAGAAACTATAAAAAAATATTACATTTTATGGATCCAAATTAAATGAATCCCAATCAAACAAACATTCTCATGAACAATGTTAGATTAGGGAATGGTGTATCTTTACATTCACAAAATATTGATGTAAAATGTTATAAAAATTATCAACTTTACTGAAGATTATGTGTTTTATACTAAATTTATTTACACTGATTGAGTAAAAATTAAGTAAGATCATAGATTAAGTTTCATAATAAATATGCTCTGAATATTAGTATTTAATAGTTTATTATAATGTTACGAATAAACGGATATAAACGAACATCCTAAAATCCATTATACATATTCATTATGCAGTATAACCTATAAATTTACAAATATTCTAAACTAGTTCGTTGTTTTCGTTTTTAATAAGACAATGTAACTACTTTTCTCGATGACAGATATTGGTCCTGATATTGATAAATTACTGTTGAATCTCAAAATACACATTTATATCAACAAAGCTGCAAATTCTTGCTAATATTTATTAAAATACTTCTCAAACAGCAAAGAAAGACTACTCCTTCTGTTAATATAAGAAAGCAATTAACCTTTTCTAATAAGTAAACTAAACACCTTTCGCCAGTTTGTAAAAAAAATAATTTGAAGCCCATCAACACTGGCAAAAGGCAGAATAAGAAATCTACTTTATAAATCAACGCGCGCTTGAGCAGTCTGCCACATTTCCAGTGTTGCAGGATATTTCTTCTCTCTTGTTTTTAAATAAAAACTTTTCATGTGCTGGAACTCTCGTATCTTCGTTCTGTTCTTCTTCATATCACTTCTTTATTTTTTCACTTTGTAACTGAAATTATGTTTTTTTATTAAGGAGGACTTACACAGTAGGCAGTAGATGATGGTGCGAGAAGTCTTTGCATTTCAGAGGGCTCTGGAGCGCCGTCGACTTAGCGGCAGTAGCATTGGCGAGGCGCAAGCCAGGTCAGGTGCACACGAAGCCTTCCTGAGCCACGGCCGGCGCGGCTGATGTCGGCTTGTTAGTTGGAGCAGTTGGCGGTGGTATTGGTGTGACATCCTGCAAAAATAAAGGACGAGCCGGGTCTTGCATTATAACGTTCTATAATTCATTGTCTCGAAGGACTTGTCGTTCTTTCTGTCAACTTTTTTTAGATTTCGCCCCCGTAGTGATGTAGAGAAGTCTTGATAAAATGTACAAGTAGAAACACACTTCTCTTACCTCGGCTTTTGTTTGTTACAATTTTTTTCATAGTAAAACTTTTTTTGTTTGATCTTCAAAGAAGGCTCTGAAACTGTGATGGCTTTTATGGGAAAAATCATGTATAAAAAATAATCCTTTTTAAACGTAAATATCAAAACATTATAATAGAAAAACAATAATTAAATTTTATTATGGTATAATATATAGTTTTAAGATCAATTATCTGCATAAAATTTAATATTTATAATTTTTAATTAGTAAAAAATAATTTTAAATTTCATCTGCATTAATTTATTTAATTTATGACTCAGACGGTTGAGCATTGTAAAAATTGTTATTTATTTGGAACTAAATATTTATTGAAAATGTAAAAAAAAATAAAATTGCTATGTCAAACTAAATTAAATATTTTGTAGAAAGCAAAAAACATCAATATAAATAAAAAAATAAATTTATCATATAAAATTACTTGTATAAAAAAATTGAAATGACGTACTTTTCCACTAAATGGCCAACATGTTTTTTTGTAAATTTGAAGATATTATATAAATTATTTGTAAGGATATGCTCTGTAATATTCAAATTCTTACGTCCTTAGCAGGAGTCAAATTCTGCTTATATTCTTCTAAACTGAAGCCTGAATTACTATCATCCCCACAAGATTGAACAACCAAAGAACCATCTTCCTTCTAGAAATTCATAAATTCACAAAATGGAATATAAGAATTGAAGGTCGATAATATTGTCATGAAATATAAATTAGTACAGTACCTGTTGAGACATTGCTTGCAGCTGCTGTTGTTGTTGTTGCTGCTGTTCGATTTCTTGAACTTTTCGCTTTTTATCACTGCCATCGACATTTTGATCCGACTTCCGTTTTCTTTGTGATAAATCTGTTTGATTCCTTGGAGAAACACCCCCGTTGCCACTGATATTTCCATTCCTTTGATTTGAACTTGATGTCTATACAAATGAATATTATAATTGAAATTTAGATAATGAATTTAAACACAAATTATGATTAAAAATTAAAAAAAAAATTCTTACTTTTCTTTCTCGTTTAATAAGACTAGGGGATATATAACTTGCTAAATTCTTGTTTTTAACATGCTTAACTTCAATTGTCATACCAGTTTTGAACATCTTAATTTGTTCTGCTTGTCTTTCAGCTAAAAATAATATAAATAAATATAAAAATCTAGTTTAATATTGTTTTTAAAACTAGATATAAACCAGTTATTTCACATTACTCACTTGCTTCAACAAATGACTTGATATCCATAGTAAGATCAATATTTAAGTTTTCTCCTTTTGTGAAAGTTAAGCCAATAAACCACATTGAAATATTTTTGCCTGGTTCTTGTTTCAAAGGTGGTAATGCTTCTGGGTTGATGTGTGCCAATGTGATATTAGGATTCTTTTCTAATGTACCTATGTTTAACAAAACAAAAATAACGTAAATGACTACCACTTATTTAAAAAAATTCTGTAATTTTTCAAGTTAAATTAATCTAATTTTCTTGTTATAAGGTTAAAAAATTATAAGCTACTATAAATAATACAGAAATCACATTCACGATGATAAACAAATTTTTTTTAGATATTTAATTACTAATGTTTTTAATCTATGAATTTATGTATTAAAATCTTAATTTCTCGCAGATTTTTACTCAACATTTACTTTTGAAATTATAGATTATTTTAATTATTTAATACAATAAACAAATAGAAATAATTTTTACTTAAAATATTAAATTTATGTATAATACCTATTAAATGTCGTATTTTTGCTTCAACTAGACCACACCATTCCAGTTGATCCTCTGCTGTCGCGCTACTTGCTAGTAAAACAATATAATGCTTATATTTGCCAAAAAAACTTGGAGGTTCAAAGAGTTTATCCCAAGTAGCTTTGCCCATGATTATTTCTTCTGAAATTGCCAATCCTGATTCAAAAGCCTCTTGCATTATTGTCCTTGTAGATACCGATACATTGAAAGTAGAATTCTGTTGTGGGTATGCAGGAGTTATAATTGGCATTAAATGATATCTGTCTGACATATTAACCTGAAATTAAGATTACAATTTGTAGTAAATTCAAAAACAACATTCATATAGAATGAGAAATCAAAATTAAAAGCAGTTATTAAATATTCAGTTGCATTTAAATTAAATAAAGCAATATTCAAAATAGTAAGTAGGTTTGAAAGTATTGGCTTGAAATATTAAAATTCACATACACGAGGATCCCATACTGGAAACCCTAAATTAACATTTTCTGGTGATTTCAACAGTACTGGTTGAGGCCATTTCCACTGTGAAAAAACAAGGAAAAACTTCTCTATCAAAGTTGCTGCCACAGCATTTGGATATAGTTGACATGTCCGCGCAACTAGCATTGCCCAAGAAACTCCTCCTAAATATCCTAGTATATTACTGTAAATTCCGTTTTCTAGAATGAAAAGAAGTATTTAAAGTGTTATTAAAACAATATTATCAAGTTTCATTATTAAACTATTATAAACAAAAAACTTACTTTTTGCCCACAATTTTATGGCTCGTAATGCTAATCTAAAATTTTCGATGTTAGGCACTAACCGCAATATCTCATCTGTTACACGACAGCCATTTAAACTTCGGACACATTTCGGATCCAAATTTTTTAACAACATGTCATCTCTAAGATCCTGTAAAATATACAAAATTAATCACATACTTTAAATATAAAATTTCCACATTAATTAAACTTTATTAAAAAATTTACCATAGAATCAAGAACTTCTTTCAATGCCAATTTAGCAAACAACATATCAATTTCAATTCCATCAAAATTCATTTTTATTACAGGTACAAATGCTTCTTCTACAGCCTAAGCAGAAAATTGTAGGTATTAATATTTAAACTATTATTATGTTATATATACATATGTATTATACATTATCTTCGTAAATTAAAACCTTACCCTTAAATCAGTTACTTCGGGTTGTGATTTCAACAGCTGAAAAAATGAAGTAAAATAATCGGATCTGTTTATATGTCGTGGTACAACACATAATGCATCTATGTCAGCTCCTTTATGATGAACTCCCAATCTATATGATCCAAAAGTATATATTTTCCCTCCAACTTGATCAGCTACATTTGGTGGCATATTTCTTCCAATACTTTCTTCACGTATCCATTGTTTAACTAATGCATTTAGTTTACTGCAATTGAAAAAGAATATAATTGACTTTTTTGGATCAGAAATAAATTTTTCAAGTAACCTTAATTTATTTTATACCTAAACCTTGTTTACAAATATTTTTTTAATTTATAATATTATATTAAAATATTACTTATAATATCGATTTTAAATATTTAATAAACTCTTTATATGAAAATAATATGATTTATAATCTGTGTACAAATATATGAACATAGACTTAATTTATCAAAATAATTAAGTAATATTAAGTGATATTCAACTAACCTTAATATTTCCATTCTATGATTAAGTTCTTCTTCTGATTCAAAAACATTGTATGGCTTAAGAGCTTCTTTGAGTTCATTTGTTCTACTAATATCACTAGGTTTTGGTTCTGCCATGCTTATAGCTGATGTCATCCCCAAAGTTCGTAAGTTCTGGTTACTCGATGCATTACTGCTACTCGAATTATTTGATTGTGATGACCACATCTTGTTTTTGATTTGATATTAATTCTGAAAAAAAAATCAAAAAATAAAATTTTAATAATTTCACTGATATTTAAAATTGCTTTAAAATTATAACAATTTAAATTCCATAAGTCTATCATCATTAACCTTAACATTACTTATAATAATAATTTATAATAATAATTATAATAATATATAATAATTATAATTTTAATTCTTTAATTTATATTTATACTTTAATTAACAAATTAGAAAACTTAAATTATTACAATATATTATTATATGATATATAACAATATAATTTAGAATATAAATGATATAAATGTAAACGTAATTAATGGTTAGAAAAATAAATGAGAATATAAACAAAATTAAAATTAACCCTTCAAAATATATTAACTGTTATAGTAATCACTGTCTTAAAATTGAATTACATGATATACAATTAACAACTGTGATTATCAATTGGTAATAAAAGTTGATCATGAAAGGTAAATAATATAGATAGAAGGGTGGTTAAAAAGTAAACAATTTTGCTGTTTCAATAAAGAATGTATCAAGTAGATTGATAGTATAAGAGTTAGTAACCAAACAGACTTGAAGGTGGTAAATTAGTAACAAGACAATTTTGATGGATGAACTTTGCTGACTGACTGCTGAAAAACAAGAGTGACTGAACAAAAAACGCAACATGCGGACGTAACCCAACAATAGCGCTCGAATAAAGGTGTCTAAACATTTGTTAACTGAGATCTAAACAAGCGGTTGATCGAATTTGTAAGAATGAACGAAGAGTCAAAGCAATGCTTACACATGAAGTAAGTGGTCAAAAGCCTATGGACATCTTAAAAACCTAAAGCGAGAACTGGAAGCGCGCGAACTTGAGGACCGTTGCCCTTGAGAGCTGTCCCTCCTTGCGGTGACAAGGGTGCCGAGGTTCACAGAGCTCCTTCGCAGGTTATAAAAGCAAAGAGCGCCTCGCTCTCTAGCGAGTAAGCAACTTCCACAAGGGCATCTGCGTCGAGCGTGGCAGAGGCTCCCAGACGCCGAGGTGAGGACGGCGGCGGCCGATTCCCCGTACACCCAGTGCCCGCCGAGGAAATGCGAAAGAATAGACGCGCACGCCCCGGGAATGCTGCTGTTCTTTTATTTTTCGCCGAGCAGGCGCGAACGCGAACCTTGGGCCTCGCGCGTCTCCGTACGTTTCGCGAGAGGAGAGGGAGCCAAGACTGCAGCACGGCGCGGCCGATTCCCGTTTTTTCGCCGGGGAAAAACGGGAGACGCGTGTCTCTCGCTAATCGACTCTCCTTTAGCGTCGTCGCGCGGCGACCGCACCAGAGAGTACCACACTGCACACCACACCACTACGTGGGAGCCTGTCGAGGCCGGTGTGGGCCAGGCTCTATCACACTATGTTCACCATTTCATGCGCATACCCAAGTCTGCGACTACGTGCGGTTGTGCCGCGCGCGACCTCTTTTTTCTCTTTTACACTCGCTCTCTTTTCTCTTACAGTTTTCGCAGCGCAAACTGCAAAGCAGTGCAAAGCCCGCAGAATATGAGTATATATATATATATATATATATGTGTGTGTGTATACAGAAGCGGCGGAGGCGAGCAGGCGGCTAGTCGAGAGACCGCATTGTATGCAGCACGTGCGCTAGTGTGCGATTTGTCGAGGACGCGCGCAACTTTACACACTCACGCCGGCCAGTATGCGAACAAGAGAGGTGCATACACGTAGGTCACGAAGCCTATTGCTCACGCATGGCAAGCTCAAGGCATTCAGATTTAAACATATAGATGAAGACTTGCAAGGTAGAAAGGGAAAGCAGAAAACTGCTACATGACAAATCGCGGTACCTTAGTCATATACTTCAAAAATAGAGATAGATAAATCCTTTAGGAACTGAAGAAAAAAATTAGTGAAGCGTTGAGGTATCATATATGAGAAATTTACATAAGAAACTCCTCGAATGTTCCTGGAATTCTTACAAAACTTATTATGTATATTCATACTATATTATACTCAAATATGAATCTAGCATGATTGCGCGGTACATATATAAAACGTACGATAAAATATATCGAGGAATCTAGTGGAGTACAGATGGCGCAGATTCTTTAGAATGACAGTTATAATTTAATTTTGCACCTTGGCGGAGAATTCGAATTTCAAAATATATTGCTTCAAAGTCGATCTTATTATATTTATTCTGATTACGTATTTGTTCAAATATAATCTAACAAATAAATTTTTAAGTAATGGAAAACATTATTCTATTGAAAAACGTATGAATAAATAATTATTTTACCAATAATCACGAAAAATTCCGAATGACTTTTTTTAATTTATACTTTAATAAATACTTTTAGACTACATTTATATTGTAATTGCGATTATAAGTACATTGATGATTGGTTTACAATGCTCAGTTACATTTACCTCACGTATGAATATCAATTCAGTTTTTCAAAATTTATTTTTATATTATGCAAAAATAAGGACATTTTTACCTGCGATGTGGTTACAGCAAAGGTATTCTTATATTTATTTTTTAAACTAATTCATGTAATAAGTATAATATTAATTTAAGTATCTGTCAGTAATTTTTCAATGTTAAGTCATTTTTTTATTTTTATTAGCAGTTATTTATAAAACAAACATTTTTGCTAAGATTTTATCTGATGATATTGCCAAATATGATTTTATATTATATTTTTTAATTTTTCATTAAAAAAGTATACTCTGTTATGAAACATTCTAATTACAAATTTTTATAAATCTTTAATTTGGTAAATTATTTACAAAAAGTTTTAAAAATATTGTATATGTATATTTATTGCAAAACATAAAATAATTTTTTACATATATTCAATTATAACCAATCAAAAAGATTTTTTAAATGTTTTATCTTTATATATAAATTGATGTGTTTATTTATTTTTCATTTCAATTCAGAAAAACTAAATATATTTTTTATAATAAATAATTTCTAAGAAACACTTATATTTTAATGAAATTAAAATACAAATATTTGCAATTAATAAAAATATAAATATAACATGCATAATATTATGTTTAAAATATTACCTATAAAGCTCTGCTATTTTTCACTGCATCCAACAAAGAACTGTTGTTTTATATAACAAAGTAAATATCACTTCACTCTTGATCAGAAGTATTGAGCACTGTTGCGGTAAGAGAATCGAAATGACTCAAATTAGTTAAATGCGGTTAGATTTATTATACTTATAGGATACAATGAATATTTATAATCTTAAGTTTTCTTATAATTATAAAAGTTAATGAAATACAATACTTAAGTGGATCAACCAATTCCTTTAAGACTCCATTGAAATCTTTAATCCCTTTACGTAGTCAGACTAAATGCACCGTTAAACGAAAAGCGTTTGATGCGTTTCAGGCTCAAATTAAAGTTTAAACGTTCCAAGAAATATCTTACGTGCGTTCTAGTCTCTATCATGAAAGTAATTTAAAAAGTTTCCATTATACTTAAATATAAATATAATAGCACTCGACAATAAATATTATGGAATGTGGATATCCATTTTTCGACGACTAATAAACACAATTTCAGTCATTTTCTGATATTTTTGTGAAATCGGAATAAATAATTGTAAATGGATTGTTATAGCGTCAATTTGATCTAGTAATCTGATACCTGCATTAAGTGATTTTTTTATTTCCTAATCTAAAAATTGCGCTTAGAGAATCGAGTATTTTGTCATATGATGAGGATATCACCCACACAAACAATGATTATGCAGAGAAAAAGAATGTGAACTATTATGATCGAATATAGAGATCGGAAAATCGCAAAGAGTAATGTTAATACCTACAAGAGGATTACGTAGAAATATAAACTTATATTTAAAGAAAATATATCTATTTATAATACATTGTTATTACATACAAATCTTCATTATTTAATACTTATTAATTTTTTAATTATTAATCTATTTTTTAATATAATACTATATTAATTAAAATATTTTATGCATATTGCTTTCGAGAAATTCATGACTTCTTTCATAACCATATACTATAGACACGAGAATCGACATAACAAATTCATAAAATAAAATTTAATTTATTCATATATAATCATTATTAATATATTATCTATATAGCTAATATAGTGACATATATTTTGCATTTCTTTTAGGCTACTTATTTTCTACTATAACATATAAATAATAAATTCGTTCTGCAAACATATATATAATTGAAAAATTTACCACAATACATAAGGTAATAATAATTTTTATTACAGTTACTTTTCGAGATCATTCTATATTTAACAATCACAAGACTTATATGAACATTTCTGATTAAGTACACATCATCTGATGAAGCATTAATATTTTTTTTGTTTTCATTAATTTATTAAATTTTGTCGCTAAAAGGTTATTTAAAACTGAAAACAAAGAGCTTGATTATTTTTTATCTATTATACATCTGTAACATTACATATTAATACGAGTATAAATATTTGTACATTATTTATAAATACAAGTATCAATATGTTAGGCAATAACGATGAAGTACAGAAATTGTAAAACATTTTTGTAATTTATGAAAAATAGTAATAGCAGATATTAAAAATAATTGGATGAATAAATTATTTACCTTGTATTAAATATAGATTACTAAAAAATGTATGATTATATAGTTTAAATGCAATTGTGTATTTAAATTGAAATTTAAATCTGCGAAAAACTGCGAAACATTTTTGTCAATTCAGTTGGCATTATTATTATGAAGAAAACAAATTATTATACTGAAATAATAATACAATATAAAAATAATAATTTGTTAAAAAATTTCTTAATGAAAAATTTATTTTAAAAACTTATTATCATATGAAACTTTATATTACTAAATTTTACATTAATAGGTCCTAGAAAAATAATATATAATGAATAAGTTTTAAAATGAGTATTTATTTTGTATTTATAATGCATTGCTTCCCTTTATATTTCCTTGCATACAAAATTTCTCGCAGAATACATTTGTCGGTACGTAGGTCGTAGGCGCATAGGCATACGAAGCCACTCTGCACTTTAAAAACAAACTTTCTACAATTTTATGTTGTTTTTTTTATTTTATTCGTAACTAAACGAATTTATTTTTTTTAAATAAAAGGTATTGTTGAGTATGTAAATATTTCAATCAATTCTGGTTACTACAGTTATGATCATTTTTTTTGAAGAATAAAAGATTTTTTCATAGAAATTTAGACAAATTTATGTTGTCTAAAGTTATAGTGTTCGTCTGTCCTAGACTGAAAAGGTATCAAATCTTACTTTTATATGATTGCTTAGGTGATGTTTCTTTACTTCCAATTTGTTCTTCAGTTAGAGAATAAGCTTTTATAGAATAAAAAGTCTGAAAGATTTTTCGTCTATACTAGGATTTTTACAAGTCAGTACTATTTTGTGTTTATCTCTAGATGTACAAAGAAAAATGTATGGTACCGCCATCTAACTCTCAATCACTGAGTATAAAAGAACTAGGGATAAAATCGAGAGAATCCAGTTAAATTTATTAGATTTAATGCCAAAATCTAAAAGAAACAATATAATTTTATATTATAACATAAGTATAAGTTGAATAAATAAAATTATAAAAATCTGATTCTTTTTGTTGACAATCTCCATGGTTGTGTTGAGTACAATTTTAAATTTTGAAAAGTTCATGATTCGATTTATCTGGATTAAAAGTGTTAAAAAGATAAAGATTTGATGACCATAAAAAGTTTTTGTGAGAAATCCTGAACGAATGTCGGTGATTGTTGTAAATTTGATCATTTAGGTACAATTGAGCAAGTGGAATGGCGGGAAATTTTTGGCACAGCTCTCATCAGTATGTATTTTTTAGTATTTTTGATTAATTATAATTGTACAAATGTATCCACAATTGTAAACTTTCTTTTCTAGTCAACAATGGCTGCTGGATAAACAGGATTTAGTGAGAGAAAGGCAACATGACCTGTCTATTTTGAGTGAAGAGGAGTACCAAAAGTTGTTCATATTTTTTGCAAATTGTAAGCAAAGATTTATGTTACATCATATTTTTGTAATATGTGTATACAATAGTTCTTTTAAAATTTCAAGGAGATTAATTAATTTCAACGATTAAATTTTATTTTAGTAATTCAAGTATTAGGAGAACAACTGAAGTTAAGGCAACAAGTAATTGCTACTGCAACAGTTTACTTTAAAAGGTTTTATGCTCGCAATAGTCTCAAATGCATTGATCCTTTATTACTAGCTCCAACATCTGTATTTTTAGCATCAAAGGTTGAAGAATTTGGTGTCATTTCAAATACTAGACTGATAACAACATGTCAAACTGTTGGTATGTATCTTTAAAAAAATTTACTTAAATATTTTATTTATATTAAATAAATTTTTATTATAGTTAAAAACAAATTTAATTACGCATACACACAAGAATTTCCATATCGAACAAATCATATTCTGGAGTGTGAATTTTATTTATTAGAACATCTAGACTGTTGTTTAATTGTATATCAACCTTATCGTCCTCTTCTTACATTAATTCAAGATGTTGGTCCTGATGACCAGTTACTTACTTTAGCTTGGCGAATTATTAATGACAGTCTTCGTACAGATGTTTGCTTACTTTATCCACCTTATCAAATTGCTATAGGTAATTAAATAAAATTATTATTCATTGTTTCATGAAACCAAAATTAAATTAAATAAGGTCTATCTTTAGTTCATTTATGTGTAGTAACTGTTATATAAGATTAAAATCTGCACAAAAACTTAAATATTCTATACTTAGTATGTGCTGTATAAATGTAATTACATTATTTAAAATAATGTTTAATTTTTAATTTTTTAAACATTTTATTATAAACAATGTACTACATTTTTATTAAAGTTCAAGATTCAATAATGGTTACATATGATAGTAGATAGTTGTTTTTAGAAATGATATAAAACTGAACATTGTATTTAATAAAGTGTATATTATTTTTTGCTTTTTATAGGTTGTTTACAAATAGCTTGTGTAATTTTACAAAAAGATCTAAAATCATGGTTTGCTGAACTGAATGCTGATATGGAAAAAATTCAAGAAATTGCAAGATATATAATTAATCTATATGAACTTTGGAAAACTTATGATGAAAAAAAAGAAATTCAAACATTATTGAATAAAATGCCAAAACCAAAAGCTGCTCCACAACGTTGAAATAACATTTTCTAGAAATCTCTGAAATTACCTTGAATTTTGATGTAATTACTCTTAACTTTGGAATTCATTTAAGTGTGTTGTAACTGTACAAATTTATAGTGCCAGTAAATAACTATTTTTTAAGGTAAAATTAAAAATCGGTTTATTTTTTTAAAAAATATCATATATTTAAAAAATTCATTTATTTTACATACTATTTCAAATTACAAATCTTAGATATTTTACAAAATTATAGTTAATTCTGGTTTTTACAGGTAATTGATAAATAGCATTATAAGTAAACAAAATAAATTTATACACAATATTAACAGGTTTTTTTAATTAATTAGTTTTAATTTGATCCTTTATTGTATCTCTTCCAAAACTTTTTCACATCATCATGTCCATCTTTCGTAACAACCATAGTCCGTTTCCTGAAGAAATAAATTTAAATAAGAAATTTATAAGAAATATATTCAATTTAATTCTCATAGATTTACCTTTCACTTTGCCATATTAAGACTCCTAGTGATACTGCATGATCTCTTAAAACTTCAAAATCTGTTTGTGAGTGAAACTGACTATACAAAACTCCTTCATTAAAAATAAATCTATTTCTTTCATTCTCCCAAAGTTTAATTTGATCTACAATTGTTGGTGGAAGAGTAGGAGGACCAGCCTCAATCATTTTATTATGAGCATGCTGATTCAAATACCCAACTATTTGAACGGCAGTAATACCACTTTTTAATGCTTGCCGTACCGAATCTCTTGTCAATATAGCTACAACCAGATTCGGAAACCTAAAGAAAATTATTTAGTTCATATTGAATGTTCAGAATATTAAATGAACTTTTTCAATATGTATAAACTCCAAAGTATTTAACCCATGCAGAAAATTTAAAATAACTTCAAAAATATGAAAAAAAATTTTATTAGTTTAAAATCAATACTATAGTACCTGTAGAGTAGTTCACAAAATAATCCAATTAATGCAACTTGTAAATTTGAGTTTGTGTAAGCATACACTCTATAATTTGTTTCAACTACAATGTAGCGATCCTTTTCTAAATCTCTAGAGAGAGGCTTACATTTCCCTGTTGCAATATTCAAAGCTAACCTTGTTGGATAAAATCTGATTTATAAAATTTAAATATCATTAATAAATAATTAATTATTTAATAGAATATAAAATAAAGTGTAAAACACAAATTTCTAGTTTCCCAAAATTTAATTAAATATATTATATATAGAATTTTTATTAAAAATTCTTTGATAGTATACTTACAGAAAGTTAATATTTTTCTATTGTTTTATACTTTACTTAATGAAAAAAAGAAAATAAAAATTTTAAATGTAATAGACCAACCTTCCTGCTTTTCTTTTACGTTGATAAACAAGACCAAATTCTCTTAAATGCTGTAAAAATGTAAGAAGTCCATCAGGCATTCCTTGTGTACTATAATCTTTTCCAAGTGTAGAAAAGTTCAATTGAAAAAGAAATGTTAGACAATCAACTAAATCTAAGCCTCTGGTCTCAACTGTATCTAAATATTGCAGAATGAAGTACCAAACCTTAACAAAAAATATTACACAATGTTTAATAATATATTCAATTGATGCTTATGAAAATTTTATTTCTTTTATGTATATTACCTGGGCTGCAGTGTCTAATAATAAAAACTGAAACCCAGCTTGTGTAATAACTGGACTTCCATCTTCTTCATCTCTTTTCATAAGACCAGCATGCAACAGTATCCTTACAGCATCAGCAGAAATACCTATTATGTTAAATTTATGTCAATAAATCATAGTACATAAATTATTACTGAAATTTTAATGATTAAATTTAATTATTAAGCTCTAATGCCATAATTGAGAAAACTGAAATACTATAACACATGAGACCAATATTAAAATATTCTGTTTACATTACTGAATACTTATTTCATAGATAAATAAAACATGATTAAACGCCAACATTAAAACAAAATTCAATAAGAATCTCAAAATCATTAGTTCTTTCTAAAATTTCTATTATGTGAAACTTTATGATATACATGCTCACTCAATTAAAAAAAAGAAAATACCTTCTTGTTGTTGTGAGCCAACCATATAATGTAAAACACATTCCCACCTTTCTAAAGCATAAGTATCTAGAAAAGCTACATCTCTAGGCTTACTATCAGTCTCAAGTTGATTGGACATTGTCCAAGGTACACCACCACCTAGTAAAACAATCTTTAAATTTTTTCTAAAGGTAGAGTTCAGAATCCATCCCGGAAGACCTCCAGGAATTGAAGCTTCCTTCCAAATATTTAATTCATTCATTACTTTTACTACAGTTAAATGATTATCAACATGGAGCTTGGAACACCATGATGCAATCACTGCTTGAGGAACTGGCTGCTCTACAAATAAAAGTCTCATGACATAATGCCTTGCAATTTCAGGTAATTCTCTGTAAACAGCTAGGCAAATTGGGGGATTGTTGTATAGTTTGTTTAACATCTCTGGAGTTCTTGATTTTAGGTACTCGTGAAGATCTTTACACTGCAGCCCACTGGGCTGCAGTAAATTTCTTCCACTAATGGTTGATGACATTTTAAATACTACAATACATAAATATTGCTTTCATAAAATTATGAATAACAAGGCAAATAACCTAGATAATAAATAGTAAACAAAATAGTAAAGAACTAACCTTAACACTTAATGACAATTAGTAAATAAATAATGCTGTAGTAATATATTTATTGGTGTTGATTTGTAGATAAATAGGTAATTGTTTATCACATATTAGGTTAATATTTATTTATAACCTAAATACCATAAATAGTGAGTATAAGGCCACAGGTAATTTATTGACAGTCTATCAAATCCATCGAATTAAATTTGTTCTGCGTCCATACCCTAGTCTCTACAAGATATATATAAAACTTTAATGCATTAGTAAGCTCAATGAACTCTAACTCCAATCTACTCCAACCTCTAAAATCTATACAACTTCGACTACTCCCACTCGCCAATGTTGAGTGTACACCGGTCAAAAATACACTAAAGCTGTCTAATACTCTAATCAATTAACTGAGTAAAAATAAAGCCTACAATAATTTAACAACGCTATTTCAGCACCACCTTCTGCGTTCGCACATTCAGTGATCTAATCCATTACCGATTGAGTATTAATGCCGCATATTCAAAATATTATTAGATGGTAAATACGCAATCTAGCTTTTTATTTAAATGTATTTGTTAATTCAATAGATGCCTTTTCTGTTTTGTATGTTGTAGGAGGGTGGGAATATGACGAGCATGAAACAGTCCCGAATATGCAAGTAAGTACCGAATGCGCACAAGTTATGACTGGTTATGACAGATGAGCGCGGCCGAGATGAAAGTAACCGCATTGACGTTGTGAACGACCCGTATAACCCCGATAACATCGGGTGGAGTGCGCGCGTGGAGCGCTGCTGAAGTCGTTACGTCTCCAGTCGTACTCTACAAAATTCGCGGTAGCTAATTCAAACGTTCCTCGCGTGCGGTGAAAACGGTTGCGTCTTCGGTGCTCGCATGTTATTTATTTATTTATTATTTATTAATGTGATTGCAGAAATTGAGAGGTTTTCTTTAAATCTATTATCTGTTCTTTTACGTGTATAATTGATATTATGTATGGTTTACTTTAGTTAATTATATAGTTCATAATTATATATTTCTAAAGAACGTGTGATCTATAATTATATTATTTATAAGTAATTAATATTTATTTATTGAGTTGCCTATAAATTAAATGCAGTAGCTTTTTAGTCATTATAAATTAATAATTCTATTTCTAATTAATTGTTATTTATAATTAATGTAATACTTAATAATTAACTATACATTAAATTTATCCTTTTTCTTTTTGCTATCTTAATTCACCTGTAATAGCTTTGCCAGCTTAAATGTGATTATTAATTAATTTTGTTACAGGTTTTATTGGAGTACTGGAAGCCAATCAACAGCTCTTCGACTGCAGAGATTGGTCTCAAACAACAGTTCTTGAGTATGATGATGTGTGTAAAATTGATTTTGGTACACATATCAATGGACGTATTATTGACGCTGGATTTAATTTAGCATTTAATCGAAAGCATGATAAGCTAATTGAAGCTGTACCATACTGATATCAAAGCTGCAGGAATAGATGTACAATTATGTGATGTTCGATCAGCAATTCAAGAAGTAATGAAATCATATGAACTTGAAATAGATGGAAAACTTATCAGGTAATAATAATTACAATGAAATAAGTTGATACTGGTTCCTTTAAGGTTACAAAGTACAAAATCCCTTCTGAATACAATTACTAAACACTTTAGTAAGTCTAAAATGTACTTCAATAAATATGTAATGATATAAGAATAATTTTAATACATGTAATTGATAGAAAAAAATTTATTCTTAACAAGGACATAGTCATTAATGACATAACAGGTATTTTTTAAAGGATTTTTAGAATAAAAATATTTAAGGTTTACAACAGTATGTATAAAAAAATTAAAATGCATTTAATGCTATACTTTCGAATAGCTTTTGATATTAAATTATTCATAGAATAGTTAATATAAATATTTGATGTACATAGAAGGCTGATCGAAAGCTCTAGAATTTTTTATTAACTTATATGTGGTATATTTTTACATTATGTTGAAAAACTTGCCCTAGAAAAATATTTAACGTAGACCAATCTCTGCAGTCAAAAAGTAGCCTCCAGTAAGATTGCTCAGCTTATATGCTGTTGATCGGCTCTCGAAGCGAGCACCGAAGACGCAACCGGTTTCACCGTATGCGTGGAGCTTTTGAATTAGCTACCGCGAATTTCGTAGATATAGTATATAATACAAGAATCGCGTAGAGCGTTATCACAGGAGTATTACCATAATGATTTGTTGTTGAGTCGTTAAGTAGGAAAGAAGTAAGTACGTTACACAGGTCGCGCGTTCCGTACTCTACAGCAATAGAAAATAGCATTCGGCTTATGCAATTACATGCGAACTTCGTGAAAATAATAAAACCACCTTCTATATTCATATAAGAATAAAACATATAATAAAATATACATAAGACAAATTTTTACGTTTTACAAAAAAACACCGCATACTCTGCTCGATTTTTCTTTTGCTACTTTTATATCAATATTTTTGAATAAAATGTATGACAACAAATTGTTTTTTTAAATAAATTATTTTAATTTATGATGTATGATTTATCATAAATGATTTATTATCATATAATGAGTCTTCTTAATTTGTTTATAACCAATAATAATAATTTTTGGTTGATTAACATAACAAATAACATAATACGATTTTTAAAGAAACAATTATTTCCTACTAAAAACATTTTTCACTGACTTGTGATTAATTACCTTACAGAAGATGTTTTTACTATTTTAAAAAATGACAGATTTTTTATGCGTATTACGATATGTAATTCCACTTTTGTAAATTTAGAAAATTATTTTTTAATTAAGATTCTAGACCTTTTTTGAGATTTACATAGTTATAAATTGGAGATAATGTTTTTAGTTTTACATTATAAATTTGTCCGTTTTATATGACTATACATATTTCTATACAGCTTAAGTTTATTATCGATACTATATAACATTTTTTAAATGTTAATTTTATGTTTTTAGTTCTATATAATAATATAATTATTTTTTTAGTTAAAAGTTCACATTTTTTCAAGAAATTTATAAATTATTATAATGGCTATAAGTGAAGTATATTTTACTTTCCCCAGAAAATGCTTTTACTCCCATATAACTAATATAATTAATAAGTAATATGTTGTAAATCGACAGTCAGAATCCTAAAATTGTTATTCTTTATATTTATTAAGGGTTATATTATATACACTTCATTAAATAATTGGCTAAATAATATTCCAATAATTCATTTCTTTTTAGAATTTTTGAATTGTAATACTTTGCTCATATTCTAATTATATAAAATAATCTAAATTTGTTAAAGAAAATTATGATTTTATGGTTGCTTCCTCCTACGCAAAGAGAAGTTTTAGTTTAACACGCCCGTAACAAACATCATCAATATTAAATAAAATGAATCCGTTTACATATTTTGAATGCAGTTAAGAGCATTATGTATAAAAGAAGTTTCTTAGAAGTACAAGAGGAGGTGCAACACGGACCCGTGAGAAGCACAGAGAAGAGGGTACTTCTGTGTAAATAAGCACCGTTTAATGAATACTATTTCCGCTTGATAAGAAGCTTAAGCGTTGTTAATTACATCACTTTTGAACATTATTTCATGTATATTTCTCTATCGTTCTTTTAAACGTAACTTAACATAGTCCTTTTGTTCGACTCTTTTATTTGAACTAATAATAAAAAATAAAATACGTTATTTAAATTATTAATTTTATATTAAACATGGTAGAAATCTTCATAATATTATTATCATAATCATTCAGAAAAAAGTGATTTAAATATATTTTTGCTTTTACACATAAAATTAATTCAACATTTTAGACGTGAAAAATGTAGATCTGTACAATAATCTTGAGTTTCAATATTGGATAATGATCTTATGTGATTTTAAATACATTTACTGTTTTGTTTTTTTTTATTTAAGGCTCCATTTGATAAACATGTTCAGCATAAAAACCATGATAATTTTTTGTATCAAATTAAATATTTTTTATTCACAAAAATATTATAAAAGCTAAATATTTTTTTATATTTATAAAAAAAATAATAATTAAATATAAAAAGTCTATACACGTCATATAAATAGAGGCGAATATACGAATAAGCTAAATTTTTCTAAAGCAATTACAAATTAAAAAAAAAATGAAATAGATATACAAAAACTAGATTCTTTATGTACATGTAAATAATTATTTCATAAAACACATACAACAAATTATTATCAAAATGACATACATGATTTTAAATTTATATAATCTCTATAAATTACAAAATTCTAGGGAAACATTTTTTTTTATTCTGAGAAGTTGAGTTTGAGTCGCTAAAATAAGAACGTATTACCAGCCATAAAGAGCTAGTCCCTCTTCTTATTTTGCACAGCTCACGCGTACGCTAATGCAATGTAAATATATTAGGAGAACTGCTAAAGAATATCATGACGGACTGCAAATGAATGATTGCGCAATAAATAATCACAACGCGAATAGATTTGTGATGTAGAGTTTGAAGTTTCAACGATGCCCGTTAAAGTATTTGTTTATTGAAAAGATGATTATGACCGGTTTATAAACATGGGGTGTAAATGCCAGTCCAATATTCTTTGGTTGTGGTGATACTTCATGTACAGATACGCAGATGTAAATGTTAACTACTTTATATAATTTTTTAAATATACAGATAGAATCTAGATATAGAAGTTTTATTACTAGTAAAGTTGCAAAATATGGATAAAATAAAGTTTTAGACTTACAATAATATCAATATTTTAAAACATTATATGAATATTTTCAAAACATATGTATATCAAAATATTATGTATCAATTTTTTACCGAGTTTGTAATATTGTTCTTCTTTGTGTTGATTATCTATTCTTTCTTATTTAATGATAAACTACGAGTATATAATGCGTTTATTGCGATGTTTCATCTCAAATATAGCGATATATTTTTTAGTGTCACGCATAGATAAAAATCTTTAGAAATATTCCTACATCTCTTTATTATATTGCAACATTCTGCGAATTATATTTTCGCATGCCTATGCTGTGTTTAGATCATTGTAGTAACTTTATATATGAGAACATCATTTAAATATAAAGTAGTATTTCTTTGATAGAACTAAAAGTTTGATTTCAGATTAAATTAGAATCAGAGATTGATATTTAAAAAAAAAGAACATACATTTTTTATTTCCTATTGCTAATAATAATAAGAAGAAGAATAATAATAACAATATAATATTTATTATGACATAGAACACAAGGTCATTCGTTAATTACATAAAATTTTTGGATGTAAAATATTAATTAATGTTGCGCATTATAAAATGTCGTAAATGTAATTATGATCGTTATATGATCGTTATATGATGATTATATGCAGGTTCGTTTTATGAATATAAAGATTCATAAAAATCGAGATAAACAAGTAATAAATTTTAACCAGGATTTCGACAATTGCATAAAAAAACATAATACAATATATATTCTATTATTTGAATGTTGATATTGATTGCCAAATGTTAGGCCAATGAATTACAACATGTATAAATCTATATCATAAAATAATATTTTTTATATTTCATATTTTAATGTTAAAATTTTTATTAAACTTAACAATGGCAGTGTTGTTATCAAAAATAGAAAAGGCAGAGTAGGTGCAGATAAATAGCCTGACTTATTGTAGACAGTTCATTCAACTTATATATGCATTTACCTTATATAGAATGAAATATTACATTATATAAAAGTTGCATTACTACAGTGTATTGCAGCATATAAATTAGTACTACAATTACTTAAGACATTTTATAACTGTAACACAGACAATTATGCTATAGATGTCTATGAGCACGCGATATAAACAATTCAATGTTTAACCATGAAGGTAGTATAGCAGCTTACGTATTAGGCTGTTGTTATAGAAGTTTTGTACGGGGGATTTCTAGACTTTTCAATGACTTAAAGAATAGCTTAGAATTGTTGGCAATCAAAAAATGAATGAAATAAACGATCGGCAGACAAGTCGACATCTGCATACCTGCTCATATGGCCATTATCCTAGCGTTGAGCGATTCACGGAAGTACAAAGAAAGTCGACTAGGCCTATTCCAATTGCCGGGAATCGCCGGACTAGTCTCTTCGCCTACCCGTACACGTAGATAGCGCATAGACAGAAAGAGAGAAAAAGGAAAGCAGATGGGACAGGCGGGGCAGCCAAAAAAGTGCGAAAACGCGAAGGGGAGGAAGCACGTAGGCTAAGGCCCAATCCGTTGGGTCCTCCGCAGAGATGCATCGAAGGCGGGTACCGAGTTGAGCGGGCGGTGCTGAAGGCGAGGTGGCAAGCAGCGCGAGCGCCGAGGGAGTATATGGCCGACCTCGAGGCTCGAGGCGGCTCCTTCTCCTACTCCTCCCTTCCTCTATCTCCTTGGGTCGTGGCGGGTGGCGGGCGGCGGGGCGACGGTGGCGGCGCGGCGGCGCTCGGCTCTCTCCGGTGCGCGCTCAGTTTGTATTTCGCGGCTCGGCGTGACGCACCGTCCATATTGACGCACCGAGGCATACACAGCCCACGCACAGGCAACGAGTGCGCGCCCCGTCCCTCGCTCTTCCGCCCCCACCGCGAGCTACCGGCGTATGGGACTGGCCCCGTGGTGATACCGATCCCTACCCGAGGTGTTGTATCGCGAGCGCTGCGCGCGCCCCGACCGGCGTCAGTGAATCCGTGTGCCAAGGACCACCGACTAGGACCGTCGCCATCATGAGGATCGACCGCCGCTGGATCATTCTCGGCCTCGCGCTCCTCTGCGTCGCACAAGGTAAGCCCATCGCTATTCCCGGACAGACCTCGAAGGTGTGGGCGGGTTGTATCGCCCGGCGCTCGAGGGAGGACCAGCCCCGTGTCTCCCTGTAATGAAGTGGACTATGCACGACTCTTGTTCTCGGTGACAGCGTAGTGGATCGATCGGTTACAACGCGTTAACATGCCGTTTGTTCGTCAGATTTTTATCGCTTGGTGGTACAAGTATCATGTAGTAGGCGCATAAACAGCGGGTCAGTGCTCTTCGAAATGCCCGCTTTGATATTGGTGCGGCTGGTCCGATACCCCGAAGACTTTGCTCGTCTTTACGATTCGACGGTACCCGATCCTCGTGGAATTACTTACTTTCGGCGAAAGTTACTCTTCGCCTTACTTGGTCGCGAAATGCTTGGAAACCTATCGGTCGTTGAACTTACTTTGAGGCCGCTCTAAATTTTGATTTGTTCCGTCCACGGGCTTTTTCCTACATTTATACATGTGAAACTGTACGCAGCGGGATATGCAAATCATGGCGCATAATTACGTTGTACCTTAAACCAAGCGGGGAGCTTAACCTTGTCTTTTTTCTGTCCTGTCGATAAAACTAATTGAAAGTATAAAAACCGTACAAGTGGAACAACCGCAGGCTCGAATGAATCTTTATTTGATCGTGTATATATGTATATCAATAGATAAAACTCGTCCTGTTAAAGGTAGATTAATAATAAGTAATAACATTTGAGTGCGCGCTTTAAGTTAAATGGTGGCATGCAAATTCAACAACTAGGTTTTTCAAAGCGCCATGATAAAGTACAACTTCACTCAAACGGACACCTAGAAAACCAACAGTGCCAGGACGTAAGCTTAGCAAATAAAGGGAAAATAGAACTGAGTAAAGAAGGGAATAAAGAACGACGCATATGTGGTTCCAGTTACTACAGAAGCATCGACGCAAAGGGACGGTAAAACACACTCGCATTTATTTAACTAAGAATCGGGAGGTAAGGAGAGCAAGTCGCCGATAATCAAACCAGCAGATAACGACGAATTTACTTTACCCGCGATATCTCGTCCCGTGGCTGATGTACTACTTGGAGGGCGATTCTGAGGCTTTCGCATGCATCATCCATTTAATCCATTCTCCAATTCGTTTTTCGGATTAGGAATAAGGTTTCTTACTGTCCGTGGGTGTGCAAGTTTCCTTAAAGTGCTCGCGTTGAATTTAGATTAAATAAAAACATTGGGGTTGTTATTGAACATTTCAACGTATTTATGGTGTATATTTGAATGTTTACCATTGTGGCTGATGAGTCAATTGCAGTTGGTTTGTACTGTCATCAATTCGACGCAAGCATAACATATGTTCTGACGATTTTGATTTTATAATTGGGATGAGTACATGTATTACGATATCCACTGCTTCTGCATGACGAGGTCTCCTTTTAGGCAACCGATTTCAAATATATGCCTGCTGATGCAAAAATTGAAAAAAAATATTTGTTACAACTCGACGATGTAATTCAATCAATGCACTAAGATTCAAAGTGAATCAAAAATTTAATAGCAATTATTTATTCATAAAAATAATTTTTTTAATTTTTTCAATCATCCAAGAATTTATAAAAGGAATTATGTAAAAAATTTAATTTATTACTTTTTTGTAATTTATCCGTTAAGTAAACGTTTCTATTTATCTGTACGATTCTATGTTGATAAACATTCTTGCTGTTTTATTTTATTTTTTATATTTTATCATTATTATTGTATCATTAAAAAGCATTTAATCCTGGAATTTTTGCTTCACAATATTTTGGCCAACTTATAAATTGAAATTCCCAAAATTAGTGTAAAATTACATGTAACAATTAATCATTTCTTCAAGCCTTGGCTCATTAGATTTGTTTATATAGCAACAACACACCTTGATCGCTTGTCTGGCTCTCTTGCTCTCTCTCTTTCTTTATCTATCTCTCTCTTTATCTATCTTTCTCTCTCTCTCGCCCTACCATCATTTACCGGGTTAATTGCAGCTCGTGTCCGAGGTGTAATGACCTCGCGTACGTTTATGAAGAAGCATTTGCGTGTTCGCCTGCTCGAGTCCAGTTTCATCACTGCTGCGTTTGCGAATTCCAGCATTTTCGGGTAAATTCGAGTCGTTTCGATTACACATATATTTTGTGTTCACTACGCAATCAAATGTTTTTATTGGATAAAATTTTTACAATAAATATATGTTTTACCGTTATTGAAATTCTTTAGAGATTAGAAAGCAGCAGCAAACATAGAATTTGTCAATCGGTTTTAATACAGCCATAATTTCAAGTAGTTAATGAATATATATCTAACTAATGAAAAAATCACAAAAAAATAAATGTGTCGATGTAAACATTTTCGTAATATTTGAGAGATGCTCTAATACTAGCAATATTTAATATTGGAAGCGCATTATTGTTGTATATTATTTATAGTATGCTGTCTTTCAAAGATGTAATAGTAAGATATAAGTAACTCGATTGTCTATTGCAAAATTAAAAGAAACCGAAAATATTATCAGATTATATCGGTAAATATTACACTTCTGAGCGAGTGGGCGGTATTGATAATGTATAACATGTCAAGACTCTCATTGCTAAAGGTGTGCAATTTTTCCAAGGAAGGATTGACACTTGTTTACAAGAATCGTAAAGTGTTGATAAACAACGAATTTTTATCAATGCAACGTGGTTAATTCAGAATATTTACGGAAATAAAAACAGAGTAATCATTGTTGATGTATTTAGTAACACGTTGGCGGAAATAAAAGTGCACAGCGAGTAAAATAGTATTTACCCCGAGATTTACTCGAGGATTTAATTTACTCCAAAAACTATTGATGTGCTTTTAAAAATTACGAATTTTCCGCATTAATGCGAGTGGAACTATTGCTATTTATTTAAATATAGTATTAAAAAAAAAAAAACTCGGAATAATAATCGGTTGATCTGTACATAGTAGCCAGCTCAAAAAGCTCTCGTTTGTCGAGTCCCTTCAGAAAAAATCATCAAACCGATCATGCCAGCGGACACTCGACTTGAAATCTGTCGCTCGTATCTCCATCTCGCTCCCGCGGCACCAAAACAATCCTTCGCAGCGCGCGCAAATCCTCGACCGTAAATAATCCTTCCTAAAGATTCAGTCCGGCTGGAACTGGGACTGGGAGCATAGCATAACGGAGAATGCCTTATGCGTCCTCTCGGATTTTCTAAGAAGAGTGCCTTCCCCTCTCTTGCCGGCTCGAAACACAATCGCGCGAGGAAACTGAAAACTGGGAAAAGCTCGCGTGGGACCCCATTAAAGGGAAAACCGAGCCCCGGACGGATAATGGAGGGGATCGACGCGCGTGCGTCCGCGTGAATGGGCCCGGGGCGCAATATAGCAAAAGGACCAGCGGCTGTGAGCGTGCGCGGCCGGAAGGACGCGCTCGGTACTGTGTGCGGCGCTGTCCAGGTGAGATCGCCGTGGGGGTGGAGCCCTCAGCCGGACACCGCAGCCGCGCGCACCGCTGAGGCCCCGGTGGGCGTGAAATGGCCCACGCGATTTTGTTTGTCGTCTCTCGCTGTCAGGCGCTCCTGAGCTTCCCGGCCGCTCCGGCAAATTGCATTGTCCTAGGGCTTTGTCGGACAATTGTGGATCATTCGCGATTTGAGACGAGTGGTGCAGCCTACTGATTTGACTACTGTCTTCGGAAAGGAAGCTGTCGATTTTGCGAGATGCAACTGCGTAGCGAAGTAATGACTTGCACGTAACGAGACAGCAGCGGAAGGAGTAAAAGTTGCCAGGTGAGGGCGGCGGATACGCCCGAAAGGCGATTCACTCAAAAATAAACCATTAATCCATGGCCGACTGGTAAAATAAATTGATCTCGGTCGAGCCCCGTCTTCGTCCCTGTCTCTTGCCTCTTCTCTTTCTTTTTCTATGCATCATGTCTCAGGATCCAGGTAAGGCCGATGGAGTCTAGAATTTGCCAACAACGCACATACGGCGCGCATAACAGATGCTGTGAGAGCCACAAAAGTCTTCAAAGAGGTGGAAAAAAATGACGGGAGGAGCGTGTTGCTTTGGGACACACCGCATATTCCGCCTCCTTGCTGTACCGCCTCCGACATGAAAGATGCAAAAAGTTTTTAGAAAATCTCCGCACAACACTGCAGTCATTTCTTGTACTTTTCATTGAAGTAAACTCCCCAAGCAGCCGTATCTAAACTTTGCTCATCGCCGAACATAATTACAGTACAGGATAAATGTTCGCTCGGTGTCTCGCTTGGTACAGAACGAAACGAAAGTGCATTACTATTTTTTGTTAATTAACCTTCGCCCGCAGTGCCATATTAAAATGAAATAGGACTGTGTAATTCTAACTAACAAGGTATTTTAATCTATATCAAGGCTGTGACAAGCGCTATATGTGCACACGCTTTGGCTTGTGAGTCAGAGCTCCTTACGAGTGGCGCGCGTTAAGCTCATCGTTTTTTTCTCCTTCTCGTTGACCAGAAAATGTAATTAAGATAAAGTCGCGTCCCCATCAGTCGGCTCGCAGTCTCTCCACTATACAAATAGGCTAAATCGTTAATTGGCTAACCGCGGTACATCGCAGCATTATAATCCGACATATCACAAAAATACCACAGCCAAATGACACGAATCCCTCAAAAAGGCGCCCCATAAGTAGAGGCGCCTTTTATCGCATTTATAAGCATGGTTTCCCTCCAGTGCTGGGGAGGAAAATAATGGACAGCGAAATCAGCTTTCAGGCAAGAGGGACAAGTGTACCTGAGCCGGCAGCTGGCCGGTAGCCGAGCGAGAATAGCCACCCTGCCCTTGCACTGTCTCGTCTTTCGGGCTCGACCGGCTAACGATCATCCGCGGCCAAGCCTCTGTGGACCACCTTGTGCGCTTTCTCCCTGTGCGCTCCTTCTTTTTTCTGATTCGTTTTATGCCGGCCGTAGTAGCCTACTTTACCACCGCAGGGTGTGCTTCGCATCGCGTGATTATACACGCGCGCCAGGCGATTGTGATTGAGCGCGCGTGCGTGGCCGGGCTCGTCACCGGGTTTTAATGCTAGCGGTCGGCAAAGCGGTCGTCTATTTTTGTGCCCCAGCAGGGCCTTTATATTCGATCGAAATTTAAAGTGCGTGCCGGACGACGAGAACCGCCTTCTATTGAGGATAATGGCTGTTGCGCGTGATTCCCGCGATTTCGGGTGGGAAACTATTGTCCAATTAGGATCAGCCGCCTTGTTTATGTTTTTGGATACTATATACAAGAGAGCGAGGAACGGCTTTATCGAATTTTTCCGATGCGCCGCCTTCGATATATCAGAATATAATATGCTGAGTATATAGTGTAATGTAGATGACGGTAAAGCGAGATCCATATACTAAGAAACAATATCGAATACTTCGAGACGCGGCAGTAACAATTGCAGATCGACTTGCATGTACTAGTATGCACAGCGGAAATAAGGAAAGGAAAAAACAGAGTAACTCTATATTAAATTAAATACCGCAATAAATAAGATAAACAGCGAGATAAGTTACACAAAGAAAGAAAACACTTGCTTTTCCATTCTTATCTCGCCCTCAGGAAGTACATTTCGTTATGCTCTGAGTGCAGTACAGTAGACTTAAGTCTTGCCTTTGAAAAATTGTTACACGCCGTATTTTCCGCTATATTACATAACTTACATTGGTATAACTATCGTAAATTTTGACGATGATCGGATTGCGTGAGATGTTTCAAACTGCTAAGAGCGAGGCTACGAGCGACACTCACACGTGATGCATCTTTTAAAATATTTTTAAATCATCTCATCAGACACCACCACACAAGCCGCTAATATCTTTAAAAGATGTCAAAAGTTTGCTTCATTTGTTAAATATAAATGGACAATGTCACGCACAGAGGATTTTAGGTAAACATGCAACCTATACATTATTAAATAAGAGGTTAGGAAATGCACAACAAGTCGACGGCAGTTGTAAAATATTTTGTCGCCGTTGTTTATAGCGCCTAAGTGAACCCCTCTCCTCCCCCGTTATACTTATTAATGAACCGAACTAGTTCATTCAAAATAAAAGCCCTCGTAAAAGTCTGCACAAGTAGTTTACCAGTATTGGTACGAAGGCAATAAAAAGCCATCGGAACGCGATCCGAGCCCGGATAAACTTAATGGCCAAGGCATTCCAAACAAAACTCTCGAGCGCGACCCTGGCTCCGAAATTTGTTCACCTGCACGAACGCTTCCACTTTTTCCCCGGCTGCACGTTATCTAGTTGTTTTTACGGGCGAGTGAGTCAGGCGGGTAGCGACGAACTGATAGGTCGGTGTAGGCAGCCGCCGCAGGAGAGTTGAAGAGCTGCTCATCCAGGAATGCAAATGCGTTCGCAGTAGCTAGCGGCGACCCGTGCAAAACGATGACGAATCACTCTAGCCGAGGCCCTGTGGAGGCTTCCTTTTTTCCTGTTGGGGACGCGCGCGATAGGAACAATTGGCAATCGAAAAGACCCGTAGCGGGACGATAGGATACGGTTGCCGACTACCGAAAGATTGTTTTCGTCTCGATCCAGTTGCAAATTATTTTGAGCCGCATAGGACGCGATCGGGCATATAGATAGTACTTCTTTTTTAACCGATCGTTAATTGGAAATCCGATCGCGGAATGCCACCGATTTGCGAGAATCGCATAACGAAGCCGGTATTTTCGTCTTGCGATGGATTTCATGTCTAACTAGTGAGACATCGCGAGCCCAAGATGCTCATTACAGCCCGACGAGCTGCGGGTTCCTGCGCGTTTACCTCGGCGTTTACCTCTAATTGCATCGTTCTTAGTTGTTTTTGCCGTGCGGAAAAAATATTTACCTTATTACGCAAATCACGTAATTGAGCGATCGCGAGCTAAAGCACATAACGAGATGCTTTACATAGTTCTGATATATCCACCAAATGGTACGACGAGCGCTAATCGCTAGCCATGTACTATCCCGTAATTTGCAGTTTGCCACCCGTGAGTGAATATTAGCCGGCATGAAAGAGAACAATATTCCGAATCACAAAGCGAAGGTCATAGACGTGCCGCGACGGCACGTAAGATTATTGTGCAAAGTAGGCACACACGTAAATGCACGCGAGTAAATGTTACGAATGTAGCTCGTTTTCTACACACATGCTGATTGAAGTATGAGAAGATTTGATCGATTCTACCTCGGGTTCTACTTCGAGTGCATCAGGAAAATATTTTATATAAAGTACTGTTGGCAAGCTTTACTTCTTTTGTTATTTCAGCTTATTAAATTTTCATTTAATTTAGTGTCATTTGGTTGTATATTTCATTTTATCATTATTATTTAGAATGTTTTAATTTTAGAATGTTTAGAATGTTTTATTTTTTAATTCATTAGAAAAGAGTATCCTTTGCCTTCGCCTTTGCCATGACGTATAGTAATCCTATTATCTGTTTGATCTTTAGGTACTCTATAATGTATCAAATTAGTCACTATCGTGGAAAGTCTCGCGATAGTCAACTGATAAAGAATAAATGATCAATTCATCACCAACGATACGTAATTTATTCGCTATAACTCACCGACATAGTATTCTAATGAAACAACTTATATTCAATTTGACACGAAAGGGTGAGTTAGTATGTTAAGTTTGAAGACATTACGAAAGGAAAAAGTACAATCGACCCTCGACGCTTACTCAACTGATTTAGGAAGTCGATGGAATTTGACTGGAATTAAGGTCAATTATATCGTTTAAGGCATTTCATAAGAACGCAAGTTTATCCAAGCATAAAATTTTCGTAGACTTTCATGAGCACATCGATACAAGAGCGGCGGTAGGCTTTCTTCTTTCGTAAACATCCCTTTGCCCGGTGTTATATATTTAATCACTTGCGACTCGCGAGAGCGCGAGATTACGTCATAGGCATCTAGTTTAGTCCGATAATTAAACAATTGAGCTTTATTGAAGACGAACGAAGAAATAAAAGAAAGCGACTGCGCAGGAAAATGTACGTTCTGACTGTGTGAGTGTGTCGCCAGAGGACCCGCATGAGAACATTTTTTTTCGTTGAAACCGCGCGTACCTTGGATACGTGTCACTTCGCTGGATATTCGTGTATTATTCTTTTGTTGTGTCGCTTTCGCGATAACGATAGTACGGGTGGAATACGTAAACTCGTGCGGTTCGATCGTATCCCAAGCTTTGTTTAGTACTGTTTTTTTCACGGATACGCATAAACATTCGGATTTTTTTTGATTAATGATCTCGTCCCGTAATCATAAATCAGTCGGTAGGTTGATCGAGTATCATTTGCTTTTCTGGGTCAATGATTTTGGTTACAATCTCATTTTCAATATTTTCAATGATTCAGAAAAATATTCTTTTTGAAACGTTTATAAGAAAAACATATTTTATGCTTCTTCGACATTTGTAAAATAACAATTAAAATGAAGCATGTGGAAGCATGTGCTCAGTTGATTATTTATACATTCCAGCAGTATCTTTACACGATAATAAATAGTTCAGTGATTATCTGCTTATGTAAATCAGGCCAATACCCAAGTTGAATTGCTTATTATAAAATGTAGACCAGGAATAATACCATGACATGTATATTCAGCTTGATCCGAGTAAATCGTTTGAAATAGACGATAGTAATACTAAAGTATTAGCATTTATTAAATCGTATACATTGCAAACAATATTTCATTCAAATATTCCTTATAGAAAACAATCCTCATTTAAAAGAAAGTATGTAAGTATTGTTCAACTCTGTGACGTAAATTACGAAATTTTTCACCCGATCCTTTAAATATCTACCTAAATATTTTTCTTTTTACGGAAGCATCTCTTCATAATTTCAAAAATCTACGCGGCAAGTTGAATCTTCTCTCATAAATCCAGAGTGAAACTATAAGCATTTCGGCAAGACTATAAAGCCCGGCGCACGCCCACACCAACAGCATACTCCAAGCCAGCTTTTGTTCCTCTGCACGGTTGCCCCGCCCCGGTCTAATTACCCTAAAAGCAGCTCGACCAAATTGAGTGCAGCGGGTGGCGGGCATTCCTTTGTTTCTCCGGGGCCAGTTTTCTGCACGTGGAGGAGCGCCGCTTGTATACCTGGGTTTGGGGCGCCAGCCGCCGGCTCCTCTATCTCCGGCAGGAATTCGCGGGAGGGACGTCGGGCATTGAAAACAAATTTGGTGCGTGGGCGGCCTACGGGAGGAAGGGGCACAAAGCCCATTGTCGGCGCCGCGGCGACGGCGCTCAAGTTTCTTTATATGACCCATTTGCTGAGGAAATAGTCGCATGTGGGCAGCCCAGCGTCGGCACTCGCTTTATCGAGGCCTTTTTCCCTTCACTCAACATAACCGTCTTCATCGTATTCTTTTTCCTCGTGGGTGGGGTCTACGCGCGTGTCATCCGAAGTGCCGTCACCTCGGCCATGTGCATTCGATTGGGTGCACTCAAGTCACCGCGACTTGAGCAATACTCGAATCTCGACTCGAATTAACTAGTGATCTCCGTGACAATGCCGTCAAAAGCACAGAACGCTTTCGACCGTGTCGAGATGCTCTCTGGAAATACGAAGATCACAGGCTAACAATTTTTTTTTTCGCGTTTCCATATAAATAATCTCCTGGTGGATGTACGCGTAAAGAATCCACTGGGAAAGGCGTGTAAAAGAGAATTTTCCGCCACTTAATCGCGGGCGTTGAAACGGCCCGGACGGCTCTCAGGGATTAATTAAAAAGGAAGAAAGTGCCGAGGGCATCATAGTGCTATACGTACAGCTCAATTTCGACCTTGTTTTCATCTAGAATTCCTATATTTCCACTAGTGCAGGCTCGCTGCTTTTCTCGGTACGTAGACTTCTTTTCTTAGATGCCGTAACTACATTTTTCAACCCGGATTTGTATAATCCGCTTACGCAATCTGCCGCGGCCGACGTATTATCCCGCGCAACAGTAACCAAAAGCGATTGGATACAGAAACTATCGTCGTGCGCGAGCTGAAGCTTTCACTATATGAGTGTTTCTATATAGTTGAGTGCAGACGTTCGTGCACCTCAAAACTCTCACTCGTGTGCATGCAATCGAATGAACAGCAGGAGGGTAGCCACGGGAAGTCTATATGTTAGCCGGTCTAATCCTGCGAGAAAGGTGTTAAACGGAGTTAAGAATCGTCTTTCCTTGTTGACCTAAATGCTCAAGATCCGGGTCAGCATTTTTCCAAGTACTTAAATGATGAAAAGTCTATATAATTCTTTTCAAACATAATAGTATTACATTAGTTGCCGAAAAATGTATTCGACTTCTTTAACTGAACCTTCAGATCATTGTTAATGTTTGACAAAAGAAACATAACTTATTAAAGTTGAAAGCCGTATGTAATAAAACAAAACCATTTGGCATAAAATATATATTTTATATCCTGTTTACATTCCGTTCAATTAAAAAATAAAGCAGGTTAAACTAGTTTGATACTATTATTATGTAATATTAATAAGCCTGTAATAAATTTAACGATGTTCTATTGGCAGAATTTTTGAGGTTTACTTAAATATCGAGGTCAATACTAATTTACTATAATAAAAAATATTTTTAATGCCTATAAAATCTCACAAAATATATAAGCAAATTCTTAATACGTAATACATTCTGAAAAAATGATTAAGAATGTTTATGCTGTTTTGTACTGCCGTAAATAAAGATGATCTCGTTGATCATATAAATGACACTATTTAATAAACTAAAAATTGCGATTATTTATAAAAATGCTACTACTATAATATTTGTTTGAGTGTAAAAAAGATAAAATTGTGCCGGATCAAATTTCGAAGCATTATAAATCCTGAAAAATTATTTGACAACATTATTAAACGTTCTCCATTGCAAAGAAAGCCGCTGTAAGAGGACAGGTTGCATATCGAATAAAGCACCCGACACCTGCTGGAAGTAGCAAAATAAAAGCAAAGTCACGGCTGAAATGTCATCGATTAACTAAAATTACAAGCCTGGGCAATCGTCAAACTGCTCGCATTCCCGTGCGGCGCCGCCAATCTACCGGGCCACTGATTTTTCAGCGGCGCGCCTCTCAAAGACAGGGTGAAAGACCAATGAGAAAAAGAAAGCCGGCAGTGCGGGGAACGAGTTTGGGGATCGGCTGGCTACTGCACCGGAATCTCGAGGCTCGCGGCTCGTAAAGTACGCGCGGCCTCCGGAGATTGTGCGGCCCGAGTTCCACGCGCGGCGTTGCAACAATGCCAGCGGCCAACGCGCCTCTGCCGCAGCCCAATTAGGCGCCGCGGGGTGCACCCGATCCTCCCGGACAAGTTGTATTTAGCAGCGTGCGGAATCCACATTGGCAAACGCTTGCAAATTGGCCATGAATTCAAGGCCAATTTTTTGTACGTCGCGTGACGATTTTCTTTAGGCGATTGAGAGATACATGTATAACGATTAGATATTTCAATTGAACGAATCATTGAGACGGCCCTAGTTAAGATATCAGTCTCGTAATTTTATCAAAAGTATATAGAATGTCGATGTACTATTTTCATAGATAATGTGAAAACGTTCAGACGATTATTCATTTCATTTGTAAATCTCAATGAGACGATTCAGTAGCGACTTGGAAACGCTATTTACGGTTAGAAATCTACTCATTTAGCGAATGTGGCCAACTATTGGGCATAAACTGGGCATAAACGGGTTTTATATATACATTTAATTTTTTCTCATGGTTGGTAGGGAAAGGCACATAAAGTATTCCATAAAAATAATTAGATTCTCGAAAGATTTTGAGTGGCCGGTTGAAGTAGCCTCCTCTGTACACTGATGCTATAAATCATATAACCGAATATACTCATCAGAGTCAATATTTAGTAGCATTAAACAAACGTTCATTAATATAATCTCCCTATTTTTGCACTTTCGCTCTATGTGGCATAGCAAAACCCGCAGAATGTCTATGCGGCGGCTGAGGTAGCGCAATCGAGCCTCGCGTGCAGCTGCTTGTGTTCCGATACAAGGGAAACGAACCGACCGGTCGACCGAGGGGGCGTATGCTCTTACGATGCTCTTGTTATTCTGCGGCCACCCGGCCGAGCAATCGATGCGAAATCGTCCCGTTTCACGCCTCCTCAAATAAACACCGCCCCGTGCTCGTGTTTTCAGAGCGGCCATGGTTACCACGTTGCGGGCTTTTCATGAGTGTCCCTAAGCGTCGATTCCGAGAAGGCCACTCGTGCGTCCTGGCCTGGTTTCGCCATGCTTACGGTGCCAATGAAAGGCTTTTTTAAATTTGGCGGAAATAATACGGTGAGCCTTTCGGGGCTACACGTGTATATCTTTTAGGATATTTTGAGGGGGAGGCGCAAGAGACGGCTTGTTTGCTGACTTGTCGACTGCCAGCAAGTTATTTTTAATGGGCAACTTTACCGCCGGCTGATTGAAAGGTTGGAAATCCACGCGTGTTCTGCTTGTAGGTGAGATTATGTTCCCCGGCGTAAGGGTCACTGCTTTACTACCGAGGTATACGACCACGGGTGCGCCCGAGCGTGCGTCGCACCTTCCTGTAAGCATTTCCTCCTCGATAATGCACATCCTATAGTTTGTTCGGTATCCCTACCGGAGCATTATACAGTTGATATAAACATTTATAATAATGTTATTAACTGCAAATATATTTGTATTAGTAAATAAAATGAACTATTTAAATATAATTATGATATAAACACATATAATTATGTATTTTTATTAAAATTGTTCGAATTTATTTGTTAAATTTCAGTTTAAATGCTCGTTATTGTAAAAACAAGATAATGTAATAAATATAATTAAATATATCACCGCTACATAGATAAATGCTCTTTCCCAATATAACAACCTTATTACAATTCTTTATCTTATTACATAAAATATTTCCAATATTTGAACCTGGTAGCATCACCAGTGTGATAGTGCACATATAAAACATGTAAATAGAGCACAGACAAATTGACTCGCAGTGATAATACGTCAATCCTGTAATGCACGCATAATCCCTTTCCATTAATAATTATCAATCCAATCCGCCCACTAGCCAGATGCGCGCATCTTCTGAAGGTTTATCGACGACCGTTTTTATCGTTTTTGTCTCAATAGCTTCTGCAGCAGTGCATTGCTTCGTGTATATCATACTTTTCGATGGATCCGCGAGAGTCATCCGCGCATACGAGATGTATTTTTAGTCACACGCTGATGTGGAGAGGGCTGACTTGGAATGTAGCCTCCTCTAAGAGAGGAAAATAATAGAATATTGGATATATCTGGCGAGTTGTATAGTAATGATGTATTTAATGTGTAATAAGATAAATGGTTCCTAACATTTTCAAAAAATGCGTCATATAATTTTCAAATTTGCAACCCTGCAGCTATAACTATTTTCAATATTTATAAATAAAAACAATTGTCGCGTTTTTCATATTTGATTTAGAGTCATAATTTGAACTGTTCAAAAACATAATGGAAGATAATCGATATGTCAAACATTCTTTATGATCTCGTTATAGATTGCTAAATAATATTATTTTTCAATTACTATCGAGGATACGACCAATTCACATAAAAAACTACTCTATTACAATATGCGTTACAATACCAAAATATACATTAGATAATTCTTGTCTTGTACTATTATATTTCTGTTGCAATATTTATTATTATTTATGAATTGGATGCGTCTTCTTCTGATCCGTAATAACTTTTGACTTGATTGCACAAAAAATTTCTCGAAGCAATTACTGATTTTGATATTGAAAATTTTATCTTCCGTATAATAGTATGCGAAGACAGAAGAGAGAAAGGGCAGCGACCAACCAAATATAAAGGCATAGGCGCCGCGTCGCGCTGTGCAGCATCGTTCTATTCGCGTCTAGCGCTCTCGCGAGATGCCTACAAAAAACAGTATAAATAGAACCTGTCTAATGAAGTTAACGAGTCGATTCAGCTACTTGGAATAATATGTTTTTTACATTTTTCTGAATCCCTCCCTACGGAAATCCGTAATTGAAAACTTCTATATCTATTTTCACTATTATATATACTCTTTTTTCAATCCTTAAAATTAGACTAACATGATTTTCGTGCAGAAGAGAAATTACAATTTTCCCTTGGTTTCTTGAATTAAGATTGTACCCTATAACATAATGATTGTTACTCTATAATGTAAATTCCAAAATATTGTAATAAAGGTAGAATGTTATTATTAACATTTATCAAGTAAATTTGATTAATGGAAAACGCAGTAGATTTGGTAGTTGTATATTGGAATATGATAGTTGGCAGCTAAAAAGTCTTTCTCACAGTTATATCGAAGAATATCAAATTTCTAAATCAAAACTGAGATTAACTTAATTATTTTATACGTTTACAAAATAAGAATCTAATAATTCAACACTTGAGTATTCATTGCACATTTCATAAAACACACTTCTATATATATACACGTTACTACGTTAAAATAATTGTCTAACTAATTAACGTTTAATGCACACGCCAACGAACCATTTACCCCGCCAACATGTTTCGCTCCTTCGTAATCAAAATCTCCCCGTAGGAATCCAGTCAAGATTGGAAATGCGACACTCGCGTGTACAGCATCCCTGTACACATAACGGTGCTATCAGTTGCGTATGCTAAAACCCCATAAGGAAGTTAGATCTGTAACAACGGGGTGGGAGAAGGAGACGTCGTTCTGCCGCGCAGAGTGAGGAAACTCGAGCGCTGTGGGGCTTTTAACGAGTGCAGCCGTCTTCTGGTTCGCACTCTATCGCGGGAAGAAGGCGTCGGTAATGAGCTTAGGGCGTGATACGCAGCTTTTCGCGTGCACATTTACGAGAAAGCTCGTGAGAGGTAGAATGGGCCGATTCTTCACGATTCGCCAACGGTAATTCGATGCTATCCGCTGTTGGCGCACCTGGGAAATTGTGCAATTTTTCGCAGGATTTCCGAGGTCCGAGATCCGCTATTATACCCGGCATTGCTCGAATGTCCGCTGCCTCTCATGAGGCAAAAGTAAAAGTAGATGTTCGAAAATTTTAATATGGGCTTTTATAATGCGCTCTATAGACTTCAAACGTACTCGCCATGGGATTTTGCTGCGTTTACTCGGAATTTAACTGTCATTCAGATAAAGGCAGTCGTCGATGCAAATGAGCGTCCCAATGTGCATGCCGGATAAGAAAAATTCACTTTATCTTACGCTAAAAAGAGACTCTTGCTCAACCTTCTTAATGTACTGCACTTTCGTGGTTAGCAACTACTATTTTTTCAGCATAGCTAACCACTTAAGAACACAAAGTAAGTTGCTTATACCTAATGTACTGGCGTCCACTCTTATTTAGAATTTAGAACCTTAAATTATATTAGTGCTATTGCGAATGTATTTTGCAAATTATGTTGCTAAATTGTATTTAACTGGTATAAAAGTAAATAATATGCTAGAAAAAGAACGCTCTTTTCTACGACTTGATAGCGAATCTTTATTAAAATTCATGTGTTTGTTTTGGGACTTAAAATTATATATACTTAACTGAAATGAAAATTTCAAGAACTGAATTAAAATTTTTTAATCAAATAATTACTACACTTATAGAAGGAATACATACAATGTCCATGATATTATATTTAAAATTTCATTTAATGTTAGATGCTATATATCATGGCACTCACTCGCGCGCATACACACGCGCGTGCACACAAACGCACACATTTGTAATAAATATAAAATCTGTTCTGGAATCTCCTCGATAAGTTATGAATATAAATCGGAAAACTTTTTATAAATACAATAGAGGTCTACGCTCGAGTAACATCGCAAATATTACGTATATAACTATAAGCGCATAAATTGTGTAGTTATAGACTAAGAAATTTATAGGCTAAGATTATGTGTTGATATCTGATAATATTTTTCAGCAATCTTATCTATATTTACTTACTAATTCTCTAAAAAAAGTGACATATAAATTTTAGACTGTTATCTGTAGCATGAAAACATTAATGAGTTGGGTAATGCATCCGCAAGTCTAATGAAAGGAGCACGCGAACTGACCATCTCTGAAGGCCTGATACCTACAAGAACACGGGGGCAGCATTGAAAATCGGCAGCTTGCATTAAACTCGCGAGCTCTGTCGGAATGCCGAGGCCATAAAAGCATGCGCATACCCCTAATCAAGCAAAAATCATTCGCGTTAATTGAATTAATGCACCAATTTGAACGTGTGCGCGATATTTGAAATATGCTCAAGTGACAGCGTTAACATTAGCTCCGCATGCACCCGAAAATCACGATTCACGCCCGGGGGTTAAGTAGAGTTAAGTATACATAGGCTGCTGCGGCGTCGTATGTGCTGGAGCAGTATGCGTTTCAAGCGCTCGGTACCGCTTTTCGTCATGGACACGACGCGACCATTGCAATTCCGAGGAGTGGCTCTTTAAAGGCTTCCGCCGCGCGCGATGCGTGCGCAAAGACGATGCGCACAGCAATGCAACTTATGCGATGTCGTGGTTACCCTTCGGTGATCGCATGTCTGTAAGATTCCCGAGGCTACGGTTACATTTTCAAGATCTATATACTCGTATGCTTGTAACACTGCTTATACTCTCTCCCGCGAATAAGAAAAATTTTCATTGCCATTGAAATTGTATAGACCGAATGAACCATAATAAGACGTGCAAGTATTGATTGAAAACCCTTTGGAGAAATGTTAAAATTCGAAAAAGTACTATTGTAGAAATTAATGTTTTAACAATTGATGTTAAATAGGAATCTATTATAACTCTATAGAAGGTATAACATATGCAATATGTTATAGCTAATTATTTTCTTTGCGTTATTTATTTCACTAAAGTGTATTTATGTAATTTTTATCGTATTTATCGAAAAAAAATTTTTACTCCCAAAAACCACCCCCACAAGATATCACATACACGCATTATAAAATATGCATGAAAAATCGTAAAAAAATACATGTACGTTGTTTTTAGCTCACTAGCTTTTGCATACTAAGTTAAAAATTTAAAAGTTTTAAAGCGTCAATTAATTAAGATCTCTTTGTTCCGGCTGTGGGGGTGGGGATTGGACAGCACGGTGACAAGCGGGGGGAGGGTGACGTGGGATGGTGGAGGGAAGGGGCAAGGATGCGTCGCTGCGCGTCGGATTGTTAACGTTTGATGTTTGGCCCTGAAAAGGGCCGGTGAGCTGCTCTAGGAAGAGCCGGTGGAGGGCGCTTGGCGCCTGAGCTCGCTCGCTTCAGGTGCCCAGGTACTTCAGGGGATTGACGGTGGTAGGTGGCCCAGAATGAAGAACAACAGTTGGCCTTGAAGATCTTTATTATTTGGAGTACTTCTCCTAACCCAGATGCCGGGTTTTACTAATCTTGTCGCGGAGGCGCGGCGCGGTGTCCACTGCGGACGGGGCGACCTGTGCGGTCGTTTGGCGCGAGTGGCCTCGCCTACAGACCCGTCAGCTCGGCGTTTGCACGCGGGAGCGCAGGTCCGCGCGGCTCGGCGTGCGGGGCTCTACTGCCTGAGCGAATCCCGTGTCGACCTGGCGGTCGTCTTGGGTTCGGTGAGCGGACTTCCAAACTCGGCCTTTCGGCCGGTTACCCTGATGGCGCGTTTTCACGCGGGCACACTGCAAATTCAAGTGTGTAAAAGTAACACATATAAGTGTGTAAACTTGTTGTCGCCGTTTTAACACGTTACCTCGTGCGTTATGAAGAAACGTGTAGTTATAACACATATAAATATTTTAAAACGAAGCTCCTTAAATGTTGAACTATTGAAAATAACGAACTTCAATTGCAATAAAATACACTACGCTTCTAATTATTTATAATAAAAATTACAATAACAGTATCAAAAGTTACTATAATTTTTAGTAACCGAGAGGCATAAAGGAATTGTAACAAAAATTACAATGTTAAATAGTAAAATTTACAAAAAATAATTTTTGTTATTTAACATAACAATTTTTTTAGTAGAATATTCTTAATTTAAATGTAAGGTATTTAACCAAAGTGTAGATAAACTCTCCTACTACAAGTAGCTTCTTGAATTTGTTGATAAATATTATATACTATATGCGACACCCACAACATTTAACATGTATTTTACGCTTCTTTACATTTCATACACTTTTCGCAACACACTTGTAGACAAACCTGAATAATCTCATACAAATCATCAAATCGCGCGCATTACTATAGACGCTTACACGTAAGCATCAATTGGTTCTTATATACTAACCAACTAAAACTCCTACCGCTTGCGAGTTTTCTAGCGACATCTATTGACGTGCATGCGGTACCATTTACAAATAACACATAATATCTGTTTAGTAGCAGAGAACACGTTTAAACGTGTCTAGTAATGCGTATGGTACATATAACGCGTATTATATGTATACTTTAACACACTTGAATTTGCAGTGCAGGGGTCTGGAAGCCTCGACCTTTCGGTCGGCTCCCTCTGTGAGCGCGTTCGCACGCGGACAGAGGTCCGGCTGCCTCGACCTTTCGGTCGGTTCCCTCTGCGGGCGCGTTTGCACGCGGACAGAGGTCCTCCGGCTGCCCCGGTGGTCCGGGACGAACTCTGCCGAATCCGGAGAGCGTGCCGGTATTTGAGCATGCGGGCGCGGCTGCTCCGACTCGGCGTGATGGTGGGGGTAACGGTGCGGCGTGGTAGTGGGGGAAGCTCCGTTCTGGCCGGTGCTCCGACCCAGACGGAGCTTCCGAGAACTCGTGGTGCGGAATTTTGACGCCCGTGCGCAAGGCTCTAGAATGATCGGTAACAATTCCCCCGGGTTTGGAAGAGTCTTGCGTGCGGGTGTCCCTACTTTATGGCATTCTGGGTAATTACATTGGTTTAACTTAAATCTATCTTAAATCTATCTTAATTTTGCGGCGCGAAATACTTCATGGAGTGTCTCTTTTTGTTGCACTCACTTATCACTTTTTTGTTTTTTTATGATTCTTAAAGAAGTAATACTTAACCTAATATAAAAGAATAATAATTAGTAATACAATCGGGTTTTCGCTGTCTACACTTTGTACACTTTACGCGGCGCCTTGCGTCATCCCGCGGTCGGAAAGGTTGAGGCGGCGATCGGTGCGTGGCGGTCCTCTGACCGCTCGTTAGCAATCTCCTGATTGCTGACGACCTCCTGGCCGTCGTTGCCGTCGATCACCTCCAGGTGACCCGGGCTGGTTGGGGGGCCCTCCGGGGACCCCTTCGTCTCCGGGAACGTCCGCGTCTCCTCTTCTGAGGAGGTTTAGCGGCATCGGCCGTGTGCCCGCTGCGGGGGAGGCCGGAGTCGCTGTCGTTGGCCGTGTGCCCGCTGTGGGGGAGGCTCGGATTGGGACCGTCGGCCGTGTGCCGGCTGTGGGGGAGGCCGGGGTCGCCGTTGTTGGCCGTGTGCCCGCTGTGGGGGAGGCCGGGGTTGTGACCGTCGGCCGTGTGCCCGCTGTGGGGGAGGCCGGGGTCGTGATCGTCGGCCGTGTGCCCGCTGTGGGGGAGGCCGGATTGGGACCGTCGGCCGTGTGCCCGCTGTGGGGGAGGCCGGGACCCGTAGCTGGGACGGTATCGTTGGTGGTGGCCGATTGGCCGGTGTGGGGGCGCTCCTGCGCTTCCCGGGTGGTCCTTCGGACCGTGGTGATGGCTGGTTGGCTGGTGTGGGGGCGATCCTGCGCTCCCCGGGTGGTCCCTTGGACTGTGGTGGTGGCCGGTTGGCCGGTGCGGGGGCGCTCCTGCGCTCCCCGGGTGGTCCTTTGGACGGTGGATCTTGGTGCCCGTGCGCGGGTCACTTGTTGCAGGCGACTGCGTGCCTGTTATCCCCTATTTTCGTGAGGGGCGCCCGCGTCGGCGGTGCGATAGTACGGCTTGGTTGCCGTCTGCGGGGGCTTGGTCATTGGGAAGAGCCAAGGATCCCTGGGTGGTGCCCGGCTGGGCTTTTGGCCGCTTGGGGGGCCGTCCGCGTCCACGTCGCGGAGGATGTTCGCGGGGTTGGGCTCCAGTGCTTGGAGTGCGTGGTTCGGCCTGCTGGCCTTTGCTGTTTACGGCGTTTGGTTCGCCTGCTTCTTCTTGTCCTTCATTTTCTCCTTCGGGAGTGCTCGCGTCGGCGGGCATGGAGGCATTAACGCCTCGGGTGGGGCCCTCTGGTCCTCCAGCAGGGGTTGTGCTCGCCTTGGTAGCGGCGGCGTTGGGCAGGGTGCCCGTTGTTTGGCCCTCTGGTCCTCCAGCAGGGGTCTTGACGACGGCAGGTTTAAGTTGGCTGCCGTGTGCCTTCGTTGTTGTTCCTCGTCGATTTACCTCGTAGATCTCCCCGTGGATCTGTTTGATTACCTGTAGTGGCCCTTCCCACTTGGGTGCGAACCCTGCGTGAAATCGGTCCACGGCATTGGAGAGTGGGTGCGTCTTGAGATATACAAGATCGCCTGGTTGATACCGGGGGCTGCTAGTGTCCTGTGGGCTGGCGTATTTCCTTTGATATTTTCTTTGGTGTTCCTGGGCGTTGGCCACTCGTTGTTCCCAGCAAGGCATCGGGGGTTCGGGCAGCTCCAACTTCCAATCTCCGGGGCGACGGAGGGTTTTCCCGAGGAGGAGTTCGCTGGGAGTCCTTCCTGTGGCGGCGTTGCGCCTCCTCCGGAGTTGGTAAAGTACGCCGGGAAGCTCCTTATCCCAGTGTTGGTGTCCTTTGCCTTGGAGGTGGATTCGGAGGCCTTTTTTGATTTCTTGGTTTCGACGTTCTGTGGGATTGGCTCGTGGGTGGTAGGTGGCTGTCGTCCACGGGATGGCCTGCCATTTTTCACACGCTTCTTCCCATTTCTTACTTACGAACTGGGGGCCATTGTCGGATAGGATCGCTCGTGGATATCCCCATCGTTGGAATTCTCGCTCCAAGTTTTCGATCAGGACGTTGGTATCTGAGGAGCTAATGGCGTAAGCCTCCACCCAGCGAGAGAACAAGTCGGTGAGCACCAAAATAAATCTCTTCCGTTTGGCCGTCATGGGGTAGGGCCCCATGAGATCTACGGCTACTGTGTCCCAGGGTTGAGTGGGTTGGTGGGGCCGGAGCGGTGGCTGTGCTGTTGCCGTAGATTTGGTACAGGCGCAGATATGGCACAGCTGTACGTATTCTTTAATATCCCGCTGCATGCGTGGCCAACGGAATTTCTCTTGGATTGCTCGGGTGGTTTCTTCCATGCCGGGATGCCCGGCGTATTCGGAGTCGTGGAATTCGTACAACACCCGGGGCCGGATGCTCTCTGGTACGTGAATTTTCCATTCGTCGTTCTCATTACTCCGCTGCCAGAGAATGCTGTTGATCAATTGGTTACCTTTGTTTAGTCTTCGCTCGCTCTCTGAGGTTTCTGCTTGCCTGGCGTAGTCCAGTAGGCGGTGAGCGATAGCGCTGGCCTTGGAGTCCTGCTGTTGGGCTATGCGGACCTCGTCGATGAGCGTTGGGCAAGGCACGTGATAGAGGAGAGCCTCGGTCTCTGCTTCGGGCTTGGTGACTTCCTCGAGCGGAATTTCGGGTGGCAGGAGTCTTTCTGGGTCGTCTAGCTCCGGATGATCCTCGTCCTGTGGTGATATCCTGTAGGACCCTCGTGGTCTAGCCCGCTGGATTCCGGCACTGGATGTTGTAGACCGAGCAAGACCCGGGGCTCGTCCAAGTTGAACCGAGGGGCAGCGTTTTCCATGTTGCCTTCTATAGCTTCCGTTTGCGGCGACGCCGTGGAGCTGTTGGTGTGTCGATCGGAGTGTTCAGGGGATCTGGCTCAGGTGGTCTGGTCTCTGCCATGTTTTCTCTTCAATGGTGGCCGCGGAAGTGTTTCCTCCGGCTCGGAGTCGCCGCTTCTATAGGTTGAAGGAGGGGGGTCTAGATCCCCATTCTGTAGTTGCTGAGGGCGCCACTGGGTGTTTAAACACTCCCAGAAGTGTCGGGTTGGTTGGCCTAGCTCAGATCGAGCGGTGAGGGTCCGGTCTCGATATCGATCGAGCCTCTTCGAGCCCCACGTTGGGCGCCAATTGTTCCGGCTGTGGGGGTGGGGATTGGACAGCACGGTGACAAGCGGGGGGAGGGTGACGTGGGATGGTGGAGGGAAGGGGCAAGGATGCGTCGCTGCGCGTCGGATTGTTAACGTTTGATGTTTGGCCCTGAAAAGGGCCGGTGAGCGGCTCTAGGAAGAGCCGGTGGAGGGCGCTTGGCGCCTGAGCTCGCTCGCTTCAGGTGCCCAGGTACTTCAGGGGATTGACGGTGGTAGGTGGCCCAGAATGAAGAACAACAGTTGGCCTTGAAGATCTTTATTATTTGGAGTACTTCTCCTAACCCAGATGCCGGGTTTTACTAATCTTGTCGCGGAGGCGCGGCGCGGTGTCCACTGCGGACGGGGCGACCTGTGCGGTCGTTTGGCGCGAGTGGCCTCGCCTACAGACCCGTCAGCTCGGCGTTTGCACGCGGGAGCGCAGGTCCGCGCGGCTCGGCGTGCGGGGCTCTACTGCCTGAGCGAATCCCGTGTCGACCTGGCGGTCGTCTTGGGTTCGGTGAGCGGACTTCCAAACTCGGCCTTTCGGCCGGTTACCCTGATGGCGCGTTTTCACGCGGGCAGGGGTCTGGAAGCCTCGACCTTTCGGTCGGCTCCCTCTGTGAGCGCGTTCGCACGCGGACAGAGGTCCGGCTGCCTCGACCTTTCGGTCGGTTCCCTCTGCGGGCGCGTTTGCACGCGGACAGAGGTACTCCGGCTGCCCCGGTGGTCCGGGACGAACTCCCCGTCGGATCCCTCTGCTGGCGCGTTTGCACGCGGACAGAGGTCCGACTGCCCCGGTGGTCCGGGACGAACTCTGCCGAATCCGGAGAGCGTGCCGGTATTTGAGCATGCGGGCGCGGCTGCTCCGACTCGGCGTGATGGTGGGGGTAACGGTGCGGCGTGGTAGTGGGGGAAGCTCCGTTCTGGCCGGCGCTCCGACCCAGACGGAGCTTCCGAGAACTCGTGGTGCGGAATTTTGACGCCCGTGCGCAAGGCTCTAGAATGATCGGTAACATCTTCATCGACGATTTAGCAATTAAGTAAGTGTAATTATAGGAAGTAAATGGTTTTCAATATACTTTTACATTCTTATTGATATCAGGAACAAGTGAGTTTGACTCATAAATTTCTTTATTAAAATTTCCATATTATACATTAGTATGGCAAGTAAATCGACTTCTAGCATATGATATTGGAAAGAGCAATTGCTGTACTTTTGAAGCACCAGAATGTCGCATCATTCAATCGCTTCATCCCATAGAGCTAAAACTGTGCAGCTGGAATTGGAATTCCAAAAGCTATATGCATCATACGCATATTCAAGTGGCCCTTAATCAACTTATTTTTCATCCGTGAAATGGTTTATTGAAATATTATCAATTATATAATAAAATGAATAACTTTGCATTTTAAAAGATTTGAATTTTCAAAAATTGATTTAAATGATAATTGTTGATTACCCTGTGTTTTAAATAATTCGTATAATTACATATTCTTAAATAATTAGAATATAAAGGAAATATGAATTGATACCTTTAATAAAAAACTTGATGGTACGAGTTTCATTTCTTTTTCATTTTTGTACTACTCATGCTATGATATACTTTAGAACATGTGCGGGGCCAGCTAAAATTTCAGAGCCACTTTCAAACTTTGCCGTTATTTTGAGACCGTCTAACGATCCCCTCAAGATGATTTATTAGCGCTTACCCACGCATCTGATTTTTGTATTTGTAGAATTAGAGATCCTAAATATTCACGTTTGATGAATTCTTTTTTTGAGAACTAATTGGATAGTAAATGTTTGAAAAATTGAGAAGTACGAACGTTTCTTTTTAGATATTAGTATTAAAATCATATTAAATATCTGAATTAATTATAATCTTATCCATAAAGGTTTAAACCAATCAAGAAATTTTTCTTGAAAATATATAGTTTGATGAATCAAGTTTTTATTACCTCTGTATGTACAATACCGATAAGATTAAAAAATAATCATTCTTATATTAACAGAAATATTTATTAGTAAATATGCCTACGTTACATTTATTAAATGCTCAAGCATAACGTTTTCTAACTTGTAATATTTTCGAATCAAAAATTTGGGAAACATTAGAACGGTTAATTTTACCGGCTAGAATCCGGCCAGAAGCAGCAGGCAGCCTTCGACCTTCACATTGATCTTACCTTCCGTCAGAGTTCAAATTCGCATTGACCGAACGTTAATTGGATTATGCGACTACGTGCTTTCTCGTACAACCATTGAGTTGCGAGGCGGTTTCATTTGCAAGATAAGTGTAGTCAAGTTCTGAGCTCGCAAGATCGATTGATCGCACGTGAATCCTGACGTTTCTGATCTCGCGCAATCACAGCGGTGATCATTATCACGATTCCGCGAACTTGCTTATTCATTTATACCGAAGCTGAAATTTGTACAATGGATTTGTATTTTTCGTATATACATGTGTTTGGGCTGGACTCGGATTGGAATCTTGTAAAAATACTCATTGCGCCTTTTTTACGAGAAATTCACCTTACCAAACACAAACAACTTTCATAACTGTACTTACTTGCCATAAAACTTATCTCATAAAATCCACCTTTTGCGGCTTTTTGATTTTGAACTTTATTGTACGATTCCATTGCAATGACTCTCGTTCATCAGCATCCACTATCGGTACACGTGCGCGTGCTTCAATGCGTTGCCCTCGAAGATAAAATTATTTATGAATTTTGAATTTCGCGCTGAAAAGTATTGTACATACACAAAGTGAATGTTAAAAGTAACTTTGAGAATACAATATCGACATTTAAATTTGCTTAGATTTAAAAGAAAATATACATTTGATCAATAATTCATTAAATTTCGGAAAACATTATTATCTATTTGTCTAACAAACTAAATCTATAAACATTAATAATGTTTCAAATATGTATAATTTATTATAATTCATAATACTATTTACATAAAGATATATGAACATTATAATTTTTTTTTATTGCCGTGAATACATCTCGAGATACATTTTGTACGCGCGTTACTATACAATTCGAATTGCTTTCCTCCGAGAACTAAAAATATTACAATACAAAAAACATTCGATAAATATTTGCTTTCTCTTGATTCCACGTAAAGTGATATATGTATAGAGGTCCCAAACACTAAAATTGTACGCAAAGAATGAAAGTGAGAAAGATTCCCGGCGCATTGGACCAAAGTCGAAGTAGAGCTGAATGCACGTATGAAAAAGGTGCGCCTGAATGTCCGGTTAATATTTGTACGTGCGGAGTTTATAAAACCTGAAAGAGCCGAGTCCTTAGGGCGATCCGCTCGCGACGCGTTTCGTGAAATCGAAAAAGGAGCAGGCTGTATGCACAAGAGCATATCAGAACTTTCATCTCAACCGCACACGCGCACCTATGCTTCTCTCGAGGCTTCCCCTCCATCCTGAAATCCGCTTTGAAGAAGAGTAGACCAAACTAAAAATAAACTAAATTAACAAAGATATGATTTTTTAAAAAAGAACAAAAAATGTCCACTATTTCCGAATTTTCTCCGCATCTAATTATACAATCGGGTTACTTTAAATTTAGAATTGTTCGTATTTGTATTATGTATAAATATATCCTGTATAGCATTTTGATCGTTGAGTAATATTATCAATTATAAGCAAAAAAACAAAAAAAGTGCGATTTTTTGCATAAAATCAATAACAAATAGCGTCGGTAAAATTGGCTGTTACATTTTTGATTTCAATGATGTACAGACTATTTCGAACGATATTGCACAGTCGGCTAACTATTTCGATTTTTTACAAAAAAAGTTTATAATGCTTGGCCTAGAGGGCGAGAGAAGCCCCTTTTATTAACCCGACTGCGAGTGGCATGTAATACACTACCGATAACGAATCCAGCAAACCCTGGCCTGATATCGTCCAACGGATTATTACAAAATCTGGCGCGCCTTGATTTATTGAATTTTATATGCAAAAGAGGCCGCGAGAGAGGCGCTTCTTTTACGGATAAGTATAAATCTGGGCATTGTGCAAGGAGAGACTTTGCGAGTCGCTGCGGGCACTGTGGCGCACCTCGTATGCAGAGAGACAACAAGTGCAAGCTATTTATTGCTTGTTGTCAAGTTGAATAAAAGTACAAGTTTTTATAGGCCATCGTTATTCGATGGGAATGTCGCTTTTGAATAATGTTTGAGCTTTACCAAATAATTGATAATATTTATAGCAATCGTATAAAAGAAGCGTTACTGTTATGCTAAGTAGAATCTTCTTTTTTGTTACAGGTGAGCTTAATGAAACCATCCATGTGTATCTTCGGAATAAATAGTTACATGCAACCGTTTCCCTAATTGTTTTAACAAAAGGTAACAGAGTGTTATTTTCTTTCTACAGGCGACAGAACACACATAATCTTTATAAAATATCCGGTTCAAGTGTGAAACTAACGATGTAAAAAATTTGAATATGGAAAATAGTTTAACACGCATAGGCAAAATATATTATCCCGTATTAATAGAGTCGACCATATATCATTACACATTAATATCATAGCGCCCGACTGCTGAGTCGGAAAAAAAGCATATTTCTAAAACCGTCAAAGTGGATCGAGTCTATAAATCAGCAGAAGAAGGGGAGGTTCGAAGTTCAAGCCGTTCACTCCTGTAGTCCGCACGGAACTGGAAATAGTTTTTTTACGATTCCTCGTGAACAGGTTTGGGTAGGCATTCATATTGTACGTATCCAGGCTAAGGCCGCGCTCGCACACTCGCACACACTGTATTGTTTGAATGGGGCGCGGGCGGCGCGGATGGCGGGCGTAACCCAAGCGAGAGGAGTGAATCGTGTTATACATAACGGACTCTTTGTCACACGCCCCCGCAAGCGAGGCATTCCTTGTGATACGCGCGCAATTTTTACGGGGCTGTTAAAAAGCCCCATAGGGAGGAGGAGGGTCCACTTGCTCTTCGTCCCGGATCAATTATAAAGGAGCTTTTAGGGTCGTTTTTACTACCAGCCGCGCCTGCAGGCAAAAGAAGCGGCTATAGCGCGAAACCGCGCCGAGGGCTTGTGATAACATTTCCTCTCAAGAAGAGAGTCAACTCGCACTTTCAAGCTCTTATACTTGATGCCGGTTCTCTCTCTTACTCTCTCTTCCTTTCCCTTCCTTTTTCTTCCTCCCTTGGGGAGTGTAGAAACTTCAATGGAAATATATCACGTACGCTTGGAGTGCGGGCGATTATAGATGAAGATATATACATATACATTACGTAAACATCGGATGCATCGTGTTGCGTTGCAGGACACTATCCGGTCTTTTTATTTTATGCGCACACTCCGATAAACATTTTACAAAGTGAGGAAGGAAGTTACATAAACATTCTACGGAACTACGTATTTTTTCCTCTACTCTAAATATACTTTACGCCACTTACAATGAGAAAAATTTTGACGTTCTAGCGAGTTTGCTAGACATTCAAATTGTTACTTAAAGTTTGGATTATTTGCGTAATTTTGTGTATATGGAATAATAACTTTAGATGGAGAAATATATATATGGAAAAATATATTCTATTAGTTTTCAATTTGACAAGTTCATTTAAAATTATAGTATGAAGTTTTTATTGATTATAAGTCATGCTTCTACACGTGGTAACGATGTGGGTAATTTTTACTTCATTTACATAGGTTAATACAATAAGTTACATAGGTAATTTATTGATTTGAGATTGTACTCATTTAGGAAATTGGTCGTAAAAACCAGTCAATTTTCTACCAGCTGATACTAAGGAATTATTTTGTAAAACTTTTTCATTGCACATTCGCCGCTAAAGAATGCACCAAGAACTCTCTGTTTTTTTTTCGGGCGAGGGCGAAGTGAAGCGCGCGACCCGAAAAAAGAGCGAATGCGGCCGCTCGTCATTAGGAGGAACGAGAATTCCCACAGCGAATTCGAGGCGCGAGAGGAAGAGGAGCCTCGCTGCAAAGGAATTGCTCGATTAAGTCACTTGGCAGCCTTACCCACGGCGCCTTTTGAATTTTAAGATTTCGCAGCCAAATGGAGGCGTTAACAAAGAGAATGAGTCCGAGCCGCGCGATTTACTTGGATCTAGTTTGAAAAAAATCCCGAATTTCCAAGCGCCGCGTGAATGAAGCTTTATGTAATTTGATTTCGCACCCTCTACCATTATCTTGGTCCATGTATTAGAAAACCCAATAATATTTCTATTATTGTGGTTTTAGTGCGAGAAACGAACGAGCGCTTGCTGGAATTCAATAATTCATCTCTGACACGCGCAAGAGTGTCACGGATGACAATGCTCTAAAGTGAACTATTGCACTTCAAATTATTTACTTATAAAAGTAGATATTTCTATATTTTTCACTCCGTTTTATAGCTCACTATTTATAACATATATAATATGTTATAAATATTATTTACTGCCTCGAAAGGTTGAGAGTTAGATTTAGTTATTCTAAAGCCTAAGAGTAAGAATCTTGAGAATTCATTTTAAAGAACGTTTCTGTTCCTGTACCTCATTTCGCAAGATGAATTCCAGTAAACTTAACAGATTACGAGCGCTACACGGCAAAAACGTTATTATATACCGGTTGCCAAAAAAGATCTATGCACAATAATTTGTAAGAGTGATATAAAGACCGAGGGCGGTGCGCGCACCCTTTTTTATCATAATTCAACTTCATATTTGAAACCCTTGCAGGAAGAAGCGTTCCGCCATTTCATAACTATAAAGAAGAGCCACCACCCCCAGGTCTATCAAGCGCCCCATAAATCGCGAGCTCCGGGAATCAACTTCTCCGCTGGCTCGTACGCGCTCAGTCCCGACAAAGCTCGTAACATATCTCGTGTCCGGGGAATGTCCTCGTTCGGCGTACACAATAAAAAAGACTATATGGCGACGGTGCTTTGTGGAGGTTGCGAAGAAGCAGGTCCTCCACCTTTTTTTCCAGAGTACCAAATTGTCGAGGACTAAAGCTCAGCGAGCGAATTTAAAACGGAGTCGCTTTATTCCCGAGAATCATCCTGTTGCTTGTTTTTCCCTCAATAGTACTTTGGTGTTCTCCGGTACTTCTTGCGCGCGGCCGAGCACGCGGCTCTATTTTTATCGGCGTGGGGCTTGATTGGACGCCGATGAAGAGCCAGTTTTTTTCCTCGGATTCTTAAATAGGCGATGTACACATTCAGCGGCATTTTATCGCGTTGTATGCCGCTCTTCGACTTAATTTGTTCCTTGAATGAGTTAGTAGGGCTCTGTTAATCCGCTGACCAAGCTTGGGATATTTGTTTCCCGTTTAATCTTCGACAAATTTCTACGTATATTGCGCGACGAAGTTATAATAAGACCTAAAGTTTTATTAAAAACGTATGGTACAGCTTGTAATTATTCATTAAATATATCTCTATACTTCAAAGCCTGATTTAATTTATAAGTTTATTTATACATAGTCATATGTCTATCTTGATTTCTACGAAAAGTAAAACTCAGTAAACAATCAAGTGAAGGTTAACGAACTCACAAATTTTCAAAACGTTTCTTGAACAGTAAATACAAATTAATATATCTCGAATTATATAGTAATAAACTTTACGTAAAAAGTGCTGTAAAACATATTTTAATAAGAATGCGAAAAGTTCAGGAACAAAATAAAAAAATTTAAATTGAAAAACAAACTTCAACAATTGTTATCCATCACCAACCAATGCGAAGCTATAATAAAATGCTTCATTTCTAAAGAAAGTATAATTTGATAACATTTGTTTGTAAATAAGATTATATTATAAATAAAGTCACTATAAATGTTATATGTGACGATCTGTATGAATATACAATATGTAACATAAATGACCAGCAGAAAATATACATGTATGATTATAGTTAACAAGCGACTGTAAATACATAAATGAAAAAAATGCTTGTCTTTAAAATTTATCTTATCTCTATGCGAATTTAGGTGTTGGAATGTTATAAATCATTAGCTAAAGGAGTGGTGAAGGCTTAATTAATTGTCTTCAATACTTAATTACCGGACGATAAAGCAAAATCCTATAGCAGAATCGAAGACAACATCAAAATGCATGTTCAACTTCGTGACCTTATTTATACATTACCAAGGTGTATATGTATAAAATTGCACAATGTTTACCACTTCTCTTTCAAAAAAATCGGTCCACCATGACTGGTCCTAGAAATTCCTGTGTTGAATATAGAACAACGCCTGCGTACAGTAATCACAAACACGTGCGTGCGAGATTAAAAATTAATCTCGTTAATTAAAAAAGTAATTAAAAGTTAACTTTGAATTTGGTCAGGTTTGGAGAAAAGGCGCGCTTCGAGTCGTCCGGACTTTTACATATGCTTAATTGAGGATGGCAGGGCGTTATATCGAAATTTCAAATAGCGGAGCGCGTGCAGATGGTAGTCGCGTGACGTCACGCCCCTATAGCCCCGTGCACATACAGGCTCAATAGACCAAGCATTATAAACTTTTTTTGTAAAAAAATCTAAATAGTTAGCCGACTGTGCAATATCGTTCGAAATAGTCTGTACATCATTGAAATCAAAAATGTAACAACCAATTTTACCGACGCTATTTGTTATTGATTTTATGCAAAAAATCGCACTTTTTTTGTTTTTTTGCTTATAATTGATAATATTACTCAACGATCAAAATGCTATACAGGATATATTTATACATAATACAAATACGAACAATTCTAAATTTAAAGTAACCTGATTGTATAATTAGAAGCGGAGAAAATTCGGAAATAGTCGACATTTTTTTGGTTTTTTGATTAAAAATTCATATCTTTCTTAATTATAAAGCTGGAGAGATGTTTTTCGGTTTCAACCACACAAAAATGTTTGTGTATAGTAGTAGAGACGGGCAACGTATTCTGTACGTAGTATACGTAGTATGCGCTGCCCATGCGCGCTCAATTTAAAATTGTTCGTATTTGTATTATCTATAAATATGTCCTATATAGTATTTTGATAGCTGAGTAATATTTTGAATTATAAGTAAAAAAATAAAAGTGCGATTTTTTGCATAAAATCGTTAAAAACAAATAGCGTCGGTAAAATTGGCTGTTACATTTTTGATTTTAATGATGTACAGACTATTCCGAACAATATTGCACAGTTGGCTAACTGTTTAAATTTTTTTACAAAAAAGGTTTGTAATGTTTGGCCTACAAGCACAGTAAACGCGTGCGCGTCGGCTTTAGCCTTTGTGGTCGTCGACCCGTTGGAAATTGGGAATAACTTACACTCGGCCGAAGTTTACCGTTTTTGTTCCTCTTGCTTTTTGGAGTCCGTGACCGAGTCTGCGACGCGGTATTTTATGCACATGTATGTAGCATGCGAGAAAAACGCGAGAGGTTGTTATACAAGAAGGGCGGCTCAATTCTTGTTTACGGCAGGTGACTAAAAAGGATATCGCTTTGGAAATATTGCAATTATTCTCTTCGATTGTTAAGAAAAGAGTTGCCGCATGTGGCTGTCGGTTACTCGTTATTGTTCGATACATATGATATGTTTTTGTTTTTATACATATTGCACTAGTGCCAATGTAAGCAATCAGTCGAGAGATATGTCGAAAGCGTGCCTTGTTTCAAAGGAGCGCGCGTGCGTGACTTTGATCGTATGATTTTCGACAGCCTTAATCATAACGTATCACGAATGGGTGTGAATAAATTAAGAGAGATAGTACATCGTCGGATACGAACATGCACATATATACACGCGGGCGACGCGGCAACCCATAAGTACGAGAGAAAACAGCGACAAGTATATGCGATCCCTTACGGTCTTTACCCCCTTGGAATCATCCACACAATACCTACTACTATCGATCATTAGGTACCAGTAAGAGCGCCTCCCCGGGTAATAAAACTGGCCGCTTGTATAAAGCAGCGTCTCAAGAGACATTATTCAGATACTCACGTGTAAAGAAATCATTAAATTAAAAAACATCCATTCACACATAAGGCGTGTAATTTAAGTGCACTTTTCTTCCTTTGATTCTTTCCGCATCCAGCTTGCACAATCGGTAAATTTGTTTTCAGAAAGCGTCATATATTATTAAAAGTTAGCCAAGGAAACATGTGTCTGTATGGTGGTGATCCGAACCTGTGCGGTGCCATATTGTCAATGGCGCGCACATGTGGGTGTATTTACAGTGTGATCGAGCACGTATTATGGGGGCACGTCATCCCGCTCTAAAATTAATCGGATATTCCCTGCTGTTGACTTTAAAAATGTGGCTTACCTTAATTTATTTTCTAGAGAAGGCAAGGGAAATTCGAGTTGGAGTGTGGATCGATTTTGATTGAATTCGATAAGTAATTGAAAGCATAATAGTAACAGTTGTCTACCCTTATCCTTCTCTTTAATTAATAATTTTTTTAAAACTTATTTAGATAATATTGATATATAGTTCGCATTTATACTAAAGTATGTGCTTGAATACAAAAATTTCCTAAAATTTGTGTATCCTGTGTGGTGTTTCCTATTTTTTCAAGCAAGAGTATAAGAATATTCTGTGGACATAATCACGACGGGTCTGTATTACAGTAAAAATTATAAATATTTTTTGTTTTTCATCCTTTAATTCTATTAAAATTAATATACATAGTATATAATCGCATATTATTTAATATACAATATTAAATTCTAGTTAGTCTATAATGATTTCCATACATACGTTTTTCATATTAATATTCATTTAGATATTATGTAATTTTCAAACATTTTCAAGAAACACAAATCGTAAAAGTCGGCGGAAACAATAGAGCAATGCAACAAGTTCGTCTTGATTAAGTAGAAGAACTGGAATTAAGAAATAGAGCACTGCGTTAAGGCTATTGCACTATTTATTTACTTTGAAATTACGATTATTGAAGGATATCGCATATATTGATATAATGTATATAATAAACTAATTTAATTGCATCATTATTTTACACAAATAGGTGTACAATAAGATCATTAGGTAATTTCTGTATATAATAATTGAAGCAATTTTTTAAAATGTAACTCGTAAGTACAATACTGTGTATAAGGATGTAAGCGTTATCGTTTTTGTATGCAATATACGTGCATTTTTTACAATAGCAAGTATGAAGACGTTCATAGGAATAACGCTAAAAAATGCATAGCGCATTAACCTTCTTAATGCGTATAAGTCATAAATTGTGTCTTGCGAAATGTATAGCCTGCTTTTTAGCGAATTTATTAAACAGCGATGCTTTTTTTCTTGAGCATGTATCTTGCAACAATACATCAGTGCATTCTAAACAGCCGTCTGCCTAAAAATGCCAACGATCCACATTGCATCAAGCAAAAACTAATACATGCACTGGTTAAAAACCACGGAACTGACGCAAAGGTTAAATACTGCAAGATTCCATATTTTCTGTTAATGCTCCAATGACCCAAATGCTTTATCAGTAGGCCGTCTTGTGCAATCGTACCATTCACATGTTTCAACACCATCTTGTGCGATCTATTTAGTCCGTGGGGCAAAAGCTGACGAATTCAATCTGGAAATTTGATGAAAAAAAAAAATATGTGAGCTAAACGAACGTGAACAAAACAGTACAATGTAAAGTCGGCATGCAGAAATACCAAGAGCAAAATATTATAGTGGTTACGGACTACAATAGATTTCTCTGAACTCTCCACTGCATTCGCGATAGTGAAATATTACACAAAGAATTCTTATTTATATATATAATACTTGAAATAATTATAAAATTACTTTTCTCAGTTTACATAACCACAAGTTTTTGTAATGATGTCGAATTGTAAGCCATATCATTAAGGTTTAATTACATTCTGAAAATGTTTTAAGATGTGAAAATAAAATTTTTAACTTTAAATGTAATGAATTTCTTAATTTTTTTATCGACATTTCACAGTTTTTTTATGGCTTCTGTATACTTATTGTGCCAATAAAGGCTTTGAGTGCTGCTTAAACAATTTAGTTCTGACGCTGTTCTGAATTTTGAAGCTTGACAAAACTGTTGTTTTCCCATGTCGATAAAACCTGACAAGAAGTAGAACTGAAGCAAAGGTAATATAAGTAGCTGTCTCTTTAGCTGTAGAAATGTTTCAAGTCGCCAAACAAAAGCGCTGTCAGTCTACACGCATACTCGACAATGCTCGTTAAAATTTTTGGCCATATTTTGAAATCGGAATACACCCACGTAGGTGAGAGGAAAGGGACAAATACAGAGCGCGTGACAAGTCGCGCTTATTAATGACAAGCGCGTCGCTGATGTCATCGCAATCGTGCGGTAACGAGAAAGGAGAGGTGAAGCGACCTGTCTGCGATATTCCTCCGATTAGCTATGTTTTTAGTGGGAAGCCAGATAAGAACTTGCCGAATTTTTAAGAGACCTGTGTTTATTATACGCAGTCTGAAACGCTCGAGAGAATCGGGAGTCAGGCTAGTTTGTAGATTATTTCGAGCGTCCGAGTCCTAATACTAAAAAAGATCGACGCCACGCATGCATCAACTTTAATTTAGTTGGATGCAGCGAATGCGGGTTTCGATTAGTTTAGGATCGACATTTGTGTTTTTTTAAATGCACTGTAAAAAAATTTTGTGGTGAATGATTCTTTAATTTATTTAGTTGAACAAAAAACACTGATATAATAATGTTATTATAATATGATGTTATTCTATTGAATGAGTAACTGATATAGTAAACATTGGCGTTATATATCAAAACATTTTACCTTTATCATTATATTTTATTGTTGCAGGAATAACATTGTATGGCATGTTTATGCGTTTTTATTATTATATACAATTATTATTTTTTAATTATGCTGATAATTATTCTCTTCCTCTGCGTACGACTACAATATCTAGTCAAGTTGCCAATTTAATTCATTGTCAATCAATGATTAATAGATTCCGATGAATAATACATTTAAATTAAATTATAAAAAGGTTATCTGATGAAAAGCACTATTTGTAAACTGTAATACAATGACATTTTAAAAAAGTTGTGATTTAATTTACATAAAAAGTGTTGTGAATCACTTTATTACCGTGTAATGCCTCTGAGATTTTCTTTAAAAATATGTAAAAATAGTCAGCTTGAGTAAAAGATAATTGTGTAAAGTTTAAATTTTGTTATTCCTCTACAGTGAATATTTTTATCTGATACACTTAAAATGATAAATCGTTCTGCAATTTTTAGTCAAGCAAAAACACACAATTAAGCAAATATACGTAATTCTTAACCTTCGTATATTTTTAGTTTCGCTTCTATTTAATTGATTAAACTGTGTTGTGTTACGTACTGTACTATAAATAAAATTGTAGGTTAATTAAGGTATTTAACTGAATTAAAAGTTCAAATATCGTACAGTTAAAAGCTGAATTATAATTAAAATAACGAGTAAGAAATCGACGCAATATAAATTATTTAAATAAAAATAGACGAAATAGAGAATAATGTTCATTAGAGAATAATGAAATAATGATAGAAATGTCTTTCAATCATTAGCTATTAAAATTATACGATAAAGCTGCAATAGATCAAAAGAAAATGTTATAAATTCTATACGCTGCATCGTATTTACACAAATTGCCAATATTATGTAAAATTAAAACGAGAATTTTTCATCATCAAACAATTATTTTACGTTCACCATTCAAACAAGTACATGGTAATCCTCAACTTCTAACTAGCACTTGATTGGGGCAGCTCTTATTTTTTCAATAATCTTTACCTACGTCGCTTGCATTTCGACATTCAAGTTGTTTTTGCCTCGCCTTTTTAAATGCTCATTAAGGCTAATCGGTCGCACTGAAGCTCATACGTACAGGAATAACCTAGACATCGTTCGAATTTTTAATACTACTTTTTCTTCCATTTCGTTATTGTTACATAAAGTAAAACACGTTTTGTGCGGACTGTCATAAATTTTCCTTTCGATGTCGCGAATATTTTATATATATTTTTTTCAAAATAGTTTAGATAATAGGCTTAGTGATAACACATTTCAATATATTCATTAAAGGCGCAAGTTTAAGATAATTACAAGATAACGTTTTTTAATAGCGATACAGACAATCTCACATGAGTTATATATTTACTTTATATTTCTAGTATTTAAAAATAACTCGGTCCTAAAACTGATATTACGCGTTAGACTAATTAATTACCATCCAGGTATTCAAACCAATCAACCTGAGTGAATTTTTGTGCAAAGATGCTTCGCGAAGGGTAAGTCCTGTATTATAATCATGTTTCTAAAATCAATTATCTAATGCTCATGGTGCTGATACTTTATTAATTCAAAGCATTGCAATATCAAGCCCTGAAAACCTTCCAAGCAGTTTGAGTGGCTGTCCGTTGACGAAACCACATTGTTATTTTGTCTCCTTTTGGGATGTAATTATTTCCCATTGAATCATGTGTAATTGTTTAGCGGCTTTAACAGCCTTCTGATCAGTATAAAAGGAAAAGTCAAGGAGAGGGTAAATGGTTAACCGAATCGCTTAATTAATTTTACCTTTTACAAGATATCATCGGCTCCGAATCCGTGCTCCGCGCTGTGCGGGAGAAACACGCATTGTTCATATTTTTAGTTCCAATTATGTTAATATGGCGGTCCGGGTCAGAATCACCGACGAGGAAAGCGACGACACTCGTCTGTCTTCTCTCCCTCACGCCTCTACCCGCTACGGAATTACACAAAAATACGCGTTCAATGGAATTTCCGAAATCTGGTTTAGTAAACAACGATTTTTTCAGGCCTAACACTTTTCCTGACCTTCGGAGATCCTTTAGAGTTTCCAAGCTGTATCGCAGTTTCGTGAGCGTAACCGCATATCAATTTTAACGTTGAAAATTATATTTTTTGGCGAACACTGTATTTATTAGTTATGTTACGATCATTGACTATATAGGTTTTAGATAGATTTAAAAAACTCGTAAGAATATAAAAACTCAAGGTTCAGAGTATTGTTTTCATTTCAAACTGACTATTGTAATTTTCATAAAAACGGTTTTTCACTGAAGTTTTTATGTTTTTTTATACTTTTTAAAGCTTTTAGTAAATTTACGATAAGTAACTTACGTATAAGCTTAGTAAGTACGTATTGTTGTTACGCAAAAAATCAGTTTGTTACAAAAACGTACATAGGCCTTTGAGAGGCAAATAATTTAATTAACACGTCGGAAGAGTTTAGTTCTTTAACCGATCTGAATGCTTTCACTCTTTGATGAATAAACATAAAATTATGCGTTTGCATGTAAATATACTCAAATGCATATAATGTAACGAGCTCCATTTATAAATAGTGCGTAATTTTGAAACAGCACAATCATATTTTTCGCAAGACTTGAACAACATTTGAAAGGAACAAAACTAAAGTGTCACTAAGTTTGTAAATTGTACATAAATTAATTATTATTAATTGTCGTATATTAGTGATTAACTAATTTTGCTTTTTATTTCAGGTTAGTTTTGCAAGTTTTAAGTGGAATGTATTGAAACGAACCGATTTCCGCACGCATTCTGCGCTTGAACGCTCCAAAGGATCGGTATGATAATACCAATAATTAATTCTGAGAATATTGCATAACACAAAATTTCATGATCAAATTCTTGTAAAAAATATTTGATAACACAGATTTAATGGAAATCCTTCTCAATCTTAATAAACCGTTCACTGAATATTTTATTACACGCTACGAACAGTTTGCTTATAGGCTTTTACTGTACTTCATAGAATCATAACGGAGTTTTTTCATCACTTTCTCTTCTGAGAATTTTATAGCTAACTTTTAATGGCAAATTGATAGTTTAAAATCTATTAATATTCGAACCTTACATGTTAAATAAGAATTTAAAGCAAATCAATGTAGGGTATACATATAAATTTTAATCTACAAACATGTTATTATCATGTTACTAAACAGATTATATATTTATAATAGTCAAAATTTTAAATTCCTCAAATTTTAAAATTAGCGTTTTGGACTTCCAAGGTGATGTCGGCATTAAAGTGAAAATTAGCGGAGGAGTCTGTGTCATCCAGGTGCACGCAAATTAAATTCAGTTTGCGGGCATCAAACTCTAAACGATCGGCACACGCACACATGTTGCATTTATCTTTACAGCCTAGGCCGTATATCTATCACTCTTGGGCTAATAAAAATCAGCGCCTGTAAAACTATAATTACAACCTCCGCGCGCTTTATTACTAAAACAAACAGGCTGGCGTATTTTCGTAAAATCCAATGTAAAAGGAAAGAAAGGCCTCGCAGGAAGCTGTAAAGGCATAAAAAAGCGAGATCGAGCGAGGGAGCATAAGCGCCGCGTGCACCTCAGCTGGAGTCTGATAAAGGTCCGACAGACAAGCGAAACCTGGACCGCGTCGCTGGTTAAGGCTGCACGCTTGGTGTGCGATAACGCTCGGCCCGCAGGAAACGCCGCCTCGTGAAGGTACGAAGGAGCGGCGGCCCAGACAAAGGGCGGCTTAGAAGCGTGGAGGTGACCCTGGCGCGGGGAAAGCTGGCCAAGGGCCGTGTGAAGCGCCGCGCCGCGCACCTGCTTCTCATAATGACTCTCCTCTCATTCATCGTCCAGGATTTTTCGCTCGTTTTTCGGTCTGCTCCGGGACTCGTAGCCTGAGTGGACGTGCGCATGTGCGCGCGAGAAGAAGATCGGCATGCTAATATATACGGGCGCCGAGGGATGCGCACCTACTCTGCTTAATTAAGTTTTAATTTTTTAATTTTCCGATGCCTCACAATTTGTACTTGTAGGATTCTAAGGAATAATAACCGCGCGCGCGAGTCCCTATCTCAGAGTAGAGTAAAATTGTCAAGCGAACGCTGCAAGATATAATCGCGAAACCAGTCTTACGGGTTCAATTCTAGCGCTTAATAACGCGCCGTGTTTGACTGAAAATCTCATTAGTTTGTCGCGCAGTGGGCAGTGATTATTTAAAAAATCATCAGCGGGTCCTCGCTCGCCCGTGAACGTAACTGGAGCGGATGCGAGCGAGCCTAAAACTGGTTATATAAATTCCAGATCCTTTGCGACGGACATCTTTCTTTCATTGATGAATTTTTGCCGATTCCGTATTTGCTACTTTCTCGCGATCCCGCCTCCTCCCAGTTTATATATATGCAAAACTGAATGAAGAACTTTCCTCCGTCTCTCTTGGAACTCTTAGTCATCCAGTGAATGATGCTCGAGGATTTTATGAAAGAGCCACCGCCTCGACCACCGCTGCCTCCCGCGACGAATCTATGTACGCGCCGCGTTGCCTTGCGCAACGCAATCGTCTTTCTAGACGAGACCTATAGACTACGTCATATAGTCTCGCTTGACTTCATTCTAAGACAGCTTCTGCCTCGAAGCCCGTCTATTTCTGTGTCTGAAGGTATACACTGCATGATTAGTTTATAATATAGGCTACGTATTCGATTTTTACCTTCCATCATCTCTTCTAATATTTTAGCTTTTGAAATCCGCATGTGTATAAATAAACTATACCCGTACGTTGAGTGAAATTATATTTATCTGTACCACCATTCAGAAAATTACATCAGCAGGTCATTGATAGACGTTTATTGTTTTTTGAGCAAGTTATTTTAAAACATCTATAATTAAATATAGTGCAGGACTTGTGGTAAAGTATAGTGGAATTATTTCAACACAACTGTAAAGAGCTGTAAAAACAAATTTATTATATGAAGATGAGGGTTCTGATAGATGAATATTAAGGAAAAATTCTTATTGTTTTATTAAGAGTTTATCAAGAACAAAATAAAAATACCATAGAATAAAAATTTATAGAGCGCTTATGTATTCATATTTATGAAACGTAACTTTAATTTCTTTCTGGTCTTCAACGGGGACAATAAGTTTTTTTCTTTTTAAAAACAAAATAGTTGTGCTGTTAGTGATGCAGGTTCCAAGAGCACTACTGGAAATTATTTAATTATATACCATGCGAAGATAGTTTAGATCAATGAATCAAAGTCTAATCGAAGTACTCGGAAGTTATTCCTATTAAATTTTTATCGAGCGATATTGATAACCGAGTCAAACATGCGTATGACTCATACCACTAAATAATGTATTGAGCCTCAAGCTGCCATAGCATACATTTTGAATTATTTATAGCACAATGCAGAAAACATATGAGCGAGGTATACAGATGTTGCAGTTATTGTATAAGTGTAAGTTAATTGAGTTAATTATCAATGACTTTAAAATCAATTCAACAGTTAGTAATGAATGCTTTTATAGACTTATATGGCTAATTTTTCAGTTGATTGACTATTTATTTTCCACTTTATACTTATGGAATGAAACGAAAACATTGTGTATAAATAAGAATATTCATAATTAAACTTTGTGCAACATTATACGTGTCTAGTTTTACAAAATCATTTTTTAAGATTCATAAAATGAATAATAGAACCAAACAAATTAATTTAAAGATATATATATATATATATATATATATATATATATATATATATATCAGTATCATCAATATTATGCTGATGTGAAAAGATAATTTTGAATGCTTATTCCAATAATTATCATCGACAGTGTATTAAACAGTGATGAGGACAATACCTCATTATTATATAGAAATAAGGACGCTATTTTGACTGTTAAATTTATTTTTAAATTGTACTTTTAATACGAGTAAGATAATGAGGAGATCGTACTCCATTGAAAATTAAAGTTTGCATTATAAGAAAAACCAGATTAAACAGAATAACTAATTACATTATTACATATTAATTACGTATTTTTAAATAATATTTTTTAAATTATTTTTTTAATGTCTTCTATTCTATTAAATAATATTGTTTCTGCATCGATTCTTCTTGAAAAACCTCCTTGAATCTTTGTCGGACATTTCCTGGAATCCTACGGAAGAAATTCTTCACAGGTTGGAAAAAAGGGTCCTGCCTAGCCAGCGATTTAGAGAGCATCGTCGGCAGGAGATAGCGTAGCGCTAAGTTTCGCTTATCAAGGGCCCGCTTAGCCAGCAGTTTCGAGAGGTCCATTGGCGTCTGGCCTCAATCCCGGTCTCCGAGTGCCGATAGTTCGATGTCGAAGAAAGGCGCAGATGATAGTCTACACTTGTACTCCACTGCCACACATTTACAAAGCCAAATAGAATAACGGAAACCTTGGCTTGTGCTTTCTCTGTCACCGACAGGTCGATTAGCAATGCGTGCGTATTTCAAAGTTGGGGGAGCGGCTTTATCCTCTAGACAACGGGTCTCGTTATGCGTGTCTAGAAATGTTTACTACTTGCCTACCGAGGGTATAAACTGGTTGTTTTATGGTCGAAGTGCGTCGTAAACGAGCAGATGCAGGAAATTTCCGAGGGAGCTAGTTGAACATGCAAGGTGTATTGTTTTATTATCCCACGGCTCATATTGAAATAATGATAAAAAAAAAGTTTATTTAATCAATTCTATTGATGCTTTATAATACAATCTGCCGTATCGGCATCGATGTCGGTGTGTTTCCCTTGTAGATTGCATGTTGCAATGATTTGTTCAACGCGGTACACACTGCCCCGTCAATTAGTCTGTACCTAGGCATTAATGAAATTTGCTATGTAAATCGCTCATTGTTGTCACTGCGTCAAATTAATGTATAGCCGATTGCGCAAGACATCGTCAGTAATATAGTATCGATTAATCGAACAAGGCAGTGCACACACCGTTAAATTATTCATTCGAACGAGTATTTTAAAATGCTTCCCAGGTGCCTTACGGCCCTCGGCGGCAGCGAACGGCGTGACGGTCCGCAACTCGAATGCGCGCCACGTATGCCGAAAATTTGAATATCGGCGCGCGGAAAGCGTGCGCGTTTCGAAAATCTGCATCGCCCCAGCCTGCGGTGCATTCCTATGCCGCGAGTCCCAATGGTCATGGTAATAATGCTGTTACTATATATTACTATGGGTGATAAATCTTGTGGATTATATTGTAAAACAAGTGGCGAAACCCTGGTCAATTTATCAAGCGAAACGTTTATATCACGCGCAACTCTTGTTACTCTGAAAGAAGCTCCCGCGAGCGCCACGCCGCCTGACGGCGACTCTCAGATGAATTCTCTTATATAAATTTCAATCAAACACCATTTTTCGAGGCATTTTTCGCGCTATCTCGTTACGCTTACGAAGTCAATTCAATTATCACCTCGATATCGCACTGGGAGTTCACCAGGGCGTTACGATGAGCTGCAGTCACGAAAAACCGTATATTAAAAATGCGTGGACTGCCCCAATAGCAGAGCTGTTTATTTAAGCCAATTATATATCTAATTGATGGCTCAGTGGTAAATGATAATCGATACCGTGCATGAAAAGTGTAGCGGACATGTACCAATGCGAGGGTAACTTACTTTCTCTCTCTCTCTCTATTCCTTTTTCTTTAGAACAGGCCGCCTTTTGTGAGCGAACTCGTGCTACTGCGCGACTTCCGTTCACCCGATCCATGCAACTATGCCTTCCTTATTATCTCGTTCTTGGTATTATTTCTGAGTGGCTGTTCTTCGATTCTAGCGTTTATACATTATGCACGATTAATTACTCCTTGATATTTAAAATCGTTGATACGTTCGTTGAACCCTATGTATTCGGTTCATGACTTCAAGTGCGCAACAGAAGGAAAAGCACATGAACATATATGTAATAAATTATATATACAATTTATACATTCAAACTTTTTTCATGCATGTAAATTACCTTTTAAAACAAAGTTTACTTTACTTTAATACGACAACCTAAAAAGTATCCGATAACGCACTCATAAATTGATCTTTTATATTATTTATAAATAGTTCTATCCATGTACACTCATAATACACAACGACCGTGATGAACTACAACGCTCATGTTCACACACAATTAGTCCTTAAATGCATAGAGGATATCTAACCACACACATTTACGATAAAAACCGACATCTCTTTGGTGCAATCCAAGTGATAAAAAATCCAAACTATATTTATGATACATATCGGAAAATAGGAGCCTACAATTACTGGGGTAAACGAAGTCCGCGATGGCAGCGCAGACCAAGTGGGAGCAGCTATAGAGTGTTGTATCGAAAGCGGATATTAGTGCAACATCTACCGATACGTCGCGTCCCCCTAGTGGCGAGACTCATTTCCTCCTGGATGACCGCACGCCCACCTACCGTAAAAGTTTTATGGCACTCGCTGTAGGGGAAGTTTTTAAGTCGGGCATCGGTGCGCGCCGAAATATCGCCTCATTGTGCGGTACGCGGTCTGTTCTGTGGTGCGACAGCGTTGATCCTTGATCAGCAAATAACCGACTGTACATCGATTTTAAATTGGCTTGCTCGATTGGTAGTTTGGAACAAATTTTATTCCGAAGATAAATCAACTGTTCGAAAAAGTTATATAAAGCAAAATAGGTTTAGACGATCGCAGTGCCCAAATTTAGGTTAGTTGTTACGATTGAGACGAGGATTGAGGTTACCTCGAATACCGCTGCGCTAGAATTAATACGATAGACATGTAGTTAATTATCAAATTATTTTAATTATTGAGACAGTTTACGAGCCAATAAAGAAAGTCGGGCGCGGTTTATGTATTGTCGAGAAATGCGTTTTAGAACAATTTGTTTCCTAAAAAAAACCTTTACGATTCCTTAAGAATAATAAAAACTACACGAAGTACATTACTTTTACTAAAGTACTGGTCGCTTGTACGAGTCAATTACCTAGAACGAATCAACTTTGATAATTAAAGTTTCCTCACGTATCTTAGTAAGTTGCTTTTCTCCCGTTATATAAACTAATCATTCCTAGAACGGAATGATTTTATGTCATTATCATCATACTACGATTTACCTGCACAATGTACAAAGTCACTAGATGACAAAGAGTTTGTAATTTCTAAATTTAGCAACTATTTGCATAATAAACATAAAAAAAATTTAAAAACGATCAATGTTAATAAAATTTATCATTACTCAAACTTCATTTGATACGTATTTTTTTGAAAATTAATTAACATGGATTAATATTCTGTTTTTCATGTCATGATTAATATTACCATGATTTACGATGTAGAATCTAACGAATCGTTTTTCACTCCTTCGTCCATTACTTCCGTTAAAAAGTAGTAGGAAAAATATAGAAAAAAATCCCATGAAAAGAGTAGACAGCTTCTAGGAGCTAGCTCTTAAAAGCGGCATTGCCTTTTTCGCTACTAGAAGTTCGGTCACTGCGACGCGCCGAGAGAAAAATCGTATACCGCCTCATCTCAAGGAATTTCACCCACACGTTGAAGTGAGTTGAGGGCCTCAAACACTCACTCAAATAGTCATCCCGAAGAAATCTCTCGAGAGGCGCGTGCGCGTGCGCGAACGATAAAGACCATTCATCGAATGGGTTGTACACGCACCGAGGAAGAGGCGGCGCACCAAGGCGCACAGTGACTCGCTCCAATTCGTACAAAGGCTTATTTAGAGTGACTGGGCGGAGTGCGCGAGGCACGGAATGCCATATAGACGCTGCACGTAACAAATCGATTCGAATCGCCAAGTTTTTCTCTCCTAGCGCGTCTTATCGGTCTGGCTTTATCTTCCATCGGCGTCTGTATATACACGCAGGCGTACATGGGCTTTAATATTTTTCGGATCGAGTTTCGGTTGTACTCAGCCGCGCGCGATGGCGCGGACCCGTAAGGTGGATAATACTAGTCCAAATTTAAGCAATTACGTGATGAAGACTCCGAAGTGGGAGCTGGAAGACGAGCGTAACTAATGCGGCAAGGATAACGTTGCGCCATATACAGTTTCCAATCTGGTCCCAATTATTCTGAAGTATCTATGAAGTGTTGCGTGCGTCTAAGGCGACCTTAAAGCTTTTTACAACAAAACACCTTAACCCAACTAATTCGATCCAGGAAGAAATACAAGAAAACCTTAAAGCAATAATCTTAACGCACTTTATCATATAAATTATTGTAGTTAGTTGACCTGTAATGACCATACAAGTGTAAAAACTATCGTACAATAATAGAAATACGAGAGAAAATACGAGAGTCGAACAATTTAGGCGTGCAATGAAATGGTTTGCTGACCTGGAAAATTAAAGCGGAAATTCTGCCTCGTAAAATTTCAAAAATTATTATTTGTGCATCAACGCCCGCGGTTACTTATTTGAATACTCTTAACCGCGCGCGCGCGTGCGTGCGTGCGTATATTGAACGCTTGCACGATTAGAGAAGTCGCGAAAAAAGATCCTTTTTTCATGCGTGTAAACTGTATCGTCTGCGGAAGTTCTTTGGGATGTTCATGAGTTGCGAGTAACATAAAATATATGCATACATGACATTCATGACTCATGGGGCCATTTTTATCCGCTCAGGTTCTGTAAACATTGTGAATTATAAAGTGGAGCAGCTAAACTTCTTCGATTGTCTACCCATGGCTTTGTTCTTTAAAAGACGATTTGGTTTCGGGCTTCTCATTGTATATAGGACCAGATAAAAGATCTTAAATAATAACGATTTTATTTATTTCAAAATATATTTAAACGTATATACGTTCTTATACTTTATGCATATGAACAAACTAGAAACATGTACTTAATAATCATACAAAAAAATTCCGTAACGTTTGTCGCGCAGTAGCCACACTATCGCCACGTAGAGCAATTCAGAGCTATTCTTAATTCTATAGTTATTGCACGTTATATTTCAATATCAGAAGCAAAATATCACTTACAACCGCAATGAAACATAAATATACTTTATCGTGGTAATTGCATAACTTTAACTAAATATGGACTCATTCGAAAATTATGACGAAGGTCAGAGTCCCAATCTACACTAAACTAAACTCCCTCAAAAGTGGCATTTGAAAAACCTCTTTAACTATGCAAAAGCTAGACGCATCTGGCACTTGAATAATTCGAGATGTGACAAGTTGTAGGACGCGCGCGACGCCGCTCAGTCATCTAAAGTTTTTGCACGGGCAAATCCTGTTTCAGCTTCCACCAAACCTCCATTTCTTCGTCCATTTCTTCGAGTGGCGTCGGGAAAAGAGTCTTGGGTACATATGCGCCGACAATGACAATAACCGGGCGTTGGTTTGTGTTGTAAAAATAAAAGGAAAAAAATCCGAGGACTTATACGAAAATAAGAGTACACATGCGCGCGACAACGATAAATGAAAGAATCAGCTCACAGCCTATAAACAGGGGAGAGAAAGGGCGCATTATATTGAGTAATCAGGGAGAAAGCTCTGCGTAGTCACGGTTCGCCTAAACTCGCGGTTAACTGGGATTAAGCGTCGGTCACTTCTACATCGAGCCAGGAAGAGCCTCTCGGGTCAAAGAGATGCAAGTTCAAGGCCAGCTGCTGAAAAATCCAGTTTCTCCCGCTCTCCCTACAAGCACGCATACACTGCCGCTTGCGTACGTACATGTACGTCGCACGACGCCACTGCCACACCGCCGCTCAAGCAGTCCGTGTGTACAAAAGGCCGCTGGCTGGAGGCTGCGCAGGCTGCATATATATGGCGGTGTTTGATCTGTTATACAGCCGAGAGGAAGTCAATGGGAGTCTCACTCAATGTAGTTTCCCAATTCCCCGAGGCCTTCTGGCATTGAAGTGCAGGGAACGTGGGTAAGCTGATGATTATTGTTTGTTCAAAGGCGGAACTCTTGCGCTATTAAACCTTTCGTAGGCTAAGTTTTACTGAATGCTAATTACTTTTTTCATGGTTAGATGGTGTTCGATTAAGGCTATTAGTGCATCGAGCCGATGGCGAATGACATGTTCGAGGACATAAAGAATTCATTACTTCTTTCAATGTACTCATTATTTTTTATGTATACATAAAACCATAACGCTAAAAAGATTATATTCCTACATATTCCACTAAATCCTTAAATAAATATCATCTTAATAATAAACGAATCAATATTACTATACTTCATTTTTGCAAATTATGACTTTAAAATGTGGCTCAATATGTGATCGTGGTAGTCAAAAAATAAAATTGAGGAATGCATCCATTTATCTTTTTTCGAAGAAATACATAGAAATTCTCCAAGAGCAAATCGCTTTCTATCGAAAACATTGAATTGCAAATGATGGATGCGCCTGCAAGCGCATTCAATGCAGGGAATTCCATAGAATAATATCGATAAATGCAATCTTTCGCGTTTAGCTCAACACATGCATGCAGGTTTTCGATTCCACCGTTGCACCGCACCACACTCTGTATTCAGTTACAATACATGAGACTTTATAGCTAAGGGCTACAATAGGATGTATAAGTGACATACGACATATCAACGCCTCGGTGCAAGAACCCGAGCGTCAAATCACAGTGTTGTATTTCGGCTTTTTTTCAATATGACGACTTGAGGCTTGGAAACAACCCAATTTTCGATGGCGACAAAAAGAACATACGTATATTATAAAAGCAGTAGAGCGAGATTTCGAACGGTCCACTGCAAACCTTTTTTTACAGTTCCATCGCTTCATTATTTCGTTCATCATGGCGAAAAACCGTTGCTCGCTATGGGTGAATTATATCGCATGGATTGAGGTTACGATCGATCCTCAACTTTTTATGACTACAAATGGATTACAATATGGTGAATAGAAAAATTCTTTGTTTTGACAACCAAAAAGGTGCACAGACACATATGTCTTCATTTAAAATGACATGTTCTTTTGTTTTTCATCATATGATATGAATAAATCTAAAAATCTGCAGCTTAAATTTAAATTAAAAAGTTTACAATAAGTATATGTTACAAAATATAATTTAATAATGCCAATTTTTTTAAATATTTTACATATTAATCTGTCATTTTTTGCTTATTCAATGTACTACCATATATTTCTTCTTATAAATATGTAAAAACGAGCAGGGAATTAGTGTAACTTTCGCCGTAAGCAATTCTAATAATAGCCTATTGATATTATTTAAATGCGTGAGCTTCTAATTGAGCCAAAAAAAATTCGAGAGAATAGAGAATCTTTAAATGAATATATTTGACTTGTAGAAGTATTTATTTCATTTCGTAATTTTCTAAGGTTTTTAATATATTCGCTTACATTGGACTAAATTTTGATTTTTGAATATAAGAATACATTTAAAGAAATTTTGTAAGAAATATCAAACTTGTATCATTTCACGTTTATATAAAAAGAGCTTCACGTTTGCATAGCGAAACATATTATTTTTTGCAGTCGTTCTTACTATTTCTGCAAATAACTAGTTAACTAAATTTTGCGTAATTATTATATAGATTTGAATGAGGAGTTGTTACAAAGAATGAATAACTATTATTTTAATAATTTAGCATTTAAATGTTATCTTACTCTAAACCTTACGTCACTGCGAATCGAACCCTGAAGTTGTAGTTAAAATATACAACAATAAGATTTACTTCGAAAAAATCTTTAAGAAATATTGTAATATTCAAAACTAATGTGTATAATCATATGTGTATGATAACTTTATTAAAAAACTATTATTACATTAGTATTAGTAATCATTACAGTGAAAAAGTTTTCATTCTTACCTGAAATAATGTAACATTATGTTTATTAGTACATTAAATACTATTATAATTTTTTTTTCTAATTTATTTAGATTTTTGTTTAATTCATCTCGAGTAAAATATTTAATACATACTCTCAGCTATAAAAGGAATACTTAAATTAAATCTATCACAACTTATCTATTATGAAATAACTTTTACTACGTATTTGCATATTATATCAAGGTATTTAACAAATGGCGCGAATTCAATAACTCAAATACTTTTTTCGGTTTTAGAACTCATTCCTCAGTTATCAGTAACCGGACTTCGAGGCCGCTTTCGTTTTGTTACCGGTCGTTCTTGGTTGTACGTATATCTTACAAAAATGCAAATAAGTAAATCCTTTTATTTTGGTTTCCTGAATCAATTTCATTGAATTAGCCGACTTGCAAGGATGGCATTGAAAGCAAAGAGAACCTGTTAAATGTTTCAAATGACCTTAAATTCTTGATGATATTTACACTCGGTATAATAGTTTGGTCCTTAGATAACTCTTGCATAAATTACTCGAGTATTTAGAAACATCGTATTTTATATTTTGGAATGTTGAAAATTCTATAAGAAATGATTTTTTTATATATGAGCGTTTGTTCGTCCATAGCAATATAATAATATTATATCAATGAATCTTAGTTTTTAATATTTACTTATACGCGGCAGTTATGCAACAGCTGTGTTGAGTTTATTTTTGTTTATTTAATTATTTAAAAGCGAACTATAATTTTTGACAATTCCAACTATATTTGTATCACCATGTATCAATATTTGTATACATCATCGATTTTCACGTTAATCTAATACGAGAAAGGTGCTGTGTATTCTGGTACGAGTAAGAATTCTTATATTTTTGTATGGAACTATTCATCGAACGCGAGAAAGTCCACAAGTTATAACGCTCTCGTGATTTCTTGAAAGTATACCAGCAGTTGCCTGAATTTCAGGAACGATGTCGGTGGTCTCTGAATGGGTATGAGAAATGAGATCTACTACCACTCTTGTCATATTATAAAATAAATTTTTGTATTATAAAAATAAGATTATTAGATACATATTAAATTGCACACTTGTAATGACTAACAAATTATTTGAAACTATTAAAAAATGCAACACGAAACACGAATAATATAAAGTTATAATAAATACATTAATTTAAAAAAAAAATTTACATTAAAAATATTGTTATTAATTTCATATAATAAATAAATAATTTTATTTTAATTTTATTTTCAATAATTTATTTTCAGTAAACGAGAGTAGTTTCTTACTCTCTTGATATTTCTTCTTTATCTTTGTCTTGTCTCTTATTCTCTGAGAGCAGCACCCGATGTCATCATCGTATTGGCCAAGCGTCTTCCAAACTTTTGTACGCTTATAATACATATAGTGCTTTAAGAATCAAAGGCTAAACAGGTTAAACAGGTCAATTTTCAAATGAACTAGTTTCGAATAGAACAGTGAAGATGTGATTCAAATTATTCTAGTGTACAAAACTGAACGTTTTTATTTATACAACCCAACATTTGTCTACGCGAGTATAATCGGTTTATTTGAGAATCACTGTATCTGATGTATGTAGATCAGACGATATTTATTTCATTATATGACTGTAGAACCTTGAATTGCATAATTTAAATAATAAAAAAATTATTGCTCATAATTTATTTGCAAGAAAAATTGAAATATATCATTAAATTATTATTATTTAAATTTGAAATCAGAGATTTACATATATTATAAATCAAAGTTATTAAGTTTTTATATCGATGTAGTACACCACTATTAATTTATGATTCTGGATATTGCGAATATTCTTATAGAATATTGTCATTGACCTGTATCTGCAGTATCTACGTACATTAAGCTTAAATATATTTGTAAAATTCAATTAAAAAGTAAATAGATTCTTAGTGACTAATTTTGAGATTTATTGGTTAGGTTATAGTAGATGAGATTTCGACCGAGATCATTGGGCAGTAAAAACCGAAATAATTTATAATAAATAATTTATGTGCATGTGTTTTATGATCAATTTTAGATATATAGTTATATTTATATAGTAGAGAGTATGCTGTTTTCTGATTTTTGATACACTAAATTGATACATAAAAAATAAACATTATTTTAATCAAAATTTTCTAGCACAACTTCAATTTCTCCTAGGTTAAAACTATTTCATGTAAGATTTTATTAATTCACTCTGTGATTCCAGCCGTGTAATTGAGCTATTGTAAATCTTTTTTTTATTTCTGCAACCCTTCCAGACGAGCTATGTTCATTATTATTATTATTGATATTCAATTTCTATATACCAAAGGTAATTTCAACAAAATATCTTAAAAAAAACTATTTAGATTTAAACCTAGTGTTAAAATGCACATTTAATATGAAAGAATCATGAATTTTTTCATTAGCGTGACACATCTACTTATTAAAATTGAATCTTTAGACGAAATTTATAAAGTACAATTTTGAGCAGCAAAACATTTTGCGTGCAATAATATTTTCGAGGTATGTAGGCATCACAGTCGCATCCTTGGTCGCATCTGCCGCTCAGCAGCTTTGTGAATATAATGGAACCAAGGAAGAGCTCAACTGTGTTGTGCACCATCGTGTGCAGAAGCCGCAGAAAATAGAGAGAGAGAGAGAGAGAAAGAGAGAGAAGTCGTGGCTTACCGCGCGTCTATAAATACCCGCGAAACCCTCGGCTCCGAGGCTGTTTCTCTATCTCATGTACTTGTACTTATGCGCTTTAACCCGGCAAGACCGAGCCCTTCACGATGCGCGTCCCGACCAATTGAAGGACATAGCATACAAGATAGGTTTTTTATAAAAGCCAATTTGTAGTTCTCGCAATTTGACCGAGAATTGTGTTGCAGATTACTATACGTAAATTTTTTATAAAATTGTTTTTATACTTGTCACTGCTTACTTGATCTATATACTTGATCCTTGATTCACTCCTAAAAATCACAATTTATAATGACGTCCGTTGATGAATGGTGCTTTTAGTGGGCTGAGGTTAACCATCTCAACGGGGGATCTCAAGCTGGCTCATCTTCATTTTATCTGTGTATAACAGAATTGCTTAACCAGTTATCTGTTAAAGTTTTCTTTCAAAATTGAAAGCCGATACGAAAAAACAACTTCCGCTTTTGTGAGTACACATTCCAGCTAGGGCGTACAAAGCATGCACATATTACTTGAGTAAACGCTACTCTGGAGAGTACGTTCTCCAGATGCAGTTTGCCCTTTTCTAAATAGCAATAATTGTCTGCTTTGTCACGTGGTTCACAATTGTGGATACTATAGAGTGCTTACATTAATCCTGTATATCGAGTATCTCATAACGGCGATAACGAATTCCTTTATACTCCCTTAAAAGCACGCAATTAAAGTAGTTAACGGAGGTGCATATGGATTAAGTGCATGCTTCCGATCACATTACGAAAAATTGACTATCAGCACTGTATGCATGCATGCGCGTGAGCACGTACGTATATACTCGAAATCGTCGCACCAAAGGGGGTGACGAATAAGAGAAGACGAAGAAGAGGGAAAATGACGTCAGCGTCTAAACTTTCAATCCTTCGTTCGCGGCGAGGACCAGCGACTATATACAAGCCAAGGTCTTTCACTCCATTGTTCATGCATTCGTACAGTGTGAACTAGTGTGTGTGTGCACATGCGTATGAACAAGGCTCTCGAACTGGACGATCGACTAGCATTGTTTATCACACATGTGCGTGCGCTCGTACATCTATATATATGTACGGAAAATTACAGTTATATACCAAAAAATTGTTTCAATCGTCGAAAGCCCTAGAAAAATATCCAAAGCGAAAACTTGTATGGATTTCGATAATAGACTTTTAGAGTGAGATTGTGACTTGAGCTAGGAAAAATTTCGGCACGATCCAAATCAACTTCCTCTGAAGTCCCGCCTTCAATTAAACCCGCTTTACACGAAGCTTCAATCCTTCCTCTGTTACCACTTGTGATTAGACTGATCCTATCGAATATATTCGAGTAATTATAAAAGCTGCTGAAGGTTTACATACTTAACTGATTTTCTTTAAACCGTTGGGAACTGGTGATTGCACATAGCAAACCTTGTGAGTGCATCTAAGTCAACGCTCTTAAGCAAAATAATAATATCTCATCTGTAATTATCAAATGTAAATTTGTTATTTTAATGAATTATAACAACATTTCATAACACACAAACTTTAATTCGGATTTAATAATTACAATTATATTCATCTGTATAAAATATTACGCAAATTTTATAGTAATAGCAAAGTAATAATGATAATTGAGTAATTATATCAAATCTAGCTTTGATTGATAAATAAAAGAATATTTCGAAATTATAAATAAAAAATCTAATATCAGCTAAAAATCCAGCAATTATAAAATTTTAGTAACTCGTGTTCATTTATAATCAAATCACGTTTTGCGATAATTCAAAATAGTGATTTGAACCTTCAAACTACGATAGGTTTCGTAAATTTTCAATAAGATTAAAATCAATAAAGTCATTCATTCCTGTAGAAAATGTTTCCGAATTGCGATAGCACCACGAAAGTATTAGACACAGTCATTATTACATTTGTATACAGAGCTCAGAAGACATAACAATTGTTCGTGTATCATGACATACTGCACATACCCAGAGTTCCATTTAATTTTCTGAGAGTGCAGTAAAATGCTTGTATATAACTCTTATCACAGGTTTAGATAAAGGCGAGCGGAACGATAAACAAAACTTACAATACCTGATTAATCTTTAATGATTGAGCGGATTCCATTCAAACCTAACCGGTACAGGGCTTTAAAGAATTCTGTAACTCATTTTTTCTCTTTTAATTATGTATTTTATTTGTTCGTATAGCTTTCTTTTTCTATCGCACCGAAAATTATAAATTATTGGCTAAAATTTTTACAGAATCATATATAATAGATTATAGATAATAGTATGCTGGCATCAATATACGATAGATTAAATAGCTTAATATTTTAGCGTATTAAATGAATTGCAAGCTCGATTGCAAGTTTATATAAATCTGCAACAAGCTACACTAAGGTGTAACGTCATGAATAAATTCTTAAAAATTTAATTCCAGTTTCCACATAATATATTATAATCGCATAAATATATTTTTCTTATAATTACATGCTCTGTGCCGCTCATCCAGTAGCAAATTACTCAGGTAGCATTCAGTTTGAGTAATAGAATAATTTTCCAGGAGGGAAAGAAAACCGACAGCATGGTTATAAACGCACTTCACTGCGAGGCTATATGGATAACTCATTAGAGCCGTACGCCCAACTCACTTTGGCGTTATTATTCTTAATTTACATAAACAGCAATGAATAAAAAAACATTCTTGGACGTGTGCTGGATAGCCTAGTCATTACAATTATAATCTTAGTCAGTCGCGTAAACGAGTATTGAGGAGAATCAGACGACTTTTAATTGAGAATTGCATACTCACTGGGAGTGCATTGCACACTGAGTGCTTGCAACGAGCGGTTTAGTCCGAAAGATTGTTCCACCTTAAACAAGTTAAAACGCCCGCGATGAAAAGTCCCCTTTTTACCCTGCCCGGTCGCTTCTGAATATTCGGCGGGCAAGCTTTCTCACAGGGCTTCCCTCTTTGATGGCATATACACTGAACCCGGCTTTAATAAGAAAAGAGAGGATGATGCTCATGCCCGCGCGGATATGGTTAAAGCAGATGCTGCGCGGAAAGAGTAACGCGATTTGGAGACGCTGTATATGTACAGAAAATCGGCCCTTTATGATCGTAACAGTCCCGGGAGTAAAGGCCTGTACATATATGTATATGTACGAGACAATTCGTTGTAATTAAATGCGTTGTAATAAAAATGCGAGGTTTCTTAATGCAATTCAACTTTGCGCCATAAAGCGAGCTGTACTCGTCTCTCCTATCCGTCTCCCGCTAATCTATATTCTAATTGATTTTGGATTGTGTACACTTGACGCAAAGGGGACCTACGCTCCATGGCTCATGTGCACGTGTAACGAGTCTGCCAGAGATCAAAGGCGGCGCGTACGAGTGTCGCTTCTCTCCGCCTTCGATGCGTATCTCGAAGGCAGTCCGTCATGAGATCGCCCACGCACGCCTTTTAATAACAGTGTTTATTTCGAATTCAGTCCCGAGTCGGTCCGCATAAGTGAGTCCGCGGGGCGAGTCAGAGCTTTACTGCGCTGATATCCCGTTTGAAGTCCTCCAAGCACGCGTGTTTTGATACTGAATGATACACGCAGTCGATCCTTAACAAGGACAGCGTGGAGCGAATGGATTTAATCGTTAATGAATTTCGATTAATTAAATTAAGCTCGTGTTGGTCGCGTCACCGCGACGGCGACCTCGAGTTTAAAATAAAGCGAACGGGTGAAAAGCGTTTGCACTTGCATAAGCGACAGGACGAGCGGATTTTCTTAATGGTCTTACGGGAGATAGGGGCGGCGTTTTTCTCCGTTTTTTTCAGTTTCCGAGGGGCGAGGGTGCCGGGAAACACATTTGCCGAGAGCTGTGGCATGCTCTGATAATGAGTACGCGCGGCTTAATTGATACTAGAGCTTTAATTCTGCACTATGGGATAAATCGAATAATTGTGTGCGAGTCGGCTGCCTTCAACGATTTCTGAGAAATTCTCGACGCGGTACTTCTTTGATTTAAGTGGTTCTGTTTATCATTGCACAGCGAATATGTAGTCGCTGTATATGCGCTCGTAAAGCTCCTGTTTGTGAGAGTAATTAAATTGAATTACTTAAATTAAACTTATTTACTTTAATCATTAAGCTTTGCCGCTGTGACAGTCTTTAATATTTGTCGATGATGATGCATTTTTTTGATCGAGCGCTCACGTTTCCGCAACCATTAATTGAAACATTGAAAATCATTCACCAAACTGGAAAAAAGATGCGCGGTTTTCATATATACGAATCTTAACTGTCGGAGGCTAATGTGCACGTCGAATCGTACTCGAATAGCGTATCACTATCAACTTAATCGCATAGATAAAATATTTGCAACATACACAATTGCATATTCTTATCTTAGCAAATAAATATCCGGAGATATACTAACTACACAAATAATTACATATATATATATATACACACATACATATATATAAATATTTATAATAAATTAATAAATAAATATATATATGTGTGTTATAAATACAGTTAACATTTTTATTGAATTTTTCTGCATGCATTTTGAACCACCCCTGGTAGAAAATTGACCAGTTTTTATGATTAACATGTACATCAAATGGGCTGCAAATCAATAAAATTAATCCGTAAATGTCGTAAAAACATTGAACACTTAGTACAACATACATCTAAATCTTTTTCACCTATACACTATATTTATAATTACAAACGCGTGAGAGTATGAAAGCTGATTTAACCTATACACTCTATCGACAAACACTCCGAAAAAATTCACTTGATTGTCTGCCTGGGAAGTACTTTTTAATTCTTGCTACTAATATTCTCTTAAACTCAAGATGGTGAATAATATAACCAGAAACGCTTATTGCGAATATATAATACATCATTCAATTACAAAGTTTAACTACTATTAAACTAAATGCTAATCCAAGATTTTGTGCACCTTTCGAAATCCTGCTCCAAGCGCTGACTTTCCCATGTAAGTCGAACGAATGGGAGAAGGACAACGACGACGATAAAAAATCGACCTCGTAATCGACGACAGTACGGAATGGTATTAGACTCGCACTTGCTGGTAACGAGCCTGGGTCGAGTCAACCACCGAGCGCAAGTGAATTTTGTACCTCGTGCACCTGATAAACGGCTTTGCTCATTTGCATACGCGCACGTGGGTTCTATCGCAGCTATCGGTTTACGGCGACTACGGTACATGCCAATTGTAATTGCGTGGTGAAGGTGACACAAATTTAGAGGCAATGAAAATTTGGACGTCCGTTGGGGTTGCTAACTATCGCAAAAACTATCATCTTCAGATTACTAACCTTGGAATTACTTGCTATCGCCCTCATTTAAAAAAAGAATAGCATCTCCCGGCAATTTCTCTGGATATTTATTATCCGACATAAAACGAATCTCTAACGAATACAATCCGTTTACAACGCCAATGGCTACAATATTGAGTGGAGAATATATATATATATATATGTATATATATAAATTAAAATTAATATTAACGTAATGAGTAGATAGTATAATAAACATAAATATAAATAAAGACTCTTTACATATTTTATTTATAATTTTTTTATTTAGTTATGTCCAACATACATACAATATATTACTAATATGTAGCACAGGTTATCACAAAGATGCTTAAAAGCAGACGGTGTAGGTAAAATTTATATAATATTCTTGCACACTTTTTGTTTGACTTTGTAACATAATACTTTTAATTTTTTTAATTAAAAGTATCTGTATGTATCAGTTTTTATAAAATAATAGTCTTTAAAACGTTGTAAATAGTTATAAAACATTTCTCTTTAAAGCTATTGTAATTTACCATTAAAACAGAGAAGGCAATAATAATTCTATTTATTAATTTTTGAAATCCGTAAGAATGTTAAAGCTGAATGGTAGGTCGGCTGGTTAGCGAATAATCCAAGCATAGAGCTGCCCTACATAATAAAAATACAATATGAAAATAAAGTGTCGGCTCTGTTGCCTTGGCTTGCTATACATAAAATCATAAAGATGAATATTTAATTTCTACTCAAAAAAATCCCAAGGACAGTTCATGTACAGTTTTTTCGTGTACAATATTTTAAAAACATATTAGATTCAACACTTATGTATTTGATATGTTTTTCAAGAAAGTCACAAGGGTATATCGCCACATTTCGTATGTAGTGATTATTGAAAATGATTAACATTATTTAAATATCGATTCATGCTAGAATTTATGCAACAATTTTCGCTATTTCAACAGATATTGCTTTATAAGCAGCCATTTATTGACAGATTATGAAAAATTACGACGGACAAGAATTTTTAAATATCGATGTCTGCACAAGTGCTGACTAATTCCAATATACATTGATATGATATGGATACTTTATTGTATATTACACCTGAATATTGGATAAAAATAAATTCTTTGTAGATAATTATTAAGCTTTCCTCTAGAGTTTTAATTTGGCAAACATTATTAAACAAACCTATTAGTTTTGAATGGTTTTGAATAAAATGTGTTTTTAATTACATGTGTGCGTAGATTCTATTAATTTTTCTATAACAACAGGTCAATATACTGTTTTAGAGATCAAAGGAAAAGTAACTAAGTCCATTTCAATACTTTTATAACTAGGTCAATTTATAGTGATAGTTCGTTAGAAGTATGTTACTCGGTCTGCTTACGTATGTTTATATTCTAATAAAAATATTTGAAAATACAAATACTATACGCTCGTAGTGATTTATTTAACATGCAGTATACCATATACTTTCACTAATTAAATTTCTATCTCGTTCATAAGCAATCATAAATTTTACTGCAATACAGACTACTACAGTATTATATAGTGCTCACTAACGATCTATCGTTATTGTATTACGCCACTGATTGCGGGATCGTACCTCGGATCGTACACTCTAGTAATTGATTTTTGTGATCATACCGAGGATCATACTGTAACAAGCAGCATTACATTGTTTCTACTGACGCAAATGTTGACGCAATTGCTAGAACCTGAAAAGCTCACCAGCTAATAAGAAATGGTCTTTAAAAGTGCAAGATGTAATGGTTCTTTTCGTGATCGGAACTTTTCTTTCGTAGTTGAAAAATGGCGTATTTGTTTCATATCAATTGTTCTAACAGCAGCCGTATAGAGATTTAATTAATGTCTCTATTAATATACAATAATATAACAAAATATTAAATTTCATTATCTTCAAGTGTGTTAAGTAAAGCAAAACCAAAGTCATTCCTCGCACTTTCTCGAGCACTTCCTCTGCTAATGAATTCTAAACTCCTTACCTAAAATTTAAATGATTTTTGAGCTCTTTCTTTCAATGCCAGTCTATATGCCGAACCCTTTCTCTCACTCTCGCCTACTTAAAATCATTACGCAAGGAGAGTAAATATGCACGGGCATGGCGCGAACACCATGTGCTTCATGCTACTTCTGGTATTCGTGTCATAGAAAAGCTGTCGAGAGGTACATAACGTACAATATAAGCATAATGCGAGTTACCTCGCAGCTAGACTGGTCGAAGGCCCCAGGCAAGCTGCGTGTCTGCAGCGTGCTTCTGGAGAACGCTATACGGTATGCGTAATTCTTTATCAGGATATCCTGGGAAGACGGAGATCGATACTTTGCTGAATTTGAAGCTGGTAGGATTGATGATGACGATAACCAATTACCGATTCCACGTATTATGTTCATTTGTTGTGTTATACTTTACAATTAGATAACTGTCTTATTATTTATAATTCTTCTCCGACAGTAACGTTACGGTATTTCAGTATTGAGACATCTCGACGTTTCACATTACAAGTTTTTTAACGAACTATATGCGGAACGGACGAATGATCAGAGCTGATTAATGACTAGTTTTCCTGACAGTTTTTTTATATATTCAAAAAAGTCCAGGCTGAAGCTTATTTGTCCAGGAAAAGCGACTGATTCAATCAAAGTTTGCCAATCGCAAAATATTACTTTCATTAATTTCTTCTATAGATAAACTGTTAATACTTTATAACTCCTTAATGGATTAATGCTTCGGAGTCTATATTGACAGAACATTATAGATATTTTGTGAAAATGTTGAGGTAACATAATTAAAACATATAATTACTTTAATTAAACTTAAGAACGATATTCCTTGAAAAGAATAATTAGTTAATATTTGTACAGAATACACTTAAAAACTTCCTGAGCTGAAATTTAATTTAATTTTTGAAGAAGAAATTAATATTATAATGAAACTGAAATTATTTCTTGGGCTAAAGAAATCTAGTAGCAACATATGGGACTATCCTATATATGCATAAACTATCTTTACACCAAACCAGGCATCAAGTTTATTTGCAAATAAACATTTAAAACTCGTTAATTCTATTATACATTTAACGTTTAACCTCCTGTTTAATAATTCTTTTACAGTGAATTACGAATGTATCTTAAAAATAATTAGGTACAGCGATGAAGAGAACTCGCTAAATTGGACAATAATCATAAAATTATAATTATCTATTTTACCACGGAACCCATGACTTATAAATGTTATGCATATCCATGCATATAAACGCATTTTTGACGATAAGCCGTCGTTGGCACTTATTGATTTGTGCTAGATTTACTTTTGCCCGTAGACTCGATTGAATCAGTGCGACTCTGCTAGACTTGACGGCACATTAATTGCTACACTACTCGAGCGATTATTTGCTTGATTATCGTCTGCGACAGTCTACAACTTAATTTTTTTTCCATCGGAGTTCCTTTCGGGTCGTTTTACAAATCGGCGCTCGCACTGTTTTAATGTCTTTGCATTGAGCGTCATTCATTATTTATAACTCGGTCAAATTGGCACAGGTAGTGCATTCTTCCTGCAAAGAAAGTGGAAATAATTTGGATAATAGAAGATCAGATTTAAATTTTAAACTAAACTTTATTTAATATTTGTTAAACAAATCGTTACAAAAATAATATGTACATATATTATTAAAATTTTTCTTATAACTATAATAATTGTTCGTGTGTTCATTATTGTATATAGAAACATTGCACAATCGATTACTTAAACATAAAAGTAGACTATTTAACATGTTTTTATAATTAATATTCTTTTCGTGTCGGTTTATATTTCATTATTAATATTGATATTTCTTCAGTGGTTCAAGAACACTTGCAGCTTCCATTAAATCATGCATGTAGCTGCTTACGGCTTCAGTTTCCTTCTTAAGCTGTGCATTTTCCTTTTTTTTCTGGATTATTTTTTTATAAAAGTCTGAAATAAAATTAATATAAATTCATAACTATAATTTTTCCAAGAAATGTATGTCTTACAAGGCTCATCGAAAACGAAGAAGCTTATAAACGTACCAGAAAGAGTTTGATGCCGCTCGCGTAATTGAGCAATTAATTCAGCTTTTTGTGCTTCCTCTTCGTAATTAATTTGTGAATAATGTTCGCCGATGTGGTGTTTGTTGACTTCTGTTGTCTTACAATTATTATTGATCTCTGCAGTTTTGCTAACCACAAGTATCTCTAATTTTTCTGAAAAATAGAATTGTTTATAGATTAGTACAATGATATGATAAACTTACTAAAACTATATTTGAGAAACTGAAAAATTCTATAGTGCATATTCTATAAAAAAAGAACAATTTTTTGTACATATTTATAGCTTAAATGACGAATTAGCTTGATAATTAATACTTGTATAAATAAAGAAAAGAAAGAAGTTAGTTATAATAGTTACAAAAAATATTTAAATACCTATTAAATTTTTTATGAAAGCTGATTTCTTTTGGGTGTTTTGTACCTCTACGTGATTCATTTTAATCGTTAATTAATATTTAATCAAAATCAGTTTAATTACAACACAAAATCACAAAATTGCATTTGCATTATAAAAAAACTTTAAAGATAAGTTGATGGATCTTTGAAATCAACTGGTACAAGTAAACCAAAATGCATGTTATATAGTCTATTTCGTAGCATTTGTATCCCTTACTGACCCACATTTCTTTGATCAAATTCTTTGTAAATTTAATTTGAATCTTAGAAATGACCGAAAAAGGCTATAGGTATGCAAAATAGATTTGTTCGTACGTAAGGATTAGAAAGAGAATCAATACATTTCTTAGAACTGCATCGTGAAATTTACCATGGAAGGTATTTATTCTTAGAAATGCAATGTGACAAAATTAAGTAATAAGGTTTACATTATATTAATAAATTAAATGCGCATAATTTAAATGCGCTAAGTGTATTAATTATTATTGCACCGCTTAAAAAAAATATCAATATTTAATAAAACTTCTTAGACCTCTGATCAGTTTGTTAGTAGAATTTATAGTTTAAATTGGTTTTGATTTTCAGATTTTAATTAAATAAAAAATTATAAATATGAATCTATACTTATATACATGTGAAGTAACTTTACAAAAATATATACTTATAACTTATCCTATTTTTTAACACGTATCGTTTCTATAATTTTTTACAATTAGTTTTTTTATGGATTTAAGGCTCTCTGCTGTTAGCTTATGGATCATAAAACCTCTCATAAAACTAGTAATTTTTCTAAACAATTCTCGATATCTATTTAATACAAGGATGAGGTATTGGCTTAGCGATTCTCCCCCCTGCGCATAAATGTCGCATCGTCCCCTCCGATTTCGAAGCGCGCGATCATCTGCCCGTGCAAATGAAAAGCCCGAAGGATGATTGAAAGCTCAATTTATCTGCGCGGACATGTTAATTGTTGCGATTAGCGATCGGAACGAGCCGCAGGACCACCGATGAGCATCGCTCGCGCTTCACGTTTATACGTGAAGCAAAGGATTTATTGCGACCTGTACGACTTATCGAGGAGCAAAAGCCAGCTACATCGTGCGGTTCGCTCCTGTTTTATTGGCGTTTAATGAGTCAATCCTGCAGATAGCAACGTCGCAGAATTATCATTTCGAAACGCACGCTCGCTTTTCTCCGTTAGACTGCTTCTGAACTCGCCGATAATCGTCATTACGATATACATGCGCTGGTAGAAAGCGACTTCGACAGCGGGGGAATTTCAACGATTACTTCTCCGTGAATATACCAGCGGTGGTCAATGGAGGTTTGCAACTCGATCGGCTAGACCTCGGGCTAGACAAGGGATTTTTTTTCATCGCCGCAACTACAATTACAATTCAAACGTGCTCCAATTTTCGTGTAGCTCGTTGTATATCAATGGGTAACGAGCGTAAACAATACTCTCGCAACTCCTATGAGTCGGAAATCGCTGATCGTAGATGCGTGAGCTTTATGCTTAACGGCGCTGTCAGGCAAATAATAACGTGTAATGCAAAAAAATGCCCTTTGCAGGCATCCCCCGAGCGGCTCTTTTTCTCCGTTGAGCGTGCTTTTCGCTCAGTAATATCGGTGCGCGCGCCGCCGTTGCCGAGCGGCAGGTGCGCGCAGCGTTCGTGTTTCTCTTTTTTGCAAGCCACGACTCGTAAATCGCGGCATGCAACCTACGCCTTTTCCTGAATTGAAACTGCGTTAGAAAGTGGGAGATTCATCAGCAAAGATGGTTTCTTCGCGCACGAAGATCACACTATGAGAATTACTTAGCGAGATGGATACCGTATCGCAGGACATGTTGTAATTCTCTTTCTCTCTCTCTTTCTCTCTTTCTCTCTCTCTTTCTCTCTCTCTCTCTTTCTCTCTCTCTTTCTCTCTTTCTCTCTCTTTCTCTCTCTCTCTCTCTCTCTTTCTCTCTCTCTTTCTCTCTCTCTCTCTCTCTCTCTCTCTTCACCCCTCTCCCAACCTACAAGTGAAGATGAGCGGTAAAAGTGAAGCCGCGTGACTGTTTCTTTTGGAGCGAAATATGAAGCAAGCGCAGCCGCGGCAAGTATACTCCGGCGTGGCTATAGGTTATTATGTATAGACAGGAAATGGCTTTGACGCTAAATTTACAATTAAACGCTCGTTAAAAAAATCATCGCTCGGCGGGTAATAAGCGCGACGCAGCGGGAAACAGGGCCTCATGGAACTCGTAAGCGCACGAGTAGAGCGTTTCTGAAATCAAGACTCTTTATGTTTTTGCCCGCACCCCTTGCTTTTTTATCTTTACAGCGGTCAAGTCGGTTAAATGGCACCTTGCTCTTTCTCCCTATCCTTGTGCGTGCGCCCACGGTAGTCGCGATGCTTTCGTACACACACAGATAATCTACGCTGATGCGATTAGTGATAAGCGCTACATCGTAAGCGGCAACATCTACTTTCAGCGCATTATTTAATTTATGAAGAAGCCGGGATCGTATTTAGATTAAGGGGGCGGTGCCAATGTTTTCTCTAGTGATCTCCGAATTTTTTTATCGGTCGAGTTTTAGCAATTCATTAAGTGCTCGAGATCGCAAGAGGGAGTCTAGTACCTACCGATCTGTTTCGACGGGTATGAGTGATGCTAAAAGATCGGCAGTGATTAAATTGAAAGTTGAAAATTTATTATCTTATAATTTTTATAATCTAATTGTGAAATTATACTTCAAAATAATTTTTTCGTTTTCGTTTGTATAGAAGCCGTTAAATAGCTGTGTACAAAAAGCATTCACCTCAAAGACTTATGCCCACAAGTGCTAAAATGGTGTTAAAAGCCTCGAGGAAAGCCTTTCCAGAGACGCGACTGCTTAATCATGCCTCAAACCCCATCCTAGATCTTTCGAACGCACTTTAATCGACTTTAATGCCCTTGGTAGTGCACCCTAGGATGCACCCTTATGAGCAATTCAAAGCCGTCGCAAATTTTTCCCCAGACATTGCGTTAGCATTTCAACAACTTCGGCTATATATCCCTGTTTAACCAAATTCGGAGCCGCTGTACAAGTATCGTTTGCCTAACCCATAGAAGGTTTATCCCTCCGCGAGCCTTGACCCATGCGCGATCCAAGTGGGAGGTGTGGCCTTGATATTTCATGAATGGACGCAGATCGAATCAAGGTTAAGTAGGGCGCAAACGAAGTGCCCTTCGCGAGTGCATGAGATAGCGTCTTCGGAACCGGGTATAATAATGCGATTTATACACCTGACAGGTAACGCTGCGCGCGTGATCTTTGAACTGTCTCGCGCGGCGGGTAATAGCGTTGCTACACATAAGGTCGCAGTTTTTACTACCGTCGGTAATAAATGCATAGTGCGCAGATATTCGCTTTAATACTAAAAGTATTAAAGTACTACATTTTATTGTTCGTAGAATATCTAATTATCTATCTAATCTAAGATGTTTTTTTTTGTTTTGTTTCAGGTAAGTCGAAATCGTATGCCGCCCCGATCCTGCTTGCTTCTTACACAAGTAGACATATGACTTATTACTCTTTGATTAATGAGTATAAAATTAACTAAAACGAACTTACTGTGAATCAAGCATATTTTTAGCATTGATGTAAACTCGATGAAACGGAATTCAAGATTTTTTAAAAAATCGGTTTTTTGTTAGTCGTTAACAGTGAAAATCGTTTATGCTAAAATGAAATATAAAACGTTTGATTTTCACTGTCAAATATCAATAAAAATGAATTATTGACTGTTAAATAGAGCGGTGAACCTCCTTGAAAATTCCAAATCGTCCAGATAAAGTTAAAAACACAAAGAGCAGGTATTAAGCACCGTATTTAATTATTGTCTACTTCAATCATTGGCGAATCACGGCACGACTTTAAGATCCCTAAATTGCTTTTAACCGCGTGACTTATTACAACCACGTTTACGTTCAACAGTAAACTGTATAGCACTCTATTCAACAATTCAAATTTTCTTGCGATAAGTAATTCACGAGCAGAATTGTTTATTAAAAATAGCAGAAACCAACAAAAGGCTAACTAAACGCAGCTGGTTGCATATGCACTCGTCGAGCTCCTGCTGTGCGGTCGCAGGATTAATCCCGCGGCCCGATAAAGTGCATCGCACGACCGAGGAGCGGAATGCAATTGCGCGGACCGGATTCCCTTATAGTTGTTAAGAGGACCGACCAGCCGGCCGACTTTTTGCACTTCCTTCGCGCCCACACTGCGAGTAATGGTGTCGCTGCATTTTTCCTCCGGCACAGAGAGAAGCTTCGGAGGATGCGTTAATGGAACACGACCTGAATGCCTTTCCTTGCTCATCGTTTAAATGACGGGGAAAAATTTAGTTTTATATGAATTTTTTTTTCTGCGCGGGAGAGGTAAGAGGAATTCCCGGGTGATAGACGACGTAGTGAGACCGCACAGCCTCGACCTATGCTGATTCAATTTATGTACCGTTTGAATGCCTAACAATGCACTCTAAATTTACGCGAATATATTGCAGGAGACATGTACGTGAAAGTCAGAGTTTCTATACCGAACTTTCATAGAATAGGTATTGCCGAGCAATATGTAAATCGCACATTTTTTTCTTTAAAACCGATTTGTTGAAATCGGTTCATGAATATATTGCAGCTACACTCTATAAGACACACTATAATAGGAAGAATTTATTAAGCGACACTCGTCGATCCTTTCAAATACAACTTTTCATTATGTTTATTACACAAATTTTTGAATATTAAAAAACATGCATTAATAATTAATGTTCCAATATTTCAGTACCTTAATTATTAAATATTTTTTTTACGTTTTTCACGATATATTCAATGATGAATTCTAATACATATTTAAATAATTGAAATAAAATAAACTTAGTAAGATTTAACTATAAGATTACCTCATTTTTATCGTTGGATATTATCTTGCATTAATATATAACAATTTAAGCAAATTAAAAAAAATGAATTTACATAATATTTATCTAGCTTCCAATGAATTCAGTGTGTAAGTTAACAAAAGTGTAGAGATGCTATAGTTTCCTTAAGATATCAATACAACATTTTGTAATTACTATCGTGACTCTCTCAAAATGTGCATTAATAATACTACTCCATCTCCGCTGGAATTCAGTACTTTCGCCCTTGGCGTTCGGAAGAATCGGTTAATCTACATCGTTGACCCGTCGGATAAAATGTATGTCGTATACACTTAACCACGACCCCCTCGGACATTGTAAAAGAGGCCGCAGAGTGAAATCACGCAGCGTCGCGGCATGCAAAGTCGCGAGCGCTGTAGACGCTTTTAAGAGCAGACGAGTTGCGCGTGCGCACTTTCGCCTCGTCTTCCCCCGATTGACCTATAGCTAAAAGCGTCTCAGGCAGCCTGCCGCACGTGCTGCTAATGTGCAGGGATTCTGGGTCATCGCGCCCCCGATCGTTTATAAATCCGGATGGGAGCGACGCTTGGCAGGAACGTGAAATTCATTCGCCTTGTGGGCTGTGCTTGCGCAAGCTCCGGCGATCAAGTGATTCAGGGAGCGGCCCGACATTGACACTTAGATAGCGGGAAAACGCTTCGACGGCTCGAAATGTAACGTGACTGACAGTCATTATCTACTCATTGCTATTTTTAATTTTTTTTTCTTGCAGGACAAGTTATTTTTGAGGCTAGGATGAATCGATTTATGGCTGATTACTGGGATTAAGTCTAACTCAAATGTTCTTACTTTGTTTTGTCAATGGCTTCTTGTGCGGGTAGTAAATTTTAAATAGAAGCTAACGACGGGAATGATACGAGTTTTCTGATTCAATAATTGTGCATTTAAAAAAAAATAGCCATATAACTATACAGCTGTTAATTTGAAAATATAAGCCAATTTTGTGAATTTTCTTCAATCTCTAGACTTTTTAACAATTTTTAATTGCATTATAATTGTTTTAAAATTAAATATAATTAAAACGAACAGTTGAGCTTGTATTTTAATCTTTTTTCAAATATACTCTACATATTATTCGAAGGGAAGCCAACGCTATGCGCTCAAACCACCAATCTAAATAAACTCTCCATTTAGCTATTAATTTAGGACTTTTCTTTAAAAAATAAAAATGAAAACTCTTTTGGGGGTTTTTATCCATCCATATCTTAGCTTCTATAATAAAATTGCGTACCTTATACACCAATTTTCTCTAACAATTTGATTACAGCATACGCGCGAAATCGACGGCTGCACCTCTTGCTCTGAAATTGAGCCTCGAAACTCAAGTGCATTTCTTACGGGCAAATGCTGGCCCTTAAGTCCAAATACAATAAGGATGATAAAAAAAAAGCCACCGCGGGAAAGAATGCAAAAAGTTATCGCTCTCCAGTGGTAATCGCCTTAAACGATCGTGTGCAACGTCAATTCCACGGAATTATTATGGATCGTGCAATGCACCCGTAAGACCTACTTTACACCTAAAAGCGCTAAGTACACGCGATCCTTCTTTCGGATAACTTGTTAGCTCCAAGGTTTGAATTTAACCTAGTTTAAGGAAAAGTGCTAGAATGGAAGAACTTTCAAAGACTTGCACTTCTCGTAGATTTCATTTTACTGTACTCACGCAAATTGCGATCGAGTTGTTTCAGAGAAAATGTAAGAGACTATAGATTTTCGAGTGGAAAGGAGACTGCATGTAACTCAATTTACATAAAGATCAATTGATGAATCTGGAGAATCGATTTTCATTAGATATCGCTTTTTCTATTTTATATAAGGGCTCTGGTCGTTATGGACTCGAGAGCTACGCTCTACTTATTAGATTCATACTGCAGCTCTCGCTAGAACCTAATTTACCTACAAAACTCATTAGTAGATTATATCACTTGGTAGAATTTTTTTTAATCGATTTTATAGTTTTATTATTTCCTGAAAATACGTTTCCCGGCAATAAAAAATCTTTAGCGAACAGACAAGTTTTAGAAATGAAAATGTCTACTGAATATACAAAGTATAATCGTATTTTATTCGAGAATATATTTGAATAATAATTTCATGATTTAGCAGACGAAACAGCTAACTTGTTAAACCAATTATTACACCTAACGCTTATAGTAAAGATCGATCAAAAGTAGGCATTATCGTGGATTTTAACGCATCTAAACAACCGTGTAAACCACACTTCATCACCACGGGTGCTCGCACGAAACGTAATTATTAGAAATGAATCATTACATAGCTTCAAGCGTTATAATAACTCAAAATAATTACACAGGAATCAACGAATCTTGTGGATACGATTTAGTGCTCGATACCTAACGTAATTTGCCAATTTACCATGTTAAGTCGCGTGCCACTGAGATAAAGATCAATTGATGTATCATACAATAAACTTTATTCAACTGCTACACACACTTTTCCTTGAATGCCTTAGGGTAACATAGAAAGCGAAAGCCGCGCTGCAGTTGCCGGGGCAATTTTCTGCGGCGAGCACGCATTCCTCCAGCTCTGAAAAGGAGCGGATCGTTTCTGCTCCATGGAAGAAAATGTATGATCGCTAAAGAACAATGGTAGGGGATCGGAGATTTGTGCTCGATTATCGAATAGAGTTATTATGTTGTTGAACCGTCGTGCTGTGGGCAGCACCAATATCTGTACGATCGATCAACCCTTATACTTTTCAAAAACTTTGTATGTGGGAACTCGTAAATGCTGGTACAGCCTGTGAATAAAACTCTCATGTCTTAATTTAACTTGCCTAATTTTACACAATCTCTCTGTTCGTCTCTGTTTAGATCTCTGCTATTCTGTACTTTTTTCGTGCCCTTTTTCAAATTATTTAAATTATTTTATGCCTGTATGCCTGTATACCTTTTCGATTTATGACTCCATCCCTGCTGTAATTTGATTCCGATTCATTACGTAACTACCGTGTAAAACGTTAACGAATCATTATTCGGATACGAAGGCTGTCGTGTGCGTACCACACTATCGACAAACATTCAAGGAAGAACATTTCATTGGAATAACAAACGTCTTCAACGAATCGAGCCGTTTCGATTCTCATTAATCTAACTGTACGTACCCGAGATTAATCCACGTGATAAATTGGAATTTCAATAGTGCGATTCGATTTATTAAAGCTCCTAATGATGATTTCCTCAACCGCAGAGAGTTGCCTGCAGATGGGTAATGTCCATTTTGTCACTGTAAAGGGGACGTTAGAAAATCCGTGTAAAATTGAGCAAGCATCAGATAGCCTCTTCGTCAAAAGCGGTATCGTTAAATATTAATTACGTCTGATAACATTTTAGAGTTGCCGTTCGCACTTAACTGTACATTGACTTCTCCACTTCGAATCGTGGAAAATGCACCTATCGCTGCAAATACATCTGTCCGTGTTGTCTGTACGCGCTAACGAGTTTCTAGATGTAGTAATTATTTCGATTATTTATATTATTATTGCACTTGAGTGGTTTCAATATTCACCAAATGTGTTCCTTAAATCCTTGATCCTCGCTTTGATGATACTCAGTGGCTCCGGCTGAATGAGGAGGAAGATAAGAAGCAATTGTTTATTTTCATAATGACTCAGGAGAGTGAGGTAATTCTGTGAAAATTGTATTGAAAAAATTATACGTCTGTAATTTGTTTGCACATCACATATTATGTTGAGTCGAGCATTTTTATTCAACATGTATAACCTTTTCGTCGCTTGATTTTTTATTGATTTTTCTAAACATTTTGGTTGGCGTGAATTATTTTAATTCATACCTGTCATTATAATCTTTGTGGAAAAGACTAGCCAAGTTTATATAATTCACCATCAAGTATAATTGTAAGTTACAAAACTAAATAATGCAACTATAATTACCCTTACATTACCTTTGTAAAAAAGTATCGTGAACAAGCAATATTGTGCATAGTTTTAATTATATTTTTAACATTGTTTTATTTGTACTCACAATCTATCAATTATAGAGACTATAGGGATGGAACCTAAGATCATCTGAATACGAGACCCGAGACGAGCCCACTCAAACCCGATACTATCAAATGACCCACCATAGGGATTCTGTACACAAAGAGAAATATTATTTTTACGAGTATTTTTATCATAATCTTTGGTAAAATAATGACAGGCTGGTAAAATTTCAAAAATTACCAACTTGTCTATTAAAGATTACCTAACAACATAGTAAATAGTAATAAAATAATAGTCTTTTTTATTAGAAATTTTAATCAGTCTATGATCATTTCACTAGAGAGTATTGTATGAATTATTAACTAATTTCTCTATAAGTGTACAGATTTATGAAAAACAAGTATATGTTTATAAGCTATAGTAAAATTATACAATAGAATCAAAAAGACTATAGCATTTCTATCTTTCGATAAATCCGCTAATAGTACTTATCGTTCAAGAGAATTGTTTTTCATCACAATAAACATTATTTGTATACTGATACTGAATATTTAATCTAAATAGAATTTTCAACAGTGGCTATTCATATTTCTCGCGCTTGTAAACAACAGTTCATTGAAAAGCGTAATAATAAATTTTGTCTGGAACAATTAATAGTTCCTATACACGATACCTCTTCAGAAAAAACAATGCTTAGCGTTACCGAGAACAACAGCCCGACGACCTGTCTCCTTGTCCTCGCCCTTTCCTGCTTTCGATAGATAGTAAGAGCCGATCGGCTTCGCACATCGTCGCCTGGCATACCATGCACGAACGAGGGGCATGAAACATTGCTTCTCGCAGGATTACCCATAATGCACCTCTTTTTAAACCGATGAACATCCATTATCTTTATCGTGCAGTTCATCTAGATCTTGGCAGCGGTTTAATGTTTCAGAACCAGTATTTTACGTAATATACATTAAGCTATATTCATAGATGTTTTCTGTTTCAAGATAATCGAAATTACTTTCATTTTATAATAAGTCTTCAAGTAGCGTTTTAAATCAAATACTTTTCCGACTAGTCGAGTGATAAATATATCTACAAATGAGTTTGAGTCATTAATAGTGCATATTATGGTGAATTTTACATGTTAAAAGTTTTAATTTTACAAGGCGATAAGTAATGAAGGTAGCAAGAACAACTGCCTTGATATTTAATTTAGGCAACTGAATTATTTTAATATATTTATGCAGAAACATATGTAATTATTTAACTTAATTAATTCTACACATGTTTTTTTTTCCTTAACAAATTCAAAATAATGGAAGTCTTTATTATAGAGAAAAGTTGATTACTATATTTAATCAGTCTTTTGTTTTATTTGAGTATTATTATTTAAATTTGTAATTTTAAATATATTAATTTTTTCGAAAGTGTTTTTTGAATTGTAAGTTAAGATGTAGTGTAATAAAATAAGTCGTCTGAAATCAGATATAGCTCTCGAGTTAAATAGAGCACATTACACCTTCGAAGTGCCTCTGATTTCGAAACCGGGTTGATTTAGTTTGGAACATTTCAGAGGCTTCCTTTCCTCTTATCCTCCATCCTATCATTATCGAGTTCTTTGGTTTTCTTTGGACCAAATAATAGCAATACTATTTGAAGTATTCCTCGGAAGTAACGACGTACCTAGGATATCCTCCTGTCGGGTCTCTGTAGCGCGGCCTCTTTATGCTTTTTACCTCTCATAGACACTGGACGATGTCAAGTGTTATACATTCTTTCTTTTCATTCTCTATTTTCTTCCACCATTCTTCCTTCGAGCAGTGTAGGATGCTTCTCGCGTAATGGTATGTTTAAGGAGATTAGGCTCGACGTGCGACTGAAGATCTTAAATGTTATCCAATGCAAATATTGTTGTGTTCCTCTGACTTAGCATGTACTTAGGTCCACACTTTTCAATGTAAATAAAGCTTTGAGTACAAAGAAGATGAAATTCTGATGAGGTTGAAGTTTGAATATAACATGCGGTTTGAAAGTATTCTTGCTTTTGATTTTGATAAAATTCTCTTTCTGTTGTATCTCAAAGAATGGCAAAAAGACTCAATAAATTCCCAGTGTATTGTGAAAATATTTAAAATGTGATAAAACGGTTTTGTTTAAATTACGAAAAGTACAACATTTAAAGTATGATAATTTAACTAAAATTAAATAGAAACTTTATAACAATATATCGCACAATTATACAGTTGGATAAATGATACAGTAATTGTAACCGTATACTCTTAAATAAAGATAAACTAAAATTTTGATAGCACGCTCTAATGATAAAAAACATTACAGCTCTTTATAATTTAATTGAATCTCAACTTGAATTTCAACGACAATGGCCCGATGGAGGGCTGATCACTGAACCGGTTAAATATCAAGCATCTCACCCAAAAATGTCGAAGCCCGGACTTTGGGCTTTGCATTACTCATGAGTCTCGGGGCATACACGACTTGGTATACGGTTTATTTGAATACGTGCCCGTGTCACGCTTATAAACAGCATGGACGTGCTTACAAGCTTAGCCGCCTTGAAAAGTCCACGCAGGCTACCATACTTTTAGGCCTCACGCTCTGCAACCTATTATAAGCTAGATACACTGCAAGAGTTACAGGTGTGGATATCCACGGCCGGCTCGTTAAGCCTTGCGTTATGCATCGCGATCATCGTTAATCAATTTCACGCGAGTCGGCAGTGTTTCGCATTGCACATTCGCATGCGGCGATGACAATGTCTTCGATATAGCGTGGGGTCACATATTTTATTACACTTTTTATTGGGTGGCGAGCACGGAATTCCAGAAGAGAACAGGTCTGTTTCATTATCATATTTAGCCTATCGGCTCGTTTAAATACTCCGTCGACTGCCGGGTTCGCCCAGTCGTTCCGCGGATTACCGACGACGAGGTTCACAATAGAATTATGGGAACTGGAGGATTAATGGCCGACTCGAAGACTCCTCCTAGATAGGATCGTGTACTCGATCGTGTATTATCTTGCGTGATTCTTTGGGCGAGCAAATGTACATATCTTCCTAGTTATTAATCGTATCTTCGAATTTTCATGATTGATGCGAAATTCCCTCGGAAATTTCCTTGGGAATTCCCCTCGGGCTGCCTCCACAGCCACGCTTGCAGCTTACGTGGGAGATTTTTCCCCCGTAAGCCATTAGAATGAATAGAGTTAACCTATCGTGCAGCGAGCCGTGGTTGCGCGAACTATAGCTAATAAATGCTTTCGAAAAGAGGGACGCCCAAAAGATAAAGTACGATAATCTGCTGCTTGGCCATCTGTCAATAGAGAGAGCGAAGCGTCTGCTCTACCGGGGGAAATTGGACATTCGCAGATACATGTATCTGTACGCCTATACGGCGTAGTAGGCTGGAATTAATGCTGGCATATTAATTTAAAGGCAGAGCGGAGGTGCCAGGTGGAGGCTGTGCAGAGACGCACACGAGAGCCTCCCGGGCTTCCGCGAAGACGCGCGATAATTCGAGGCTTCAACGGACGGATCAAAAGGGAGGCTCGAGCGCCGGCGATCCGCGCTCGAGATATCGTTCAGAAAGAGCGCTACTGCCTACCCGGAAAGCCTATGATACACCCACCCATCTGTATCGTTTATTTATAAAGCCTGCATTGCGCATCTTGTGACTTTATCGAGAAATTGTGAAAACCGTTGTAGCAATTGATTATTAAGACTGTACGGATATCAACATAGAAGCTTTTAAAAATTAGCAAATCATATAGCTCTGAGATATATACAGACGGTTTATTTTAGGAATTTGATAAATGGCATACATTTTATGCGCTTTAATTGTACGAGGTGTGTTAAAAAAATAACGAGAATTTTTGTTTTATGAAAAAAATATTTATTTATTCATGAATATCTATCAAAGTAATCCCGCTCGGATATAATACACTTCTGCCAACGCTTTTTCCAATCCTCGAAACACTTTTGAAACTCGATCTTTGTAATAGCTTTTAGCTCTATTAGCGATTCGCAGTTAATGTCATCTATGCTTGCAAAACGACGGCCTTTTAATGTTCTCTTTATTTTTGGAAATAGAAAAAAGTCACATGGAGCCATATCTGGCGAATATGGAGGCTGAGGCATCGTTACAGTTTTATTTTTGACCAAAAATTCACAAACAAGCAATGAAGTGTGAGCAGATGCATTATCGTGGTGCAAAAGCCATGAATTGTTTTGCCACAAATCCGGGCGTTTTTTTCGGATTGCTTCACGCAAACGGCGTTGAACTTGTAGGTAGTACTCCTTATTGATTGTTTGACCTTGTGGCAAGAATTCATAATGCACTATGCCATTAAATTATCAAGTTTTCATCGGTTGTTGATGTGCTTGGGCGTGCGGGTCGTTCGTCATCTTCAACATTTTCGCGGCTATCTTGGAAACGCTTATACCACTCGTAAATCCTCGCTTTACTCATAGCAGACTCACTATATGCCTTTGTTAACATTTTACAAACTTCACTACACTTTATTTCATTTTTTACGCAAAATCGAATACATATTCTTTGATCCATTTTTTTTCACAAACGAAAATCGCTGAGCTCGAAAAAACACGTCTACGTTAGCGGCTGCCACTTAAAAAGTAAGCAATGAATATTGCTGAAAATTTTATCGTACTTCAGGGGCATGTGTACCAATATAATAAAAAAAATTTTTATACAGGCGGACTCTCCAAACCCGCGAAATTTAAAAATTCTCGTTACTTTTTGAACTCACCTCGTATACACGGATTTAGTATATAAAACCTTGATACAAACATATATTAAGATATTAAGCAAATTATTTATTTAAAGCAAGAAACTTCATTGATCATTTTAGTTGAAAATTTACTGAATTTAATTTCATATAAATGCAATAGGAAAAAACCTGGAGGCTAACGGTACTTTTTAAAATCTAAGTTGTCCAAATTATTGTTAAAAGAGTTGATTAAAAGAGTAAGTGGCAGTTGAGATCGTAGTTGACATGAATTGTAGTATATCTATATATCCGTAGCTTCTTAATTTTTAGCAAATTATGCTCAGTATTAAATGAGCAAAGAGAATAACTGAGCTAATTAATTTTCTAATAGGGTTAGGGTGTAGTACCGGAACTAATGTGGATCGTGATACCGGAGTACTCTCTATGAATAATTTATGCAGATGGAGGCATTGATAGCACACGATTATTATAGGCGGTCTTATCGTCGTCCGCAGATTGCGAAATAAAGCTTGCAGCACCCCCTGTATACGGGCGAAACTATACTTGGCGAAAGTACGGACACAACAAACATTTCCGAGGTGATTGGCCGGAAGGACTTGAGCCGGCTCAAGGACCTCCGTTACGTTCTTCACGGGAGCTATACCCGGAGCTATCCCCGGCCCGATGAAAGTCATCTCGATGGAGCATCGCAGATCGGTAACTCTTTCTGCGGAGAGCCGCTGTGCGTCTCTCTTGGAATAACAAACGTTTCATCAGGTTTGCCCGACTTTCAACCGATGAACACAATGCGCGAGGCTCCTCATTCGACCCTGAGATTTTATACGATAGGCCCGCGCAGCGAGAAAAGCACCACCGAGCGCTTAAATCATTTCTGAAATTGTCCGTAATGGGCAATACCGTTCCCGAGCATTTCTTTTCAGAATATAATAGGCCGGCATGCGCAACAGGCCGAGTTTTTTGCCCCAAGCGCACCCGCACGCGGGTGCGTCGCAGCTGTCGATTGCCGCTAGGAATGCCTCATGCCTATGACCATCGCAAACATAGATTATTCTGAGAATTAGCCTCACGGTCAGCGTGAGTACCAGTCGCTCGTCCGTTCACGAGCTCACGCCATCTTGTCTCAGGACTTTTATGATTCTGATTCTCCCTCGGATTCTCCTGCAATCTAGTCCGATTGTCAATTCTTTTACGGGCCAGCTCTGGCCTTTGCGTTAGCCGGCTCTGTAATCTATTGATGTTTAGGACTGTTCGAGGAAAAAGCTGTTCAAGTAGAAGTTTTTCGCGGCCTTTGCTTAACGATCCGAGTCGTTTCGTCTTTTTTTATTATTATAATTTCAATACGATACCAGTCTTACTATAACATTTAAAAATAACCGATAAAGTTAAGTGTACAGTCATCCAGAGCCCTAGTTTTACGAACCAGTCAAAGGAATCAAAATAGCTCCAATCAATCCTGTTCCCACCACGTGTCCGAACTTCAATTACCATGCGACAATTAATTTTGATTCAGCTATAATAACAAGCACTTTTGGAATTTATCGAAGTCATTCCCATTCCAGCGCTAAATCTTACAATGCAATTCGGTCTAACTCCCCGGTGAGGCCTTACTGAAAAACGTCGCAATGCTTGCAAGATACTTTCAATCGAGCCTTCAATACTATCGGCGCGAGGAAACCTTACAAGAAACGGCTCCAATTCAGTTTTCCGTAGTTGCGCAGCGCTTCGCCACTGTACACGCAAAACTTACTTGCAGGCCGACACGCCGGACATCTCAGCCGGTAATTGCAGGTGTGTCCCCTCGCGTGCTCCGCTACTACAGCAAACAAGTTCGATCGTGTAATGAGGCGCGGGCAGAACTTTTCCGTCGCAGCCCACTCGACCAATTTATGAAGCTGACATTAAATCAATTTGTCGCAATTATATTTATAGAGTTTATAGGTTATTTTTAGATTACCTAACACTAAATATAATTTTAGAAATAAAACAGCTTCTTTTTTGTTACTTTTAACAAAAAATGTGCACTCGTAATCTTCCCTGATTCTTAATATATTTATAGGTTAATTTTATTAATTTAAGACTTCTTTTCACCAACACACTGGCTATAAAAATTGGTTAATTTTTTACTAAGGTACCGGGCGATTAATACATAATTAGCTACTCGCGCGATCTCAACAAACATCGGCGGCCGATATAGATACGCACTCGGTGTTTTACTAGATGTGACACACAACGAGAATCGACATTTAGAAAGCAGTTTTCAGAGGTGAACATTAATCCGCATAGTTTGCAAAGGTTCAACGTAGTGCGGCCCGGTAGGTGCTCGGGCAGATAAGACTCACGAAAGGGTCAATGTGTCCAGTGATCGGACCTGGGCCGTTAATACGACGGCTGAAATAGTAGGTTAGAAACCTTCCGTGTGAAGAATGGCGCTCGCGTGCGACGCGTCAGTTAATATCCCGCGCTCGTATTAATAGAAGGCGAGGCAGGAGCTGAGGAATCGGATATAGGCCATAGGCCGCGAGCCTCGTGCCGAAGACGTCGCGTCAACGCACTGACGGTAGCCCCTAGCCATTCACTACTACCACAGCCGTTCGGGATTTGAGCAGCTTTAAGGCTTTTCGCGAGCGGCATATTTCTTTTGAAGATTCGGAATCCAGGAATGAAATGGTATATTCATCGGTATTTTTAGTCGACGCAGATTCCTTTAGTATTTTGTAGCCTCTTCGATTTTGGGCATTGCACCCAGAGCTATCAAATTACTATAAAATGTTCGTAAGCTGATATACTTATCAGAGATTATACGATTAAGTTTGGATCACGATATGTGCAAAACAAAATTTTCATAGATATTTTTTTATAGGTTTTCGAAAAACTCGCATTTAATGTACATAAAGTAAATGATCGTGAAACGTGAATTTGGGTAAACGTGCATTTATGTATAATATTCTTGCGGTGTAATTTATACGGAATTTTTTATGGTTATCGCTTATTATGCCTGTCGAGTTTAAATACAAACATAATTACCGTAAGTCACTGATAAAGTAAGTCTTCACTGTTATTGCTTCAGTTACGTGTTAAACTGGAGGTAAGAAAATCATGTTAAATCATGTTATCGCGCTGACAGTGAAAACAAACGTTTAGCCTACAAGCGTACAATTTAGTTTCATTGCATTTTCATATATCTATGGAAATGAAGCTATTATCAATTTGTAAATTATGTACAAAATATTTCTCAATCGCAATATCATTAACTAATGAATTATGTCATTTTTGTGTTTTAGGTGAGTTGGATACTTGCACACTCATACTTTGATTTTGAAGAGATAAAAAAAAAGTCTTTTATGGTGTTCATAAGGTAAACCATTTCTCGAATAAATGTTTTTTATTTAACTGTGTGATATACTGATAAGTACGCGGTGTCATTCTTATTAAAAATAGGCTAGTTAAATTTCTTAGAATAATTTTCTTCGTTTAAAGCAGGTGCAGCTAATGCTTACTGGGCAGTAGATTCAAGTGCACTACAATAAATAATTCATAGACTGCAACACACAATATAAATAATTATTTAAAAAAATTGTGGTAGATTTATTACCGGCTCGATTAGCTATAATGCATCATCTGCATCATTTGCATTATCTTTTAAGTATTTATACGACAAAGTGATCTAGAACGAACGGGAATCAAAACTTTTTACAGCGACTTTTAAGTTACACTATCCTGAATAAGTATATAATACGATGATCCAATTATTTCTACAAAACCCACAAAAATATCTGATTATAATATCTGATTTTAGTAGAATAGCTCGACTTTCGTTAGCTACATAATCGAACCATGAAAATCAAAAGCTCTAAAATGTATGCACAGCGAGGCACAGCGAGGCACAGCGAGGCACAGCGTTTGATCTACAGCGAAAAAATCATTCCCCGCTACTCGGACCGCTAATAACCGAGTCTCCGCTCACTACATAGTAAGGGAGGTTATAAGGGTCCGTCCTCAGCATCTCGAACAACAACTGTCGTATAAGATCGCCTCAGTGCAAAGCTAAGTCGCGCGTGGAAAAGCTTCCCACCCGGTAGATGCCGTGTCTCTTGATGCACCGCCTGCCGTAAAAGATTTCCCCGCGCCGTGGATTTATGGGACGGGAGACTGCAAACATTAACGGCGAATGTAGCCTACAGTCGGCATTGTTTTTTCTCACATGAGTCGAAAGCGTAGGTATGTGTGACTGTCAGAGCTCGACCGAGAGCTCGATCGTCTTGACTTCCACCGGTTTTTGTCTCGGTGCCGCTGGCCTGCGCATATGTCACGCGGAGTTTTCTAATGGGCGGTGTATTCTAATCTACGACAGCTGTGCAGCTCCCATTCCATTTCTCTACTTCACTCACGTAGCCTCGATTTAAAGTTAGGGTGCAATAGAAACTGTGCTTGTTTTGCTTGCTTGGGACAACCGTAATCTATTACACCTGCTTAGCATGCGCGTTTAACTTCCAATAGAGGGTGATATTGCTATTTTGTTTACTTATTGTTTATGGGTCGCTTCAGACGATTATCATATAGCCAATTGACGAGCGGCTTTTTCAAATGTCATGCACCTTTTATTTACTCAACTCAGTATACTCAATACCCAAGTCGATACTACTAATATTTTCCTATATGTACAATGGGTGTCGTAAATTACTTCAAACATAAGCTTCAATGCTATACAGATGGCTCTTACCTCTAAGTGAAAACATTATAGAAATTCAAATGGATTTCTTATTAGTATTGACATAGAATTTAGGGATTTGGTCATTTTTTGAAACCTACTCATAACAAAATAAAAATTTTAGACTTACAATATTATATATGCATGATTTTATTACCTTTCGCTTTAATGTATTCACGTAGACTTTATTTAATTACAATAATTTCTATTAAATCCATACTTATATATTATTTTTTTTGTTCCATCCGATAATGTCGGTCAGGAAATATTTAATCATTTTATTACTGTTAAATCCTACGTTTTGAAAATCAATTTGAAATAGGCAAAGGGCAAACAAGTTTTTCGCAGAAAATTGAAGAATGACAATTGCAATATAAGAACACTTTAAACGAAGCTAGGGCTAAAAGCTTTTTTGTCTCGGGCGAAAGGTGTCAAATTAGGCGCAGCTGAGTGATCAGATCAAGTATCCGGTTCTTATAGGGGTGGATCGGTAATTTATAAGTCCACGGCAGTGTGCGCATCAACAAACAAGCTGCGATTTCATTTGAAATTTTTGCTGAATAGAAAAGCTGCAGACCTGCGAATTCGTGAAGACCATAGAGCTTAGCGAAAGGTTTAATCGATGCGGGCTCAATCTGCCCTAAATGAATTACGAAAGCTCCGTTGATCTTAGCATAAGATTATGACATCGCCTTCTTAATAAAACATAAAATTATATCGTTCGATTTACGTACATTCTGTATACAGAAACTTTCCGAAAAGAGTCGTTTTTAAGTATGCTTCTGGTTATTTTTAACGATTTGATGTTGACTTTGAGATAACGGAGAACTTTTTTGTGGTATATATTTAAAAACATTTAAGCAATTTTTTAAATACTTTGAATTAGCTAATCACAGGGATTTTTATGGCTGAACGAGATCTCTAAATACAATAAAAGTCACAAACAATTGTAGATTATAATTGTAATCATATACCAATCATTATTATAAGAAATTGTTATAGTTGAAAAAACGGCAAATAAAAAACAATAATTCCCATGTAAGATGTTCCACAACAATGACTACAAGCTGATAAGCGGGTATTATAGGAACTGAGGGCGTGATGGAGAATCGCAGAAGGCGATTAGGTGCTGTTGCGAGATATGCGAGAGGTTGGAAGTCGCGAACGTAATCCGCGTCGCGAATCGGCCTGGCCCCCTTTTGCACTATCGCCGAGGACTGAGTGCACATGCATACTCCATGTGTAAGGCTCTACTACTGGTTTGGCCTTCGCACTCTTGCGACTGTGGGGTACTGGCGTGGGAGTGGACTTGTCCGCTATTGAGTAGATTGCGCCTTTATTCTACTTTGCACTTTTGGTGGAAATTAGGCATTATTGCGCGGCCTGAGGTAGCGTTGAAAGCAACGCCAATCATTGTTTAGGCGTGAATTCGCTTGTAAATATCGCGCAAGCTTTGCTAAATATTAATTATAGGAGCCGCTCGGTATGGAGATCAGCTTCTCGATCGACTTACGAATCTTACGATTCCGTACAGTAGATCAAGGTGGAATAGGAGCAGGCTCAAGATATCTCATTATGAAAGCTCGAGCAGCAGATTACTCGACGCGTGGTCGCAGATAAGATTTTTCCTCAGGCACGCGAACTACGTTACATGGGTGATCGTGGGTGAAATGCAAACGAGCTTCCTACGCCGAATATCAACGCCAAGTATACCGATTCAAGCGTAAAGGTTACATTAGCATAAACTCTGACCCAGTTGCGATGATAATTTGGCTGGGAACGTTTTCGGAGCTATAGCTATCATACGGTCACAACGTCTTCGGGAGACTGTAGCTGGTGATAATACGCCGAGGAGCCCACGTTTGGTATAAATCAGCATTCAAAAGCCGTGCGTCATGGCGGTGATAGGGGAGATCGGCTGGCATGGGAGAAGCGCGACAGTGAGGGTTTTACGGAAGAAACTCGGGGATAAACGAGTGATATACCGATCTCGATGGGCCTAAGTATAGACCCCTTGTATCCCGATGCACCGAGCGCTCACATCACGCGTCCTGCCATCACTCATAATTCAATGCAGTTAGTGAAAATTGGGATGTAAAATGTAGAGGCAAAAAAAATTGGATTAGGTCTGGAATGTCGCCAATAATAAGTGTCCTTCATGTTTTGACGCACAACAGCAAGCTTCCCGAGTTCTTAACAGAGAGTCACTGATTAAAATTTATTCTCCATTAAATTTCCTATAAAAACAGATTATCCGAGAGTCTTAATTACAAAATTGATATTCCAAATAAAAAATTAAAGACAGAATTTTCAGAAAGAAAAAAATCGATTTTTAGTTAATTATTTTTCTTAGTTAATATTTATCAATTTTTATATAAACAATGGAATCAAAGCATCATTTGTTTGTACTGGCTATAGGATATTATTAATTATTTTCTAGCCCCATTTGGGAACATCTAGATCGTTGCCAATCTACTATAGCGTTTGATAAGAAACGCCTTGGCAATGAAAGTTTGCGGCACTTTCAATTAGTAGGAATTATTTTTTAGATATATTTTGTTTTATGATTAAAAGCATAGGCACTCGTATAATAATATCCTAGAGCCGATACAAACAAATGATGCTTTACTTCTGCTGCTTATGAATATTAGCTGAAAATGTACAGTAAAATATAGTAAATCATTTATCTGTGTTAAAGTATTCTGATTCCTATAGTCATAGTGACATAGATTTTGAACTTCACAAAACAAGCGGAGCTGTAGTTAGTGATTTTGAAGATGTATTAGAGTTATCATGACGGCAAGGAAATTATAATGAAACTGGCAATGAGTCAGTTTTTGAAAATGTAATTCAATTAAAAAGAATGAGATTTCATTAAAATTAAATTAATAGAAAAAAAAATTAGTCCAGTCCAGCCCGGTTTCCACTAGACCGCGGCATCATTTACAACGATTTTTACAATGAAGCTCATCCTTTGAAAATTACACTCCATGAAAATTACAAATACGCACTATAGATTTATCGAAGAAAAATGACTTTAAAGTTCTACAACTGGACACCTGTTTAATGAAATTGAATTAATTTTTATTCATCAGTATCGAATTTCCGAGAACTTACTTTGTGTTTTTTTAGAATTCAAAACAAAATTGCAATGGCAATCATGGATAACATTGCATCAATGGTCGTTGATTTAATCCATGGTATCATCGAATCTATTAAGCGCACCATCTAGCTGTAGGGCGCATTCAGAAATTGAGCTAGAGACAACCAATTAAAAAATAGGCTATACATGTCTACCCGTTATGAAACCGTATAATTGTAAGAACTATTTACTTACTACAAGAAATGTAAACGATACGTAAAGCGATTTCCTTAGGTGTTCGATTTCTTAGCCGTCATTACTCATAATACATGTTGTATACCCTTGCAAAATCACACACCCATTCTAAATTACAATAATTTTGCGCGTGCCCGCGTCTTCAAGAATCCCAGCTCTCGAACCAGCCTCCGAAGCTTCTCACCGATTGATTAATTGCCTCGTTAGCCACTCGGCGTAATCACCAACGCTTTATAGCGAGCGTCTCGTTCCTCTCGCGATGATCAGAGAATGAGCCACGGAAAACAGAGCTGCAGTCACGTGAACGTGACCCTTTTTTCACGATGTTTATTGTGGTCGGGGGAAAATCCTTCCCGGCAACGAACGACTTCCGCGTCATTAACGACAGCTTGACACTCTCTTTCTTATTTCGCATCCCTAGTAAAAAAATTCGACATGAAGTATAGGTTAATGTTCATACTTATGACCGCCACCTTGAGCACAATGCTCAGTAAAAATATGATGATAATTATGATTTATGCCGATGTTACACTGAACTTTAGACACATACCCAACATAAACCTAAAATACCTATAAGTAAATACTTAACGTATTTGTATGTTTATCTCTTTTTTTATATAATTAAATTTGTATTGGCATATAAATAATATACATAAAAAGTAAAAAATGTAATGCAGTTTACTTCTGTTCGAACTTTTGTAATTAATAAAGAAAAAATAAAAAATAAAAAATAAAATTTAAGTTTATTGAATTAAGCAAGATTATAAATGGTAAATATTCTGCATTTTAATGTTTAATGTAAAATAACTTATATTTACATGATTTTTCATAATATTTTACGACATATCATATTTGTAGTTGTGGTCATTACTAAGAGCAAAAATGGGCTTGAGGCTCGGTAACGATTTTTTTGTTCATCATAATTATGTCGCCAGATTACAGGATTATAAGCATAGTATCACCCATTTGGCATAAAATTTACCATAATTACTGCCGTTTTGTACTGCCTTCATAATGCAAGTTCGTATACAAAAGAGACATCGACGCCGCATAAACGATCGGATTATCGAAACATGTACTGATTCCCTTACCATTTGATTGAAAGCAGAACCCTGCTGGAATTCTTAACAGATTGATCGTACCTAACTTTTTAACTCTCAGTCTTTAGGCTTATTTAACTTGAAAATATAAATTTTTTAAATATTTAAGGTTTAGCGTATAGAGTTTCTCTTAAATCTATCAATGTATTTTGTTCTATAACGATTTATAATAATGTGGATATTTATTTTACAAATGGGGTATAGCTATCTGTAGTTAATCCATCTTACATAGTCAACAGACTGCCTAGCGCTGCCAACATATGGCTTTTCATTTTTAAAGTGTAATCAAAAAAATAAAAATAAAAATTTAATTGTAAGTATAAATACAGGAATAATTTATATATTATTTAATATTTTTTTGCTTTAACTTTTTTCTATTATTTGATTGTTTTTAAAGTAACCTTTAATTATACCTAACAATTACATATTATATCATAACTTTTTTAATTTTCCGAATTTTTTCATAATTTTCTTTGTATATTTTTGCTATAACATGTAGAATTCAATACCGTTTAACTTGTCTTAGACAGGGATTACCCTCGACACGACTGAAAATAAGTTTTTTTCACAAGGATTTTCAGTATAGGTTACTTCTTATAAAATTGACGGTCTTTTTTTCAGCGGATAGCCTTGATAATACGCCTGTGTATATATGCACTCTTTCTAATAGTTATAACTCTTTTAGGAGTGAATCGAAGAGGAATCGATAGGCGATGATGATGCTTAAGTATAGAAGATCTCATCCGATTTAGCCGATATCATTGCCAAAGTAAAAATTAATAGACTGCAAAGCTGCCTCTAATGGGTGTACGTAATATTTCTTATACTGCACGCGGGAGCAAAACTTGTTTGAGCTTTATATGTTATGGTGGGCGCGGTTAGTAATGGGGTCATCAATTTGGGTGAGAGCTTGATTTCGGTCAGCTGGCAGTTAATGAATCAAGCTCGACGAGTGGCTGCATCTTTTCGGGAAGGAGTTTTTATACGTGCGACAGTGTGTGTGTGTGTGTGTGTGTGTGTGTGTGTGTGTGTGTGTGTGTGTGTGTGCGTGCGTGCGTGCGCGCGCGCGCGCGCGTTATACATGCGTCGAAGTTGTTGTACGTGTGGTTACTTTTTCAGGGAGTGGAAACGCTTGCCGTGGCGGAGCACAAAAAAGAGCCTGCGATGCCCCTAGAGAATTCCCATGAATCAGCGTATGAGTCACCGAATAAGTAGCTTACCTGCGGGGTGACGTACCCACTCGACGCGCGTCGCGAATACTCAAAATGCCCCTCCCGCTGTGCATTCCACCCGCGATATATGCTAATTATCTATAGGGCACATAGCATCTCGGAGCGGAGGCGTGAACGGTAGGTAGTCCGTCTAACGCGCAAGCCTGTTTGCGGCTAGCTGCGGGCGGGCGTAGAACCGAGCTCGGAAATAACGAGCTATTGGCTCGCCACTGACCGTGAACCGCGTGGGAACGCGGCTTGCTTTAAAGCGTCCCGCACGGGAGATGTAGCGCGGACGAAACCAAAAAAAGGAGCGAAAGCTAGGCTTGAATTGGGGCGTCGGCAAACGTGTGTTAAAAGCGTAACAGTGAAAGCTGCATGTGCACATACCTGTCACCGTCAAACACCGTGCAGCGTCTGGAAGTACGCTGTTTTGTAAACAATACAGCTTGATTCATTGCAAGCCACGCGATCCCGAGCATCAACTGTATACAACCGCTTCCAATAGATTTCCTTCATGAAAAATTAGACCGAGCGTGAACATAAATAGAAGTTGACGCAGCTCGAACTAATTTCCGCGATCCCAATTTGGAAGCAGAGCTTTTAGCCACTTGGAATAGTTACAATTTCATCTTTATCGCTGTTGCACTTCATATTTTATATTTGCTTTTGATTATTATGCTGCCGCACGAAGAGCTTAAAGCTAATAATATTTCTTTTTTTTTTCAATTTTTCATCGTATTTGCGTCTGAGCCATGTACGATGAAAAGAAGTAACGTGATATTATAGATAATTAAATTCAACTCATAGATGGTTTTGCTCAAATTTTAGAATTGTACATTTATCACCTAGACGTATATTAATTTGGTGAAGTCACTATAAAATAATCTATCGAATATCGATGTAAAAAGTTGCGGCCATTACGTTAGTACGAGTAGCTTTTACGAGCCGCAACGAGGATAATAAAAGGCGGGCGTCGAAGCGGGCGTGCCACGAAGTCCACGAAGAGAAACATTGGTTGATGCCCCCGAATGCGCCCTAATGCTCGCCCTGATGCCCGACTCGCGCGATAATTTCCAATAAATATTTATAATACTATTTATGCATAAGGCATATACGTACCACGTTATCATTGAACTTCTACTATAGAACATAAAGCGGTATATAGATGTGACCCGAAAGCCGGTGCCGGGCCGAGTGTCAGTGCCAGCTGTATGCTTACAATCGGCAGGAGATCAAGCAGTTACCTGCTGCATCGATCCGAGCGATCTTGCACGTGTGCATTGAGACTGTACTCTTACCGAGGTTTATTGGTTTGTTGAACTCGGCCTAGCGGCTCTCTATCGGGGCTCAAGAACCAAATCGCCGCTTGATTAACGCGTCGGTCTTTCTTTTTATTTATCGTCGTCGACCGATCAGCAGAGAGTAAGCCAAAGAGGACGGGAGCATGTGTACTCGTACCTACACACACCGTCATCGATCTCCGTCGCGGCTCACCCTCACGCCATGATTCTGCATTATAACGATTCCTGATCTGTTTCTTTGTTGATTGAGCTTTTCGCTCACTTAATCTTTCGTAATTGTGCACCAGCGCTTCTTCCGCAGACTAGATGTGAGCGTTATAAAATCCGAAATTCCACGCGTATAGAGCGGCAGGTAAAAAGCCAATTGTGCAAAGGGATACGATATCAATGATTTTGGTCAAACGCTCAAATTAGTTGTAGCGCAAAGCCGCGCACTTTCACTCGCGCATCATTCTAGCGAGTATATGCGCTCAAATCTATTCGCGCTTGCGGTGTTGATCGAACAACAGACTCCTATCGCAAACTACATCAGGGCGCGACACAAAAACAGTGCACGAATGAGCCCCTTTACTGTATACCTTTGTGCATGTACGCCGAGCTTTCGTCTCCCGGTTTACCATTACAATTAATGCAGTTCTCGGTAAAAAATCATAATAATCCATAACGGCGGGCGGTTTAACTTGTTTGTGCTGCTTGAGTGTGGTCAGCGTGCCGGCTTCTAATTAATCACTAAGAACCCAGGAGATGGCCATCTTTGAGAAATCGGCAAACGCATACGGGATCGTGCGCTCGCTGCGGTGGAGATAAGTGCGCCGAATATGTGCTCGCGGCCTCGTAGTTCGATGGGTCGACGAACTCCACGAGAACCACGCGGACAGAGAGAGAGGGGGGCAGGAGAGGCTGCTTCGTGCGGTAACGACGCCGTGCCGCTAGGCAGCCGCGTCGCCCGGCAGTTGTCGAAAATGTGCAGCCTCGATCGCTTTCTGCCCGCAACCGCGTCTTAATTTGTTGTCTTTCCCTCCAGAACTTACTCTCGGCCTGACTTTAATGCGGATTCCTGGTTACATAAAGCTTGCCCCTTGCCGCCATCGTGTTTACTTGCAGTCTCCACCTTTTGCCGTGCTGACTTTTCAATGCCGTGTTTACAGGTGCGTCTCGAGTTGCGCCGATATTCGATAGCGGCTCATTGAAAAATTAAATAAAACACGATGGATTAAAATTAATTCTAAAATTATAGTTTGACCAGGGTTTATTTGAATATGTGCGTTCATATCACTTCAAGCATCTTGAAAGGTGTTCTTTACACATATTCTCGACAATTGTGTATTTAATCACACGTAACGGCAAAATAAAATTATAGGTTATAAATTTCGATTAAAATTAAAATTCTACTATGTGATACTAGATTATTTTTAATTTTACCTTTTAAAAAATTAATATGTGTTTTTAAAAAAAATGTGTTTACAATTCAATTCTATTTATAGGTTATTTATTTGAAGTAAGGAATAGATCGCCGGCATATTGTTTATAGTATTGTAAATGATTGATGCCAGTAACTATTGGCAAATTTTTTGATTTTTTTCTGTTTAATAATCATATAAGTAGTAGAACTGATTCGGGCTGATTAAAACACATTTGTATTTCGATTGATAAATTTTTCTCCACGTTCCTTTCATCAAATTTACTCTAATCTCTTTTCTTATGTAAGTACAATAGTTCATCATAATACGACTTTTGTGACTTCTTATCTTAAATTACCTTGAATTCGTACCTTAATTAGGTGCTCATGCTGTAAAAAAAGCCCTTTAAATGGTAAAAAATATCCAGTTTTTGATAGACGTCGTACTTAGAAATGCAACAGTACCGGTTTGACTGAGCGCGTCTCCGCAGTATAAATTAGAATGGTAAGCATGGAGCTGGGAGAAGAAACTGTAGAGCCTCTGTCTCGATATATATTCCTTGGAATAATTAATGGAGGAAGCGCACTATAATAACTCGCTTATTTTATCCCCGTGGTGAATTTCCGCTAAAAAGACAGTGGTCGAGCCTCGACCCCTGGAAAAAATGAGGAGAGTTCTAGCAAGCTAATTAGATCTCTTGGGCATCCCGTAAAATGGACCGTAAATGAAGGCCAATAAGAGTTTTAGTAAACGGCCGAAAGACACGATGCCGACATGTCCTCAGTCGCGCCCGATCGCAATTACGCCGCTGCCACCGAATCATAAACATCACTCGCCAATAAACTACGACGTCATTATCCCCGATTCCTTGAGATAAACAGGCTTTGACCGATAAATCAATCAATCGACCAATCGACGGCATCGCTTCCTTTAGGAATTCTCTCGTGAAAGGTTTTGTGCGCTCGCAAAGCGGCGCTCCCTCTTTTCCACCCACTCCCTTGGCATACTTTCTGTACTTTCTTCCCCCTCTGAGGCGTCCTTATGGAAGACAGATATAGCGAGCGCGTTTACGACGTCGGCGACCCCGCACAAGTTGTGCGTATATGGTTCGTGCGAGCTTCTCCCTTTTTCCCGCGGCCAGTGGGCGCGCCGAGGGAGTTCGCGGAAGGTTTCCAAAGTTAGTGGTAGCGAGTCAGGCGGTTCCGTGAATGTCGCCAAGGCTCTAGGTCTCCGCGGAACAAGGGAATCCGTTTCAGGCAGAGCCAGATTGAGCTAAAGTTGCTGCAGTAGCCACTCTGCCCTGTGTGTGTTTGCGATCCAGAGTTACCCGCAGTTGGCCGGCCCTGCATTTATTTTGGCGCGCGCGAATATAGGTGTATGGATTCACTCGAGGCTGTCGAGAAAGTAATAAAGGTGCTGCTGCTGCTCAAGACTGGAACATTAACCGAACCGTAAGCGCGTCTTAGTTACATCGGGCTCGCGCTCTTTACGAAATATGCTTACCATTTCTCTGCACCAGTACTATTCATCGAATCAGTATAGCTTTGTTTCTTCCCAAATTTCCTAAAAGTAGACGTAATTGCACTTGCTCCTGCAGCATGTATTTGTCAAGAAATTATTTATATAGTTTATATAATGCATGCTTGTATGTTATTCACTATTGAAAATTCTAATATTTTTTGTACTCAGTCTATGTCGAGTAGAACAAGTACACGTAAATTCAAATAAGATTCTTATCAAAAGTTTTATTTGAATAAATTCAAAATATTTTGACGTTTTTTGCGAGATCTAATTCTCATAGATTTTTGTTAAGAAGCTCTGATTAAAGAACTTTGCGTCTAATTAAAGTTTATTTTATAATAAAAAAAATTGCCTTAGCATTATGTAAGATTAAATGAAATGTTCATAAATTTTATTAAAAAAATAAAAAAGTTAAAATGTTTAATAAAGATACACATATGTTTTCCTGAAAAGTTCTAATTTTTATTTCAGTTTATTATATTACAGCCCTGAAACAAACTATTGTTTTTATATTTTAATGATTTATTACAGTTTAAATTTTATTTATTTTAGTTTTAATAAAGGAATGCATATAAAATAATATATAAATAAAAAAACAACTGACGTTCATTTACTTGGGTTCACCTTTCTTGTACGGTGGTTAGAGAAGAGCGCAGCGAAACCCACGGATCAAATAAGACAAAGATAAGTTTAAACTTTATTGCCCGCTGTTAAAGCAGTGATTACATCTCCACCGGAGATTTCGCGCGCTGTACCAGTCGCGAAAGTAAACATTCTTTTTTATCTCTCGTTAAACTTTTTTAGGCCATACTTTGCTCTCTTCCAACGGGTGGATGAATAGACAAGTCGCCTCGTAGGGAGTCGCACAATTCGCCGCTCGCGATTTTTTGCCCATTGTTTTCGTTATTTGGTTAGCGTTTAAGTGGAACTTAAAATTCTGCACACTACGCTTGCATTATTTACAATCCTGATTTGAATATGAGGAAAGCGATTTGGCCCATCTCCATTCTGGATAACGACGGCCAACGTTTCCCCGAATAAACTGCCTATTATACAAAAGTGTGCGAGCACGCATTTCCCGAAAAATACATCATCTATATAAGCCCTTGGAGAAATTCGACCCCGCGAATAATTAAAAAGCGCGCGAACGATAGCTGAACGAAGGGGGCAAGATTAGACCGCTGCTGGGAAAAGTTGCATATAGTCTTTGGGTTTTACTGCTTGACGCAACTGTTTACCCAAGACTTGCGCCAGTAGGTGCGAGGCCGCCCCCGCGGTGTACACACTTGCGCAACATACAAAAAATCCAAAGGAACTGGAGAGGTAAGTTCCTCCGTAAGTGCAAATATTAGTCACGCAGACGAATAAATCACGCTACAGTTTTTACTCCTCCCGGAGCTTTCTCCCTGTTCTTTTTCTGCGAGTTACTTTTGTTTGAGAGTCAACTTTTTGAAATCGTATTAACTTCGGTATTAACTCCAGCCCATTAATTTTAGGATGATACAATTGAGTTTCTGAGATCGTCCTGCGGATTAATCAACGTTGTTCGTATCGTGCATACTTTATGCAAATGAAAAAGGCAAATCCAGGGTTGATACACATATATTGCACTTTGCAATTTTTAAATTTGTTTATTCCTAATTGTCTACTTGAACTCTAATATCCTTAAATAAAATAAAAATACTTAATTTTACGAGCAATTTTAGCTTTGAGAATTAAAAATAAGAAGTGTTTTGAAAGTTTGGTTCTCACTAGAAATGTCGATCACTTGGCATTAATGTGCTCGAGAGTGCTAATAGAAACCAAGTTATATTCGCGTATTTCGCACTTGACCGCCAATTTGAAGTGGCAACTAAGCCCACGTACGCGCTTGTAGTTTCAGCATGCTCAAATGAAGACCGCCCGACTCTTGTAGCAGCGGCCGGGGCCAATTTAAGGTGGCTTAATGTACAGTTGGCTATCTTTCATTCCTCGTGTCATCGCTGCTACTAGCTTTCGGCAGATTATAATGAGCCGTTGCTGCGAATATATCCGATTCGCGTTCATCCTCCATTGAAATCTGAATGAATTGCGCCATGCTTATATAATGCGCTTAATTCACGTCTTTTATATACCCGATTTATTTGAATTTTATTGTATATTGCAATCTTTATTATATATGTATGTATAAAATAATGTTCCGTGGTATGTGTAACAAAATGTAGAATAAGCGTTTATAAATTATTATTGTGCTAGTAAATGTTTAAATTATACACGTAAAATAAACCTCGATAAAATTTGGAATTATACATCCTGTTTATTAGTATAATGTACAATTGATTAATTGTAGATATGCGTGACTTTTATGACATTATTTTTCATAATTTACGCCTAACTAATTTATGCCTAAGTTTACAAATCTTTTCTGATGCTGATTCGTTTAAAAATGTCTTCTCAGGTTCAAGTAGATCTTCAGCGATGATTGTATTCAGGGATAACAATTCGTCCATGCCTAAGCAGTATTTGTTAATCGATCTAATGAATCCTTTTTGCCTAGGTAAACCTCTTAGTGCATCAAATATACATAACTACATATATAAACATATAAGCAAGTCCTAGTGTAAAAATAATTTTAACTAACATACTACAAAAGTATCTTGGAGCCGTTTTGCGCAATCGATCAATATTCTTTCTTGTCATTCGCCCGTACGCGCTAATAGCCTGTGTCCTCGCGAAAGCATACTGCAATCGGTGACAGGGCGGCAGGCGCGACACCTTTGGGCGTGTTAGCCTCTCGTTACGGTGCAGGCGCTCGTCAAGATCCCAATCAAAAAAACGTCAACGCGCCTAGTTATCATTGTTGCGCATCCGGCTTGTCCAGAATCGTGGTTGATGAAGTGCTTCTTGGGCCGGTCCAATGAGCGTAATTAGTTCGCGCAGTCGCCTTTTCTAGCCTAATCGGAAACGGCCGCCGTGCCGCGTGTACAGAGACAGACTCCGTTCCCTTTTTTCCTCGCGGATGCGCTCGCGGCCCTTTTCGGAGTTGCCGTAATAGCGGATGTCGATTGCTCGCCGAAAATCTGCGGCGCTTATCCTTTTTTGTGCGTGCACTTACGCCTGTAGATTACTTTCTCGCCGTTGGAGTTCCGTACAGCCTTTCTTTTTGCTCTGGTGTATATACCTCTGTTTCCTGGGTTTTGAGCCTTTCTTAGCACCGCTGTGAGAACTCGACAATGATTTCCCGCGTAGTTTCATTGTCTACAGTATATTACAACACGGAGATACATTGATAATAAAACTTAATTATACAGGATTAGAATCTACTGATTCAAGTGCAGAATATATTTATGAACATGATTCGTGTTGGTAAGGCGTATTTATTAATTCCTAAATAGCTACAGGAAGCTATTGTGTAACTTTGTACAGGCGAACATCGTAACAAGCCTTTTCGAAATTTATAAATGTAGAAACACTACTGACATTCGCAATTTAAGTAAAATAAACGAGTAAATTATTTTTATAACTTATAACTGTGGTATACGAAAGAAGGAATGATAAAAATATTTCACGTATAAAAGACAATTTACATAATTTAATTTGTAAAATTTTTTATTTAAGTCGCAAAACTGATACATATAAGATCCAGGGCAAAGTTGTCAATATAAGTCTTTCTCTTAGATATGCACATGAGAAAAAGTAATTTTTACACAGTTTTTGTTAATAAATTGATTTAATGTACCATATCGAAAAGCTAAGAAACGGCATAAGCAGAAAATGGCATAATTAATAACATATTTTAAATTTCGCCTGAAACAAAGAAATGCGCCACACAGATTCTCTATCCAAATTATTGACATAAAGTGGTCTGTTGGCGGTTAATGAAGGCGCGGCAGTCCGCGATATTACAGCCGCAACGCTCAAGTTGAGGAATCAATGGCGCTTGTATAACACCGCTGAACAAGCTACGCGAACGAACTCGCGCGCACCGTCTCGTTTGTACTCAGCTTAAGTAGTCATGGATTGCAATTACTTTAACACATTGTACCATCATGAATAAAACGATCGAGAGTCAAGCGTCTCTCATGGTGAAAAATGAATGAGTACATATGTCCCTAACGCTAATATTCAATCGCTGGACATTTTACAAGAGTTAGATAACTTCGTTTATATACGATTTTGAATGAAGAACATTTCATGGAAAAAACATTGGTTAATGCCGAGTACATGTGTATCTCGTCTTTCTTTCAAAAATTATACTTGCAGTAGTGTATTTTTATCGTTGTATCCATTATTAATGACGATAAACAAGCATGATTATTAAAAATTTAATCTTCTTTTAATTATCTTTATAATTCTACACTTCTATAATTATGTAGCATGGGCAATGAGCTCACTTTAATTGCAATAATAAATTTCTTTAAAATCAAACTGTAAGCATACTCCAGCTCGTCCAAGAAGTTGATAGGTAATAAGATATTAATATAAATTTAGGTTTAAATGAAAGACAAAGTCGTAAATCGGTATTCGTCACTACACAGTTACATACTATATATGGATAAATCAAAAGCCCGATACTCTGTAAAGCATTTTACAACATCTTATTTCTTTCATCGTTAAATACCACGAAGTTATGAAATAGAATTCAAGGTAAATATTATAGATGCAATGAAACTATTGAATGTTATAAATTCGTTATTAAGTGTCACACAGTGACAAATTTTTGGAACATGAATTCCGTATGAGCAATGACGCTTTATGAATGGATTTTAAATTAACGACACCATAAGTGAATTTTAAATATTCATTTGTAGGCATTAGATAAAGAATCTTCTAAAATATAAAAAAATTAGCTACTTTTTCTGTAATAATTTACTACATTTGTACAAACACATAAAAAATCGATCATAAAATGGATGAAAAATCAATCAATTTTCTTCAAAGAATAATTGTATTGGTAAAAATATTAAAACTTTAAACAATTTTAATATTCATAATTGCAGTTATCCTCATAAGAAGTTTTAGGTTTCAGCTCAAACATTTTTTGAATTTGTTCCCACGAAGGAATTGCATTACATATAGTATTCCACAAGGAATATAATATCTAAATATTATAAAAAATATATTTTGTTATTAGATTTTAAAAACCAAAAAGTTATGTAAAATATTTTTGACTTACATTAACCAAACTATCAAATATTCCGTCATCATCATCACAATCAGGTATAGATCTATCAGATGAATTTGTATGATTCGATACTTCCTCCTTATCACAAATATCAAGTAGTTCAACTTCTGGTACTAATGTTGGACTATTAGGCGACTGTTTTTTAGTACAATCACTTATGGTGTTAGATCTATTATTTTGGTTGCTTGGAAAATCTTCATCTTTGTAGGGAAAATCTTTATTTAAAATATAATCTTCTGAAGACTTTTCATTATTGGAATTATTTTTATTGTCACAATCTAATTCTAATTTACTTTCGTTTTGTTCATTTTTTTCTAGCAATCGATTTTTATTTTGTAATCTGTGATTTGAGTTTTGATATCTGCTTTGTGAAATATCCTTTATATTAATTGTAATCTTTTTCTCGAGTACCTTTGTTGTATCATCTAAGAATTTTTTGTCTGTAGACATTTTTTCATCTATTAATTGTAATTTTTCTTTCTTGTTTGGAGTAGATGACACTTTCAAAAATTTCGAATTTACTCTTCGGGAGACTTTAAACTTTTCTGCAGATTTATTATAAGTTGTACCTTGGTCTATGAGTTTTTCGTCAGCGTCTACTTCTGCATCTATTGTACCTTTTGTTATTTTCGGTTCCTTTTCTGGAACCTTTGTAGTGGTATCTGTAGTTTTTTTATCTACTAACTTTTGATTACTTTTTGATTCAGGAGAATTTTGCTCATTATTAGTCTGATTTTTAAGTTGAGTTGTTGTACTATCCGAAGAATTTGATGCTGTAACTGCGTTATCTTTTTTTGGTTCTTTTTCGGCAGCCTCTGTCGTAGAAACTGTAGTTTTTTCATCTACTGACTTTTTATCATCTGCTGATGGAGAAGAATTTTTCCCATTGTCTGGCTGAACTTTAGGTTTTGTTGTTGGGCTATCCGTAAAGTTTTGAGCTGCATCTCCATTCCCTGATGGTTTTTGATCATTTGCTACTTGTGCATCTTTTGAATCTTTTGGAGTTTGTGGCTCCTTTTCAGAAGGCTCTGTAGTGGTATCTGTAGTTTTTTCATCCAATGACTCTTTATCATTTCCTGATCGAGGTAAATCTTTCTCATTTTCACGATGAACTTTGGGTTTGATTGTTGTACTATTTGTAGACTTTTGAGCTGCATCACCTGTCTCTGTAAGTTTATCATCAGCTACAGCTTTTGCATCTTTTGTATCATTTGTCGTATATGCTTTCCTTTCAGAAGACTCTGTGGTGCTATTTGTAGTTTTTTCATCTACTGACTTTACATCATCTCCTGATCGAAGAGGATTTTTCTCATTGTCAGACTGAACTTCAGGTTTTGTTGTGCTATGCAAAGATTTTGGAGTTGCATCTCCTTTCTCTGTAGTTTTATCGTCTGCTTCTTTTGCACCTTTTGTATCCTTTGTAATTTTCGGTTCCCTTTTGGAAGACTCTGTAGTAGTATCTATACTTTTTTCAACTAGTAACTTTTTATCATCTCCTGATCGAGGAGGATTTTTCTCATTGTCTGGCTGAATTTCAGGTTTTGCTGTTGTACTCACCGAAGACTTTAGAGCAGCATCTCCTATCTCAATAGGTTTATCATTAGGGGTTACTTCTGCATCATTGGTAACCTTTGTTGGACTCGGTTCTTTTTCAGGAGGTTCTGTAGTAGTGTCTATACTTTTTTCATCCAATGACTTTTTATCGTCTTCTGAATGAGGTAAATTTTTCTGATTGGCACTCTGATCTTTGGGTTTGATTGTTGTACTATCCGAAGACTTTGGAGCTGTATCTCCATTCTCTGAAGGATTTTGATCTCTTAATACTTGAGCGTCTTTTGAATCTTTTGAAGTTTTTGACACCTTTCCAGGAGACTCTGTGGTGCTATATTTAGTTGTATTATCTATTGACTTATTATCATCTCCGGATAGAGCAGAAATTTTCTTATTATCGAGCTCAATTTTGGGCGTTGTTGTTCTACTATCTGTAAACTTTGTAGTAGCATCTTCTACCTCTATAGATTTATTGTCTGGGACTACTTCGTCATCATTCTTAGCCTTTGTTAAATTCGGTTTCCTTTCGGAAGACTCTGTAGTGGTATCTATATTTTTTTCATCTAGTAACTTTTTATCATCTTCTGATCGAGGAGGATTTTTCTCATTGTCTAGCTGAAGTTCAGGTTTTGTTGTTCTACTATCTGTAAACTTTGTAGTAGCATCTTCTACCTCTATAGATTTATTGTCTGGGACTACTTCGTCATGATTCTTAGCCTTTGTTAAATTCGGCTCCCTTTTGGAAGACTCAGTAGTAGTATCTATACTTTTTTCATCTAATAACTTTTTATCATCTCCTGATCGAGGAGGATTTTTCTCATTATCTGGCTGAACTTCAGGTTTTGTTGTTGTACTAACCGAAGACTTTAGAGCTGCATCTCCTATCTCAATAGGTTTATCGTTAGGGGTTACTTCTGCATCATTGGTAACCTTTGTTGGACTCGGTTCTTTTTCAGGAGGTTCTGTAGTAGTGTCTATACTTTTTTCATCCAGTGACTTTTTATCGTCTTCTGAACGAGGTAAATTTTTCTGATTGGCACTCTGATCTTTGGGTTTGATTGTTGTACTATCCGAAGACTTTGGAGCTGTATCTCCATTCTCTGCAGTATTTTTGTCTCTTACTACTTGAGCGTCTTTTGAATCTTTTGGAGTTTTTGACTCCTTTCCAGAAGACTCTGTAGTGCTATATTTAGTTTTATTATCTCTTGACTTATTATCATCTCCAGATAGAGCAGAAGTTTTCTTATTATCGTGCTGAATTTTGGGTGTTGTTGTTCTACTATCTGTAAACTTTGTAGTAGCATCTTCTACCTCTATAGATTTATCGTCTGGGGTTACTTCATCATTTTTAGCCTTTGTTAAATTCGGTTCGCTTTCGGAAGACTCTGTAGTAGTATTTATAATATTTTCATCTAGGAACTTTTTATCATCTTCTGTTCGAGGAGGATTTTTCTCATTGTCTGGCTGAACTTCAGATTTTGTTGTTGTACTAACCGAAGACTTTAGAGCTGCATCTCCACTTCCTGAAGGTTTTTGAACTTCAGTTGTTTTATCATCTTTTATGTCTTTTGGAATCGTATTATCAGAAGCATTTTTATCTCTTATCTTTTTATCATCTGCTAATTGCTTATTATTTTTTTTATTTTCCGGTTTTGTCGTTATCGTATCTGACAGTATTAGTCCTGCATTATCCCCATTATCAGTTTGACTTGCAGGTTTTGTTGTTGTACTATCTGCCAACTTTGGGGTTGCACCTGCTTCCTCTTTAGTTTTATCGTCAGTTGGGGTTTGTGCATCTTTTGTATCCTTTACAGTCTTTGGTTCCTTTTTTAAAGTCTCTGTCGTGTTATATTTAGTTTCTTGATCTGCTGTTTGTTTATTTTTTGTATTCTTTGGGGGCTTTGTCTCCTTTTTAGGAGCCTCTGTCGTGCTTTTTATGGTTTTTGGATCTGCAATATTTTTATCTTTTGATGATTTTTCATCAAATTTAATATTATTGTCTAATTTATTTTGAGTGGAATTGTTTAGAATAGGAGTAGATTCTGTTTCTGTAGATTCATCATTAGAGTTTATGGTAGTAGTATCCATCAATGTTGGTGTTGTTGTAGTATCATAAACTGTCATGATTTTTGTAACAATGGCTTCATGTTCTTCATTAGATTGTCTTTGTAATTGTGTACCATCTTTTACGGAATCATCAAGTTGAAACTAAAAATAATATTTTATTGGCTTACATATTAATGAAAATATTAGGAATAAAAAAAATATAAAAAAGACTTTACGTTAAAACTATAACTTATGCGCTCCCTTTCCAATGGTGTTGACTGGCATTCCAATACTAGAATTATCAAAAGTAAAATAATCTTAATCATAGTGCTAAATTTTGCTTTCTAGAATGGTTTCATTTATTCTTCATTCACTTTTGATATTATCACTAAGTATCGAACCTGCTGTTATAAAATAGGACTGAAGAATAAAAAAATCTCTTAACGTGACATATGAAAATAAACTGCAAGGACTTCAAATGTGCAGTCCCCTTTTATTACCTGCGGACTTTGTTGATGCTAAAAGAAACGTGTTGTATCATTGAACAGCTCCGCCTGTAATCTTATACACGTTTCATTTTGCTTTCCAGTTTCAATATTAAATGACTCGAGAACTTAATTGCGATAATATTCGTAAAATTATTTGTAAAAAAATTGCTTTATTTTGTATTTAATACATATTATTTTCGAAGATTACATAATTTGATAAGTGGATAAATAAATTTAATGAGTTATTTAATGAAGAATGGTATTTGTATTTATAAATCAATATGTTGTTTGCAGTAATATATAAGTATTCCATATTATTCTTAGAAATATATGCTGTATGGCATGGTGGGTTCAAATGCATTTCTTTTAATCTGCATAATTACTGGATCACGACCTTTTATATAAAAGTTATTAGACACAGTTATTAAATTTAATTAATGATTAATTCATAAAACTAGATTAAATACGGTAAATATAATTATTCAAATTAAAAGTAAGAGCTACTATGGTTTATATTACTTATGTATGAACAATTAAAGAATAATCTGCATGTAACGTATATCATCTATTTGAAAGAAACTACTGAAATAGCAATTGTCTATAGTCGAGGTCGTGACAGAGCTTAGATCGCATCATATAAAGCATGTAGATTAAATGAAGTATTAGTTGAAAAATATGAAACTACAGGCGCAATTTCGGCAACCGGTATATTATCGGCTCGGGCAAACTATCAGGTGGTCAGTCGGTCCTATCAGTAGGCACTTGGCTCAATCGCACATTCCGAGGGGTAAGAGCTCGCATATGACCGTCGGAGCTCTGGCTTACGAAACATCATTGCTGCCAGATTGATGGGGAGCACGCATGAGCGTTGATATTTCGTACCTGTCCCACTATCGTATTGTCTCATTTATATACGCGCACCAAGCAACAATCGAGGCAAACGTGCGCTTTCGATTTTCTCATGTGCTTGCGGTGCTTTGCTCGACGACGCGAATCTAGCCACCCTATGTCTAATTGATTCGAACCATTTCACTAAATTCCTTTCAGTCGTAGTTCTACATATGCATATCTATCAAATCACATTACTGCTAGAAGCGATTGTTTAGAAATATGGAATATATAACAATCGGGTTATATATTTTTACTAAACTTTGAGACTATATTTTAATTGTCAAGTGTGCTCGTGTGTTTGTTATGTATCATATTGTGCGGAATATACTTTCCTTTATTTATTTCAAATATTTGATGGATACTGATTAATACAGATGCTCACACGATAATCTACTTTTGTACTTTTTATTTTCATATACATAAAATGTAGATGAACAACGGATACAATAAAATGATAATATGATGTTCTTGATACTCAGTATACAATACGTGATGCTTTATCTCTCAATTATGTTATTGATAGGTTTTAAGTGCAAAGTCTTATAATTATCGATACGTGTTCCCTTGTTTAAACAAATTCAACAGTTCACATACGAATATTTGAAACGTTAATTTAATGTAAATATTCAATTGATTCATTTATATTATACATACAATCAACTTGCATCTGAAAATTCCACTATCCTAACCGATGTGATAAAATACATTCATCGCATTTGTTAAAATTAATAACTTCATTAAATAAAAGCATTGACTAACAGTTACATCCCGAAGAATATCAGCGTTCAAGGGGCATCAAGTTCTTTCCTATTGCACCTATAACGTTACGTGCGAGGGGCCGCTCACTCTGAGTACAGGAAGTAGAACTCCGTAATCCTCTTCTGTACTCTTCTGTACTCTTCTGTCCTCTTTAGATTTCTCCGAAATTATTCTCGACAAATTTCCCATGAATTCCGGAAGCAAAGTCGGTGGAAGGGGCAGTGCAATGAGGGGCAAGGCGGCAGCCGAGCGGAGTGGAATGGGGAGGCCGGCGGCCGCGGTAGGCCGCCGTAGGCCGGGCGAGCCAGCGGCCAGTGGTGGGGGGAGTACAAAAGAGGACTAAAGAGTACACAGAGGTTTTCAGGAGTTCTTCGCTTTTTCAAAGAGTACACGACTCGCGCGGACATCTGGCATGATTAATATTGATATGTAATTATTATTTAATTAATTTGTTCACTTTTAACAATAATTATTTAATATTTTATAATCTTTTTCTTGAAATTATTTTGCTCAGCGGAAAACTATCAATATTCAAGAAAAAGATTATAAAATATTAAATAATTATTGTTAAAAGTGAACAAATTAATTAAATAATGATTACAAATCAATATTAATTATGCGAGAAGGCCGCGCGCGTCGTGCACTCTTTGAAAAAGCGAAGAACTCCTGAAAACCTCTGTGTACTCTTTAGTCCTCTTTTGTACTCCCCCCACCACTGGCCGCTGGCTCGGCGGGCCTGCCCGGCCTACGACGGCCGCCGGCCTCCCCATTCCACTGCGCTCGGCTGCCGCCTTGCCCCTCATTGCACTGCCCCTTCCACCGACTTGCTTCCGGATTTCAGATCCGGAGTACAGCTTTGCGTACTCTTGTGTCCTCTTTTGTACTCTTTCGAAAGAGGACTAACTGAGCGGCCCCTCGGTTACGTGTCTGCTGATTTTTACAGGTGTTATAGTTTCATTAAAATCTTAGAGTGGTAAACAAAGGTCTCAAGTGAAGATGTCTCAAGGATAGCTGTATGCTTGGCCAGAAAAACTAAGCGCTTTGAATACATCTAGTCATTACCAAGGCCCTAAAAACTGTCCGAGCAATATATATATATGTAAATGTAAAGCGGAGAATGCTATAATTTAATACAGTGATTACTTTGTAAAAAATATAAGTGTATTGTGAGGCCTAAATGAATCTATGCTAAGGTTCGAAAGATCTAAATAAATGAAAAAAAAACAATGTCCAGAAAACCAAATATCGGTATTTGGTGGAATCAACAGGGTGTAAATTATTATGAGATATTCAAATCAAACGAGACTATACGGGGCAACATTAATTCATGCATTTAAGTTGAAACCTAAACGAAGAACAATTTTGTTACAAAATAACGCTCGACCTATTGTTGAAAAACAAGTGAAAATCTACCTGACAATGGTTCAACATAGTCCATTCCGATTTTCGCCTACTCCGTTCAATGGCACACAGCCTACCTGACCAGCGCTTTCATTCTTACAAAGATGCTAAAAAATAGATCAATTAGAAAACGGAAAGATGAGAGAAAGTGATTTGTAGTGATGAACAACAGTTTGAATAAAATGTCTTTATTCGCTATGCGATTGTACCCAAGATATTCATCAACATAAGTAAATAAATTCTCGCGCAAGAATAGCATATAAGTTTAAAGGATATGACACGATAACATTTATACAAATTATAAGATTGACTCGATCGGTATCGATTAGTCGACATGCGTAAGATGTGAAATGCTAACTCTCTATTGTGCATAAGGAACATGTGAAATATCAAATGCATTGAGCCGACGCGATCGCAGTCTATTAGTTGTTCCATTGTATAACTTGTATAGCCTTGATCCGCTCAGTGTGTCACTGCGAGGGCACGGTGTAACGGACCCGCTGATCGCCGACTGACAAGTGTGAACTACGCACCGCTTAATTGACCGATTCGTGTCTCATTCACCAAGTGCACCAGTACAGCGGTTTCCATATAAAACGCGCTCTCGTGCCAAATACGGCTCGTTGCGACGGGTTCCCCTCACACATCGCGGTCATGGGCATTTTTCCGCTCACCCCAGCAGCATCGACCTCCGCAATGCTTCCGGCGATTGCTGCAACCGAATACTCGAAGAACTCAGTAGCCCGCAACTTTATAAATCAAGATAAGTAATTGACCGCCGTTAACGCCCAAGGGGACGTTTTTTTATCTTATGCATCCTGGATCCCTCTTGTCTCAGTCTGATAATTCATGCTCTTCATTCTGCAGATTTCATCCACGTAATTTATTTCCTTCACATCGATTCACAATTGATTATTCTAGACGATGATTCAAAATGCTTGTGTGTATAAGTGAAATTCATGTAAATATCACTCAGCAAGGATAGAATTGTTATACATTTTTTATTTCAATTCTAAATTTAATGTAATTATTTTGGAAATAAAATAATTATTATTGTAAAATCGCTATTTAAAGTATTTCATTTTGTTTCTTCGTTATATACAAAAAGTTTTCGAGTCAATCATATACTTGATTAAAACATGATTAAAACTTGATTATTAAAATTCTAATGCAAAAGTTACAATAAATATAATAAAAGCTTAAATAAATATTGAAAGATAAATGAAATGTGTTTTACAATGTTTAATACGAGGTTTAATAACTTGAAAACTATTTATTGTCAGCACAGTAATACATAAACTTTTTAAAGAAATGAATGTAAATTGAATAATTAGGGATGATGAACGACGTCGTAAACTATGGTTATGGTCGTATATTTGGGTTAAAGATTATAAGCAATATTGGAAATAAGAAACATGAAAATGCTGGCACCAAAAATGAAAGGGATGGTAGGGAAAATATGGGTTATAGAGTAAGAAATGTCGCAGCGGACTATGTAAAAAGGATGAAAATCTATGCTATGCTGTTCGAAAGTGTGATGATTTATGGAACGAAAATGGGAGGGAGGAGGAGATAAATCAGATAGAGCATAATTGATACGGTGAAAAATGTGAAAGTGTTGTAAATGGGAAAACATCATAAAATAAAATGTGAAAATGAAAGTATTACTAGCTTTATAAGAATATTATGTAACATTACGAAAGAAATGTAAATTTATATTTGAATAAAGATAAAAATATATAAATGAAACTATATTCTAATGTCAAAAATAATTTCCCTTTATTTTTAGGGGATAGAATAGAGTATATTAAATATATTGAAGTTTATAAAATATTGTTTTTTATTTATAAGTATTTAATTTGTATATGCCTAATCTGAACAAAAATGATAAAGACTGTGATTATTTTGTAATAACATAATATTTGCAAAGGGCAGTATTTAGAAAAAATTTAAGAATAAAAATATGATCAACTATGGCCATATTTTTTAAATATTTAATCGAGTACGAAATTGCACAATTAAATTATTTCACTGACATGGTATACAATTGAATTATTTGCATCTAGCCGGACTTTATCTTGACCTAAGTGTGTATTGTAGGCCACTGGAGCGCTCATCATTAATATACACACTGATATTGGTCTTTATCGAATTTATTGCTGCTATTATTAAACAAAATATATCGAAATCTATGTAACTGTATATTGAAGGTCTTTCTTGTCGGTCATTGCAGTTTGCGTATGTTAATCACCTTGACTAATTTTTCGTACGTGAACTTTTTTCTTTATGATTTGAATATTCTGATATCGTGCAAAAAATATATTTTATCTGCAAGATGATAGTGATAATATTTTTGAGACTTAATTCGCAAAAATGCCAATCACTATCCATTATTCAAAAGAATTCTAAACATTTGTGTGCTTATGTAATTTAAGATTTCATAAGAGTAGAAAATATTAAACATTGTCGTGATGCATAATATATTGCTCTATCACATTATCTCACAAAACTGCATGCAATAAAAGATTATACAAAAGATTACAACGAGTATAAGTTTGTAAAACATAAGCGGTACAAATAAATATCTGTAAAAGCCGAATAACAATTTTATATATAAATTGAGATATAATTGTATCACTGTGTCTTTTATGTTATAGTGATTGTAAAAAAAAATCTGCGTTGTTTGTTAATCTCATACAAATAAGACACGCGTGAATATCAAAACCTTATTCGGTTACTTCGGTAATGACAGGTATTGATTTTCAAAAATGATTGAACTTTTAGAAATATTTCAAATACAACTTCCTGATGCGGAAGAGCATCGCCTATGGTTCGACGAGCGACCCAAATTTTAGAATCTGACAACTATGACAATGCGCCGACTGAAAAATGATGTATATGTAATTTATATATCTAACATTTTAATTCAATATTGAAAGTCATTTATCGTTTTCAGTAGTAACAAATATCTTAAATTTCCTTCGTATGTATTCATAATGAGAGAAAAAAGGTATAAGTGAATATTGTAAGCAAGTTTGCAACATATTGCCAAAATTATGCAAATACTTTTTGTCTCCTAAAAAGTTTGAATTAAATAGATTTTCTTGAAATAATATCATAACTCTAATAATTTTCAGAAATCAAATGAATAAACATTTTTATCCTGAATTTTATGAGCTTTATAATTCCATTGTAATTGCAGTGCGAATCATTAAATTCTTCATAGCTTACATAATAGAAGCAGAAATTCCCAAGCGGTTTTCATTAAACTTATGAAGAGGAAAAAAAACCAGTTTAAATATTTATAGGGTACATTAAAGTAGTCGGTATAGCGTTGACGCAATATTGATTCACGAGTCGTTAAAGGGTTAACCTCGACTTTGGTGGTAATAGGAATATATATATATATATATATATATATATATATATATATATATATTGTTGTTGCGCGGCGACGATAACAGCTATTATATGCTTCGTTTTTCGTATGTTATTTTCTCGCCTAGAGAAATTTTTACAGTTTCGGAGCCGCATCGGTCCTTATGATGACTTGTTACATTCACTAGTGGCTCGCTTGTTCCATGGAATCGAAACTCTAGCAGCGGCCGCGGAAATGTGTCGTATGTGATCGAAGGTTACAGTCTTCATTGAAATACATCTTGATTCAACTAATAAAACGATTTTTTAATTTTTAAGGATGTGGAAAATGCATGTTCTTACTCTAAGTGGTTTAACATGTAAACCTAAGCTTGTGTAATAGACATTTCGTTTACTAGCGACGTAAATATACTTTTCTATAAACGTAAAATATTGTTTATTTTATACACAAAATATTATGCTTTAGGTCGTTAATGTTATGAAAGCATGAAGTAATGAATGCAAATAGAGGCTTGTGCTCACTCACGCGCGCGCATGCACGCACTTAATGCAATAAATTCTTCAATCAATCAAAAGTCTAATTATTCAACAAAAAATATTATCATGTTTGCAAATGTGATTAAACATAAAAGAATTGAGTTAATTTATTAATCAGCAACAGTTGGATTAAGAGTAAATTTATAAATAATTCAATGTTCATTTAGAATTCCACATCGAATACCTGATAATTAACACGATGTATTTGTACTATATGTATGAATCATAAAATTAGATAATGATAAATACAAAATAAACGACAGAACGTGTACTTTTGTTGCTCAGATAAATGTAATACACAGAATTATTGTTTGTGTAAATGTTGTCTTCATTGTTCTTCACTTATATCATTCAAACGAAAAACGTGTAAAACACTGATTCTTATTACTTTCTTTTTGTGTTAACTTTTACCGTCTGGTCAACAAATATTTCCCATACTTGCAAAATGTTATACTTGAAAACAAATTACTTTTTTTATACCATACGTGAGTTTGAAGACTACAAAATATAAATTTTTTACAAAGAATTTTAATGAAATTCAAAATAGGATATAAACATTTTGAAATGCTGAATTATCGTATTATTAAACTCATATTTGAATAACTTTTATGTAAATCAAATTTATCACAAGCTTTACTACAATAAATAAAAAATTAAAAAAAATTAATGACACTGAATTCTAAGATTAACGATACCAAAAACAAAAATTTTGATTGTTAGTTACGTAAAATAAAAATCGATGTACCACTTTACGCAGTAATATATTCATTAACTCTACATTTTCCTGCCCATTTTAACGAAACAGCCTTCGAGGTATTCATCAACGCGAATTTCAATCCTTTCGTATTATATAATTCTTAGCTGTCCTCGGAGCAATCATTGTATTCGTCACTGTGCTTTTGCAAAAGGCAAAAAAATACAAAACCTGGGACGGAAAAGAAAAGCGCGTACACGGCAGCAGATACATTCAGCCGTCTACAATTCAACTTGTTTCGTGCACATAGTGCAGCCGTCAATTAGTGACACGAGTCTTCCCTACGATCTGACGCGGAAAGATGACATCCCGCGTGCCGGTGACTCACGAGTTAAGTGACGCGGCCGCATCAATAAAAACCTCTCATCGAAAGAGAGGGATATAGAGTCTCCCGCAGAAGTCCACTGAGAATGCCGCGAGTATGCGGGGTATGTACTCGGTATGTATTACAATTAATTACGTAGCTGTTTGAAGTTTTGTCATAGCAATTGGACTGCAGGAGTCGTAGGTGGACCTGCTGGAATCGAGCTAGTAACTGTACTATTTTTTCAGATCGTTTGAGTAAAGCCGTAATATAAAAGTACTTTTGGGGCATGTTACGTTCCTTAAGATTTCATGCTCGGTTATATGCTTATCTTATGGATAGTTTTATTTGTGTGAGTCATAAAGTACTGTTAAGGATTATTAACAAATTCTAACGTATTATAGTCAATAAATTTATAGAAAAATCAATGTGTGAAGCGATATTCCAATTAACAATCTGCGAGTCGATTATGTCACTTGTACTAAATTTTATAATTCTAACAGCATAGCGGCAACGGCGGTGACCTTAAAAAATACTAAGCAATGGAGTCTCAGACTATACGGCAACTGTTGATTGACACGTTTATCAACTGAATTCTTAAATAGTGTACTATTTTCTCACGCTGCTAGGAAAAATAATTGTCTTAAACATTCACTAGAAGCTTCTATTAGGTCTTACTCCAGTTAAGATAACTTTTGTACATGACGAATAGGTTTCTTTAGGATAATTACAAGTAACTTTTTGTAAATTTTTATTTGCAATTTTCACTAAATTTCATAAAAACTGAACTATTTTGTTATAAATCAATATAATAATATAATTAATATGATATAATATAATACAATGTAACCAATATAATCTATATGATATAATATTTTTGTTATAAATTTGTGATTGAATTTGATTAATTTCGCAGTTTGAACAAAGAGATTTTTTTTATTTTTTTAATTAGCAAATGCATTTAAACCTGAAAGATATTTTAGCATGTTACTTCAAAATATTATTTCTTGATTTTTTTTCAAATGGTTCTATTACCATATAAAATATTATCTCGGTATCGATTCGAAGAAACCAGCTGTTCTACGTCAAATTTGGTGCAACTGTTATATGTAAGTTACTCTTCCAGCCGTACTTTGGCTACAAGCATCGAAGATTGGTTGCAATTTCAACCGACTCTTCTTCCAATCGGAAATTCCTGGTTATTTATTAGCCTTTTACATCGATTTCGGGAATGAGCCTCGCCTCCTTCTTATTCTATACTCTCTCGAAATTCTGTCGATAATCGTTCTCCGCAATTATATACATGAGATAATGGAAGTACCAGTCGCATGTAATGGGATTTCCAAAGGAATTTCACTTGTCGCATACCTCGGGGATTACGTTTTTGCTTAACAATTATTAGAATTTCTGCTTAGCAGTTATTTCTTGCGGACTTGAATTTAATTTTGATTGACATTTTCTCTCAAGTCAGTCATTAGCGAGCTATTAAATTTATTATTACAAATGTAAAAGAGATAAATCAAACATTAATAACTTATTTGTACTTAATGATCACTTGTTTAACATACGTCTGAATTCATTGTATTTATTAATATATATTATTCAAATTCTATTGTGTTCAAGAATTTTCCTTTTATACCATTATGTTCTTGATAACAAAAGCCGAGCCAAAGACATAGGTTCGTGCATCGCGAGGTGTATCTAAATTGATGCGCTCGGAGAATGAATGCAAGTTGAAGTGTAAGGTTTTTTATCTGGGCGAAACTCGCAAAACATATTCAACGAATTCCAAGTATCTAAAGATACTGACAAATGAGCGGTTGAGAAATGAGAAAGTGTCCCTTGAACGAGTTATCAAGAAAGAAAGCTAGATCTACTCTCGGATGGTATTTAAAGATCGATTTGCTCTCTTTCGGCTACCGAAACATGAATGAAAGCGGGTGAGCGGCTACCGTGAGGGCTACCGTCTTGTCCTAAAAAAAGCAATTATCTGCAGGATTGAGACAAGCCGAAAGGAAGAAATAATTGTATAATTTAAAGAAAACGCTATAAAAGCCTACAAGTCGGTGATTGGGCTCATCGATTTTCCTAGAAATCAGAGACATACCAAACGCGGCATTTGTACAGGCCTTATTGCATCACACAAGCAAAACGGTTTGCACGCATAACGTGTCTGCGAAATGCTTTCTTATGTGTCTATTGCGCCGACGTTGACTATACCTGTTCCGAGAAGTCAAAATTATAATCGAATTAGTCAGACATTTTGCTAGTTTTTTACGAAAACCAAGATCAGAACTTATAAGATAACCTCTGCTATAATAAGTTCACTTATCTTACATATTCTTAAACTTGTTTTGCGTAACATTCATAAATGTTTTTTTCATCATACACTTGGCGCTACATATTATTATTCGATTTCGCTCCAACCCGAGGGGCCGCTCAGTTAGTCCTCTTTCGAAAGAGTACAAAGAGGACATATGAGTTCGCAAAGCTGTACTCCGGATCTGAAATCCGGAAGCAAGTCGGTGGAAGGGGCAGTGCAATGAGGGGCAAGGCGGCAGCCGAGCGCAGTGGAATGGGGAGGCCGGCGGCCGTCGTAGGCCGGGCAGGCCCGCCGAGCCAGCGGCCAGTGGTGGGGGGAGTACAAAAGAGGACTAAAGAGTACACAGAGGTTTTCAGGAGTTCTTCGCTTTTTCAAAGAGTGCACGACGCGCGCGCCCTTCTCGCATAATTAATATTGATTTGTAATCATTATTTAATTAATTTGTTCACTTTTAACAATAATTATTTAATATTTTATAATCTTTTTCTTGAATATTGATAGTTTTCCGCTGAGCAAAATAATTTCAAGAAAAAGATTATAAAATATTAAATAATTATTGTTAAAAGTGAACAAATTAATTAAATAATGATTACAAATCAATATTAATTATGCGAGAAGGGCGCGCGCGTCGTGCACTCTTTGAAAAAGCGAAGAACTCCTGAAAACCTCTGTGTACTCTTTAGTCCTCTTTTGTACTCCCCCCACCACTGGCCGCTGGCTCGGCGGGCCTGCCCGGCCTACGACGGCCGCCGGCCTCCCCATTCCACTGCGCTCGGCTGCCGCCTTGCCCCTCATTGCACTGCCCCTTCCACCGACTTTGCTTCCGGAATTCATTGGAAATTTGTCGAGAATAATTTCGGAGAAATCTAAAGAGTACAGAAGAGTACAGAAGAGTACAGAAGAGGATTACGGAGTTTTACTTCCTGTACTCAGAGTGAGCGGCCCCTCGCTCCAACCTCGGCTCTAATTTATCATAATTCGTATAATTATGTTTTGGTAAAAGAAGCGCAGGGATTCGTATTTACACACGTCATATGTATAGTCGTATAGTAATAAGATTAAGATAAACCTCGAACGTGAAACTGTATTAACATCGGTGGCTCTTTTCAGGTGAACTAAGTAGTGCGAGGATCCATTCGAAGAGCTGGAGGCATGCCTTGATAACACTTGAAAACGCACTTGAGGGCTCGAGCTCCTCTAATTTATGATATACTAATGTGTCGTTGCCTCAGTCGTTGCGTGGTTCCGCTCGACATTGTAAACAAAGCCGTCAAGCAATCCTTATGGCGTCGAACTCTTCAAAGGCCGCGAGTGGCATTCTGGGCGTGGAAAAAAATGAGTAGCACCGAGCGAGGTACGGAGCGTAGTGCTGAGGTCATAACAATGGCCGACGACCACATAGTTCCTCCGCCTCAACAGCCGCAACGTCGCGACGTCGTGTCGCGCACGATATCGATTTTTCCTGAAGGATGCGAGCACTTGGGAAAATTACGGCGCACTCCGGGACCGATGTATTGTAACGGCTGGCGCCTGCGAATGGCTGCTTATTTGTATTCACTTAACTGCTTACAGTTCGCACCCAGGCCTTTTGGCAGTATAGAGAAAGGGTTGCGGCCAAGAATCAAGCCGGCTTACGGCCCGTAAAAATGTTCGGATTTATGCCAAATGAGCCGTACGTATTTGTACATGGGTGGGAAGTAAATACAGTATCAATTAAAGCATACGCCTCAGCACGCGATTGGTTCTGTTGTTCCCTCGGTTGTTCCCCATGTCTCTTTTATTGGCTTATTTGCAATTTCGAGTATTATCGTTAAAACTAGTTATGACTGCTTATAACAGTTAATTTTCAGCCTTGTTTTTAGCACAAGTAAGAACTCGGAAGTATCTTAATCTTGAATTAATTATTCGCAGGTTTCGCACGTAAGAATATTACCGAGAATATTACATCCTATCGCGTTATTCACTTTCACAGAAAACATTCCAGTAAAAAATTTGCTGAAAATTCGTTATAGATAATTATGTTACTTTCCTTTGTTATTTAGCTAATTTTATTATTAATTCAAATAAATCATTCAATAGCTTCCGTTTTCTCGCGACGAAAGAAATTGTCGACACTTATAAAAAACTGACCAACTCTTTGTGCCAATGTACTACTGTAATAGTTTTTAATAGATTGTTTATGTACTTAAAAATCATCTGTACATAAGGTCTGACATTTGTTAAATAATGTTAAGTATGTTATTCGAATAACATGAGATAATAGTCTAATGTAGTCATATATTATATATAATATATGAATCATTACTTATCTTACAGCAGCAATGGAATATTGATAATTTCGATCGGATGGTTGAAATAACAGTTGGCTACAAGATGACAATACACGAACTTTGGAGCAACTGCTGCGCGCACCGGGAGCATTCACCAAGAAAAACTCAAAAAAACTATAATCTATTAGTGAACGACAAGCGTTCACTGATGATTCACACAAAGAAAAGAACTCTTGAAAACGCTCGGTGGTAGCGACACACGCTTCGCACTCGAGACTCGTAGGAGACACACTGACCTCCCTATAATTTTAGCAATTACAGTAGGTCGGATTTTGATATAAAACAAATCAGAATAGAGATAATACTTTTCGCGCGATAATGACGGGATACCCGTCGCAATACCACCCCCCTTCCCTAAATTTTACATCTGCGAAGATGTTAATTTATTTGCCACGGTATTCATTTCTCGCACACAGACTCATACACAGATTAACTAGACCTACTCTAAAAAACGAAATATATACAAAAATGACAACAATACATATAAATTAAATTTAGAAAGGGCCACGCCCTTGTCGTACAAACTATCTATGACTAGTTTTTTTTCTCTTTTTTTATTATATCGCTGAAACTCGCCCGAAAACTTCTTTCTCGCGATCACAACGGGATACCCGTAGCAATTTTTACTTACTTATGCTTCTATATGCACACATATTTCATTGTGTGTAAGACAAATAACAGAGTTCATAATAACAAAATCCTCTTCCATTGTAATAATTTTAAACCTAGCTCGGTCATGCTGTAATTAAGTCCAATAAAAAATACGTAGTGAAAATTCGTCAGAATCTTCAAGCTAACTAGAGGCTAAGCGTGCATTACGCGTTATGCACCTTTGCCGTTTATTCGACTTTTTTACAACAGTTGCAATGGTAGTTTCATATATTAATATTCTTATATTATTAACTGTTTAGCTAATAGGAGTTCGCAAACAATGGGTGATTTGAGTTTGCTTCTCTAATACTTCTGGAACACTTTTCGTCAGCCTTTAATCGCACAAGTTATTTCGCCCTTTATCGACTAGCGGCAAAGCTCTGTTGGAGCTTCTACCCACGCTCCAGACTCATATTATATAATCCACACGAAATAAGACGGAGCAAAGAACTCAAGGCCGTCGACGCATGTTGCGACTATATAACTAAGATGCCGCTGCTGCTACGCCCACTGTATCAGCACGAGATCAATAACGCTACATACGCTATGTCTGTAACTGTTCAAAATGCAGCAAATTACAACACATACTTTTATCTTGATTTTCATATATGAGTACCTTTAGCCTTTCAACTTACCAAAAACTACCACAGGAAAAGAAGAAACAGAGTCAGTGGATAAAGACTTTGTCCGCCTGCCAAGGTATCCGAATCTAGCGCAATAATAGATTGTTTATCGCACATGCCCGGTTATCTTGGAATAATTAAGGGTACTTTTTCCCGTTTTTGTCCCAGCTTCAAAGTTATTGCACTAACCTTTGAGACGGTAATGAAGCTACTAATACGTAGTCTGAGCTGTATTCGTTCTAAACGGTAAATTATTGCTTGTAAGACATCGCATGCGATGTGTATCATCAGGAGCACATATAGCGCCGACTATATCAATAACCGTTTTCTTACTTTCAGAGTTACCGTCTGTCATTTTCAATAAAATCCCATTTTCTCACGTATGCATATAAATTGCTTTTATTACTTGGAGCTATATAAAAGGAAGCCTGCATGTACAATATTCATAACTTCAATACAATTATTTATTTTGTAACTATTAAACTAGATAATTGATTGTGAAGTGGAAGTATCGGAATACACGCGTTTTTGAAGTGAATAAAGAGAAAAATCGTGTTTATTGGGCCGTTTCAGGATTGTTATGGATAAAAACAAATAATTTTTATGTGCGTATAAGGTACATATAAGATATTAACACAATGCGGGACGTTTTAATTGATTCATAAATTATAATTATGATAGCCCTTGCACGAAAGCCGGTAAAAGCAATAAACCTAACCTAAACTGTGGACAGGCACACATGTAAATGTGTTGATATTAATCTTTCTTCGCACGCCTTAGAATCGTATACTGAAGTACATGATATAAATGAAGATCTCCCAAGTATAAAAAGCAATTATGAATACGCCAACAATATATTGTGCAATAAAATTTAAATTAAAAATAACAACATTTAGTCACAGTCGGTAACAGAACGTATTGTGGAATTCAAAAACATAAGTTTTATCTAATAGGATTATCTTTCTAGTTAGAATTTTGATAGTGAAATTGAGTAGTGAAATGCCACCATTTTATTTCTAGTTAATTTTTTACACACGCGCGGCATATTCGTTTTCGATTAACCCCAAAAATTACAATTGAAATAAATTTGAAATTTAACTTCGTGTAAACCCCTGACAAAAAGTTGTAAAAATGTCAGTTTCAAACATTTCGAAAAATTTCTTGTTTCGAATTATAGTCTCATACTTTTTCTCTTCCGCTTTACTAGATGTTATGATGATAAAAGTATCCCATGTTTTGCTATGAGGAGATATATATATATAATGTAAGTACAAAAAAATAAGGTAAACAGTTAGCCGATCGCTACACCCTGCATTTAAAGCACCTTATTTGGCACGATTAATGCTTAGTATTCGTTGGCGAAAATCGTTTAGGAAAGTGTTTGACCTATTGTTGTTAAATGTAGCATTGAGTATAGGTTTTAAATTTACATTTGCCGAAAATCGTACAGAGTGAATTGAAATCAATTACGAATTCAATTCATTGTTGAATCCCGTCGTATTACTCGATACTGCGCGTAGAAAAAAAATCTTGCTGATAAAGATTGAAAGAATTGTTTGCTTCTCGATTTTAAGCTTGATTCTTGATGAAATTATTTTGCTCAGCGGAAAACTATCAATATTCAAGAAAAAGATTATAAAATATGAAATAATTATTGTTAAAAGTGAACAAATTAATTAAATAATGATTACAAATCAATATTAATTATGCGAGAAGGACGCGCGCGTCGTGCACTCTTTGAAAAAGCGAAGAACTCCTGAAAACCTCTGTGTACTCTTTAGTCCTCTTTTGTACTCCCCCCACCACTGACCGCTGGCTCGGCGGGCCTGCCTGGCCTACGACGGCCGCCGGCCTCCCCATTCCACTGCGTTCGGCTGCCGCCTTGCCCCTCATTGCACTGCCCCTTCCACCGACTTGCTTCCGGATTTCAGATCCGGAGTACAGCTTTGCGAACTCATGTGTCCTCTTTGTACTCTTTCGAAAGAGGACTAACTGAGCGGCCCCTCGATCGCAACTACTATTTGTATATGGATTTTTATCTTATCCTCGATCTGGATGAATACTCCTCACATCCGTGGGCACTTTCATTTATTTGGTAACGTAATCGTCCTATCAGTGCCGCATCTTAGCGTTGACAGATTATTAACATCACGCGTAATGTACAATATTCGTGCCAATAGCGGTTTCGCTAGGACACTGTTGCTGGGCGAGTTGTTGGGTTACGCGTTAACGAATTACGCGACAAAGTACACCTAGGGGAGGAAATGGAATGGTATTCGTAATTCTCAAAACAAAGCAGCACGACGTATTGCCGGTATGCTGCAATTCATATAAATATAAGAGCGGGCAGCTCGTGGATTGAATGGGTGACGTCAGGCGCTGCATTCTCTCACGCGCTAATGGTTATTATTGGCGAGAGGCATGCACTCCTTCCACTTGAGGAGACGTTCCCTATGCATATTCGAGCCTCGAGCAGAGCCGTGTGCACGCGCCCTGTGTTATTGCAGCTCCTCTACTTGAAACTCAGCGATTTTTTATCCTTCGCTGCCTCCTCCGATTTTTTAAAAGAGTTCATCGATAAATGCATCGGAATCGATCAGTTCAGTTACCTTGAATATTTAATAACAATTATTTTGGAACGTGCATCAAAAGTGCACATTAATCGCAATTAGCTGAGTGTTTGGTAATACCTTCATGAAAATTAAAAAACAATTGAAAATTAATTATTATATTCAGGCTTTCATTATATGTATACGAAACTTGTGTTTTTAAAATGTTTGTCTTGAACGCTCTGCAGCTTTCATTTATTATTTTGTTACTTCTGTAAAAATGTCTCAAATACACTTTAAATGTAATGTTATAAAATTAAATAAGAACCACATAATTTTCGTAAAAAGTATTTACGTAATTATAAATATTATAATTTTGGTAATTTAAAGAATGTTGTCTTAATTTAAAGAAACTTGTTGTCGCCGTTTTAACACGTTACCTCGTGCGTTATGAAGAAATGTGTAGTTATTACACATGTAAATATTTTGAAACGAAGCTCCTTAAATGTTGAACTATTGAAAATAACGAACTTCAATTGCAATAAAATACACTACGTTTCTAATTATTTATAATAAAAATTACAATAACAGTATCAAAAATTACTATAATTTTTAGTAACCGAGAGGCATAATGGAATTGTAACAACAATTACTATGTTACATAGTAAAATTTACAAAAAATAATTTTTGTTATTTAACATAACAATTTTTTTAGTAGAATATTCTTAATTTAAATGTAAGGTATTTAAACAAAGTGTAGATAAACTCTCCTACTACAAAGTAGCTTCTTGAATTTGTAGATAAATATTATATACTATATGCGACACCCACAACATTTAACATGTATTTTACGCTTCTTTACATTTCATGCACTTTTCACAACACACTTGTAGACAAACTTGAATAATCTCATACAAATCATCAAATCGCGCGCATTAGTATAGACGCTTACACGTAAGCATCAATTGGTTCTTATATACTAACCAACTAAAACTCCTACCGCTTGCGAGTTTTCATGTGACATCTATTGAGGTGCATGCGGTACCATTTACAAATAACACGCAATATCTGTTTAGTAGCACAGAACACGTTTAAACGTGTTCTAGTAATGCGTATGGTACATATAATCCGTATTATATGTATACTTTAACACACTTGAATTTGCAGTGCGATCGACGGAAATGTGCACTTACTGCACACTCTCATCACCTCTATGACACTATCTTTTTGAATTATTATTTTGTCAAATTGAATTCAAGTTACGAATCTCGATTATACGCAAGTAAAAATGGAACAATGCAGATATGCCGCTAGAATCCGTAAAAGATTTTGTATCTATCTTACTTGGCGTGCGACATTTGCAATGTTTTATTTATGAAACAGTATTATAAAACAATGTAATTTTTCAATACAATGCAAATAAATCTTACAATAACTATTACAGTTTACAGTTACTTTAATACATTTCTATTTCTCAGATATAAATTTATTCAACGCATATTTTTCATTTTTCAAACATAATTTTATGCTCTCAAATCTTCTGACTTTGAGTTTTATTTGTTTACGATACAATGGAAGTATGACAGTTTTCATGGTATTAATCGATTTTTGAATGTTTTTCTTTGTACATGAAAGAATATTCAGGTTATATCCTCTGTTGACTATTAGTGGATCTAGCGGACCAGGTGCAAAAATAAGCTGCATAGGAAAAAATTAGCATCTATCAAATAACTCAACCAAAACGGTTCAGTAAAATTCAATCGCATATCTTGTTTTGCAGATTGATTATTTGAATTTAATCTTTAAAAAACGTTTGCCGCATTCGGGCTTGGGGGGTCTATCACTCCCTTCACCCCCCTCTCGATCAGACACTGCATAGACTTATCATTGTATATGTAAATTCAACGCATCACGTGCGGTAAAAAGTATACTAGGAAACGACTAATAAAATGTATAACCCGTGTGGCGTTGACCTCAAACCAATTGAGAGACTGAGCCATTAGTCATCATCCTTGACAAAAAAGAAGAGTCAATTGTGCATTTGTGCTTTTCTACGAATCTTTCACGTATTCGCATCCGCAATATAATTAAAAAGACGAGTCATCGTTTCAAATACTAGTTTGGTTTAGATAAATTCAAAAATAATTCTATAGTGCAAGAAATATTTAATGAATCAGCGTATGAAAATAGTGGTTTGATATAAAAAAAAAGTAAACAGACTTCTTAAACGATTGCAATTAAAATATCACGATTGAACAAGAAAATCTTTAGATTGTATCATTAAAGACTACATCTTTTTTTAGAAATATCCGTTAAATTTAAATATTATTAATTAATTAGTTGGAGGAATTGTCTTGTAAATGAAGTCTATATTGGCTAAGTTAATATTGAAATAGTCTAATAAGGAACTCACTGTACAGATTTTCGTGTTCTTTTGTAAAATGGAAAGACTAAAAGTGGCTTCCTTGAGCTTTGTAGAATAGACTTAATACGTTCATCGATTATAATTTTCATTTCTCATTTGAAAATTTACTTTCCCCTTTTTGCTTCCTTCTTTGTTGTTTTAATAGAACATGTGCTTCTAATTTATGAATTTCATCCGTGGAAGAAGTTAAAAACGAACCTCATGATAAACCAACTATTAAATTTTTCTTTCTGATTTCGTGAAAATCTCTTTTATGGTGTGGCTCTTTAACACGACGAAAATGGATTAAGATCGAGACTCGAAGAAGCGCAGACTGGGTACGCCGGTAAAAGCACTGCTTTCATTACTTTAGCTTTAAAATATGATAAATTTGCAAAATGTAGATAATTGATAATAATAAGAACACTACGATAGATTTCGATCGATTTTATTTCGACCCAGTTTATTTTTATCACACTCAATGAGTCTCTTTAAAACCATCCTTAAATGTCCACTTAATTCTTTATCAGTATGACAGAGTATGCTTAAATTTATAGCAAACGCAAATGATCAACATAAAGGAAAAATGATATCGATTACTGGTATTTTACCGATCTTCTATGTTCTTTATGATAGACCTATATTAAAAAAGAAATCCATAAAGATGTCGATTAAGAGAAAGTATATGAATACACACTTAATATTAGAACAAGAAACATTGTATGGTCAGTATTACACGTTGGACAACCAAGGTAAACCCATTGACGCAGTAGCAACAGACCATCACAAGGCCCGGGCGAATTCATTAGGGAGAAAAAGGTGAGGGAGGCGACCGACCGGGAAAAAACGATTTCCTGGTATAGGCGAGGCATATTTATATATATATATATATGTCTATAAGCAAAGAAAATATTTTCATTTAAAAAAAACAATTTTTTAATCTTAGAAACTAATTTAATTTATTTAAAAAAATTGTAATTTATATCAATAAATTATTATTTGAAAATCAAGAATTTTACTGTTTTTAGTATTTAAGCTGTAGAAATTCATTTTGTTGAAGAAAAAAGAAATTTCTTCAATTAAAAACTGTGTCACGTCCGGCGACGAAATAGTTATTTTATTCAAACACAACCTCTGCGCCGAAATCAAAAGTTTTCTGTCGAGGACGCGACTCAGCTGCTCGGAATTCGGTAGAAGATTGAGCGCTTTAATTACCGATTTTTAGGCCTGGGCTTGCGCCTAATAGCCTGAGAGCAAGGGCCGAAAGAGCGTAACCATTTTTATGATTATCTCGCCGGGATTATTTCCTAGGATAACCTATGGGTTCCCCTCAAGCGTTGCCCTCTCTTGATTTAACCGAAAAAGCTTTTCAGCTTGTAAAATAGGAGGTTTTTAATAATGGCTTGTCAATTTTTAGAAGGACTGAGAACAAGCCGTTATTCGGATGTATAGCTAATTTAGTACGGTTTAAAGCTAGAGGCCTACTATCCCTTATTAAATCAAGCTACCGGGAGGAAACTCCCAAATGAACCCTTACCGCAGAAGTATACTTATGATCCAGAAATCGTAATCCTCGTATAGTAGAGGGGGCAGTCAGTTGCCCTTTTTATACACGGATCTATGCGGATTCGGCCTAACCGATTCAGCTTTAGGAGCTGTACAGGCAAGAGAGCCTTATGTAATAGGAGTTAACTAACTTGCTCAATACAATACTTCATAAGGCACCAATATAAAACTGGGTCAGTCCTAAAGTACGAGGTGTGTTAAAAAAATAACGAGAATTTTTGTTTTATGAAAAAAATATTTATTTATTCATGAATATCTATTTTGTCCCCTTCAAAGTAATCCCCCTCGGATATAATACACTTCTGCCAACGCTTTTTCCAATCCTCGAAACACTTTTGAAACTCGATCTTTGTAATAGCTTTTAGCTCTTTTAGCGATTCGCTTTTAATGTCATCTATGCTTGCAAAACGACGGCCTTTTAATGTTCTCTTTATTTTTGGAAATAGAAAAAAGTCACATGGAGCCATATCTGGCGAATATAGAGGCTGAGGCATCGTTACAGTTTTGTTTTTGACCAAAAATTCACGAACAAGCAATGAAGTGCGAGCAGGTGCATTATCGTGGTGCAAAAGCCATGAATTGTTTTGCCACAAATCCGGGCGTTTTTTTCGGATTGCTTCACGCAAACGGCGTTGAACTTGTAGGTAGTACTCCTTATTGATTGTTTGACCTTGTGGCAAGAATTCACGATGCACTATGCCATTAAAATCGAAGAACACAGTGAGCATAACCTTCACATTCGATCGCACTTCTCGAGCCTTTTTCGGTCTTGGCGATCCAGGAGGCCTCCACTGAGACGATTGAGCCTTAGTTTCGACGTCATAACCGTATACCCATGTTTCGTCACCTGTTATAACACGTTTTAGTAGTTCTGCATCTTCTTTAGTAGTTCTGCTTATTAACTTCATTTAGCGACTCCTGAGCAACTTCCATTCGCCGCTGTTTTTGTTCGAAATTCAACAATTTTGGAACGAATTTTGCTGCCACACGTTTCATACCTAAAATATCTGAAAAAATTTCATGGCATGAACCAACTGATATGCCAACATCATCAGCGACTTCTCTGATTGTGATTCGGCGATCGTTCATAATCATTTCTTTCATTTTTTTCACGTTTTCATCGGTTGTTGATGTGCTTGGCCGTCCGGGTCGTTCGTCATCTTCAACATTTTCGCGGCTATCTTGGAAACGCTTATACCACTCGTAAATCGTTGCTTTACTCATAGCAGACTCACTATATGCCTTTGTTAACATTTTACAAACTTCACTACACTTTATTTCATTTTTTACGCAAAATTGAATACATATTCTTTGATCCATTTTTTTCACAAACTAAAATCGCCGAGCTCGAAAAAACATGTCTAACGTTAGCGGCTGTCACTTAAAAAATAAGCAATGAAGATTGCTGAAAATTTTATCGTACTTCAGGGGCATGTGTACCAATATAATAAAAAAAAAATTTATACAGGCGGACTCTCCAAACCCGCGAAATTTAAAAATTCTCGTTACTTTTTGAACACACCTCGTATTGTAGCAACAACAAGGTAAGGAGTAGACTAGAATATTCCTTTCTTCGACTAGTGAGCTTCGCTCGGAGCTTTGTATTAAAATCTTCCTAGTCAAGAGAACGGAGCGTTTTATTTTTCGTGGATTATGCAATGGCTTTTATAGGGCTAGTCGCCGCTGAAAACTAGCAACGCCGCAGGTTTCTCGGAAAAGTTGCGAGCGGGGGTGAAGGGCAGCGAATCAGGGCGTGAATTTCTAGGCTATTCCTAGATACTACTACTACTCTACTCCGCTACTCCGCTAGGTCCTAGCCGCCGGTTTCCCGGCGCAGCAGAGACTACGCAAGACGTACTTTACATTTGAAGCCGGTGGTAATAGAGAGTTTATGGAAAGTAGGTGCTGGGCCCTTGAGGGTATTCTCTTAGGCCTGAGCGTGAGGGAGAGAAAAGAGAGGGACGTATTGGTGGTGAGGAAAGCGTGGGCGCCATTTACTGCACGTGCAGGGCGGTCGTTTTGAGGGAAATCTCTTTTGGGCTCTTTTCTCTTACTGTTATAAATTGTTCTGATCGGAGGTATTGGTCGTTACATAAATTGCGTATTGGTCCATCTTTCATTTAATTGAGTAATCTCGTTTTTGAATAGTACGGATCGGATCATTATTAGTGTTTCTTTAGTTTTTACACTTATTTTATATTATATCTTTTTATCGCGTGTGAGGTCTTTTCGGAAAATGTTTTTAGAAATAAATGTATTTATGAAAGGCCGTTATTTGGGGCCTGCATTGAAGTGTGAAAAACGGGCTCAGCGGTGCACGTGCACCGGCCCGATCATAAACGCAACGGGTTTTATCGGCGCTCGGTTCGTCTGTAGATTTACATTAATTAAAAATAGTGGAGCGTTACGCAGGACGTAATAACTCAATTTTATATAATTTAATAAATATTTACTTGCAATTATTTTCTAATTTTAAGATACTACATTTTTTGCACTTAAAAATCTCGTTACTATTAAAATAATATAATATTTTCTAAATTTTATAAAATATTTTCTAAATATTTACTACTTTTAAAACGAATTATTTACTTTTTTAAACCAAAAAAATTTTGCTTAAATTTAAATTTCCGTTTACTTAAATTTAGTATTTGATACTCTAATATATTGATTTTCTTTGTTTTAGAAAATTTTTTTTTTATTATAAAAAAAATATAAAATAAGAAAGTCATAAATAATCTAATATACAGAAAATAATAACAATGGTAATTGTTAGAGTAACAAAATATACTATGTAATAAATATAAGAATATATTTGAAAATAAATTAATAAAATAACGCATTATTTTATTATAGATAGAGTAAACATGCTGTATAGGTAAATAAACAAATTTTTTCCCGAAAAAGCAGCCTCTGTAAGAATAAAAGTCATAAAAATATGCCAGTTTTGGACAAAGTATTCCTCTTATTAGTGGTATATATTTTCGATTGCATTACTAAATAATAGATACTACAAAACGTAGTAGTAAAAATAAGCCACTTCACGGCTGTAACGATCGAAAATGAAATTGCTACATTACTTGTCGGGGCGGGCCTCGTGAATCCACATGGATCCCGGCAAATCAGCGCAGTAAAATTATTAAAATATCAAAGGGTCTAACCCGATGTCGGACAAACCGAGGGACAAACAACTTTTCGTAGCCAATTCAAATTACGAGGGACAGAGATTGCTGCTACTGATGGTACCGAGTGTCTTAGGTAAAAGACAGGTAGAAGTAACATTTAAAAATTCAACAACTGCCTTCCAAAAACCGCTATTAAAGATAACAAAAGAGTCTCGAAATTAAAATCCCGCCCTGCAATAAATTTGCAACAATATTCTGGCATTGACGAATATACCATAAAAAAGAGGAGGGGTGCGTTCGACGCGATCGGAATAATGGAAGTAATCTCAATATGAATAATTAGCTGCAAATCAGGTAAGAGTAGACATAATAGAAATTCTAACCATTCATTATCAAAGCGAAACAATGACCATAAGTGCATAGCTTGGCCATGTTAACTATAATTTCAACGACTGCGAAGCGCATTGTCATGCGTGTTAGCTAATTCTAATTTGTCTAATTGGTAATGTTGACAATAAGGATAAAACCGTTCTATGCATTTGAATTATCCTATATTAACATTGTCGTGAGAATGTCGCATAAATTCTTTTTCTTCTCTTCATATATAATCGCGATTGTACTTATACAGAAAGACGTATTAAGTAGAATTTTTAACTGTTTTGTGCTAATTCTTTCTTAAGTTAACGTACTCTAATGGATTTATTAGCTGAAAGATCACTCTTAAAACGATAGCTTTAAAAACAAAAAATAAAATAAAGCAAAAAAGCTCATTAAATAATAGCAATAAAAATAATAATAATAATTTATTATTATTATTTTATCTTTAGGTCATTAAACTGAATATTAGTGTCATTGTATTTATGGGTCGTTATTATCTATAAGTTATCAGTTATTACAGTACATGTTTAGGCTTTATATGTCACCTACGTAGCATATTTACTGTAGCTAACATAATAAATTTACTGTTCAAATTCACAAGTTTACTGTTGAATATCGTTTTTGTTTTCACATAGTATATTTTATTATATTTTCTTTATAATTATATGTAGTGACACAACGTGTTATTAAGATGGAATAAATCATTTAAAATATAATAACTAATGCTATGTTCATCTAATTCGTCCTTACTTGACAAATTTATGTTGCAAATATACGAGGTAGGATTCATTAAATGAGCAAAATTACTATACTGTATTATAAGAATTACTATAATCATTGTAATTTTTGCTATCTCTGTAATCTCTGTATCTGTGTTATCTCAATAATCTCTGTGTAGTTTAGGCACACATACTGTTGTTACCAAATTATATAATTTTATTTTAACTCTAATTAATAATCGGATTCTCAACCACAATCAGGACACAGTGAGGTTAGCTCTGACATTGCTCCATTACTGCTGCAGCTTCCCGCGAATTATCAATTGCGACCTTCCAAACCTAAACTTCAAAATATCAGCTGCTTAAGGTATCTTTATCAACCTGAAAACAATCGTCTGCCCTCGAGAGAGGAAGACAATATTATACTAATGCGTAAAAACCTTGCACGTGTAGAATTTGAATTCTGTGAGTCGCTCGATCCGACAAAAGACCTCGTATGTGGCTCACGACTCCAATATATATTAGCCCCGAAATTGACATTCTGTATTATAACAGACCCCTGGTTGCTACACAAACTCCTACAGCACGAAGTTGAGTCAAGTAACACAAGATAATGATCTCTTTGTACATAATACAGTAATAAAGTAATTTATATTGAGAACGGTGAAAATAGTGATTAAATGTTTTGGGCGTACAACGTTAAAAAATTATGAGTTCGTGTTTAATTTCAAGGTCTTATAAATTATAGAAAGTAAGTTGCTATTGCGAAAAAACCTTTTAAAATGAATAAAGAAGCCTGTTAACGGTTTACGGAAAGAACAGAAAGATGCCACAGGCATCGATGGTATTGATTTTGAAATACTTCCCATAAAATTCAAGCTACTGCTTACTAACATTTTTAACAAAATGTAAGTCACTAATAACTACCCTACTACTTGGAAAAGCTCCTTTATTTCCCTTGTTAAAAAAGTTGATGGATAGAGTTTTATAACGCTCATATTATGCGTTTGCGTGCTCTATGAAACCATATTAAAAATCGATAACAGTGGTATGCTGAAAAAAATTACTTCACTTCACATTATTTGAACACTTTCTAGGGAGATAGATCAAAACCTCAATAGAAGTTGATGTTATCTTGCTCAAACAATTATATAAATCTGCATAAATGCATTTGCAGACAAGGCTGAAGTACTTGCAGCATTCCTGGATACTTAAGCTGCTTATAACATGTATTCATAGAAATACTCTTGAATAAACCGAGGAATAAACTTGTAGCACTCGGCTATAATATATGAAAGACATATATCATCAACTGCTCTCAGAAAATATTGGTGTTCGATTTACAAATGTTTTCCAGAAGAGGAAGAATTCTAAAAACAATTGAAATATCCCTGTTCGCAGACGACATTGTTGTACATACTCACTTTCGTACCGAAGAAAGAGTAAATAACTGCATTAAAAAACTGCATTAAAAAATTGCCTTAAAATGGCTCTTATCACTGTAGAAGTGAACTTAAAATCTTTAAGGTTGTATCTTGCTTCTTATAGAACTAAAATGATCTATTTCAATAAAGCCAAAAATAATTGAAATAATTTTTGACTACCAACTATCATTACCGATGAACCAACTATCATTCATGTATAAATGCATAAAATTACTGAAATATTTTATACAAAAGCTTAATAAGATATTGACTTAATTTTGCCAACTTTATATACATTTCGCCTTGAGATAAGCTAAGAAACAAAATCAAAGCAATCGTACATTCAGTAATTCGTGTAGTTCTTAGATACAGAAAAAGTAATCTGGAAAATATACTGGTTTCAAAATCTAATTTAATTTAAGATAGAGAAATACAGCTAGGTAGATTATTTTTTATGAAGATTTACTCCTCAGAATTTCCTCTCACGAATGGATTAACTAAGAAGTAGTTAAAGGAAATATTAAAAGCAAAGCCTCCTCTAAAGATATGATAAAAAATGGAACTTTATTGAGGCATGCGCCGCATCAATATAATTTTAATTTGCAAATATTTCTACTTGTAATCTGATATTGAAATATCTTGAAAAAGGTAAAATTAATATATATTAAATAATCAACGTATAAACTCATGTAAATGCAAAATAGCGAATTCTGTAAATAAATTTTTTTCTCATTATTATATATGTGAACTACATAATTGTGTATATTTGTATATACTATGTGTAAACTAAAAAATTATTTAACGGTGTACAATTTATTATAATACTATTGGATATACAATTGGTATACTATGTATAAAAATGACCGCACACTTTATCATTTTTCGTACATAGAAAGCGTCGCCCGAGCTTAGGGCCGCACCTTCGCGCACTTTAATAAAAATCGCACTCTGGATCACTTTGACTGCGGATCGTTTATCATGTTTCCCCGAACTATCGGCTATCGGCTATCGGCGTTAAAGCAATTACGTGAAGGCGCGGTTTAACGGCATTCTTTTAGGGCATTTCTTGCCATTGGGATGTATGAACTCTTCCGGCCCTGTGTGCCTGTGTTCGCCGGCGTGTCGTTTGCCTAGATAAATGCATGCGCGTGACGACCTATTTTTGTCGTGCACGATATGTATAGAGGTGTGGTCTTAGCTTATCGATATCCGCACCCATGCTTTCGGATCCTTTTGTGTACGCCCTGTTGTTGGATTTTATTAGAACTTGCACTGATGTAGGTAGGTTGTCTGCGCTCGGTCTGTTTTTATTATTTCTTTTTTTGTAGGAATCAAAGAAATTCTTTTAACATTTCGTAATAATTCTTCTCGGAATTTATATTTACTAATCAAATCACACGAAACATATCTAATCTTCAATAAGTTAGATAAGAAATACTAATTTAGATTCTTTATTTTTTCATTCATTTGATTTTTTATATCATTGCTTTAATTGAGGTTTTAATTCATATTTACGTTAAGTGCTATAAAATTTAAGTTGATGTGAATTTCAAATGTATTAGAATAAATCGTATAAAAAGTTTATAATTGTAATTCTTTGTTTACGTTCAGGGTTCATTTTATACACTTATTTCTTTCATGTTTATAATTTAAACTATCGATTAATTATTGAGTCACAATATTATAATTTTAAAACGACATCGAAGGTTTATTGAACTTTGAAATTATTCATCCGTATCGTCTATGCATCCTTATATTTTCTTTATAATACTTAACATTTACTATAAAGTATCTATTTCAGTATGTAATAAACAACTTTTTATTTTATTTAGAGTTATCTTTATATACTGGATCCCTTTAACAAAGGTACAAAAGCTCGTATATAAGCATGGAACATGAGACGTAAAAAAATTGTTCTTCAAAAGTTGATCGAGCGAGAAAGGTAGTAACTGTTTAAATGCCATGGTGCTGCTTTGGCCACTCTCTTGTAATTCTCGTTCTCTCTAGCGCTCGAGTCGAAGATATTTTTAAAACGCAATGTACCAAAATCGGACGCGGTCCACAAATCTAATTTCAACTCCACTCGCTAGAGGTGCATTACTCGGACTATATAGAGGAACAAGCATGCGGCATTTAGGGACGCGCGCGGAATCTTAGGCGCCTTCTGGATCTACAGAAGAGAGTTCAGAGACCTCAAAAAATGCGAAGAGGAAATAACAAGCAAACAAGTTTCAATTTCCAATTAACTTTTAAACACGATAAACGCATGATTAGTATTCACAAAACTCATTTCTCAAAATTCGGCGCTAGAAAAAAAGCTTTAAATACAAAAGTTTCCATAAATAAAATAACGCATCCCCCTTTTTATTACTGAAATGGAAAGTGGGAAAAATTTTCTATTCAATCGCATAATTAACATTGGGCCAAATAAACTACAATGGGTATAAAACTGCTATAAGTTTTTGTATCGAAATTTTTGGAAATAAAATAGTGTATTTGACGAAGCCCATGTACTTGACCTTCAAAGATTTCGCCATAAATTTGATTTTGGATCCGTTTGAAACTAATATTTTCAATTTTACAGTCCAGCCAGTGAAGGCAAGGTACGCTGATGTCCAGACAATGTAGACAAGATGCGCTGTTGTCTAGGCTAGTAAAACCCAACTGGCATCTTTTAGAATTCGTGATATAAGTAATGAAATATCTTCTATTATTCAGTTGACTATATCTCTGCATATAATTATAAAATGCTGAAAGCGCCTTTAGTATCATGTAATTTGAAGTCGCTTGAACTACTTATACAAAACGTTCAGCCAACTCTTCCAAATTTACAAGTTTTGTAATATAAACTTTACTTTTAATGTAACCCCATAAAAATCATTCGATTTAGAAGCGTTTCATTTAAATAATTATGTACATTGAATAAGGACCTTCTCATTCGATTGAAATTTCTACACGACAGGTGAATTTTTCAAGTTTGAAAACAAAAAGAAGTTGGAAACAAACTTAAAAAAGTTTTCTTGCGGTAATTGTGCACGGTGAAGCTAATTTATCGGATCGCCTTCGTACATTTATACAGAATGTCACAGTCTTTAATAATTTATATTGAATTTCGAGTATTAGCTCAAGGGCTATTAAATTTTAAAAGCTTTATATTTATTATTTATTTTATAGTACATTTAAGTCTCTATCAGATGAATACGTTCAACATAAAAATAGTCTATTTACTTGCAGGAATTATGGATACAAAACTTAAAGTGATTGTAACGACATCAATATTCAACGTATTAATATTCAAAATATTTTATTGTATATTATATTTATGAATAGTTATATCGGCAATTTAGCAGTACATTTATATGTTGATGTCAAATTTGTTTGGTCGAGTATTTTGATATTTAGAACTTTTTTGATTTAAAATTGTTAGTCAAATTTTTAATTAGAAAGGTGCTAGGTCAGTTAACAAGTAAACAAGAGAATTTTTATGAGCCTTTGATATTTTTTATTATTTATCGTGAATTATTGCGAAATAGTATGACACTGAGAACGGAGTTTTATGCCACACCATTTCCAAAAAAATGCCATTGATTTTCACTTGGTTTATCGATCTTTTAGAAAGTTCATAATAAATTTAAGCATTTATTTAAGTTTTTCAAGATCTAGACTGAGCGCAAATCTTATTCTTGTTATTTTACATTTTATGCATTTAAAAATCTGCGCAAACATAAATACACGAATAAAAAATATTTTGCTCATAGCAGAGCTCATAGTAACCGAAAATAAAAACCGAGCTTGGAGAGCCGCGTTGGGAGAGTATATAGGTGCGATTATATAAAGAAGAGAGGCGGGAGAGACAATAAGCAGGATACGTAAGATTGACGGGTCAGGAGGTTGAGAGGACCGTCCCTCCTTCTCCTCTGCCTGTACGTTTTCCCTCCACGTCAAAATAAATCAATGACTTCTTTGCTGATAATTCGAGGCTGCAATCTTTATCTTTCGAATCTCATTTTCCGGTTATTTATTTAGCTCTGCGTAGCCGATCGATGTACCTCATTCTTATCCTAAGCATAGAGAAGATATTGTAATAAGTAATCAAAAAAGTCGATCTCGGACACAGGATGAGTATTCGGAGGAGACATGTACATGCTAATTTAGTAGCACAGTTTTATTACATTAAAATAATTGACGATATGATGTCTATTCTACGTATATTAAATGACAAATTATTTTGACGCGACCAAGAAGAGAATTAACGTATTCGTCATCTTACAGGCTTTGGAAAACCAACCGATAACGCAGATGAAGACTCGTATCAGGATGATGACGGAGAAGGAGAAGAAAATGACGACGAGGATATCGGGGAGGACGTTTCCGACAGCCAAAGTGTTTCAGTGCCAGTGGAGCTGATGACGAAGCCGCAGCTGTTGATAGTTACGCCGGGGACCAGAGTCACCATACCGTGCAAATTTAAGAATGCAGGTAAGATATTAGATCCGTTTGTTCATTTTTTTTTGTTGGTTCCCTCGATTAATTTGAACTGGCCTGCAGATAACTTGATGGTGACCTGGAAAAAGGACACTGACAACTTACTGTTCGCCGCGGATGCGAAAATAATTCAGGACAAACGTATCAGTCTCGCGACGGATAATACAAGTGGTTTGGTGATCGACAATGTTCGAGAGAGTGACAGCTCAACTAATTATGAGTGCATGGCACTCGATAACAACCTGCCCAAGGCAGTGCGTCACCGACTGCTCGTCATACCCAACGGCACTACTTATTCCACAAAGGTCATTGTGTATCCCGGACCCAAACATGAAGTCATGCAAGGGGAGGAAGTCACTATTGGTTGTGAGACCTACGGAACCGAAGAGCCTAGAAGTATGAATTGGTCGCGAAAGGTGAGGATTCCTTTGAAATATATACCTGCATGTAAGATTTAATTATGTCTTTAATTGATATCATAAATTTTGGCTATTTCATTCTTAACATTTGTTGTCTTTCATTGTATATACACGTAACCTTGTTAAAAATAATTAGGAAAATTACTAAAAGTTTATGAAAACCTATTAAAACATTATTGTAGGGGCAAAGGATCAAGGAAACCGAGAGAACTCCGACTGGTATTTACATTAATATCCGTAATGCTAGTGCTCATATAGCCGGAATTTACCAGTGCATCGTTGAAACTGGAGCCAAGATCCCCTTAATCGGAGACGTATCCTTGAAAGTTAAACGTAAGTTCATAACGGTTGGAATATAAATTTTGCAAATTGTTTGAGAACAATATATATATATATATATATATAATAAATGTTATATAATTTTGGAAAATCATAAAATATTGATTGGTTTTATTTTGCAGACGTTCCTAGAATTGCGTACGATATGGAACCGGCTAAAGATGGTCGAATACATGAGGTGGACCATTATTACACGGGTATTGGCGCTGATGTAATTACTAACATCACCTGCGTAGTTCACTCGCATCCACCGGTGACGGAGCTTCGCTGGTTAAAGGATGGTAAAATGCTCAAGACGAGAAACCACCATGAGCATGATGATAGCTACGACAAGCATCTCGAACAGAGCAATTCGGTTAAGACTCATCACGTTTTGAGTATCTACGGTACGACCAAGTCCGATCTGGGTACTTACGTATGTAAAGCAACTAACGACGTGGGCACAGCTGATGGACCCGACGTCTTTGTCGTCGACACACCTAGTAAACCTGTGTTCAGCAGGGGATATGCTGATAACGATAACATCTACCTCCATTGGAACATGACGAGCTATAGACCGGTTTACCAAACGGAGGTGAAATTTTTGTACTATCATAAGCTCAAAAGTTCACACAATCAATGGTATTATTGTTAATAAAAGGACTTGGGTTACAGCTCCAGTATCGCATAAAAGGAGAGCAAACATGGAAATACTTGGAAGACGTTAAGGTTGTAAGTTCGATAGGCAAGAATCACGTCGTTCAGGGAAGGTTCCATGATATCAACGCAGGTGAATACGAAGCAAGGTTACGAGCACGTAATGATCGGGAGACTGATGAGGATAGTAATAATCTGGTTCAGGAACCAACAAGTAAAAAATCAAAATGGGGACCATTCTCGTCAACTCGCGAGTTCGACGTGAAACGTAAGAATCTCGTATATATATTTATAAATAAACTGACATGAATACCAAATAAGAATATAATACTATATAGCACAAATATATTTATACCAATCACTCAGGCATTATTCTGCATACAAGTTTTTAAATAGAGTAATATTTTAATCAGAATGGACTATAATTTTTTCAATGTTGCAAATAAAAAACAAAAATAGTATAGTTTAAAATCCGAAAATTTAATATTATATTTTAAGCAAATATAATAACTAACTTTCTTCCTTTTCGACTGAACATAAGTAATTTTTAATTAGATTATTTTACATTTATCTTTACAGAACTGAAAAGCGAAGCTGAAGGTGGTGAGTTTCTACTTATAAAAACTATTTAATTTTAAAATTTGTATAAATATATTTTTTTAATAACATTTTTTTCAGTGAGGGGATCAGCAATGAGACCTAGATTTAGTTTGATGTTGCTATTACTTATCATTGCACCATTGGTCTATTCGTGTATCTAATTGATTGTATTGTTTGACCTGAAATAGGTACATTAAATTTATACTTAAGACATTCAAGCTCAATATTGTTTAATATGATATTCGATAAAAATATAAATAAAACAATAATTTAAATTTTTTATCGTGCTTTACAGGTACATAATTTGTCACCAAAGCATTCACCAGTAGATCTCGTGATAATCAGACATAATCAAATACACAGGCAGATTGTAGAATATGTAGGAGAAGAAAACGTTACTTTTTCTCTCACTTTCTTTAACACTCAATCTCTTCCGATTTCGGTTATTCCGCCATGGATTATAACGGTGTATCTCTCTAATGAAATAGAGAAAACAATTTCAAATGAAGACAGAGAAAATTGATTTCCCTAAAATCAAAAATGAACTTTGAGACTTTCTTTCATCTACAATTGTAAGGTATTTGTCCATATGATCGAATTAGCATGAGTTTTATTGACATGAAAACTGTGAATTTTAATACCTCTTAAAAAGACAAGTGAACATAAAATTAGAGTTATCTTTTCGACTTTCATTTTAATTGTTCCTGGGATGCTTTTATTTGCATTATTGATGGTTATGCATTGAATGTTTCACAGTATGTAAATAGTAATAATTATGAGTATCATGTAAGTTAAATTTGATTATATTTATGTTTCAAATTATAATTATTAATTCTGAAAATATAATTTCAAATAATCTTGAAATTATCTTTTACATCGTTACATTATTACTATTTTCTGCTAATAATTATTGATTTTTTTACGTAGTTAAAATTTATAAGTTTTAGCTGCTATTCATAGATTTCATAATAAAATTTTTTTTTACTGGAGCTGTCAACAATGCAAATGAAAATGTTTGAAAAGATATTAACATTCTTGCAGAATAAAAGTAAATAAGAAAAGAAAACTATATATTGCCATCAGCATCAGTGTATATAGTTATTTATAAATTATAAATAGTGTGCGGGTTATACGCTTGCTGGTATTTGTATATCATTTTCTTTCTGAAATATCGAAACTGCAAGTGTATTGAGATTTCATATTATAATTTTCTTTTTATACATGTACACAACTTGATGCGTTTCCGCCAGTTTGTATTTAATGTCACGAGTCTCCTAGGTGTGCCATTTTTTCGTCTCATTAATTAGCAAGGAATGATTATGAAATAAAGAAGATGCAAAATAACAAGAACATTTCACTTTAAGAAACTGTGAACATAAGATATATTAAGAGATGATCTATATATTATATATTAAATAATTTATATACAGAAAAAAGCTAAACATACAATATCGCTGTACGGCAAATTATTTCCCCTGTACACGAATAAGTCAACTGCTGATATATATATATATAATTGATACTATATTTATTTTTGTATGTTTGACTTATTGAAGAAAAAAATCAATTTGTGTTCGATCTTGCAAAGGCTCTTTGCCATTTTCTTTAAAGCAAAATGATTAAACCTTTAAACATGATAATTCTTTTTTTCATTTTTAAAGCATGTCTTATGTATTTTATTTCGAAAAGTTGAGAACTTTTCGATTCAATATAAGCGGTCTTATTAATATCAATGTTATTCTTATTATTTTAATCAATGAAAGTTATTATATAAAATTCTTTGTGCTTAACTTTTGTTAAATGATTAGATCATTACTTCTAAATTATTTCTGAATTAATAAAAACATGTTAGCCATGCCAAAAAATGCCTATGACATAATATAACAATTTAAGCTACTCTTTAATTGGTAATTTAAAATAAAAAATCAAGTACTGTTAAATAAAAATGACGTGATATTCAGGACTAAAAGAAAAACAGGAGTTGATGTATCTACTGAGTAAAGAAAGTGTAATAATTTCTGATGAACTCGTTTTAAAATATTACATCCATATAATATGGTTTCTTAAAAATTAGTAAAATAGGTTTATTATATACGTTACCTAAGATATACATATTGTAATTTTAATTGAGCGATTGTGTTGAGGATGAGTGTGTTACAATGTGAATACGTGAAAAAAGGAGCTCGTTGATGCTAAACGCAGTATGCGTTCATTTATTGTATTAATAAAATTTAGGAATTCTTTTGAACATTGCCCTACTGAACATATTTTTCTACAGAAGAAATTTCCCAGGATTATTAACTTCAAAATATTAAAAATTTTCAAATAAAGTCACAATGATATTTAACAATAGTGTATCGATTGTTCCACATTATTCCAATACATTATTAACATCAAAAAGTACAGTATTGTTAAATTCTATTTAAATTTCTTATTCCTATCGAATATTTAAAATGTTATTAAAGTAAATCGCGTATGAAAAATCCTCAATGTTGGACATTTAATCTCAATTTTAAACGGTAGAGATTTGTAACTCTCCATTCTATAACTATTTTTTAACAAAAATATATTCAATGGAGCATGTAGTTTAAGAATTGGTCAAGCATTTTATTGTCGTCATGCTGAAGGCCAGAACACGATGAATGATGGGTAATAAAAGCCTTAATTCCTTACGTCCATGATCTTTAAAATGTAAGTCTCCAGACACTTAAATTTTAAAAGCATCAATCTTAAAAAAGGCAAAATTATGTTATCTTTTTACAGTGTTTGTTTGATCAATATTGATTGACCAAAATTAGCAAATTTGCTAGTAATTTATTCTTGAGTTTAAAAGTATCTGATTAGTTCATATAAGCTCTACTTGTAAATCATATAAATTCTACTCTTATAATAACGTAGAAATAAAGGACTTGGTTAATGATATATTTTTGTAATAATGCGCTTTAGACAACTTGCTGCGTATTATTTAATATAGCAATTTTTTTCTTTTTTCCCACATTCAAGAGAAATCAAATTCTCTTTTCCTAATTCCTGCCAATTTTATGTAATGTTATAACTGTATAATCATGTAAAATACGCTTAGACATATTTTTTTGCTATGGAAACTTCTGTGCATTGCTACGAGCGACTACAGCCAATTTAGGTCTCAAGCGTGTAGAATATTTTAATTTGAGAAATAGCAATTTCAGCAAAGGATTGGCAGAGGATGTTATATTAATAAAATTAAATAATAAACAATGTTAAAATTTATTAAATAATCTCAAATTTCTAAAATATAAAAGTACAGCTTATTGTTGCCTTAATGTTTGAAACTTGTACAATCACAGAAATATGTAAAATATATATTATGGAGATAACGTTTGTTTTTTGTTTTATTTATTACCTTTATATTTTTAATACTGTTTAATTTTGTAAGACATTAATATCTGGAAAAATATTTTTAATTATATATAAACAATATCTGTAATTAATATAAGAGTATATTTTTAATAATTTTAAAATTAATTTTTTTTTCAATTTATAACCATTTCATAAAATGAAAAAAATGGAAAAGAAAAAAAATTAGTAAAGTAGAAACATAGTATGCGTTAAATACAATTTAATAAATATATAACGTAATTATTTCGAAGATATATTATATGTATCATCATTAAATATCATTAAAAATTTTAGATTTAAAATGCTGTTCTTATTCGGTTAAGATTTAAAATGAATATCAACACATTCGATAACTGCTGGTGATGGTATATTTATTAAATTAACAGGATTCAAAATCTCCTTTAGTTTTTTATTAGAATCAGATTTTTGGAGGTGATTATTACTGCTTTTTAAAAATTTACAGCAAAATATATACCACGAACTTTGAACAATACTATTTAGTAAACCTATAAATAAAAAAATAAATAATCTCAATATAGTATTATAAAACAAAATTTTAACAAAAAAAGTTTAAATTATATTGATAAATTACCATTAGTGACGAAAATGCAGCCTATTGATGCACATAATTTAACAAGAAATTGACTTATGGAATCCCGTTCTTGGGTCACTTTAATTTTTAATGCGCTGGTATCATATTTAAAATATATTCCAGGTGATCCATGTGATCCTTTGCCATGATCTATAGGTCTCTCATGCTCTTGAACACTGTACTGATATGTTTTAGATTTATACATTAACATATTTATATCAGTAGAAACAACCTCAATAAAATAGTTAAATAACATCATGTCTAAAAATTAAATTAATAAAATTATTATTAAGTTAAAAAGTCAAAAGTAAACGATAATCTATTCTATATTTTTAATTTACTATTATTAGTCACTTTTTCATCTCCTTCTAATGGATGAATTATTCCTGGACTAGGTTTTCCAAATGAAAAGCGATGAATTCTATGAGTGAAATTATAATCACTATTGGACATTAATGAAAGATGAAAATGCCCTCCTGGAAGATATATTGATTTTTCTGATGTTATACGAAGATTTCCTGCTACTTTATTTATATTTAGATTTCCATGAATCCTGCATGCATTTGGTTTATAGTTGGGTATATAATTCCTGCAAATGTATATCATTTATGAACAGTAAGTTAGGATTATATTCAAAGAATATTAAATAAAAATATTAATTTGTACAGATACAAGATGATATAATAACAAGATGATTGATTAACAAAAATTTATCTGTTTATAAAAGTTATCTATAGATTTTAAAATTAACAAAACTCAAGAAAAAAAGTTTTTATTTCAATTAATATTAATTATGACTAATTGCTTTAGTTGAATATTATATAGGTACTACAAAACCGTTAAAATTAAGTATTTTACTTTTTATATTTTATCATACTTTGATAGCTTTATATAATAAATATTATGTAATTTTTTTCATTTCATAAAATGCAAAGATAATAAAATTTGTTCCAAACCAACAGTTTCTAAAGAAAATATTCCCTTTGTTACCTGTAATAAAATTTTTTACCCAAAAGTTTGATCAAATACATCTTTGTACCTTACTGGCATTTCATTAGAAAATGCTAATTGGTTAGATTTCCACAAAAGTTCATGAATAGCATGGTACTCTTCTCTGAAATAGTAGTTCATATGCCTTATGGCTTCAAAATGAGCTCTTTGATCTGGTACCAAATCCCACCATGTATCTTCTTTAATTAATTTGTCATCTAATAATCCATCTTCGTCAATTGAATCTAAATCTACTCCAACGTAAGAGCATGGCATTGCAACTGTCATATCAATATTCATTTGCAATTGCCTGTCATATTCTATATCTGGTTCAAATTTAAATTGGAGTCTACTATCCAAAAAGTATAAAGTTTCAGCATAAATAAGATAAGCTATGATGCAAACACTGGCCAATGAGACTAGAAGAAACATTTACATATACACTTAAGCTGGTTAGCCAAAATAAGTTATTTAAAAATATATCAATAAACATATATTATGATCGTGAATACTATTTACATGTTCCACCAACAGCTGATTGTTTCCTGTAATCATCTGAAATTTTAGGAAATGCATCAAATTTCTTTACAGCTTTAACAATATTTTTTTTTCGTAGCATTGTGAACGAAAAATTAAATTATCTGTAAAGAAGAAGCGAAATGAGTTATTATTTCATTATAATTATGGGATATTTTTTAATTTAACAAAATACAAATAATATTGTTTCAGCGTGTAAACATGTTGACTCTCATCCTACATCACATTCGTAACTGCGTGTTGCCAGTGGTTGCCAGTTTGTGGCGTTGCGACCTATTGCGACTTGCGAGATTTGTGAAGTTGTGACTTACGAGTTACGACAGAGATGAATTACGACCAGTGTGGCTATCTCGTGCCTCAAAACGCGTATGCGCAGTAAGCACATCGCGCTGATTGGCTCCTTAGTCTCAGTTCTTTCGCGCGCCGTTCAAACATTCAAATTGTTGAGGAACGGGAGGAAGGGAAGTACTCGTACAATAGCTCTTCAATTAATGTGTTTTATTCTCTTGATATACAAAGCGTGGGTATTTACACTATCGCCGTGACAATCGTTGCTGAATCGCGTAGCAGTTGGACTCGGTGCGTACGTGTCGCTGGCACGCTTGTAAGTGCCGAGCTCGCTCACTTCGCGCCGCTTCGGCGCCGAGCGGTGAGCTCCCCCCGTCGCGCCCGGTCTTGGCGTTTCCTCGCCCGCACGCGAGGTGGCTCGAGGTAGGCTACATGCGCCTCGCGGATCGCGGGAAGCTGGCCGACGTCGCCAAAAAGCTTACGAGGCCACGGGGCGCGTCCGCCACCGCGCACTCCGCTCCCTCAGGGCAGGATAGCTACGAGGACACAGGCCCGCCCCCGCGGACCTGCTCACACCGGTCCGGTCGGTTGCTCCCCGCGTCCCTTTACCCCGGATCACCTCAGGCCACACTCGCGCCGGTTCCGTCCCTTACGCTCACCCCACACCCTCCGCGCGCGCGGCTATTCCGTTACTCCCGAGTGAGGACCTCCCGCCTCCCAGATCATTCTCCCCCCGATCGCCGATTGTCTTATCCCCCCCCCCCGTCTGCCGATCTTCCCGCGCTCGGGCGTTGACCCGGCCTACTGGCGCTCTAATCAGGTGACTCCCTTCCCGCCCCGTCAAAACAAGTGACGGTCGTCGTTCCTCGGCGCTCTGAGGTTACATCGTGAGGCGGGAAGGTTGTCAGCGGTCGCATACCATTCCTCGCGGGCGTCGAGTTCGCAACAATTCCTCCCCCCATGCGCAGGCCCCGTCTACGCTTTGCGCAGTATTCGCCGCGAACAAGACGACGAGCTTGCGTGCCGGCCGAACAAGCTCCCCGTACGGTGTGCGCACTCTCGCGACCCTCACTTGTCCGTCCGCTCCGGGGTATACCGCGACGACAGTGCCCCTCCGCCACGTGTTCCGCGCTGCCTGCGTGTCGACAATAAGGACGATGTCCCCTACGGCTAGCGGCTTCTCTGGTTCGAGCCATTTCGGCCGTTGTAGTAAGGTGGGGGCGTATTCGCGGAGCCACCGCCTCCAAAAGGAGTCCGCGAGCGCCTGGGCCGCTCGCCACTGCTCCGCCGGGCGGAATACGCGTGCCTCGTAGGTACCCAATTTGATCTGCCACGAGGATGTCCCGATCAGGAAATGGTTCGGGGTCAGCGCTTCGCCGTCGAGAGGATCGAGTGACACGTGCGTCAGTGGGCGCGAATTGACGGAGTGTTCGGCCTCCGCCAGTACCGTGGCCAGCACCTCGTCGGTCAGGGCGTCGGTTCGCAGCACTGCGGAGAGAGCCGTTTTCACGGACCTCACGAGCCTCTCCCAAGCGCCTCCCATAAAAGCCGCATCCGGGGGGTTGAATACCCACTTGATCCCCTTCGCTGCGGCGAAGCTCTCCTGTTCGTCCCTTGATTCCCCCTCGTGCTAGGTCGCAATGGCGCCGCGCAGCTCCTGGTTCGCGCCGCGTAGGTTCGTCCCGTTGTCGCTGTAGATGAACGACGGCGTCCCCCTACGGCTCGACATTCGGCGGAGTGCCATGATCGCGCTGCCCGCCGTGAGATTGGGCGCGATTTCCAGGTGGACCGCGCGGGTCGTAAGGCACGTGAATAGGGCGCACCAACGCTTCTCGCGTCGTCGCCCGACTTTGACGATGATCGGCCCGAAATAGTCGAGTCCGCAGTGCGTGAACGGTCTCTGCTTATACGCCAGCCGGCCCGCTGGTAAATCGGCCATACGCGGATTTTGCGGCTGCCCTCGACGGAGCCTGCAGCCGAGGCAGTTCCGCACTACGCCTCGGAGCGCGCACCTGAGGCCTAGCACCAGGTACCTCTGCCTCATCTCGTTGAGGACGGTATTGTGGTTCGCATGGTGGTGTTGGAGGTGGTAGTGCGCTACGAGCTTACGCACGCCCGGGTGTTTGCCGTCGAGGAGGATGGGTTCATTTTCGAATTCCGCGGTTCGTAGTCGGGAAGCGCGGCCCCCCACCCGCATGATCCCATGGTCGTCGAGGTAAGGCCGATACCTGGCGATACGACTCTGCCTGCTCACGAGCTGCGCCCCTTCAAGCGCCCGTAGTTCCGGGCCGAAGCGTTCCCGCTCGAAAACGCGGAACCAATAGCTTTCCGCCCGCGCCGTCGTTTCGTTAGTGATGCCTCGCGCCCGGCCCCTGAATCGATCAAACGGTCTCCTGAGTCTTCGCGCGAGGGCCAGCATACCGGGCCAGCCGCAGTATCGAACGGTGGCCGGGACGTACCCCCCGCCCGCGCCGCCCGACACACACATCACGTCCGCGCGCACCGACGCGTCGTCCGCCGATGCGTGTTCGCGGGTTTCTGGGGCCGGCGCGGCTGGCCAAGCTTCTTCGGACAGGTGTAGGAACGCCGGTCCCGCGAACCAGGCGTCCCGCTCGCCGAGCTCCGTGCAGTCCCCTCTGGTCGCTATATCCGCCGGGTTCTGTGCCGACGGGACCCACCGCCATTCCGAGGGCGCCGTAGCCCGCCTTATCTCCCCTGTCCGGTGGGTCACGTAGAGTTCGCGCCTCCTGGGCTCTGACTCCAACCACTGCAGGACGGTAGTGGAATCGCTCCATAGGAAGCGCTTCCCCACGTAGAAATCAATCTCCTTTTCTACCGTCTGCAGTAGCCGCGTTCCTATGAGCGCCGCCTGCAGCTCGAGTTTAGGGACGGTGAGGGCTTTCACGGGCGCGACTCTCGCTTTAGCGATCAACAATGCGACGTGCGCCGGCGCGTCCGAGCTGCCGAACCGGGCGTACACCGCCGCCGCGTACGGCTTAGTGCTCGCGTCGCAGAACATGTGCAGTTGGAGCTGCGCGCGACCCGATAACGGCGGCGAGAAGCACCGCGGGATCTGGAGTCCGGAGACTCTGCGTACGCGTTCGAGCCAGTCGTAAGCCGCCGCGCGCTCTTCGCTCCTCAGTTTCGCGTCCCAGTCGACGCCGCTACGCCACACGTCTTGCATGATGATATGACCCCTTATGGTGATAGGCGCGATGAGGCCGAGAGGGTCGAAGACGGACATTATAGTCCCCAGATACTCCCGCTTGGTAGGTGCGCGCTCACCCGTGAGCACCGGCGCCGGCACTCGGGCCAGGCTGACGTTGAACCCCAGGGTGTCACCGCCGGTGCTCCAGAATAGACCTAGCACGCGCTCGTCGCTTCGGCCGCACAGGGGACCTTCGAGCTCGGTGGTTCGCGTTCCAAGATGCCTCCCAGCGCCCTCGCGTCATTACTGGCCCACTGGTGCATCTCGAACCCAGCGGCGGCATTTATCTCCGCGACGCTCCGGATCAATTCCGCAGCCTCCCGCACCGTCGGTCGGCTCGCGAGGAAGTCGTCCATGTACGAGTTCCTGATGACCGCGCACGCGGCGTCGGCTTTCCCGGGGAGGAAGGCCTCCGCGTTTCGATTTTTAACGAAAATCGCGCTGCACGGTGACGACTTTGCGCCGAAGATCAGGCTGGTCATCTCGTACACGGTCGGGCTCGACACGCGATCCGCGCCGCGCCATAGGAATCGCTGTGCCGAGCGGTCTTCCTTCCGCACCTTGACCCGGAGGAACATATCGCGTATGTCTCCTTTAACGGCTATCGCGAACTGCCGGAACCTTAGTAACACGCCCAGCATGGTTCGCAGTAAGTCGGGCCCGGTCTCCAGCTGGTCATTCAAGCTGATCCCGGAGGACCGCGCGGCGGCGTCGAATACCAGGCGCACTTTCCCGGGTTTGTTCGCAGCCTGTCTCTCGAAATGCGGCAGATACCATACGCGCGCACCACTCCGGGTGTCCCGGACCTTTTCGGCATAGCCGAGCCGTATAAAACGCGCCATCTCGGCGTAATACAAAGCCGCGAATTCGGGCTCACGGTCGAGTTTCCGCTCGAGCGCAAGCAGGCGTCGCATGGCAGTGCCGCGGCTGTCTACGATTGGGATCTCTCGGGCGCGCCACAACAATCCCGTCTCCCACGCGCCGTCCACCCGCCGGGTCGTGGCTTCTAATAGGCCTGTCGCGTTGTCGTGGTTGGTTGCCTGTGCGGTCGCGCATTCTATGCCCGCGCTGTCTACCCTGTACTGGCTTTCGACCAACTCGTCGAGTCGCCAATCGAGGGCCCTCAAACCTCCCGCGATCAGTTCTTCATCCTCGCGGGTGGGGGTCGCGTCCGCCGCCCAGGTGACAGCGGTCACCGCGTCGTGCCCCCCATGCCCATCTCGCCCGTGCAAGACCCAGCCGAGGAGGGTGCGCGCAAGGGCGAGGCCGGTGCCCGCGACCTCTCGGAGTTCCCTCGTAGCGCCGATCTCCCAGTTGTCCTGACCTATCAGGATAGTCGGCTGCGCGTCCGCATACGAACGGAGGTCGACATGGTGCACGCGCCCGACGTGTCTCGCGAGCCCCTCGGGCAGCGCTTGGGAAGGCAGGCAGAGGCCGCGCGTGGCTAATGCCCGTTTGATTCGGTACGTGTCTCCCGTACCGCATACTCGGAGCTCGACCCCTCGGCAATCCGTTGCGACGCCCTCCGCGTCGCGGTACCCCCGGAGGCGCACCACCAAGCGCCGTCCGAGCCCGCCGATCCTTCGCGCGAGGGCCGCGTCGACGAGTGTAACGGTCGAGCCCTCATCGAGCATCGCGAGTGTCTCGACTTTCCCCGTCGCCCCGGACAGTGTCACGGGCAGGATTTTCAGGCGCCCGGTCTCCCCGCCTAGTCATGCCGACGGTTCCGTGGCGGTGCCTACTTGCGCGACCGAGTCTTCCGAGCTGGCGGTCGCCCCCTCCCCCGGAGCCGCGCGTTCCCTCGGCGCCGCGCGTCCCCCCGCAGCAACGCTTCCTCTCATAATCGCGAAGTGCAGTAGCGTATGGTGCCGACGCCGGCACTCCGAACACGTTACCCCATTGCAGCGTGAGCGCTGGTGCCCTCCCCTTAAGCAGCAGAAACAGAGGCGGAGGTCGCGCACTATTCGCCAGCGCATGTCCTCATTTTTACGCCGAAAGCTCCGGCACTGTTCGATGCGGTGGCCGGATGCGCGGCAGTGTGCGCATTTCTCGGTGGCAACGTCGCGCCCGCTCGGCTCAGCGTCGCGGCTGGACGCTATCGCCAGTGCCGCCTCGGTTCGCCCCCCTCGCCGGTTCCGCTGGCTGTCTTCGGAGCGCTTTGCCGCGGCACTTGTCGAGGGCTTCGAGCGCACTAAACCGCTGTTCCACAACAGGGTCGCTTCGCGGGACATAAACAACGATAGCTGCTCGAGTTCGCAGCCCGCTAGAGCGTTGCTCGCCGTGTATCGGTTAAAATCTCGAATGGTGGACATTGGTATTTTGTCGCCCACGCATTCCATGAGGTCGGCGTTCTCGAGCTGCCCCTCGCTGCCCGCGTCGCGGAGGGCCATGACCGCGTGACGCAATTTCGTCGCGAAAGTGAGCAGGTCGCCTCGGCCCGCGCGCAGACTGGGAAGGCTTTTGAGGTCGTCTAGCACGCGCCTCACTAAGAGCCTCTTGTTCCCGTAGTGGAGCTCCAGTGTATCCATAATGTCACGCGGGTCCCGACTCGTCGCGAGCAATATTTCCACCAGACCCCGGGCCTCCCCTGTCAGCGCGCTGGCCAGCCGCGACACGTTCTCGTCGTCCGAGTACGCCCCCCGTTCGGTCGATGACTGGTAAAACTGCCGGAAACGCACCCACTCGAGCGGGTTGCCCGAGAACGACGGCAGTTTTATGCTCGCGGTGACCCTGACGGCCTGCGCGAGGGCCCGCGCGAGATGACTCACGGGATCTTCGGATACCCGTGGGGCCGTTCCCGGGGGGCTGCCCCCCCTGCCCCGCATGTCGCCGCGCATGTTACGCGCCCGCTCGGTCTGGCTCCGCGGCAAGCTGTCCACCCAATCGCGTACCTGCGACCTCGCTGACCACTGGCTGAGTCGGTCGTCCGCTGGCTCCTCCTCATTCATATAGATGACGGTGCTGGCTGGTCTCCGATGGCTGCTGATGACAGGTGCGGGCCGCGCGCTCCGCGGCGGCCGTGGCGGCGCGGGGCCGTAGGAGGGCGGCAAGCCCACTCCGTCGTCGCTCCGTCCCTGGTCCGTAGGCAGTGCTGCGGTCTGCGGCTCCTGCTGGCCGGATGTTGGCGCCGAGAGGTCGCGTAGACGGGGCGTCCTCCTCCCGCGTCCAGCATGAGGTCGGGCTTCGCTCGGCCCACCCTGCGCTCGTTGCTCCGGCGGCACCCAAGCGGCGTTCTCCCTGCGACTCGGTGGCGCCGCGTAGATGGTCCTGCTTGCCGGCACGATGTCCTTGGCCGCTGGCTGTTGTCCTGACTTGTCTGGCCATCCGCGGGCGTCCTCGTTGGTTCCGGGCCGTGGACTCGCCGGACCGTCTTGGTCGGCACGAGAGGCCGTCTCGTGGGGCTCGTGGTCCCGTAGATCCCCGGCGGCCGGCTTCGGGAGGCCTGGTTGTTGGCGGCGCCTTCTCCGGTACCCGCCTCCAGCGGGCTAGGGTGAGCGGACGGTCGAGGTGGCCTCAGCGTGCTGCGGCGTGCAGCCTGCGGCTCGGTTCTTCGTGAGTCGGGGCCTCTTCTTAACCGGCGATCCGACGAGCTTGCCGGTCGCTACGGTCCTCTTCAAACGCATCGCTGTTCTCCGCTGTAACTCCTGCGGATCCCGGTTGTCCCTCAGGCAGCCCGTGCTCTCGCTTCCTCCCGCTGTGTCGGAGATCCTGGTCACGGCACCACTTTGTTGAGGAACGGGAGGAAGGGAAGCACTCGTACAATAGCTCTTCAATTAATGTGTTTTATTCTCTTGATATACAAAGCGTGGGTATTTACACTATCGCCGTGACAATCGTTGCTGAATCGCGTAGCAGTTGGACTCGGTGCGTACGTGTCGCTGGCTCGCTTGTAAGTGCCGAGCTCGCTCACTTCGCGCCGCTTCGGCGCCGAGCGGTGAGCTCCCCCCGTCGCGCCCGGTCTTGGCGTTTCCTCGCCCGCACGCGAGGTGGCTCGAGGTAGGCTACATGCGCCTCGCGGATCGCGGGAAGCTGGCCGACGTCGCCAAAAAGCTTACGAGGCCACGGGGCGCGTCCGCCACCGCGCACTCCGCTCCCTCAGGGCAGGATAGCTACGAGGACACAGGCCCGCCCCCGCGGACCTGCTCACACCGGTCCGGTCGGTTGCTCCCCGCGTCCCTTTACCCCGGATCACCTCAGGCCACACTCGCGCCGGTTCCGTCCCTTACGCTCACCCCACACCCTCCGCGCGCGCGGCTATTCCGTTACTCCCGAGTGAGGACCTCCCGCCTCCCAGATCATTCTCCCCCCGATCGCCGATTGTCTTATCCCCCCCCCCGTCTGCCGATCTTCCCGCGCTCGGGCGTTGACCCGGCCTACTGGCGCTCTAATCAGGTGACTCCCTTCCCGCCCCGTCAAAACAAGTGACGGTCGTCGTTCCTCGGCGCTCTGAGGTTACATCGTGAGGCGGGAAGGTTGTCAGCGGTCGCATACCATTCCTCGCGGGCGTCGAGTTCGCAACACAAATGAACATACTAAATTACAGACATTCAAAACTTTTTTGAACTTTTTTATTAATTAAATAATAATATAAATATTTTCATATAATTTAAATAAATAAAAAATGTACTAGTTTCGTTTTTTAAAGAAAATTGTAAAATTGAAAAAATAAAATTTAATATATATTAAATAAAATTAATAAGCTAAATAAAATATCTATTCGTAAGCTTGTTCATTTCATTTACCCTTTTACTCATAGGCGACTTTATTAATGCCAAAACCAAAATACGTTCTTATTTTTAATAAATTAAACTTTTCTTTTATTGAATAAAAGGAAATGTTGAAGATAAAATAGTTAAAAAGACAATTAATAGAATTAGAAATACAATAGATAATAATAGAAAACGATAAAGTCGCCTATGAGTAAAAAGGTAAATGAAATAAACAAGTTTACGAATAAAAATTTTATTTATTTTATTAATTTTATTTATTATTTTATTAATTATTTATTATTACAATTTTCTTAAAAAGGCGAAGCTAGTAGATTTTTTATTTATTTAAATTTTATGAAAATAATTACATTATTATTTAATTAATAAAAAAGTATGTGTCAATATGTGTTGCATGTGATGCTTCGTCGTATCACTCGGCGATCCAGTCAACGAAGATAGACTTTTATACAAGCCAAAACCCTGTCCTAAAATGAGGCATTCCGATATTAGTATCCACTCAGACTCATAGTGTCATTGTAGTCGAATTTCACATCTTGCCTTCACGACATAGTCATAGGGGGCTGGCATGCCCCCTATGACTAATGTTTAAGAGTAACTCCGTCGGTGTGTGCCACTGTCGAATTCTGATACATGTCCATAAACTTGCGATCGTTCGTGTTCGTACCAAGTTGCCTATCTTTGGTTTCCAGAATAGGGCATGTGCCTATGCTATAATAAAATATACCAAAAATCATTGAAGTCTCTGTATTTAAAAAAAAACTAACATTTATAGCAGCTTTTTGGTTTATATCACAAAATCTTCTATTCATAAACTAAACAGGTTTATTATGGCAATGCCTGCAATGCATACACACAAACGACAATTAAGCGCAATGAGCATTTATGAGTTCGAAGTAACCGAAGTGACTCCAGCCACCCGAACTAAGTCGAAGATGTCCGAAGTAGTCCGAAGTAATCCGAACTATCACAAAAATTCGAATACAGCACTTATCGTTGGAGGGTGTCAACGTCTCCAACATCCCCAACGTCCAACGCGAGATACGGGTTCATTATTAAACTCGATCGGTGCAAAAAGCGCGGTCGCAAATTCAAAAACAGAACTCGGGTGCTTTATCAGTAATAAAGTGCGTGCAATAATTCTAAACAATTAACACGTTCAAACTGAGGCTTAATTTATTTTTTAATAAATAAAATAATTAAGTACTTACTTTGCAGAGAAAAATGGGTGCAACTCTGCTGGCCTCGGCAGCGGATCAAGAAGCTGCTCGACTGGTCGATTGAATTGAACTCTCAAAATTCAATTTAAAAAAAGGATTTATTCACTTAATTCAAGATCAATACTAGAAAAGCTGAATTTAAAGATAATACAATAATAACGACCCAACGTACAAAATCAAGCGTTAAAAGGTCAACTAAAGTTTCGGATAGATGCGATAATAGCTAATAGCAAAAGGTAGATCCAAACCGACTGGGTTACTGTTCTTGTTTTCGGCGCCCTTTTTATTCATTTTTATTTATATTGGGGGGAAGAAATTTTGATGAAATTTTCCGATGATAGGGTAAGAAAGGGTTCAAAGGAGGGAGAAAAAACCAGTTTTCTCCGGGTTGACTTCTCCACTCTTGCTTCGCTGTATTTTGAAGCGGCCCGCGCTGTCCGCGAAATGTCGCGTCCAGTAATTTTCGTGTGCGACGTACGGACGCGGCACCGGGCATGTGTGCGAGCATCGCGGATGTTACAGTATACTTCGTTATAACTTATTTTCGCTTCAACAATTTTATGAAATATAAATAACAATTTTCTCGATAAATAATTTTGATTATAAAATAATAAACATAAAACGAAATAACGATTTTATAAATATTAAAAATTATACATTTCGCAAATATTTAAATTGGCTACATATTTTATTTTGTTTGTCGATTGTTTTAACAATAAATTGCATAATAACAAAATAACACATTGTATTTAATAACTTCTTGATTAAATCAAGATGAAATAGAAAACCTTTTTAGAATTATGAGCAACAAAGACCTAATAAAAGCCGAATACTCATATAGCAAAGCAATATTCTTGCAATTAATATCTATTTTATCATTATTATCAGTAATAATTTACATACATAAAGCATTCGAAACTGTAGGATTTGTATATAAAGATTACAATTTTGAATTTTAGTTTTATATTAATCGTAATGTGTAAATAATGTTGATTTTAACTTTAAATTAAATTTCTCGAAGCTATATATTTCTAGAACAATTATAAATGAGCTTATAGAGAACTAGAACAAGAATACACAATAATTTTTCGGAGTGAAAAAACCCGCTTATTTAATTCGTTAAAAAGAGTTCGAAAAAAATACGAAGAATTGTTATGAGGACGAGCCAGCTCAGGCGGCAGGTCGACGTTCAGTTCATGCGACTAAATGGGTGCGGAGTGTGGAATTACCGCGTTAGTTTTATTTGACATAAATGGTACATAGCATCCTACAAATGTCGTGAGGAGTCCTCGCTGGAGATCTCTGACTTGACATGGAGGAAGTCTGGGAGGCCCCGAAGGGTCTTTTCGAATTTTCCTGAGGAGCTTGACCGCTGAGGTTCGATACAAGGTTTAACTTACGAAAGTTTAAAAGTATCAACAGAAATTTTTTAAAATAATCTCATTTTACTAACATACAACAATATTTATATAATCTATTTAATCATAAAATCATAAATAATCAGAGTTAATTTTTTAATAATATCGTGTGTTCAAATCATTAATCATTTTTAATCATGTTAAATGTATATTGTAAGATTATATAAAAGAGTTAATAAGTAACCTCTTGGATCTTTCGGGCGCGAATTAATGTCAAAGTTTAGTGTTCTCTCGTCGCCCTTGAGAAGTAGTTCAATGCGTAACCTACGCTATTCGATCGAAATTTTTCTAGCCAGAACTCGGCCGATTTGCACAAAATCTGCGCCCTCTTTTCTAGAAGGCTCTTTTCTAGAATACCCCCCTAGGGCAGCTTGGAAGCAGCCATGGAGCGACCAGGCAAATGAGGAGATAAGGTAGATTCGCCATCTTATTTTTGAAGTATTAAAATAGTGCGCTTATTAGATGTAATTAATATTTTGTAAAAGCGTGTGTGACATCCATCCCTTGTGAGGACGAAGGTCACACCTTCGACAAGTTAAGTCAAACTTAATAGATCAAATGCCTCGTTTATAGACTGCGCCTGAGCACACGAGCTAGGTATGAAGTCGGAAAATTTAATTCACAAAACCCGATGTTATAAAAATTTAACCATTGTGGACGCCTAATCGAGGGTCACCAAAAGTAGATGTTTTTTTTATAAGGAATGGCTGCTGCGCACAAGTCGTACCCTTGATTGTCAGCAGCAGGATAAGGTTTATTAGGGTAATTGGCTAATGCCCACAGAGGAATCTCGTCCTTAGTATGGCAACGCCCTGGGAGAAAGAAAGAATTTTATTTGGATAAAATAACTCTAAGGTGTTTGCAAATTTGTAAGATTGTTATTTTTATTTAGGTAATTAGAATTAATTATGTAATTTGTTCTTAATTTAATTATTTTTCCGCTTTTTACATAATTCTTTAGCATTCTACGTATTTGTAGTTATTTTGATTTTTTATATATAAGGTTGAACTTGTTTAATTCTGTTTTCTAATTATTATATCATTATTAAGTACGCTTAGTTTGGGTTTAATTTTAGTTGAGTGGGTAAGGTACTGTTTTTTTGAATTTATTACTTATTTCAAATATTAATTTGGGAATTGGTTTTGGCTAGAACGGTACGTTTCTTAGAAGAGCTCCGCTTATGTTGCAATTTTTCGGTTGTTGGTGTGCGGGCAGCGTCAGATAGCCGTGGGAGCGCCTACTAGGGGTGCAGTTTTTCAGTTATAGGTGCGGTGAGGGTAGGTAAGGAAAGGTGACGGAAGGGGAAGGAAAACGTTCTGACGCACCTGTGGATTTCTTACGTGGTAAAGAAAGTAGCGAGAGTACTAGCCGCTTCCTTTCTGACCAATGGATGCTTTGTCAGTTACCGACTGACAGTAGGATGTCACACGTGATTGATTATTTTTACCAAAATTAGTAAATAAATGCAAGCCGTGTCGGGATAATAACAAACATAATTTTGAATTGTTTATCGGCATGAAGGCGTCGATCTGCGTAATCCTCTCTCCTTCCTCATTTCTTAGCTTAATCTTCAAGAGTCTACTTGTCAAGGGAGACAGGAGGCCTCTGCGGGGGCTGTAGAAGTAGCTTATTTAATTTGTGACGATGTCACTTAACAGAGAGAGAGAGAGGGAGATAGAGAGCGTAATGTTTATTTGTAAATAATTCACAAAATATTATGATAGAGATCAGAAAATTTAGTGAGAGTCAGATAGATAGACAGATAAATAAATTTAATTTGTAAATGATTTACAAAATATTGCACAAAACACACAATTATAAACTCAATATCTTTAGTCTACTCATATACGATTACAGCATCACAGCTTTAGTCAAATCGCAGATCAAGCGCAGTTTTGGCATAGATATAACGTGAATTTCCTTATTGTATACCAGTCATATCGCATACATACACGTATTGCCACAATGAATACAAGTATGGCAGTATAGGATGAATACGCACATACTCCTTACACATTCATAAAACTAATTTCGGGCGCAAATTAAAACAAAATTAAGAGGATGACTGACTAGAAAAATTTAATGTAATGTACCGACCCCTCAAATCCTTAATCACTAGCCCCCTGAAGCAAAAAAGAGAGGGCGCATTCCTAATACAGGATGTTAGTCCGTTCCACAGATGAGCGCCTTGAACAGAGAAAGATCCAATTCCCGTCTCGGTGCGCATTCCAGAAACAGAAATCTTTTTAGGTTCACCCCTGACCTGCAGATTGGATGCATCAGGAGAGAACAGATCGGCGAGGTACTCCAGCTTACGTAGCCGTAAGATCTTGTAGATCTGTAAATACACAAAAAATTCCCTCAAACCGTCTACTCCCATCCAGCCCAATCGGACCCTGAAGGGAGTGATATGATCATCCCACTTAGCACCCGTTACATACCGCACACAGGAATTATGTGAGCGTTGTAGCCTTGTCCTCAACTCAAGTGACGCTTCTAAGTAAACAGTGGAACAATAATTGAAATGTGGAAAGACCGGTACACGCACCAGTTTGGCACCAAGAGCTTCCGTGGTGTACTGACGGAAAAAACGTAAACTATATAAAACCTGGTTGATTCTTTTGCAAATGGATTCAATGTGTGGTCTCCAGGTAAGATCCGCGTTTAGCACAATACCAAGGTTTCACAGTCTCAGACAAAGACACGACTGCCCCTCCCAGAGTTCAATAGAATTGAACCCGGTCGACTCAATGTCAGAAAGGAATTTTTGAGTTCCAAAAAGAATCGCAGACGTCTTTCCAACATTGAGCTTCAAGGATGCAGCCGAGGCCCAGTACGAGATGCTCGCGCCGCAGCTGTTACGTGTCTGACTCCTGTCTCGACGTTATCCTTAGAAAAACTATGGTAAACCTAAAGATCGTTAGCATATAGAATATGTTTTACACCCATAGAGTCAAGGGCAAGACCAAGGTCATTAATGTAATGTTGAACATAGCGCAAATAATACTCTAAATAATGTTAATATTGATATTCTGATTTTATCCAACTGGATACAGATAATTTGACGCGGGCGTTAAATTTAGAGGAAGACGTATCGTCAGTGCTGCGAACTACCACCGGGAGCTCGGGAGCAGACGATATCAACAACAATCAAACGTGCAATAGTAAACCAACTAAAATAAGCAATAGGAAATTTACACATAACAATCACATTCAACACATCAAAACACACAAAAAAACACAACAAAAGTAATCGTAAATGCAATAGTGATAGCCATTTTAATGTATCTGCTCTCGAGGTTCCCGAACATATTTCGAGCAATCATCGGGATGATGTGAGGGACGTCTCGGCAGTGGGTGGTGCGGTCGAGCTGGTAGTCATGGAGTGGTGCTAGCGCGAGAGTCTTGCCCTCCGATGTCGCGCTCGACATGATCACTTCTGTGCTCCTCTCCTTCGTACCTGGTGACCTGGTCTCCGCGGTGCAGCTCGGGGTGCGAACGGCGAGTTCACATGGAGGGGTTGGTGAAAAACTCCAACCGTCAATCCCATCAATTAGGGTGCAGCTTAGGACAATGGAAGCTGCTAATCTGGTCTTGGAGGCGAGGCAGTCCTTTACTGCCTTTTCAAATCACGATATTATATTTTCTCGCTCGCATGTAGCGGTGTCTGATGTCAAACAGCGTACTATTTTTATAAATTTGCGGATAAGTCGAGGTCAATATGGTGCGTTCTTGCTGTGCAAAGACACTGCACGCGATCTCGGCTTTAAGTAGGTTTAGCATCGGCGCGGTAATTACTTTATTAGATGGAGAGAGGGCAGTAGGGTTCATGCTGTTGCCTCCGAGAATGAGATTATAAATTTATTCGTCGAGAGTTTCTTGTGGCGGCTCCGTCGCCAGGACTTCACTGAGCCTCAGTTCTCTTGCTACGTCAGAGTTGACTCAGGGTTGTGAGGACGGTCGTTCAAATTAAGGGAAAATAGCCGATTACATTTGACTAGATCGGACAAATGCTCCGTTGTTGGTACTCGGGAATGGGAGGGGTAACGATATAAACAATAATAACAATAATGACAAGGCTGGGGATTCTGGTAGGGGTGGCAGATTCCTAAGGGCGGGCTTCATGAATGTGAACTCTCTTAGAGGTACTAAGGGTGCTCACATTGAGGGACTCCGTGAATATCTACATGATCATCCTACCTACCATTTGTTCGGTGTAGCGAAAACTGGGTTGGGTTTTGGTATCATGGATGAAGTCATTGGGATTGATGGATTCTCTGTGGTTCGGCAAGATCGCAATATTAACGGTGGGGAAATTGCGTTTTATGTCGACACGCAATTCCGTGTAAGTGTGTCCTCTGTCTCAAACACTGAGGGGCCGGGAAGGCTAGGGGTGCTCGAGTACTTGATCTGTTCTGTGCAGTATCGTACCTCTGAGCCTACATTAATTTTTGTTGTGTATAGGCCCCCTCACGTTTCATTTATGAGGAATTCTGAATTTTTGGATGAATTGCGGGGATTATTGCCGGATTATAGTCATAAAATCATTCTCGGTGATCTGAATGTGACAGTGATGATGCTGCGTTTCTTCGTAGACTCGTAGCTCAGCTATCCTTGCAGATTATCCAACACGGTCCTACGCATATCGCACTCACATTTCGCACCAGAATAGACGTCATTTTCGTGGAGGACAATGATACAGTAATTTCCGCCGCCAATATACCTGCTTCTTTTCACAGTAAGCACAACATAATTAATGTTACAATAGAGGCACCTGTCCCCGAATCTATCAGTTGCGCTTTTGAATACAGGGATTATAAGAGCATCGATAGCTAGGCGCTTGTGCAGTTGTTGGCGGACTGTGATTGGGGGTCGTTGTTGGCGGAGGATTTCGACGTTGAGTCAGCAGTCGTGAGGCTCAACTACAATTTAATGATGGCGATAGATGAACTAGCCCCGGTGAAAATTATGAAACTAAATAAAGATCGCCTTCCTTGGATTGGAGTTGAGCTTCGTGACCTGCAACGCAAGAGTGAGGCACTGTACAGACGGTTCAGACGAACAAGACGAAGGGGATTCTTTGAGAACTACCTCGATCTCCACAAACACGTTCAAGAGAAAGTTGATCAGGTGAGGACTGAATACATCCATAATCGCCTGTTCGAAGCTCAAAATTCCAGCACAATCTGGCGTGAGTTGCGGAACTGAGGTTTGCTACCACGAGCGAGTGGATCTTTGAATGGGTTCATGCCGGATGAACTTAACACTCGCTTTGCACAGGTGTCTGTGTCAAATTCCATCGATGACAATCAGATACATGCCTTGCTCAAATCTCCTGCTGATGGTATTTTTCGGTTCAAAGATATAAATATTAATGATATTGTAGGTGAGGATGGTATTCCGCATAGTATAGTTGTTAAGGCTCTTCCGTTATAGGTCCGTTTTTAGTGCGCCTGTACAACTGCTCGCTTGAAAGTAGACACTTCCCAGAGGTGTGGAAGAAGGCTCTTGTGGTATTATTGACCAATCAAAAACACCTTCTGGACCAGATGATTTTCAGCCTATTTCACTACTTTGCTTTCTTTCAAAAGTGTTCGAGAGAATTGTTTACGATCAGTTTATAGAGTATTTATGGTCTTACAACATCCTCGACCCACTCTAAACTGGGTATCGACGGCACAGTTCGACTGAGACTGCTCTGCTGAGATTGATCGAAGACGTACGCAGTGCTATGGACAAAAGACAGGTGACGTTACTTTTATTGTTTGACTTCAGCAAGGCGTTCGACACGATATGTCTCACTCGTTTATTGAGCTGTATGATGCGAATGGGCTTCTCGCGAGGGGTACTAGTGTGGATATGGGCATACTTATCTGGAAGAGAGCAACTCGTCATCTCGGATAAAACAATAAAATCTTCTTGGCTCTCCACCACACTAAGCGTTCATCAGGGTTCTGTTTTAGGACCACTGCTGTTTTGCCTATACATTAACAACCTTGGTCTTGAAATTCTAAAGATATCAAAGGAACGTGTTGGACATATTGTGAATGAATATATGAGTATGAGAAAGTTGTGTACAAAGTGGGTACCACGCGAGTTCACAATCGACCAAAAACAACAACGAATTGATGATTCTGAGCAGTGTTTGAAGTTCTTCAAGCGTATCAATGAATGAAATATGGGTTCATCATTTTACATCGAAGTCCAATAGATAGTTGACTGGCAATGCTACGGCATCCATATTTTGGGATGCGCATGGTGTAATATTCATCGACTATTTTGAAAACGAAAAAATCAGTAACTGCGATCATAACTGCGTTTTTGGAGCATTCGAAGGGCGTAATTGCGGAAAAACGACCCCCTATTTGATGAAAAAGAAAGTGCTGTTTCATGAATATAATGCACAGTGTTACCAAGATGGCAAAATTGCATCAATTAGGCTTCGAATTGCTTCTGCATCGAAAGAAATGTAGCGCTGATAAAGAAGTAATCGCCGAAACTGAGGTTTATCTTGAAGCTAAAGACAAATCATATTATAAAATTGGCATAAAAAAATTGTACGACCGTTATAATCACACGGTGGTACAAAAGGGACGTAAGACAATTCCGCGCCTGCCAGCCTCAGCACTCGCAAGAGACACCCACCACCGCTAGAGCGCCTGAAACCGAGGGCCCGCGCCGTGAACACGACCCGGCACTCAATCGTGGACTTCCGTGCGTATGAATGATTATTAATTTTGTTACAAAAAAATAAGATATTGTACTGTGCATAAGAAGTTGTTTTAAGCTTGATAAGAATTATACTCATTACATCACAATTTTTGAAAACTTTTTGACAAATATATAAGAATTGTTTCTATTGCATTTATTGTTATTGTGATTTATATGTTAGGATGCCATGCTATAATAAAGTATAGCTGCAGTTCGCTGGAATCCGCCAAAGGTCCGCGCTTACGGAGCCTCCACGAGAAGAGCCGACAAGGCGTCTAGCTCTGCCAAACATAGTTGAACCGGATCCGTCGTTAGTCGGATGTACCAATACAAGTTAGTGGCCAACTCACGTGCAGACACGCACCCAAAGAGTATCAGCCATATGGATGTGTACTACATTACTTTTACAAATAATATTGTAATAATATTTATAAATAATTATTGTTTATTAAAAATTAAGTTAAGTGGTAGAAATATTTACATTAATACAAGTTTCTGCGGGTAGCACCCCTCCTGCGGCGATTGGCATAAAGTTGTCGGACGGCCGGAGTCCCTTTGAGCACGCGTGGAGCTATCGGGTGGACACAGACGCGACTTGATCAGACCATGCGGAAAATTCGCCACTGGATGGACGATCATGGGCTGGAACTAGTGGAGGCCAAAACTGAGATTATGTTCCTCATGAAGAAGCGCGAATTCCGAGCGCAGCCGCTTATTATTGGGGAGGAGTTGATTCAGACCAAAGCAGTCGTGAAGTACCTGGGGGTGACGCTAGATTTGAAACTCATCTTCAGGGAACATATTCAGAGGGTGGCGCATAAGGCGTCACAGGTGACTTCCATGTGCAGGATCATGGCCAACGTAAGTGGACCACGTCCCTGTATCAGGCGGTTGCTGCTTCATGTGGCTGAGTCCGTGACTCCGCTTTATGGTGCAGAGGTTTGGCTGACATGCTTCGGTACAATAAGTACCAAAGACGTATGGCGGCTGTGCACTCGACCATGAGGAAGCCAAGGTGTGAGTCAGGGAAATATCTCTGGCTAACTTGCAGGACAGATGGAGCGGGATACGCGCGAGAGGTGGACCGTCAGACTAATTAGTTAGGTGGCCCCGTGGATAGGTCGACAGCACGAAGAGGTGAACTATAACTCCTGAAGGCATCGTCCCTCTAATGTTTGTCAGTATGGAGAGTTGAGGAAGGATCGCTTCTTTCGTCGTGAATATTCTGAGATGTAAGAAATCGGCTCTTCCCTAGGATAAGGGGAAAAACATAGAGGAAGTCCTAAAAGCACAGAAACTGGTTCCCTCTCCGAAGTAATGCGCGTCGTCCCGCCCTGTGGTTTTCATTGCAGGATACGGGAAGCGGAAATTTGTTGAAGCGGTGAGGTTTTAGTAGGTATATCAGCTCCCTCCTTTACATAAAAAAATTATACTTCATCCGATGCTAGATTCAGGGACACTTGATTATCGCCATTCTATCCCTATCCCTCGACTAAACTTCGGAGGCATCCATAATTCGTGAAACTTTACATTATAAAAGCAGGTTATGTAGTTCTACTTCTGCGAAATATTGTTATTCGAGAATGCTAACTTCCACTCACCTCTATCTATGTCTCTCAAAACGACACATTTGCAGAGAAGGTTATTATCTCCGTTAAATTTGTATTAAACTCTGTTAATCTCCGTTATACCGTTCTTGCCTAACTGTTTGTATGATCGCTCAGCAGTTTTTTGGGCCACCTGAAACTCCGGAAATTTTCTCAAAACTCTGGTCCTTTCATTTTTCTTACCTTACCCAGAACAATTCAACCTTCTTGGTATGATATACCTATTTGCTTTGTAGGTGGTTTGTTCGAATTTACACCTTGTTTGGCAAATTGGTCTACTTTTTCATTTCCTTTTGTGACGTGGTGCTTTCGCACCCGGAGCCCCGCGCCAGTAGTTCTCCGGTCGCGCCTCCTGCCCTGATGCAGGTCCTCGCGGACGCCCCGGAGGGGACCCGGCCGGGCCAGCCCGGGCAGCTGGCCTACGTCGGTCGCGGCGGTTGTGAAGTCGGGGGGAGGGAGTGTCCGGTGACATTAAATAATTGTAAGGGGCATCTATTTTAAAAGATATATTTATTAATATAAAATAGGCGACGGGGGGGAAGGCCCGCCCCGCCGCATTCGCCCTTACAATCTTTACTCCTCGTCCCGCTCGCCCTGCGCGCCTCATTCGGGCGCCACGCGCCCTGCCTCTCGACCTAGCCGGCGAGCCACCACGGGCTCGCGGCGGTGCAAGCACCGGACCTCCGGGTATCAGGCCGAGGGCATCGGTGCCCATACGGGCACCTCGCCTCGGCCGAACCCTCGCCGGGCCGCACACTGGGTCACGCTATTGGGGGGGGGGGGGCCGTCCGCGCCTCTCTCTCTCACACGCGCGAGACATAGTATGGTACGGCCCTACCTGGCCGTCGCCTCCTCGTCGGTAGTCCCGGCCACAGTCGCCGCGGCTTCCTCACGCGTCCCCAGGTGGTGTCGGGGCCACGCGTCAGCTGGGTTTGCTTCCTCTCTCTCACTCCTCCGCCTTCTCCCTATCTCTCTCGTTCGCTCGCGCGTTGCCTACTTAATCGGCGATCGGGGCCGATGGCTCGGCGTCCGGCGCGAAACTAGCCGCCGCGGTGCGGTCGCGCAATTTTCAAAATACCGCGCGCCCTTCCCGCCCCGCGGCCGCGGTGCCCAGCTGATTCTTCGCTTGCGCGCGCAAATCCGCCCGTCACACTTTGTAGTCCAAGTATCTCGATATCCAGATTATACAGACTTTATTCTCTCTGGCCAGATCGTTAAGAACACTTTTCATCTCATTAACGAGGTATAACGAGGTATATATATATATATATATATATATATATATATATACAAGGTGTGTTAAAAAATAACGATAATTTTTGTTTTATGAAAAAAATATTTATTTATTCATGAATATCTATTTTGTCCCCTTCAAAGTAATCCCCCTCGGATATAATACACTTCTGCCAACGCTTTTTCCAATCCTCGAAACACTTTTGAAACTCGATCTTTGTAATAGCTTTTAGCTCTTTTAGCGATTCGCTTTTAATGTCATCTATGCTTGCAAAACGACGGCCTTTTAATGTTCTCTTTATTTTTGGAAATAGAAAAAAGTCACATGGAGCCATATCTGGCGAATATGGAAGCTGAGGCATCGTTACAGTTTTGTTTTTGACCAAAAATTCACGAACAAGCAATGAAGTGCGAGCAGGTGCATTATCGTGGTGCAAAAGCCATGAATTGTTTTGCCACAAATCCGGGCGTTTTTTTCAGATTGCTTCACGCAAACGGTGTTGAACTTGTAGGTAGTACTCTTTATTGATTGTTTGACCTTGTGGCAAGAATTCATGATGCACTATGCCATTAAATTATCACGTTTTCATCGGTTGTTGATGTGCTTGGGCGTCCGGGTCGTTCGTCATCTTCAATATTTTCGCGGCTATCTTGGAAACGCTTATACCACTCGTAAATCCTTGCATTGCTCATAGCAGACTCACCATATGCCTTTGTTAACATTTTACACACTTCACTACACTTTATTTCATTTTTTATGCAAAATTAAATACATATTCTTTGATCCATTTTTTTCACAAACGAAAATCGCCGAGCTCAAATATTGCTGAAAATTTTATCGTACTTTAGGGGCATGTGGACCAATATAATAAAAAAAATTTTTATACAGGCGGACTGTCCAAACCCGCGAAATTTAAAAATTCTCGTTACTTTTTGAACACACCTCGTATATATATATATATACTTTCCTGATATTCTCAAGTTTTAATTTAGTTATACGGTGTGCGGAAAGTGTTGACAAATAAAAAATCTAGACAACTTTTGCCTGGATAATTGATCAAAATTATCTCAACACTCGTTGACTCGTGATCATAATTGTTTAGTTTGATCCGCCATTTACGTACGAGGCCAGATCTGTAAATATCATACCGTGTTTCGATGTTAGTTAGCACTCTGACTTATGTATTGCGCTTCTACTTGCATGACATGTCACTATGAAGTTCTGTGCAAAATTGGGAAATTGCAATACCAGGCGGCTGTAATTTTGTTTTTAGAATATCAAATACTTTTTGTATTTCGTCATCCCAGAGAGAAATTTCTTTCTTATTCGATAATATCCTGTTAATTCAGGAATTTGCGTACATTTTTCAGATTTTTAAACTGGCGAAATTTCTGCTCGAGCATTAGCCTTAACTCCATCTTTGCTCAAATAATGCTCTAAATATTTTACTCCTGTTTTTTAAAATTCGCATTCATCCGGCTATATTTTTAAAAAGTTCTACCAATTTTCTATTATACTTCGATTGATTTTCTAAAAATACTCCGTCATGTAAGTAGATAAACATTTTTTTACTTTATACCATTTCCCTAAAAATATTACCAATCATAATCTAAAAGAATCCTTGTGCTAAATCAAACACTGAATAGTATTTGACGCCTCCGATTTGATCAATTATGTCCAGAACTTTAGGTAACGGATATTTATTTTAAAGTATGTGCTTGTTAGTAGCCCTTAATTTTTTTCCTTTTAAATAGAAAAATATGCGTATTCTTCAATTAATTTTTCTATCAGCCATTGTTGGCATTAAATGCTTATACTTCAATACAGTTTTTAATCTGTCAATTGTTATGGGAGTTCCCTCGCCCTTTGTACAACCTGTAATATTTCTTAAGTTTCAATCGTACCACCTTCGCTACTCTACTTATCATTCATTGATCGAGCAGTGGCCGATCTTCGTTCTTTTCTTGCGAAGAGTCCGTCCTAACCATTTGACTCTATCTGCACCAGCAACGGAAAAGTCTATGATGGCTCTTATGTATCGGATCTCTGAGCTAGAAAATATCAACAAAGCGTAGTCAGCCGAGCTGCCAGCCCCGCGTGAGGATCGCTTTGTCTTTGCACAATAGTAATAAGAAGTGCGTAGCGAGCCTAAAAGAAAATTGTTCGTCATACAGCAGACTAAATTCAAAATGCCCTCGAAGGAGGGCAGACTGCAGGGTTAGGGAGATGGCCATGGTGGATGCTTAATCCACCGTCCCCTGAATTTGTCTCGCTTATCGAATCAGCGCATGACTGCATCCTACTACTCCTTTTCGTCCCCAACATACCCCAGCAATAAAAGGAATCAGTCGGACGAATCGTGCCACGGGATAAGGCAATCTCTCCCTTTGTTGTTACATATAATCTAACATATTTTGTTTTATTTTTTTATATGTTTTCAGCAAATTCCCTACAAGGGAGGGTATTTTGTACTCGAAGGGGGAGATAGGTGCAGGAGAGCAGGCCCGAAAAATGGATGTTTCGTCCAAGGGTCAGCGGATCAAAGGAGAGGAGTTACGAGAAACGAGGCCCAAGTTAAAGGCCAACGAGGAGCGACTACGTTCTTTCGTCGGAGTTCCCTGGCCGTTCTGCTATTCAGGATTGCCTTTACACGGAAGCTGTACTCGGCACTCGCAGTCAGGCGCTCCTCACCAACATCCTTCTGTCTTACTGAGTGGGGTACGGCACGAAGCTATTTCTCGCTGGCCTTTACACTGGTCCTTGCCCCTCGTGGCTCTTCTCCTTTGACTCGCTGGCCCTTCAAAAATGGACGGAACATCAAAGTCGATCCGGAGTCTGCGTTCTCCACCTCTAAACTCATCTACAGTAGCGATCAGCTCAGACGATCGGAACAGACTAATGTTAGGGCATCTATCTCCCCCTGTCGGGTCAATGAGACCCTACCCGTTTATGGAATTTGCTGAAAACGTTATAAAAAACAAAATATGTTAAATATACAATGAAATCAACATACGGAGAGAAAGAGAGAGAGAGAGAGAGAGAGCCGTACCCTATTGCTCCTTCCCGTAACGCGACCTACTTCACTGATTCTTCGTTGGTATTTTTTCGGGAGGGAATGAAGTAGTATCAGGACGTAGCCACGGGCTGACTCGATAAGTAAGGCAGATTCCGGGGAAAAGGTGAATCTTGCTACCATGGCCCTTCCCCGAATCCGACAGTCGACCCTTAGGGTGTTGCAAATTTCGGCGATCCTGGCCATAGTGGTCCCTAATCGGAACCACTACACGAGACTACACAGAGCATTTTCTATGATCTGAGGGATACTCTGTATGGCTCCAAAAACTGTACTAAGTAAAAAACAATATTTAACTGAACAGAACACGCACTCGCTCGGTCTCACCACCCTCCAATGGCTACACATGCTCGGGGCGCCCAACATGACTTTCCCCCTGCACGTAGACACCCTAAGGGGTCTCGTACCTATACCTACTCTATCTAATCTCTTTTTGGCTTAAGAAACCATCCGGGCCAACCAACACAGCCGCCCAAGCACTCCCTAAGTAAATAGGTTATTTGGTTGGCACGGGGATGCTTCTGCGTGTCGTCAGCTTGTCTAGCCATGACTTCGTAGCTGCTCGATCTTCCTGGACTTTACCAAACAAAAACATATCTTAGTACGCGGGCGCTGCAGCCGCTTAGAGACAGGATCGCTAACACTTGGGGTTTTGGCAAGACAATGTGTTCAACAAAGCTGCGAACTAGGCTCACTAACGCCATTCCCACTACTGCTGTGAACAGACAGTAGGAAGTAGAAAATTAGGAAAAATTCTGCTTCATTCCCCCTTCTAAATTCTTTTTTTATGCGTCGCCTAAAATATTGAAAAACAATTGTCCTTATGAAGTGGAAGGCAATTCACGCGTCTCCTAGAAATATCGGGAAATAAAATATTTCCTGCATGCCTGAAAATGCGACCGAAAGAGTCACGTACAAACAGGCTTGCTAAAACCCTATGCTGCACCCTGCAATAAAATAATTTTTCGAATATATAAAATGAAAGTTAAAAAACAATCAAAATTAAATTGGAAGATTCAAATCGAGAAGTGTTTTTATCGCCAGCGCAGGCCTTTCACCCAGTATCAGGCGCCACGCTTCCTACCGCCTGGCGACTCTCTCTCAATCGCGCTTCTGAAAAGGATTGTGCAGACGATCTCTCTACTGCAAGCGATCGCGGGGGTGCTAAGGACTCGCCCTGGTGAAGGCGGTCGCGCTGCAGTTGTTGGTGTTCCCTCCAGCATCGACCCTCACCATTGGCAGATTAGTCTTTGAGCTCCGTTATTAACGCTTGGCGTTCCACAGTAGCCCGGATCTCCTCAAATGGTGCTGTCTATGGTAGGCTGACGCTTTTGCCCTCTTAGGTCTCGATCAGCTTCTGACTTCGATCAGCCACCGGAACGAGGGTGGCCAAATCATTTGAGGTAATGAGGTCTCGCGTCCTTCTCTGAAAACTCCCAAAGCGGCGCACGCAACTTATCCTGCACCGAGGTCTTCCTCGACTGCGGTTTCACCGATGGCACGTGCGCAGCATTGGATCACCGGAATCTCTCCCTACGGAGGAGGATCCATAGGATCTTTTCGGCGCTGCAGCATTTTACGCCCGATACACGTCTTTCATGCCGTAATCAACCATCCTTTCCCGCGCCTGCCCTTTCGAAGTCGGAGACCGCTGGCGAGCTAAATCTACATACGCAGTGCTCTCGGCTAAAGCGTCCTTCGGGTTCGATTGCCCCTCAGTACCACCCATAACCTCTTCTCCATACCTCCTTGCGCTCTCTCACGCTCGCGACCGCGATCCCACCCCTTCCTCTTTCGTCTTTTCTTAAGGCTAGGCGTTGAGGCCGGAGGCGACACTGCACTTTGGAAAGACCTCAACGACAACGCTGGCCGCGTTGCCGCTCATGACGAGGCTTTTCTGAAACTCGTTCTCTGGCGTCTGACTCGAGAAGTTATCGTCCATCTGGAGTTGACGCCGAGGATTCCATTTCAGGCAATGCCTCGCCTGCAAACGCTGTTACCTTACCTCTTTTTGGTGCAGGTTCTCCAAATAGCCCGCCGGAATTCTGTTGCGGCTGGCCTCTTTTAGCCCCGTCGGAGCCTCCATCTGCATGGGCTCGACGATGAGCCTTGCTGGCTCAACCGCCGCAACGTCAACGATGGTCGCCTGCCCCACGAGCGGCTGACTCGTCTCGTCTTCATCTACCGTCGACGATGGCTGCAGCGTCTGGCCTGCAGAAGGTGACGCAGCCTTAGTCGCATCGTCCTACGGCATCAAGACCTCCTCTGCCATCTCCTCGTCGGAGGCATCGAGAAGCAACGCCTCCTCATCGATTGGTCCGCCGCCTGCAAAATAAATAAATGCCTCAAGACCTGTCTATTTATTGGGCTTTCCTCGAACTCAAACACAATACCAAACAGATGTTACCTTCCGGCACTTCGGAGGTATGTCTCGCTTTAAGTGCTGTAGATGTACCTTAGAGGTCTTCCAGCCGGAATCTTTCAAGAGAATGAAGACTATACGACCCGCCTCTATTATTGGAATTATAGATTTAGGCATTAAGTTCCTGAGCTTCATCGTTCTGTTTCCGCACGAGATCCTAAAGAACGTCCAATCATTTCAGACGATCAAGCTAATGCTCAGTATCAGCACGAACAACCAACTTCACATCTTCTACATCACGACGCAAACTCTTGATAGGTTGCGGATGTCAACCATAATTCAAGAACGCTGGCGCGACTTATATGCTAACTTGCACTGCCGTATTAATGGCGTGTCGAAACTCATGCAAGTGCTCGTCCCACGAACGATGATCAGGCTCAACTAACGTGGGAATCATTGTTTTCAACATCCTATTCGCACGCTCAACTAAACTAGCTTGGGGTGGTAGGGACGCGTGGTTGCATGCTTTACACCGTATTCTTCCAACATCTCCATGAGATACTCATTAATGAACTCGGTACCGTTATCAGTCAATAAAAACTCGGGAGTCTCCCACTGAAACAATACTAGCTCTTCAATAGCTTTCGCCATTGCCTTTCTATTAACCGCACGCAACGGTTTCAATTCAATCCACCTCGTAAAAAGATCTTGAAATACTAAAATATATTTATACTGGCTCATACTACGAGGCAACTCCATTACGTCTGCAGCCACCACTGCCCATGGCCTCAACAGTACGCTTGTCTATCAAATCGTGAGGACCCGCCTGAGAAACTTTATAGCGCTGGCATTCACTACACTGTTGTACGTACACACGTACTTGATAATAAAAATCAGGTCAATAATATTCTCTCTTAACCCTGTCATAGGTCTTTGGTATTCCGAGAAGAACTGACGACGGGTGGCGGTATGCCTGCTTCATCACTCCATCTCTATACTTGTCTGGAACGACAAGTCTTCACCCCTCCTCCTGAATGAGATCGGATCCAAGATCTTATCAGGAGAATACGGTACAGCATGCCATCTAACACTTTACATACTGGAAACTTCCGAGGGCAACGCTGCACATCGTTTATTCTCCCAAGATACCAAAGATCCGAGATCGTCTCAAAATTCGCCACAGCCGCTATTTCTCGATCAATCCCTCTAGAGAGCATTAGGAACCTTATTGAACGTGCCTTTTGTATCTCAAAATCCCACTGCTGCATCCCGAGGGCCCAACGCGCTAGCCTCCCTGTTGGGTCTTTCAAACTCATATACTTCCAAGTATGGCTTTAGTTTCTTGCTTACTATCCTTCTAAGTCAAAACAGCTCCAATAGCGTAATCACTTGCATCACTTTGAACAGTAAATGACTTAGAAAAATTCAGTCAGGTAAGCACAGAGGCCTTTACAGGCGTATTCTCTAAAGCATTAAATGCAACTTGTTATTTTTCAAACCACTCCCATGTCTAACATTCCATCAACAACTTCGTCAGTGGCACTTTAAGCTCGGACTCTCTCTCTCTCTATCTCTCAATAAAACATGCGTACCAGCCTACTATACACATAAACGTGCATAACTCCTTAACGTTCTTGGGGGCCGGATAATTCAGGACTGGCGCAACCCTTTCAGGGTCAAGCCTTAACTCATCAGCTTCCAGCCGGTAACCTAGAAAACGCACACTCGAACAACAAAACTGATACTTCTTACGATTCACTTCAAGTCCAAATACGCACAAACAGAAGGTTCTATTTCGGGTCCAAATAAGGCCCCATTTAACCTACAAAACTTCATAGGCGCTTCATAACTTATTCAAAATCGAATCGACATTCGGCTAAGGATAATTATCGCGTCTAGTTGTCTCGTTAATATCTCTGAAGTATATGCAAAATTGACAGCTTCCTTCTCGTTTCACAATAACGGAAGCACTACACCACTGGCTAGAATTACGCTCAATAATCTCTGTCTCGAACATCTCCTTCATTTATTTTTGAGAAATGTTCAATGAGAGTCGTAAATCCATGAAGGTCTCTGGATTCTGGAAGTATCGTTTCCATCAAAGCCTTCACTTGTTCCCGCTCCCCATCTCGTATCTCAACGATATCACAGCCCTCTGCAAAAATTTTCGGGTCTGTACTCAACTCACCCATCTTTAATAAAGCACCTCATCTCCCACCAGGAATTCTCCAGAAGCATTCCAGCAGCGATAACTCAAAACCATACTTGAGACCAAAATCTACTCCTATAATAATCTGGTACGATTTTGAGCTCGACTGCTTGCTCGATATTTTTTACTTTGAATTTCAAGCACTCCGAGAATGTTCTGGGTTCCTCCTGTCACTTTATACACAGTTAACTGAGCCAGTTTCCATTTATCCTTAAATGCAGCTGCTTCTTTAGGGTCAATTAAGGAAATCATAGAACCCGGATCAAACAAAGCACAAACATCTTTGCCGTTCCTTCAGGTACATCTTTGACTGTCAGGTACATTCGGTTGTCGGTTATAACTCCGGCCACCGTCTGCTCCTTTCCCCGCAACACTTGTTGAAGCACCCCCTCCCCTTGACAACGGGAGAAGCTGCAAACTCTGTGGAGGCGTTTGTTGAGGCACCTCAAATCAAACTCGATTCGAAGGTTTGTCTTGAAAGGTATCGAGCAGCTTATAAGCTGTGGAGAGTCTCTACACCTCCTTCGTCAAATCCTGCGAAGTTTGAAGCGTCTTCTCGAGATGTTTTCTGTCTTTCTCACACTCACTCTCTCGACTCGATTTTCCTTTCTCGGCTTCCTTGTCTCGACAACACACGAACCTCCACTCGTCTCTCTAACGTGTCCTTGCAGGGTCTAGGGGATGAGTCTGTTATCCTGTCCTGGGGTTTGCCAGACTTTCCCTTACGTTCACACAATTCGGGCAGGTCCGGAAAACTACTCCAGAGCAGTTATGTCCCGGAAGTCTGCATCTATAGCAAACTTTCTTCGGGCACATCGCGGCACGACGCCCAATGCCACTGCCCGTGGAACGGTGCATTGGCTACTGGTGACGGTATTGGGAGCGGGGCAGGCAATGGGGCACGCGTCATCCTGGGACTCGCAGTGGGTGGCTGCCCTTCACCGCGTTATCCACTGCCTTTATATGCAATTTATTTATCTTTTTTTCTCTCACAAACATACAGTCGTAACACTTGCCGCGCCGCACCGAATTTCGATGCTAACGGTTTATATTAGAGTTGCTGAGGAGGAGTGAAGGGAAAGGTGCTCACGGGCGGAAATTTGTTTCGTCTTGCCAGATGCAGACGTTCTCTAGTTTTATGGTGACAATGATGAGCCCAGGGCAGCCCAGATGGCAGCATATCGATAGCTTACGAGGAGCTGTGGGGCAAACGTTCCAGAAAGTTGAAGGGACCAGAGAAAATAGGAGTACCCAAAAGGGAAGCCTGCATAGAGGCGAACTCGTACGAGGGTTTTACAACAAGCGATCGGGGTGGCTCTAGGCAAGAAGTCGTTTTAACGGTTGAATTACGGGCACCCACTTTTACTTGCGCCTGAAAAATGTGCAATCATCGTCTTTGCCACCCCTTCCTTATCTTTATTTTCACGCGCTGCGGCACGCTAGTATTGCCAGGCCCAGTGCCTGGTTGTCCGTTATAATTTGAAACGGATAGATATATTTGTAAATAATTTACAAAATATTGAACAAAACTCACATTTATAAACGCAACATCTTAAGTCTACTTATAAATATAATTACACACTATCACAGTATTAGTCAAATCACAGATGTAGCGCAGTTTTGGCATAAATATTGCTTGCATTTTCCTTATTATCTATCAGTGCGATGGAGAGAGTGTAAGTGCAAGTGAGACGTAAAGATGTAACGCGTAGCCGCCTACCGATCTCCACATGCTTACGCGAGGAGTGATAGGGATAAAGAAGCTGGAAGGCAGAGGGCTGAGATATGGCAAGAGCGCGGAGAGTCGGCAGCCCCGCTAGGGCGGAACTGCCGGGCTTCTTTGCAACAAGGCACCAATTCGGCAGACCCCGGCAACGACCTTGAAGAACCTTGGTAGCGTCGACTAAGCCCCCCCTCATACGTGGGCTACCTAAGGATTAGGAGGATCCCGGCGGACGCCATTGGCAGAGCTAGGCGAAAGACGACGCGCACGCTGTAGAGCCGCTGCGGCCATGTTGATAAGGTTCCGGCCGGCATCAACCGTCACAGCGATCGCACCACAACCTAAATTAGCCACATCATGCTCAGGCTAACAGTCGCCGCAGCTGACAGCACCTTGACTAAGACGTACCGAGGATGCAAGACAAGAGGAATAGGAAGCAGAAAACACGAGCTGTCCTACGGGCCATCAGCCAGAGACCTATGATATACACAACATGGGCTGAGACATATCAGCAGGGCACGCGCCTCATGAACTTCGCTGACCATTTCTGCTAGAGGACCCACAGAGAAGGGCCCGTGCCCCTTTGTCTCAGCGCACTGCAACAGATTCCGTTAGGCGGTCGTAGTGATCAGTCGTAACATCTTGATTGGTAGTTGATTTGGAAGTCATGCCGTACAGTCATTAAAAGAGAGATCGTTTTTAATAATCGCGGCGATTAATCGGTCGAGACGAACATTCGTCGCGTAGAGTACAAATTGGCAATCAAGGCATACAGTCGGTCGTGACGAAGAAACCGAGAAGTGTGGTGCACCGTGAGAGTGTAGTGGCGGAGCTGCCGAAATACTAAAGGAGGAGCTCTTGGCGATTACCGCTGGTCAAGTATTGAAGGTTTTAGATCGTCGGCGAGAGTAAGCTCACTGCTCCTAAATCCAGCAGGCGACGCAACAGACCCGCTTCAGACACCGATGGGCGACACACCAGACGCCGCTTCAGCAACCGATGGGCGACATACCAGACGCGGTACAGCGGTACCAGATCATCGGCTAAGGACAAACACCAGTGAGTGGGCTAGGAAGGATAACCTAAGGAGGACAACATTAATCTCCCGCAGAGGGAATGCTTGGTCGCGAGCGGAATGGTGTACTAACGTGTCGACGAAGAAGCAAACGCGTGTATCAGTCCACAGAATTCAGACCGCGGTTGTGCCAGTGGTGTCCATAAACAGGAGAACAGGCGGAGTGGCAACTTGAATCGCGACGCGACGTGTCGCCGAAAGCGGAGGAATAGAGTAGAGAACAATTATTGATGTAACTAGAGATAGACAATAAACTTCATAAAATTAAAGGAAATAAGTAGACCTTATACTACCTCCCCTTGTCCCCTTCTTTGTGATATATTCAGTGAAGCAGACGAGAAAGCTCGTGCGGGTGCCATCTCGCCGACGGCCAGCGGGATGTCCTCAGGAGAAGAGAGTCTCCATCAGCTGGCCAACTCGCCCTTATATTGTATAAATTTAGCAAGCACGCCATTATATGATCATTGCGAGGCAGAAGAGTCTCCCCTGTTCATCAGGAAAACGACGCGTCACAAAACTTGAAAATTAGAAAAATTTAAATAGAAAATTCAATACATAATGTATATTATGTATTAATATATAATTTATTGTTTTATTCATCCCATAAAATTCTATTATTATTTATTATTATATTATTATTATTTGTGATGCATAAGCTCTATCGTTAAATTGACATGACCCTTTTATTTCATTCAATATTGATTCAAATCTTGAGCATAATATGTAGAAATTATTTAATATTCGAGCCTATGCACTATGTGTACCGGTATGAAGTGAACGTTTTTGTAAAAATAAAACACTAATTTTAATGGGAATGTGAAAAACATTTTTTTCAAAGTGTTGGACATTGTTTTTCCACACATTGACTACCTTTCTGGAAATTTGTACATACCAGACCAATAGAATTGTTTCTCTTTAAAAGCAAATCGAACAAATATCCAATTATCGACTTCCTCGTAGGAATTGAAGTCCTGCTCAGCAGATACGTATCCCATTGATGAAAACAAATGATAGTCGGAAGAAGCGAAGACGGGTGATACGGCGGGTGGAGTCGTAGATCCCAGCCAAGTGTTGTGATTGTATCCTGAACCGCTTTTGCTTCATATACAGATGCATTGTCATAGAGCAAAATTACCTTGCCGTCTTCTAGCCCATTCTGGTCATTTTTCGATGAATGCATGTTTAAAATTAATCATTTGTCGTTGATAGAGATCACTATTAACTAACTCATTAGGTTTTAACTATTCGCATTGCACCACGCCAATCTGGTACCACCAAACACGGCATTATCTTGATGCTGAATAAATTTGGTTTTTCAGTCGATGTTAAAGGTTATCTAAGATTAATCCATAATTTTTTTCGTTTAGAAATCTTGAAATAGATTTTTCAGTGCCAGTAATAATTGGATGTAAAATTAATTTTTTTCGTGTCTTTGAAGCAAAATTTCAGAAGTATTTTTTCGATTTTCCGCCTACTTTTTATTCAATTCATGTGGTACCCATTTTTAACACATTTAGATCTTTCCCATAGCTTTTAAATGGTTAGAAATTGTTTATTGTGCAACATTTAACATTTCTGCCATTCGCTTTTGACTCAAAGTGTCAGTTTCATCCAATACCGTTTGCAATTCGGCATCTTCAAACTTTTTGGTGGTTTTCTACGTTCTTCAATTATCACGTCAAAATTATTATTTCTAAACTATTGAAATAATCTTTTACATATTGCTTCTAATAGAGCATGATCAACATTTGCCTTGATAAACATTCGATGCGACTTTGCAGCACTTTTTTTCAAATGAAAACAATCTATCCCTTCATAAAGACTTCATAAGAGATTTCTCCGGTACCGTACGATAGATGCTGGGTGTACTTCGGATGATCTTCTCCGTCGAGGAAAAGAAAGGGATCATAGACTTAAGGGTTGTACCAGAAATAGATCACCCAATGATTCTTGGCATTAATTTTTTCCAGATATGAGACTTCGGGGTACAACTCGGCGGGGGACAATGGCATATCCCGGGTGGAGAATGACGGAATTTTGTGAAAAAAGACCTGCCTGAACAGAAGCTAGGGATTATGAGCGAATACGCCGGTATAGTGGAAATCCCCAATGAGCAGTGTGAACGCATAAGGGCACTAGTAAATTCAATAATTCCTGAGTCCGGAAAATTGCACTGCTACACCATGTTCAAAAAACATCACATTGATGTTTAAAGGGCACAACCGATCCGATACGCACCTCGACGGATGTCGCCTAAGATATTGGAATTTGCTCTGATGGAGGTCCAGAAAATATTTAAGAAGGGCATCATTGAATCAAGCGCTAGTGAACGATGTAGTACGCTCATGAGCTCAGGATAAAACCGAAGAGGGTAACCTCTTTTCTGCAATACCCCGCCACCAGCAATGGAAGAGCTTCGAACCTTCTTGAGAATGGCGAGGTGATATTCCCTTATTGATTGCTCGCACACGTTCGAAGGGATCAAAGGGCGCAGAACCCTGCAACGTACGAGCGAGCACATCGGGGGTGGACGGACGGTACGGGAAGTTACTCCGGTTCACCGTACATACAGCGAACTTAATCGCTGCATGGAATAGGAGCAAGACTTCCAAGAGGGAGAGGCACAAAAAACGCGACTTCGCCTGCAAGGGTAACGACATTATCGGTCGGAACCAACGGCCGGGTAGGAAGCTCTTAAGATCTAGAGGGTACGGAACTGGCCACCGCGCATCAGCGTTCACCAGCCCGGAAACACAAGAGCTAGCAAGGAAATCCGCGAGCACTACCTCCGGGACGAACAAAGGCTCGTGATGGAGCGTGGGTCCTCTTCCAACGCCACCCTGGCCGAAGTGCCTGACCATGACCCAAAGCCAGGCCAGTAACAAGCGGCAGCAGTAAGGCGAGAAGGACGCTCGGGAACCTGCGGCATAATCCGAGATGAGGTCAGTCCAAAAACAAAGCTCCGATCTCCGGATGATGACTGGTAGCAAGTCTCCGGCCAGTTTTTCGCGAGACTCCAGCAAATTAACGAGTTATGCTTTTTCGTGTTATGCACCGCACTCTCCGTAATGCACGCGCCCAGAAAGTTTCCAGCGAAGAGCCACCGACACCTACCAGAAGTGTTGAGCGTTTCTACACCTGGTCCAGTCACTCTTTCGCTAAATTGTCACGTGCGATAAATTCGTGGAAAATGTAGTAACGAATGATAACGCGCTCAACGAAGCATTACTTGCACTAATAAAATCTAAAATTAGTATAGAAATTCTAGATTTAGTAGTTGCTAATAATCCAGCAACATGGGGCGATTGTAAGGTGCATTAAAGATGCAAATTTAATTGCAATGAAGAATGCTTTTTACAAAAATATCGCGAGAAATACTTTTTATCAATAGCATAAAAGAACTTTACCATTCTCATCTCATGTATTTTGATTTAGACGATATTGAAACCTGCCTTAAAAATTATAAAATATTTGGCAATCACAAACAGCAAGCGGCATTTCTGAATTTTGCAAGACAGAGAGAAGTTAAAACAAGACCAAACATCTTTGAAAATTCAAAAATACACATCCATTTAATATCAATAGCAACTTCAAAAAATTACAATATGCCTGACCCTTCAAAAAATAAACTTGTATTTTCTTTTTTACGACCACAATAAATCTAAATAATATCGGGACTTCTCCTTGATTGCCGCACCTTACGACTACTAATCCAGCTTTAAAAATACTTATTCATTCAGAAGCATCTTCGTTTATTATCCACACGAGTTCAAGATTAAATCTATACATAATATAACAAAAGGTATACATGTTCTTACTTTTCCAATTTTACGTGAATTTGGAGACAATATGCCACTTACATTTCTGATATTGCTTTGGCCATTAACGTATCATTGTTTAATCGGAGATAAAGATTTACACAAGCTAGGAGCAAATATTAATTATCCTGATCGAAATTTTGGAACTTCGAAATTTGAAATAAATTATTGGTGACGTGGTACTTCCACTCCGAGGCCGACGTGCCTCGAAGAGGCCCGGAGCACCCGCCACTCTCCCGTCGCGTTCACCTGCCCATCACGCAGGTTTATGGTCGCCCCGGGCGGCTAGCGTTGCGGCGATCGACGTGGTTGAGATCACGGAGGGAGGGTGGACACTAAAACACAAACTCGGGCCTCGGGGAAAATGCACTATTTATTCCCGCCCGGGAGGACAATCCTCGCCCAAACTCTTTCTCGTCGGACGCGCAGCGCCTACTACAAACGTGCGGTCAAAACCGCCCGCGAAGCGTACTCGGGCCGCTATTGGGGTCCTCCACCTCGCAGCTCGACGCGACAACGTCGCTCGGGGAGGCCTGTACCGGACCGCCATAGGGGCCCTCGCCTCAACCTGGGCGGACCACCGTAGTTCACCGGCTGGCACTGTTAGGGCCGCGAAGGCCCTGGGCTGCCAGCCGGCTCCGCGCGGGAAAACCGCCGCACCTCTTTCTGAACTCTGGGACCGCGTTCATTTGCTGCTAGCTCTTGCTTCAAGGCCTGGCCCATCCGGGCCGGGGATACTGCAGCGGTCTTGACGCCACGCTGCCGGCCCCTGAACGATACGTTGGCTGGCCTCCACGCGCCAATGCCTTGACGCCTCGCTGCTGGCCCCTGGTGGTGCTGGACGCCGGCCTGTAGGCGCCCTTGCCGCCTTCGACGTTTGGTGCTCTCTGGCCTCTGGCAGTCGGCCCCTGGTGGTGCTGGGTGCCGGGCTTAGCCTAGCCTGGCTTTGGTTGCACTCAAGGGCGGAGGCGTTGCGCCTCTATCTTACCGCCCGCGCATGGAAAGCCTGGGGACCCGAGAGCGCTCGGAGCCACACGCAAACTGATGAAAACCGATCATCAGATCGAGTTTCCTCCCCGTCTCTCTTAGGGAAAAGACGCCCCCTCCGGTATCGCGCGCACGCCATTTTCGAAGTGCCGACGACAGGCTGATGTGCGGCGTGTACGAGGTGCGGGTATCAGTGTAGGGATAACGACAGGACTGCTGACGGCAAAAGCGGCGACTGGAGCTCCCCCGGTAGATGTAGCGCCGCTTGCCGGCTCTGAGCTAACTGGACTGACGGACGACTCGTAGTGGTCCAGGGTCAGCTGAGCCTGGCGGCTGCGGTTGAGGCGGTGCTTCCGCCGTTGTTGGGCCTCCATCTGCCGCTTCCTCTTCATATCTTCCACGTAGCAGGAAGGCGGAGAGCCCACTTTGGACGGGGTGGCCCTCAACGCCTCTATCTCCATTGGCTCCGAAGGCGGGGACGGGAGGGTAAACTCCTCGACCGCCTGTGTCTCGACGGAGCCGGTGGGTTGCAGACAGGCCGCCTGCACCATCGGTGGGATCGCGCTACTGAGGTCCATGAGGTCATCCTCCTCCATCAATAGACGATCCTCTTCCGCTGAGGTCAGAGGACACGGTCGGCATTTTTCTTGATAATTTGGGCTACATTTATAGCAGATTGATGGAGGATAACTCAACAGTTTCCGGTCATTTTCTGGACAAGTTTTAACTACTTTCTGTTTCATTCATCCTGATATTCTGATCCATTCTTGCTCTTCTTGGGACAAATTTTGGAACGATCCTAATCGATTTTTGGTTAAATACTGATTGATTTTTCTTAGAAATTTTTTTCAGTTGTGGGTCGAGTTCTAGATCCGTTCTTAATAACTTAGGGAGGATTTATTATTTATTAGATCCCCCTCCCCTTTGATCCCCCGGGCCCAATCGAGGCTGGCCCTATTCCCGCTCTATACCCCGTCGCGAGTCCCTCTCCGAGGTGGCACGTACCTCTTGAGATTCTGTACGTGCACCTTATTGATCCGTCGTCCCGAGTCCTCTAGGAGGACCACTATCTCGCCCAGTACCTGTTTAACCTCCAATGGCGGGATAGAGGCCGGCCTCCAAAGAACGCGACATCGTCTTATGCAGTCTGCTCCCTCAGCAATAGACTGCATGGCTCCAAACCCCTGGTGCCATCACAACGTCCACTTGTAAAACTCCGTGACCGGTACAGCAATCTCCGCATATCCTTGCCATTGATGCGCGGGAGATTATCGGGGTAACCTTACACGCGCGTCGGCTTTGCGGCGTTCGCTTCTCTCGTTTGCCGAGAAGACACCAGGGGGGGGGGGTCAACTCAATGTTAAATCTGGCTAATTTTGGACGACGAGGGATACTTCAGCGGGCACCAGAGTCGACTATATATAGATATAGCGAGTGTGTATAACAGCGTAAAGAGAAGCGTTGGTATCAACTACATTTTGTGACGGGCGGACTTTGCGCGCGCGGGCAAGTAATCAGCTGGGCGCCGCGGCCGTGGGGCGGGAAGGGCGCGCGTGATTTGGGAAATGCGCGATCGCGCCGCGCCGATTAGTTTTGCGCCGGACACCGAGCCATCGGTCCCGATCGCGTGTTATTAAGTATAGGTGAGCGAGCGAACAGGATAGGAGAGAGATTATAAGAGAGAGAGAGATAGAAAGGAGTGCCCAGCTGATTCGCGGTCCCAACACTACCCGGGGACGCGAGAGAGAACGCGGCGACCTCCCGGCCGGATTGTGGCCGGGATTATCATCGAGAAATCGGCTGCCAGGTAGGGCATTGAATTTTATGCATGCCCGCGAATGAGAGAGAGAGAGGCACGGGCGCGGTCCCTCCCCCCAAATATCATGAGTTGAGGGTGACCCGATGAGAGTCCAAGCGAGGCGAGGTGTCAGGGTCCCGGGGTCAGCACCGCTGCGAGCCCGTGGGGGTTCGTCGGCCGGGTCAAGATGGATAATGCTCGGTGCCAGAGGGAGGCGTGCGGGGCGAGCGGGCCAGCGGCAACTTGTTGTATATTCGAATGCAGCGGGGCGGGTTTTGTCCCCCCGTCGCCTTTTATATGTTTATTAAATAAACATTATTTTGGAAATAGAAGCCCTCCTGTGTAAATGTTTATTTTGAAGGACCCTCCCTCCTCCCGACTTCATAACCGCCGCGACCGACGTAGGCCAGCCGCCCGGGCTGGCCCGGCCGGGTCCCCTCCGGGGCGACCGCAGGGATCTGCATCAGGGCAGGATGGCGCGACCGGAGGAAAAATGACGTGAGGCTCCGGGCCTAAAAGCACCACGTCACAATTTAGATATAGCGGACATGTATTAAATTTTATAAATAATAATTAATAATTTCAATTATGTAAAAACAATCAATTTATTTAATTTTTCTAATAAAATAAGCAAATTTCTCGTAGTGTAATATATAAATCTATATAATATTTTATACAAAAATATTATAATATAAATATATAAATACTAAATACAAATTAAAGTTTCATTAGAATACAAACATTTAAATAATTGTATAAAATACATTACATTAAAATTATATACATATAATTGAACACCTATTATTTAAAAAATATATCTATATATCGAGTTTAATAGCACACAGAATCTGAAAAAATTCAGTAATATAACAATTTGATATTTAATATAAATAAAATAATATTAAATGATTAAGAATACTTTCTCTCTGCGTTTTTTGGGCTTAAGACCAACGTGAAATCACAGCCGCATTAAAAATATTGTGTTTATAACAATATAACATACAAGAATATAGGATAATATAAAAGAAATAGAATAAAAATTATAGCATGCAAATATTATATGTATGTCAATATTAAAGCATACAACGAAATATATGCATGCAATCTACCTGCAACAAAATAAAAGTTTCTAAATTAAATTTGCAAAAAATTGTGGGTATTATAAAATTTATCTGTTTTTTTGTACAGCGTTTGTTTATATTTTCTATTGCAGCTAACGTGAATAAACTTCTAAAAGTGATTAAAACCTTACTAAATTCATCGAGTTTTAACAAATTCTTTCTACATTTGCAATATTGATTCCAAGAAATAGCTGTACAAAATGGTGCAGTATTAAGGTTGGACTAGAAATAGTTCAAATAAGGCGCTGCAGCATAGGTTTAGTTCTCCCTCTCCGTCTTTTCTATGTCACTATCTCTTTCTAATTGAGGCGAACGTGGTGCCTCCTTGAATTGGTCGAGCCCGTAGATTTTAGCCACTCGTCCTACATGAGTTGACCCCCCCCCCCCCGGAAGACACTAAACTTTGATTGATTTGCGCCCGAAAGATTCGCTGACTACCCACCTTTTCTTTGTTTACCTTTACAGGTAAACTTAGTTACAATATATAAATATATATATATATATAAGTAGACTTAAGATGTTGCGTGTTCCGAATGTTAATTTGTGCAATAATTATGTAAAAATTTACATATAAATTATCTACTTATTTATCTATTTCTCACTTATCTAGTAGCATATTAAATGTGTCGTTTAATTGCCGGTAAAAGTAATCGAGTATTTTTTTGATTATTTTTTACAACGGGATGCGGATTTGGGAGTAGAATCTTTAGACTTCCTTATAGATAATTCCAGATTTTTCTTTGCTGTACAGTAATTTACTTAGATATAATTATGAAATAGTATTAGAAAGGTACATAAAGAATAAAGAAATATATTGAGTACTCGATCGTAAGAGTCAGGTAGGGTGTGTCATACCACACAGCGCCTAATCAATCATGAACTTTGCTCTCACAAATATGTCATCTTATCCCAGGAAGCCTTTTTATATTGCAAAAGCCATAGCTTAAACAACAAGATATACGTAGCATAGATCATGCCAATGCCATAAATGCTTATCAGCAGATGAATGAAGAAGGTCGATTGATAATACAAAAGTATAGGATTGGTAACTACTTTTATACAAAAGTGGTGGAAGGTGCCTTAAGGTTAAATTTACCCTTTTCGTAAATTTAACAATCAGAGCTTCCGTAACAATCTCACTTCAAAATTCTTCAGATTAATTTTTTTCTGTCAGTTTTTTATTATACATATTCTTCATACGATGAATTACGAGATCTTTTTTTACTGCCTCAATTTCATTGTACAATAAATGGAATGAATTAGGTAGGGATTAAATAACAAGAAAAGAGACGACATTAATAAATTACTGGTTACTAATTTTAAACTTGATGCAAATTAGATAATATGTGTTTTATAAATAATTAAAACTAATTTATATTTGTGATTTTTTAACTTTTATTTATTATTATAAAGTTACAATTATTTGTAGAAATGCACTTAATAGTTATTATGTCTTTAATAAAATGAAAAAGAGTCTATCGATATCTTTATAATTTTATCTTGGTTCAGCTACATAACACAGTCACCATCATCAAATATTTTCACTATTATAAAATTATTTCAACTGTAATTTTGATAAAAATAAGAAACTGGCAATTGTATCACTCTAAGCCTCTCTTTGTTAAATTTGACTTCACAAGATCCCAGGAAATATTAGATTTATCGTGTTTGTAACAAAAATCCATTGTGATTTGTACATTTTCATAAGGATCTCTCACTCCTAAGCATGCCCCTGTTGCTAAATTATAAATTGATATTCCAACCTGTAATAATTTAAAAAAATAACAATATATTATTTAAAAAATCTACTAATAAAATATATACTAAATTAAATTATGAACTTGAATTTTGTTTTATTGCAAAACCCAGATTGATAAATATTTTTATGAAGTGTATATTTCGTAATATTGTACTTTATAACGAGCGCCAGGCGTTGGGCCCGTCAAGATCAACGTGTCGCGGCGTGGAACATAATAACGGAAGGAAGCGCGAAGGCAAGTTTTGGGCGCTAACTTAATAGTAAAGCCTACGAGTTCTCTGGGCTTTCCCGCGCAAAGCGTAAAAGAGGACGCGTCTGCCACAAAGACGTTTAAAGCAAACATTACCTTTAGTTTTAGTATAAGTTTTAGTATAAAATAGTGATTTGATTAGAGTTAGCATTTCACCATCTTCATTTTTACAATTCACATCACTATGGTGGTGGAAGAAAATGACAAGGAATTTGACGAACAAGATGTGTATAAACATAAATATTTAATGGAAAAATATAAGTTTGATAGTAAAGTTGCAACAAGAAACAACAGAACATAAAATTTAAGCCCAATGAATAACGTGCAAATCAATCTAAAGCGAGAAGAGCATACAATCTGCCCAAAACCGAGTTTATGAAGTTTTGTGGAAATATAACGAAATGGTTGAAGTTTTGAAGCTCATTTAAGAAGATTCACAAAAACATAAACATACTGATCGAAGATAAATTACAATATTTAATGCAGGCGATGGTAGAATGTTTTCGTGCCGCGGAATTAGTTAAAAATTATCCGCTGATTAGGGAAAATGATTTGAAAGCAATTGAAAGTTTAAAGAAATGTTTCGGCCGTCATTATTCCCTGATAGAAGTGTATGTACAGAACTCTTTTAAATAGTGTTCCAAAAAGCTATGTCAACAAAAGAAGTGCAATTAGACAATTTATATGCCACAGAATAGAATCATTTGAAAGTATGAAAAGTTAAACACTCGGTGTTATAACTGATAAATATGCAGATATGCTGTTATTATGCTTGTAGTAGCGTTCAAATAGTACAAAGGAAACTAAGACAGCAGATAACTTGAGTTGTATGTCGAAGAGTCAAATAAATAAGTAGATTGCGTTCCTCCAAGCGGAAGTATAGAATGAACCGAGAATTCCGATATCAATTCAAGGATTTGGCATTCAAGCTAGTGAGAAGAAGCATTAAAAGAAATCTCGGAGCCATTCCAACGTAAAAATGTGCCCTCTGTGCATTATTTATTGATAGCTGAAGAAAAAGGACATATACGAGAATAGTTTGAAAACTTCATGCAAAAATGAAAACTACTTAAGTTTTTTCTGATAGATCATTTTCATTTTTCAATACGATTTCTTTTTAAACTAATACACTGTCAAGTAGAATAATCTTATTTGTAGCTGTTTCTCACGTAGATATGTAAGTTATCTCCCAAGATAGTGTCAAGTAAAATAATCTTATTAGTAGCTGTTTCTCACGCCGATATGTAAGTTATCTCCCAGGATAGGTCATGCGAGCGACTCTTATACACATAGATGACGCATAGAATTTCGGTCTGTCACATAGATATCTAAGTTATTTCTTGTAAACTAATCTTATATACATAGATAAAACAGCATACAGATAGTACTAGATAATAAGAGTTGCGATGCCTATAAATATGTGAGCCCATAAGGGACCAGCAGTTCAGTAATATAGTTAAACTCGTCATGTAAGCACATCTCTCAGGAGCTCTGTCGCTATATTACAATAAAGATCAGTCGAATATATCTTTGTCGATTATTCACTTTCTGCCTTCATTGACGCCAAGATTCCTGCAAGTGCTCACACGCGCCTTCAACTCGACCATTCGCTACCATCGCGTGAAATACTTGCTCAACACTCATCTCGAATAGATGACAACACTTCGTCCAATGATGGTCTAGTTTGTTGATTTCTCCTGAATAATAGGATTTGTCCAAATCTGTAAAATATGCATTTGTTTCTGCAATCACTTCCTCATTTGAGTAAAATGTTTTTCCTGCCAGCCATTTCTTAATATTCGAAAATAAGTAATAGTAGGCAGAAGCCAAATCTAGAGAATAGGGAGGATGTAAAACGAGCTAGAACCCTACTTCCATTAATTTTGCGACCAGAACTTTTTTGAAGGACTTTTGTGGGCTAATCGCAGACATTTTTCTTGCAGCTTAGTTTGCAAACGGTCTTATAATGATGAATAATATGCAACGGAAATAGTTTTACTCTTTTCCATCTAATCAATGAAGATTACTTTTTACGAATCCCAAAAGACAGTTGCAATAACCTTCCCAGTCGAATGAACGGTCTTCGCCTTTTTTAGTGCAGATTCTCCCTTGCGAATCTACTGTTTGGGCTGTTCATTGGTCTCACGAAATGACGCTTAAAGTCGATTCACACTATGTCCATGCACTAGAAATATCACGTTTCTCATGTGATTCGGAGGAACGGATAACTACGTCGGTGGATAATCAACAGAAAATAACATCCACTATTCTGAAAAGCAGTAGAACTGCCAATCTCGGACAATTTCACGACATCATCATATTCTACCATCTCCTAGCTCCTGAGAGAACTAAATACACTTATACTTTAAAATTGACATGGGTAGAGATACGATATCGGCGCTAGTGAACTCAAGATCATCACATACGTATGTGGATATCTATACTAAGGTTAACTATAGCAAATGAATCAAGGGCGAAAATCTCTGGTCGACACATCGTCTCTGGAGAGCTAAAAAGTGTAAGGTACGATTTTGTCATTTGGCTTTTACCGGCACTAATATACAAATGCATAAGGGACATGGACGCCCTGGAACAGTTCAGTATCCTGATCAATTTCCTAGAGTGAAGGTGGTGTATGGGGTATTTTAGAATACAAAACCTGAAATGGTCAGTTTAGAGAAGGGAAAGTTATTTGAGAGATTCTTACCTAAGCGAGAGTCACCGAACTCACAGGGAGGGATACATGAGAGCAGGATTGGCGGTACACAATACAGAGTAAGTAAAAAGAGATTCGCACCGCGCCGTGTCAATCACTTGTTCATCGCAAAACGTTCCGATTATACTCGCTGCCCCGTTTTAAATAAGTGTTTAAATAAGTGTTTCAACCAAACATTTTGCTCGGATTCAGAGGACTGATAAAAATTTATTGGTGGTTGTTTTTGATATTGACAACGATTTGTCATTTTGAAAAAATCATTTAAAGAGTAGTGGATTACCTTTTGGGTTGTTTAATGGGTCGAAGACGATTTGTATAGTGGTAACGGAAAATTTTGAGGAGCACTTGAAACGGACAAAACTTGTGTTGAATATAATGATCAAAACAAGTATAATGCGTGACAGAGCCCTCGGGCAGCCTTCCACACGGCCGGGCGTGTGGGTAAACAAGGACCGGCGGCGAAACGCCCCAGGCGACCGCTACGTATCCGGCCCGGACGGTGTCAGGACAGTGAAGCAAGGGCTAGCAGGTCACAATGCTAGGTGGGTGTGGGGAAAATGCGTGCTGGAGAGAGAGCTCGCGCGCGACGTGTGAGGCGGCGGGTCCTTTTCAGAGAGCGGAGATTTTAATCTGATTCTTCATGTTGTCTTTGTTGTTCTATCTATCTTTTAAGTAGTTTATCATAGAAAGGTAGGATTTCATTTTTCCGAATCTCATTGTATTTTTCTATTGTATCTGCTTCTGGAAGTAGTAACATTTCTATCTGGCAAATAATATGCTAGAGTATACTTAGAAAATATATCGATTATGGTTAAAAGTTTTTCTTTATTGATATGGAAAATGTCCATATGTAGATGTTAAAGCGGACGATTAACAATGATGGGGCCATAGGTTTGTGTCTCGTAAGGCTTTTTATCATATTTATGTTCTAGGCATAAATTGCTTTAGTTCATGTAATTTTTAATAATTCTATCCATATTAAGCGTATAAAATATCCTCTTGAAATGAGCCGCTGTTTCCTGAATTCGTGGTATTCTTATTGTGATAATCTTTAAGTTTTTCATAAAATGATTTCGGTCAATTACAGGTGTAAAGGTAGTGAGTGGCCTTGATTAATTTTAATTTTTCATTGAACTATTCCGTAAGTAGTGATTTTTAATTGTTCGTTGGCAAAATATATTCCATATTGCTGATCGGGATTAATATTTTCAAACAAGTGTTCAATTTTGTAAATGCTCCTGTAGTGATTTTGAAAATATTACAATATCGTCGATATAAACAAAGCAAAACTTACGTAAATATTTCATTAAAATTTTATCCATCATTCGTTGAAATGGGCATTTTTTAAACCAGAAGGCATACGAACATATTCGTAATGTCCGTTTTTGACCGTAAATGCTTTATTTTCTATAGATTCTTTGTCTAATCGTATTTGGTGAAAACCTTATATTATGTCCAAGGTACTAAAATAGGTACATTTGCCTAAATTTTTTATAATTTCTTCCATTCATGGTAGTAGATATTTATATTCAATTGTTCTACCGTTATGGCACAACGATTTGATTTTTTCTTTTTCTTTTTTGTTCATATGATCCGTTCTTATTTTTACTCATATTTCTTCGTTATAGTTCACCGTCGATTTGTAAATTTTTCTGGTACGTTTCTTAAATAATTTATTTCGAATTTCGGAGTACTAAATAATCGATCAGAATAATTAATATTTGCTCCTAGCTTATGTAAATCTTTATGTTTGATTAAACAATCATACGTTGTATGCCAGGGTAACATTAAAAATGTAATTGACGTATTTTCTTCAAATTCGCACAAAATTGGAAAAGTAAGAGCGTGTATACTTTCTGTTAGATAGTTATATAGATTTAATAGCGAACTTGTGTAGAAAAATATATCTTGAAAATAATTTGTAAGCTATTTCCAGATTGATAATAGACGATGATGCTCCTGAATCAATAAGTATTTTTAAAGCCCAGATATTATTTAGATTTACTATGTTCCGTTAGTAGAATAGATTCCTTCTCGAAAATTCTCCGGATTAACAAAATCTTCGTTTTTATATTCGTCTGTCATTCCTTCACTTGAGCTTGCTTTGTATTAAAAATCTTCATGATTATGAAGTTTTTCCAAAATAAAATTTGGAGGTCAAATTTGCTTTTAAAGTTATTTCTTCTTGGCCCGAGATAGTTTCCCGAAGTTCAACTATCATTTGTACGAGGAAAATTGCTTGATCTATTTGTGTTTCGAATACTTATTGACATTGGTGTTGGTTGATAATTTTGTTATCTGGGCTGATTATTAGTATTCGATCCAAAATTATGTTTGATGGTATTTTCAGAGTTGCTTCCAAAATTGTTCCAAAATTATTTCCAAAATTTGCAGTTCCTTTATGTCATTAATAAAAGTATTTTTCGCGACATTTTTGTAAAAAGCATTTTTTATTGCAATTAAATCTGCGTCTTGACTATTTAATTATATATGTTCTTTTAATTTATTTAATCGTTGCTTTATTTCATTCGCATGCTTTTCATAATTTTGATTGATTAACTGTTAACACGTGCTTAGACGATTAAATAGTAATTCCTCCGAACTAGGGGCACTATACTTACAATCGCTCCATGTGCGCTTTTGTGTGCAGTTTAACGTCAGAATTACATACAAGCTCAGTCTGCACTGGCTTCAATGATTCGAACACCTCGCACTCTGATTCGAATATATTCTAACGACAATCCTTCATGAGCTTATAGAGCGGTTTTGCAATTCAAGCAAAATTGCCTATAAATCAGTGATATTAGGATATCAGTTCCTCGAAATGGCGAAATTTTTGCAGCTCCTCAGTTTGGGATAGTCATAATAATTTGTAGTAGTAATGGACGTTCCTTTCGCAGCTATTAACCATCAGGTTCGCAGCTTTTCACGTTTTTCATACCCTTCTCAACCAACACAGGTGGTCGGCGAACGTTTCAGAGATGATGACTGTATCGTCTAAATAATAATAGACACGGCCATCCATAGAATGTTGCTGAACTGTTGCTTAACCTGACAGGTATTTAAGTAAATTGGAAGAGACCTCGACCTGAAATAAGATTATCAGGAGTATTGATCTTGATACTTCGTTTATCCGACAAAAATCTAGACAGATTCGGTATGTCCTCGTACTTAGCAACGGTTCAATTATACCTACAGCGAGTAATGGATCGACTTCACGTACCTAGTGCACTTTTTTCCACGCTGAAGGCTAGAAATTCTATTTGAGTTCTTTGAAGTGACTTAAAAATCAATATTAAGGTTAAATTTCTTTAAGACATTTTATAGTAGTGATTCGTTTTTTTCTGCCCTCGAATCTTCTACTAGTGCAAATATCAATTGCCGGTAACTTTTTACGCCCAAAAAGAAATATTTGTTATGGGGCCTCTAGGCCCCATTTAATATTTGTTGAGGTCTAGGGGATGTTAAAACTCTACAAGATTGCGAAAACATTTTAATTCAGCGACACCGCCGATGTTCTGCTGTTTTCACGTTTCGGATCCCTTGTCGTTGAAATTCAGCCCTCCGAATCCTTGTCGAGGCTAAATTTTAGTCAACGAACTGAATAATTATTTCCACTAGACAGAAAGGAAGCGCATCCAAGTTCCTTCATCACAAGTCGGTTCGAACACCACGACTGTATTTCCATTACATTTAGCTTCGATTAGGTCTTCTCCCTCGGTAGCTAATATGAGGTTTCTTTCTGCTGTTAATATATTGCCTTCATATGTTCTATCGGAAGGAGATTGATTTAATTCACCAGCTAGCTACGTTTGTGTGAGCTCGCATCCGTGGTGGTACTGGGCGCTAGACGCGGTACTGGTAACGGAGTTGCAGTACGTTGCGTAAGTTGGTTTCTTAATGAAAAATTGAGTTATATTACCGATTTACCTTTCTAAATTTTACCTGAACTCTTGTGATACCGCCAGTCTCGCGATTGACGAAAAGCCAAATCTGGCTTTCGGGTGCGATTGATTCTGGTTAATGCCTTCAAAGTTGAGTTCCGCTAACAGATTCGCTACGCTAACTTTTTGATTTTATTGTGTTCATGATATGGCCTTTTTCGGAGAACTTATAGGCTACTGAGTCAATTCGTCGAACGTCGAATAAGACCTATTCGTAAACGTTTCCGAACCGTTCTTAATAAATTTTCGCAAAAAGTTTTGACAAAACAATTGTTCTTGTGTTTAATTTTTCTAGGTAATCTTTCAGTTTTGCTCGGAATATGAGAATCGATATCTTGGCAGTCATTGTTAAACAAATTAGACAAACAAATATTTAACTTTCATATAAATTTTTCGTAAATTTAGGTTTGGCGTTGACTTTCTCTTTTGAACCGATCAATAAATTTTGTTCCATAAGGTCTTAAAATAGACATTTAATGTGGAATTGAGCTATAGTTTTATTTTTAATGAAATGAAATTCTTTCCATTTTTATTTAATTTAAAATGAAAACCCGGGGGAAAGATGGCGGCTTCTTCCCGTGGCGGGGGTCCCGTGTAGTTGTCTTGGGCTGCTGCGGCAGTCTCGATGCGCATTCTGGGTGGCTGGGTCCAGCCCGAAAGGTGGTTCGAGATCTCCGGGGCGTCTTAGTGACCGCCCTAGCAACAGGATGGGCTAGTGCTAATCGCCGCTTTCGCCCGATTTCTTAGCTGGAAGAGGAGCCATCCAGGAGGTCATGCCGGACCTCCGGGTCTCGCAGCATAGCCGCTCATCGCAGGTCTCCCCACTGATCACAGATTCTACCACTGCGTGCACGCCCGCCGGGGGTGGTGGTGTTACGGGGTATTCCGGTGGCATTAGTCGCTCTGCGTCCTCGTACCCTTCCTGTGGTGGCGGTCGTGGGTGTCTTGACCGGAAGTCGGCGAACTGATTTTCTGCGCCGGGACAGTGTTCGAAGCGCGGGTTGAATTCCTGTAGGAGGAGGGCCTATCTGCGGAACTTGTCTCGGGAGTCCTTCAAGGTCCTTAACCACGTGAGTACCATATTGTCGGTGCGGAGGGTGAACGGTCGGTCCTCGAGCAAGTCTCGGTATCGTTTGGTGGCTCACACCATCGCCAGACATTCTTGCTTGTTGCTGTGGTATCTGCATTCTGTGGGGCTGAACTTGGCGCTCGGATAACTCACGATGTGCCGGCCCCGTTCGTCCTCTTGGTACAGTACGGCCGCCATTCTCAATGCGCTCGCGTTAGTCTGGAGGATGAACGGGAGATCGGCGTGGGGTCTCGAGAGGCGCAGTGGTTCCGGAATGCCGCCTTTACGCTCTTGAACGCCTGTTGGGCGCATTTGTCCCACACGAAGCGTTGGTGTTTACCCAAAAGGTCGGTGAGAGGGGCCGTCAGGCGTGTTGGAATGTATTTCCGGAGCCAGTCGCAGGTCCCTAGGAACGACCGTAGCTGATTCACATTGAGGGGGGGGGGGGGGTTTACGGACTGGATGCCTGCCGCATATTCCGGGTCGGCCCTATTCCCCTCGTCCGTGACAAAGTGCCCGAGATATTTGAGATCGGAGACTCAGAACAGGCATTTTTTGCGTGACGCCATGAGGTGGTGCATTGCCAGCCGTTCCAATACTAAGGTGAGGTGGTCTAGATGTTATTTTATGGATGGGGAGTATACCAGTATGTCGTCCATGTATATCGTACAGAAGGTCCAGAGGAGGCCTCGGAGCACTCCCGTGCTCATGAGACGCTGGAAGGTGCTTGGCGCTCCCTGGAGTCCGAAGGGCATCACGCGGAATTACAAGTTTTCCGGCTAGGAGTGGTGAACGCGGTGTACCGCTTGGTCAAGCGGTCCATGGAGACCTGCCAGTACCCGCTTTTGAGGTCGAGCGTGGTGAATACCCTGGCTTGCTCGAGTTTCTTGAGGGCGTCCGCCATGTTTGGGATGGCGGGGATCATGTACTCTGTGATCTGGTTCAGCCACCGGTAATTCACGCAGAATCGCCAGGTTCCATTCTTCTTTTTTCGTCAATTGATCGGAGAGCAGTATGGGGAAGTAGAGGCTTCCACGGTCCCGTTCGCGAGCATCTCCGCGACTTGATTCTCGATGGCCTGCCTCTTCTCGGGTGTGTACCGGTACGGTGGGACCCGGAATGGCTTTAGTGAGGTTTCGTGCCGGGTTGTGTGGGTTTGGCCGAGCCGTGCTCCGGGGTGGTCAAACACCTGGCTCTGGCTACGCAACAGTTCTAGCAGCCGTTGTGCAGGCTCTCCCTTCACCTCGTGTCGGACAGCCGACGGTTCCCACGGGGCCGGGGCGGCCCGTTCAAGGGGGCAGTGATCCGTCTCCTGTTGCCGACGTACTGTAAAGCTCCTGATTATATATATATATATATATATATTACAAATAAAATGCAATTATTTCAATTAAATTATTATCTTCTCTGCATAGATACAATTGTGAAAGTAGCTATTGATTTTATCTTAATGATGTTTCTGCTTTGTATGCATAACATTTCTTTATTTAATTTCTTTAGAGAAGTATCCATATGCTACAATTTTTTCAATAAATATAAGAACGCACTCTGGTTATTATGTCATTAAATAATCCTGTAACATTATCCTGACAATCTATTAGAATATGTCCTTGGTTTCTCTCTTTTTCTATTGCCCTGATAGAGAATAACAATACTTAATTATTTTTATACTAATGATTCTGTTAATTTTAAAAATTGTTACTAGACTTATTATTTCCAATATTATATTTCTAAATGATTTTTGAAAACAATAAGTAGCAGTTAGTATTTTAATTATACTATTTAAAGGACATATATTGATTAGTTTAATAGTGTGTGTTGATAGTTTTATAGAAGATACTCTTGATTTATTTATAATCAATCTACTCAAGTTCGAGTACATTACAATCTAAATAGGCCTTCAGCAATACGACGAAACGCAAAACTGTAGAACTCATGATGCTTGGTAGTTTCATGCATTGATAGTGCATCTAACGGTTTATAGAGAATATTGAAGGCAAAGCTTCTCACTTCTAAGCCGATATTAAGGGGCTTTCATACTTATTTTGGTCAGCTGTTGAAATAGTTATAATCAAAAGCAGAATTAATAAAAAACTTTTCGTAAAATATATTTAAGTTTATAGTTAAATGAAACAAACTATAAGTCTGTAAACTTACCTAAATTTAATATATACATTTTTCAATATTTTAGGTTTGGCGTAGACTTTATCTTGAACCAATGATTAAATTTTGTTCCATAAGAGCTTAAAATATAGATATTTAATGTGTAATTTGATTGTAACTTTTTTTTCATGGAATTCAAACTCTTTCTATTTTTGATTTAATTTAGAACTAAAAGAATTTGAAATTTTTGTCATTTTTATAACATTTTTGTATAAACTAAAATTTGTATACCTTGAAGTCTAAATTGTATTAAATACCTACATTGTATGTCCTTATGAAACAAAATTCATTGATTGATTCAAGAAAAGGTTTCACACATTAATTTTTTTTGTATATTAAACTTCAACGAGCCTACACAATCTAGTTTACCTCATTTAACTGTAATGTAATGTATTTTACCAAAAAAATATATATTTTTAGATAATGGTATTTCAACTGCAGACCAAGGATAATTAAGAATACCCCTTTAACAAGTGCAGTGTTTTGATACGCCTTTACGGTTTCGCATATCGAATTCTACTCTATTCTCTAAGCGGCGTTGAAAATCAATGCACGTAAATATAGGCATTGCGAATATAGATTTTAAGTAGTAAAAGGTACAACAAAAAAAGATTATACATTAAATTAATTATATATTAAAGCATATTTTTAATGAAAACTATTAATTTTTGACACTAAATGTAGTGAAAAATTCTAATTTCTATTTACCCGTAGGATAGACAGAGTTACTACTCTGCAATAGCCACCAGTACGGCCTCGCAGAGAAAATATACCTAGAATACAAATTTCAAGGCCTGTCCACGAGCTCCCGTAACTTTTGACGAGTCATCAACCAAGTGTGTAGTCTGATGTTGTCCTGGTGGAACACTACACCCTTCCTGTTCGCAAATTCTGGACGTTTCTGATCGATCACTCGCTTCAAGCGCTCCAGTTGTTCGCAGTAGATGGTAGAATTAAGTGTCTGGCCATATGGGAGCAGCTCATGGTGGATGATTCCCTTCCAATATCACCATACACACAACAAAACCTTCCTGGCCGTCAATCCCGGCTTGGCCACTGTTTGGAACGATTCAGCAGCTTTTGACCATAACCGTTTTCGCTTCATATTATCGTATGTGATTCGTTTTTCGTCGTCAGTCACCATCCGCTTCAAAAATGGGTCGAGTTCGTTCCGTTTCAGCAGCATATCGCAGACGTTGATTCAGTCCAGAAGGTTTTTTTGCGTCAAATTATACGGCACCCAAACATCAAGCTTTTTTGTGACCAGCTTTCTGCAGATGGTTTAAAATGGTTTGGTGACTAACTACCATCTCCTGGACGATGTCAAGAGATGCCACGTGCCGGTCTAACTAGATTTTTTCCATGATTTGATCGGTATTCATCGTCACAGGTCTTCCGCCGGTTGGCTTATCCATGGTGTCATTTTCACCGGCTCTGAATCGTTGAAACCATTCCTCCGCAGTTCGAAGTGATAGAGTACCATCTCCTAAAACACCATTAATCTCATATAATGTTTCTCTAGTAGATTTGCCTTTAATGAAGGAAATTTTTTAAATAGCGCGAATTTCAGCGTTAGTGAACTCCATGTTTACACATCTATAACTGCTGAATGCAATATCTAAACTAATCATGCATAGCATCGTTATGTAGATTATGTCAAGACCTTCCAAATGATGTATAGTATTGCCAGATACGAGCACTAGAGCGCTTTGTACATACCGCGAAATTCAAAAGACAAAAAGGCGGAAGGGAGATATTTGCCAACCTAACATATATCACGATCTAGCTATCACTAGTTTAAGTCCTTTGTGTTACTCTACATGTTATTATATTATTGATGGTTTCAACTATGTTACAGTAGTAACATTCATGCGTTGAATCACCATACTATTTCATTTTTGTTTGAGATGTTAAGACCTTTCAAACGATGTATTACCAGATACGAGCTCTGTAGCGCTTTGTAATATATATATATATATATATATATATATATATATGCATATATCTTTCTCAACTCTAACTAGAACGGGAAAACCCGTTGATAAAAATACTGGAACTGAGAATTCTAATTGTAATGTATAGGCACGCGACATCTAGTATAGTAAATTGATGAGTATCGGTACCAAAAATGTAAGTGGCAGCGTCAGGACCATAAATTTACTAGTTAAGAAGCAGATCAAATGCTCTAGTATTAGAATATGTTCTGCTACTGAATGCTAGTGCTTTTATTTTCTGTGAATTCTTCTCTCCGTGTGATCGATTAGCTACATTGTTATCAGATGCCGTTAAATCGCTGGAAACCGGGTTCACTCAATAGTAAATCTGCCAAACATCAATGGTTTGACAACATAGCATTTAAAAGTTAGGATATCTAGGGAATCAAAATAAATGTTACAATTTCAAATAATAAGGATATCTCCAATAGTGATTCCATTCTGGTAGAAGAGAGTCTTAACTGATTGAACTGCTGCTGGTAGATATCGTCAAGGGGGCCGCTGCAGAAGTGAATGAAGCAAAATGGGTACAGTACGATCATTCGGTATCCCGTTATATCTTAGCACCGCTAACTTTACTGGCAAAAAGCCAATAATCATCAAATATTGCTGTATTCGAACTAGACATCCAAGCTGTAGAGCTACCAACTACCTAAAGATTAAGTACCAGCCGTCGCTGAGAGTTCAAATAAACTATTTATCCTTTTTTGGTTTCGATAATTGATTTAAATAGATTATTCTATCTACAACACTAATAAATCGAACCAATATCTAACATCTCAAAATAGTGAAGATGACAGGGACTTTTAAACTGCTTAACGCGTGTAAGTCTACACCTTCATTGTTTAATGCAGTTTAAGTCATTTTAGTTTATGATTTTCTTGTAATTTATTTTAAAATATATCGAACGTTCTAAATATGAAGCGATGAATAATAGAATGAATGGTCAGCAGTCGAAGATAATTTATTCACTATTGCGGCAATTTAAAAAAAAATTCCAAAATAATCTTTTTTTTATAAAGATAGGATAATACAAAAAAATATCTCTTCTAAAATTATTATTTATTTAATAGAAATTATAATTTATTATATTTACTGATCCATGGTGTTTCCACTCTTGATCTCCACCCATTTCATGACATTTGTTAACTTTAGGGATTTTATCATTTCCTTCCAAACAAAATATTTGACCAAGAACTAATTCTTTTTTATCTGTTTCATACCATATCTGAAAAAAAATATGTATACATATTATAAATATTAGATATATTAGATATATCCGATTTATATAATGATTCAAAAATCGATGCTTAGTTTAAACACATGATACGTATTGTAATAGGTTACTTTTCACATGCAGAAATGAAAAATGCAATTTTTATTTTACAATCATTATATATTTTCTTATCGCCGTATACAGTAATGGACCAATTAGCCTCTGTCTACCTGAAAACAAATTAAAAGGAATGTAAGAAAAAGAAGGATTTAGAGGAGTTTAAATAAAACCTGAAATTTATTTTGGCGAAAAATGTTTCTAAATTTGACGTTACATGAGACAAACTAGAAGTTTACGGGCTCATTTAAATTTTGATAAAAAGTTTAAAAGAAATTTAGGGTTAGCATAACCTTTACTTTCATATGTGACACAGGCCTCGAGTTACCTGTAACACGGAGGGGTGTTGATAAACAGGTGCTCGTGGCTCTGTAGGCGCGGCGCGCGTGGGAATCAACCGGCGGTTTGACACGAAAGAAAAGCGCCAATCGCCGGGTGATCGCGCTGTCAGTTTTTGCGCGGACCCGAGCGCTCTCGGGCCGTTTGTATCCCAGAGCCCGCGTCTGACTTAAGCCCAGGCCCTCCGTGCGCGGGCAGTATACAGAGACGGAACGCCACCACCCTTAAGTGAGCCCACCACCAGCCACCACCAACACCAGGTGACCACCAAGGCGAGCACCCCATACCACCAATGTGCCGGCTGCCAGAGGCGAGTGCGCACGAAGCGTTCAGGCAACCGCGGGCGAAGGCCGATTCCCCATCACCACCAGGGGTCGGCTGCCAGGCAACAAGACGACCGTAGCAGAAGGCTGGCTTCCCCAACACCACCAGGGGTCGGCTGCCAGGCAACAAGGCGAAAGTAGCAGAAGGCTGGCTTCCCCAACACCACCAGGAGTCGGCCGCAAGGCGCCAGAGTTAGAAAAAAGGGCCAGCAGGCCTCATCGCCAGGTGGATCCGGGGGCAATTCGCGCGCGGCAAGAGAGAGAGCGCGCGTGACGCGGCCGACGCAGTGCGGCGGTCCCAACGTCATCTCGCGCGGAGCAAGCTGGCAGCCCAGGGCCCTCACGGCTCTAACAGTGCCAGCCGGTGAACTCCTCGAGCGACGTTATCGCGAGATGGAGGGCTCCAAGAGCGGCCTGCGTACGCCTCGCGAGCGATGTCGACCGCCAGCGTGTAGTGGGCGCTGCGCGCCCATCTTCCTCCCTCCGGGATTCCAACCACAGCCTGAGTTTTTGGAAACTCCACGCGTGAAACTGATGAGTCGCCGCTGCCTGCTCCCCACCGCCGACCGATGCAAATATTATCACCAGTTAAATAAATAGCAATCTCAGAATAAATAATAAGGACCGGTGCATCGGTGTTACATGACCATTATGGGGTCATCAGGCTCCACAGTAAATTCACAAGTTTTTTATGCATCGATAGTTACATAAGATAATAATCAGACTGAACAGCTGGTATTAACTCAACGGCCTCTGATTCCCGTAGTACCTATTAGACTCCAAGTATGAATTTCGAGTTTTCTGTCACAAGCCTCTTCCCAATTTCTGAGACTTACCTCTCAACAGCTTCTTTTACTGTATATTCCGTTCATAGATCTTGAGTCACCGCTGGGAATCATTCATCTTATATGCAGACCTCAAATACACGCATGTCATTCCTAAGTTCAGGTCCATGCAGCTACTTGGCGCACGGGTAAAAAATTTTCTGATAATTTAACGATGACTTTATATTTCACTTTAATCTTGATACTTCAATATCATTCTACAATTAAATTTAAACGAAAAAGTTTCGATTAAAATAAAATAATTTTTTAAGTCCTCAAAATAAAAAGAAAAGTTCAAAATCATACAAATGTTTCTATTGAAAAGATATGTGTAAAGCATAAGTTTCCCATTCCTCACATAAATATTAGATGAACACTCTGAATTCTTACTGTTTTTTTTATAAACATGCAACTTTATTGTGAAAAAATCGTTACAAATGAATCACTCAAAGGATTGCCTATCTCTAGCAACAACTTTTTCCCATCGTTCTGGCAGAGCTCGAATAACGTGACGATAGAAGTGTTCGTGTTTTGAGGCTATCCACGAATCAAGCCATTTTAAGATGTCTTCATACAAACGGAACTGCTGATCAGTCAGATCATAAGCCATCGAACGGAACAAATAATAATCGGACGACGCAATATCTGGGGAATATGGTGGATGGAGTAGATCTTACCATTTGAGCGTTTTCAAGTACGTTTTAACGGGTTTGGCAATATGAGGTCAAGCATTGCCATATCGTAGAATCATTTTTTCGTGCCTCAGTACTCGACTCAATTGCATCAATTGAATTCGATACCGTTCCCCAGTGATGGTTTCATCACGTTTTCTCTGGTGCGGGCGGACGACTGCTTGTCGGTACTCTGGGGGTACCGCTCTGGGGATCGTCGCTTCTAGGACGTGGACGAGGAGAACCCGTGCAAGGACTACGTCCGGGTCGGTGCCGACTACTTTCTGGAGGTTCTCCGTCGGCGCGGTGTTTATCCTCATCTTCAACAGTTTTTGGCGGGGACTCGCGGAGGGTCGCTTTCCCTTCGCTCGCGCGCGAAGGACCAGAGGAGACTAACTTTTCCCGCTCCGCCTTCCCACCTAGCTTTTCTAGGTTGCTTTTTCCCCAACCTCCCTACCTAACCTATTGGCACGTTGGCCTTGACAGACCCATCGTTTGGCGTCCGTTATAAACTAAATAATATTTTAAAAGATATGTTACATTATGTCAAAAAATTGTTAACTTCAAACTTTTAAAATTAAAAAATTATTTGATGAAAAAATATTTTATTGTAGTGCTTTGAAATGCTCTCGATAAGTTATCAGAATATGCAATAAAATATAGGGGGTTCCATTTAAAAAAATAAGGTTGACTTTGAAATGACCTTGAAGGACATGGCCAAGGTCGAGGTTAAGGTCGAATTTTACTCTCTGCTTGAAACAACATAACTTGAATATTAGACATTTTTTCCTAAAATTATTCTAACTCAAGATATTAAAGCGATCCGTTACTTTTCGAAAGCCCTGTTTAATTTTTTTCAAACAAAATATAAAATGAATGTTTAATATGCATGGAACAGAACGCTTAAGTTCTTAATTAAAAAATTTTAAAAAAAATATTATAAAATTATTATGCAGTTTATCCTGTATTCGTAAATTTGAGTTGGGTACTGGATTAAGCAAAATGACTACAGTGGCGCAAAATGTTGGTGATTATTGTAATATTTCGATAACTCAATTCGTCGGTAGGTTTCTATTAAGATTTATCTTTGCTGCATTGATTACCGTTTTGACCTCCTTCCTTCCAACCTATAAAAATGAAAAGTTTCGCTTAAATAAATTATAGGTTTAGCTCTAAAGGTACCCCCTTGAAACCATATTTATCAAAATTATAGTCTCAGCATTAGATTGCACTCTAGTCAATTCTAATTACACTAGCTCAAAAATATCGAAAAAGTAGCGCCATTTTAAGAAAAACGTGAAATTAGGATTATGCTATGATGAATGTCATTGGTCCTGTAGTGACGGACCAAGTTATAGGGCTGACGTAGCCTATCAACATAAAAGAGGTACCGAGAAGCGAGCTACCCAGCCTCCTTTCGAGCTCAGCCAAGTGGATGATGTCTCGCGAAAGTATTTAAGTTGTGTGCGGCGTCACGTAGGCAATTTTTGAGCTATACCCGTCTTCGAGTTAATACGTTATGTGCTACTCAGCTTCCTCCTCCCTATAGCCCTCTAGGCACATTTCCTAGTCCAGAGCTCATTCCAGATTGCTTGCCATTTCCGCGTAAGCCAATGTGCTACCAATACTCACTGCTCTGTAATGAACTCCATTCAATTATGGGTCGAAATGTTGACGCGGTAGGCCAGAGAATAGAGGGGCCGAAACTGCGCATTTTTACTGCGCGAGACTTCTCACATTTAGGTAGATGCACCGTGATTATAGAAGGTGCCACACGAATGCCTCAGACACAGAGACATCCAAGTTCTCTCTTAGAAGGAGTCAAACTTGCCTCATCCTCGGAAAAACTTTGATTTTTTTGTGTCGTGACTCTATCCTGTTTCAGCACATACACGAAGATAGAGACAACTTCTTATTCCTGGCCACTAACTTCGACCACCGGTAGCCCAGCACCACTCTATCAGCAACCAGGACGTCTCGCTTACAAGTCTCCGATGCATGTTATTCCTAAGAACTCCGCCAGCCGGACCACAGTCGACCACCTCTCCGGAGTCGGTTGGCAGGACTGCCTTCCTTGAGCCAACATCGAGGTCTCTCCTCCGAGGAGCCACCCACCCACTGGAGTTAAAAAATCAACTTAAGCTGATTTTTTTATAATTAAATTTATATTAGATATGACTTGTTCACAAATAAGTTCACAGAGAAAAATTTTTAATTGATATTTTTATCCATACTATTAAATTTTCGCGAAAGCAAAAGATACATTATGACAACGAAACGGCAAAGGATAGTAAATCAAAATAGCAAACTATCAAGTTAATTGATTAACATATGTGTACTGTAAATGTAGACTACAAAATATTATTGGAAATTAATTTTCATATTAGTAATGAATAATAATATTATATTTTGAAAAAGTACCTGAGTTTTAATTCTTGAACAAGTTGCTAAAATTAACTTTGATCCTTTTGTTTTTATATCTTTTTCACTCTGAATACAAAGTGCTGTATTACTAAGTCTTATTTGATATTCATTAATATAATTTCTTTTTCTTGAATGCCAAGGTTGGATCAACTTTTGATCTATTTTACTCCACTTAAATCTTACGAGCTCTGAATTATCATCTGGTAAAGTTAGTTCTGGATAAACAGTTTTCAAATACCAATTAAAATCCTTACAATTAAGTTTTTCACGAAGATTTTGCCGTTCAGATATATCACCATAATGTAATTTCTTAACATTTTTAAGAAAATAATTTTTATACTTATCCATCCAAACATGAGCAACTCTTAAAGAGTTTTTTAACATTGTATCTTGTTGATCATTACCTCCATACGGTCTTCTACGTCGGAAAACATGACCTACTCGAGAGCATGGAATTAATTCTATGCTACCTCCACACATCCATATCTAAAAACGCAATTATAAAAATATAATAATAATATTTAAAAGGTTTAGTACTTTAGAATATATAATTAAAATGTTGTAACTTACTCGGAATGATATTTCTAAGTTTTCCCCGCCCCATATATCCATTCCAGAATCATATTCTCCAAGATCAAAAAAATATTGTCGGTCCATTGCAAATAATCCTCCTGCCATTGTTGGTGATCTATTTTTTAAATACGCTCATAAAATATCTATACATAGATTTTATTTTTTATTATTTGAACAAATAATTTCTTAAATACAGGAATGTCGTAACTAATAACAAAAACATTACATAGTATTAAAAAAGAACCCGTCACATCATAATAATTAATGCCGGTACATTTTTATGGTATAATTTGTTGATTTTCAATTTATTATTATTACTTTTATTTAACTGAATAAAGAATTCAATTTAAAAAAAGTCAGAATTGAGCGGAAACTATTTGCGCGAACAATTCCAGCCGTTGGGTACAAGCTGTGATCGCGTGAAAATACCGACAGGATCTTGTTACGTCCAATCTGGTAAAGGGTAGTGAAAGCAAGGATCGAGAGATACAGAATTAATTGACTTAATTGCTGTTCCACTTCAGGATCTTATAGCAGCGAGGAGTTATATAAATAATAAAAGATTGAACCCGAATATTGTTGTGGGACAGAGAGAGTTGATCGTTAGAGCTTGGTCCTTTTTCCGACTAAAACTGAAGTGAGTACAAACGTTAGATGCTAATCTTTTATACTCCAATTCCTCTTACATTGCATGGCCATATTAAGGAATTTTCGTGGAAATTGCTTCACCAGTATTCAATAATAAATGTTCACCTAATTTCAATCAATAATTGTATCGTGACCTCCGCAGATTTGCCGTTGCCTTGTAGAGCGTTGGGATTCACTTCATAGGGATCATCTTCCCTTCACTTTCCTTGAGGCTATTTACCTAATTCCTCTTATTTTTCATTTGAGTCCCATTCGTAACAGTAATCGCTTAATTTTATTCACCATCTACTGACGTGCGAGGTCGGATCAATTGAACTCTTGAACTATATTAGCGTCTTGTGATCTATCATTACAGTGAATTTTCGATCTACTCGTATGAGGTAGGGCGTTATCCATTGAATATATAATTGCAAGTGTCGGACAGTACCTTTGAAACGTATGCGATTGGTCAGTCTTTCGGAATTGGACCTTGCAATAGAATGCCTTCCATTGCGGTTCTATTTACATTACATGTTATTATAAACTTTTGTACAAAATCAGGAAATTGCAATAGTGGGTGTCTGCAAAGTCGTGTTTTTAGTGTCAAACCCTATCTGTATCTCATTATTCCAGAGAAAACTTACTTGAGTTTTCAACAAGTCGCTCAATGATTTCGCTATTTTCGAGAAACTTTCGATGAAAAAGCGCTAATATCCTGCCAATCCCAAAAATTGGTGCACATTTTTCAAACTTAGGCTGTGGAAATTTATATACTGCTTCAAGTATAGCGGAGTCGGCCTTACTCCTCCTTTGCTTTAATAATGCCCTAAATATTTTACCTCTGTCTTTAAAAATTCGCATTTATCTAGCTGTAATTTTAAGTTCGATTCCCTGATTTTCTAAAATTTTTTGCAATTTTTCTATTATGTTCTTCAATAGTTCTTCTACAAACTATTCTGTCATCTAAATAGATAACTCTTTATTCTGAACCATTTCTCTAAAGATATTCTCCACCATTCGTTGGAAAGTTGCGAGCCAATTCGACATACCCATGGATAATCATTTAAATTGATAAAGTCCGGAGGGTGCGAATCAAGTTTTGAAGTTACTGTTTTAATGCATGCAGGATGCGGTAAGCTTTAGTGCTTACTGATAACTCATTTTTAGTAGGAATATAATGCACTATGGTATCAATAATCCCGAGTTTTTCGTCTTTTAAATGGAAATAATCTGCATATTCTTCAATCAATTTCTCTATCGGCCCTCATTGACCTTTATTTAAGTGTTTATACCTTAATACTGTCTTTAATTTGTCCGATATTAAGGATATATTCTAACGTGCTTTAGCGACCCACAATATCTCTTGAAAACTGAATGAATCCGTTTTTATCATGTTCCAATTATTTTTCATTCCTTCAAAAATGCGACTTTCTCGTTGTTTTTAAATACATTACACTCAATTTGTCAGCGCCCATTGCTTGCGTCATTTAAAAAATTTCAAAACCAGCGTCTATGTTTTATTCTCATCTTTATCTTTATTCCTCGTTTCCTATACTGCAATTTTGGTTTCGCATGGGCTCTTGTTGTATTTTTTTCTGTGCGCCTCATTGAACTTTTTCTCATTACTACCTGGCAATGGTGATCATCGTTACTTATTTTGTCGGTTGCATTTCCTCGGTTCAAGTCACTCATCCTCCTAAGTGCTAACGCTCTCATACTTTTCGTAGATTCCTGTACTTTATCCGTTTTCCTCTTATTGTTTATAGTAAAGTCTGTTTCCTTATGTTCTTTGATGCAGTGATATGAGGCTTAGTCTTCTCTTGCACAATTTCCTCGTGCACATACTCATTCTCATAATTCCTTAAAATCTTTATTTCTTCTAGAGATTCGTTTCTTACTCTATTGTTTTCTCCCTTAAGTCCTTTTTGTTTAGAACCATATACTTCCCTTTCATCTTGAATTTTTATCGACTGTATGGTTCCTCTTTGAATATTAAAAATGCGCGAGACTTCATGTTGGTTTTCGGCCTCCTCATTTATTTGTCTCTTTTCACAATTTTACTCTGATGTACAATTACGCACGAAATTCTGGACTGGAATGTTGTACTAGTTTATTTCTAAATAATTTATTATCCACTTTCCTCGCATCCTCCCCGCTAAATATCCAGGTGAACGTTGGTCTGTTTCTTTTTCGGTTATTAAAACCTGTCGGGATATATGTGTTTGATTTTGGGGGACCTCGATCGAGAACGAAACTTCCGTTTTCAGTATTCCTGTTGGGCCTCTGCTGTGTTAATTGACGGGCTAGTCTTAAACAATTAAGTACCTCGAGCACCGTTCTTTTACAATGAGCACATATTAATTTCTTGGGCTCAGCGTCGATTATATGAATTTTTTTTATTTCCTCCAAGCCTTACTCATCATAATCTCAACCTTTCACTTCGAGGTCTTGGCTACTGGAAAATTTCCGATATAATATCGAAGGCGGCATATCCATCCACGAACATCCACGACCATCTACCACAGCGTCGCCAGCCCAACTGAGCCCAGCATCGCCTGTCAGCTTCTTCTTCCTCGCTTTCTTCCGACAGTTTCGTCCGCCCTGCTCCACACTGTCTGGGTAGTGTGCGATCGGCCTCAACAACTTTCGCTCGACTGAGCCCACGAGCGCTCCGCTCTTCCCAATCCAACCGGCCCGTCCCGCATCGCGCTAACTCTCCGCATGGCTTACTCCTGGACACACGTGCCTTTACATACGGCTTTGTAACCGCTCCACTAGGCGCAGCTATTACTAGGCCAAGCATTATAGATTTTTTGAATAAAACAAATAGCCGACTGCGCAAAAATGTAACAGGCAATAAACCAAAAAAAGTACGATTTTTTACATAAAAACGTTACAATAAATAACATCAGTAAAATTGGCTGTTACATTTTTGATTTTAATATACACTGTTCCGGATATTCTTGCGCAGTTGACTAACTATTTAGATTTGACAAAAAAAGTCTGTAATGCTTGGCCTATACCCAGGAGACTTTTTCTCACCCTCGTCCGCGCCTTCTGCCGAGCACCAAGCGTAGTGCTCCTCCAACCAGGCAGCCCTCTCTTTCTCGCAGGCGCGAGCATCCCCACGCGGCCCTGATACCAGGCTCACAGCACTTATCGAGCCCCCGCGTTTTCATCCACGTACATGTCTCTATCACGCCCTCAAAATTAAGAAAATTTTGATATTTTTAACAGTTATAAAGTTCTACATTTAGATATGAATAAAGATAACGTACAATCTATTGGTATCTATTGGTTTTCAACAAACCAATTTCTGTTAAACAATTTCCATTACCTCATAGATTAAAAGATATTATTTTTACAGAAACTAAAAAATTAATTGACAAAAATTTAGCAAGAAATTAAAAAAATCCTTTTAACGCGTCTTGCGGGTAGTTGAGAAACTATGCAACTCTACGAAAAAAATGGAAGTAAGTTATGGATTATAGAAAATTAAATGCAAAAATGATACAAAATCCGTATTCTATACCTAATATTTAAGATATATTTGAGGATGTTGGTAAAAATAAATGTTATTCTTCTATTGATCTAGTATTGTAGAGGAACGGGCTCTACCTCGACGGCCGTATGTCCGCATAGACGGTTTCGAATTAGTGGTGAGCGTTAAAATTATTCACATTTATGTATTGACTTCCGAGAAGCCTGCGCGCTTCAATTGTTTGCAATTTTCTAAAAGGTAGCCCTCTGTTAGTGCGAAAGCTATAATACGGGGCATGGCTTGTCCTATAAAAGGGCGATTGTTTTGTACAGTAGAACTTTTAGTTTTAGTTGATTCGTCGGTCCGCCCGATCGGACGGCAAATTGCAAGCAATTCGGTTACGCGTTCGGAGTCGTGCTCGGCGAGCGGGAGAAAGAAGCAAGACAGTATCCAGGCTCACCACAGTGACCAGAAAAGAGCAATCCTCTGTCTTGGCAGGGTTTGGATAGGTCCTCCCCTTTAAGTGCCACCAACGGTTCGGGGGAGTCTGCGGACTCTCTCCAGAATTTTTTAGGCCCGACATACAGGCATGCTAAGTGTGTTCTATAGCGTAGTAGGTCGCCTACAGTATAGACTAAAATTTTCGTAGGTCTACGGCTGCTCGGCCATGAGACTGGAGATCGAGGGGAAGTCGCGAGGACTCGCCGCTAGAACATTAGCCGTAGGAAAATTCTGACTCTCGCCGTCTTGCTGTGAAAAGTAGGGGTACCTAGGGGTACTTTTGTAAGTTTATAAAGGCATTTCATCAACGAATCATTTTTGAAAATTATTTACACCTCATCTCACCTCAATTTGTACCCTCACAAGTATCAAATTTTCATTAAATAAAATTGAAAGAATCAGATATTGGAAAAACAGCTTTTACCGCGATACCTTATTATTAAAGTTTTATTTAAAGAAATAGTATATTTAGGTCATATTATAAACGAATTAGATATTTCAGTAGATAAAAAGAAGTTTGAAGCTGTAAAACAGTCCCAACGCCAAAAACTCTTACAAATATTCAAGAATTTTTAACAATTTCAACCTAGGCTTATTAATACAACTCCTCCTAATGTACTTTCTTCAAATACAAAAATTAATATGAAGAAGTGATTGAAGGATTATTAAGTGAACGAAATAATCGAAACAATACACTTAACTTATCATCATCAATAATTATGATCTTAATAATTTTACATATAATAAAATGCTTTGTAGAAACAATAATTCAAGGTTATACTTTACATGCTATCAGCAGACGTCAATCATCCGTTTGCAGCACTTGACTTCAGTTCCTTGACTCATTTATAAGTAGGATTGAATACTAATAAATATTCTATAAGAAGGAGCATAATATAAAACTTCTAGGCAGTAAGACAATTCCTTTTGATCCAATTATATAAACTCCTTATTTATCTCAAAAATGTCATCATTACTTTATGAAATTTCTATTCAAGGGAAAAAGGCAAAATTGTTTTTGTTAAAATATCTATATTAAAATATTTTAAGCTTTACTTACTAAAGCGCTCGCTTCAGATTTGGGTGGAGAAAAATAAGCATCATCGCGTTTTCTAGTATTCTTTAATTTTCTTTTTCAATCATACGAATGAAGCTACATCATGAATATTGGTTGTTCTATGAATGAGCTCTTTGAACTCGAAAAGATTTCTTTCCAATCTCAGTGCGAATCCAACCAGTTCGATTTGAGCACCCTTTATAGGTCAACCGAAAGCATTAGAAGAGAGTTAAATTGAATGAATATGCATTCTCCATTTAACATCATTGAGTTTTCGCCTGATCCACTCTCACCTTGGTTTGATATAGCCCCCCTCCCTTTATATTAAAAAACGAGCAAACTTCAAAGGAGGGAGCATCAGGGGGAGTTCTCCTCCCAGCACTGTAAGGTGCTGTGCACGCGTAAGCGTGGAGGGCGAATAAATGCAATATTTTAAAGGATACCCTTGTTGAGTAATTTCTCTCAATCTCTCTCCCTAAAGCTATTCGACCGCGTAAACCGATTGTCGGCTAGCCGTCCGGACTGATCTGGCCCTCAGGGTCGACCATGACGACCTGCAGGAGCAGGCGCTCCCGGAACAGTGGCTGTTGGCACGTTGATCTCGGAGCAGAGACACATGTCACAAATTTCGACCTTTACAGGTCACGAGAGTGAAATACAATACGATGATTGCACATATTGACGAATGAGCACGCGTGTGAGCTTGGAGGACGGGGCCAGGCCCGCTGGTCACTCTGCGGCCTCGACCGCTTCGCCCTACCCTCTTCCATTGACTGTTTCCGCTACTCTTATTCGCTGCACTGCGGCGAGAGAGGTCGCGCTTTTTCGCTGTGATTTTTTTAAAATTTTTTTTGATTTTTTTTAAAGATTTTTTTAAAATTTTTTAGTATTGACTCAGCTATCCCGTTGTATAGCTGAAGACAAGTATTAAAAAATAGGCTATATATATTACATTAGTTTTATTCAATTAATATGTACATAAAATTATTATAAGATTGAATTAATTGATTTGATTAATTAAATTAATTATTGTAGAAGAATATACTATGTACACTATAGATCGACGACATGTATGCAAATTCATATATTTTAGACTTCATTTTTTATTTTATTTAGAAATGAATACGCTCATTTTCGCGAGTACCACAGGAAGGCCACCAATACCAGCTCTCATCAGACACAAAGATCTCTGGTAATTCTTATCCTTGAATATGTAATTTATAACTTATAATGAAAGCATTATAATATTACACTTTTATTATACTTGAAGTTTAAATCAATTATATCAAATGGTTTTATCGATACATTTTTTGTTCTTCCCTCAAAACAATATTCGGGCAACTGCACATCAGGTATGAATTGAATATCAGACTGTGTGAATTATCTGTTGCAATAAATACAATGATACAATTTTCTTTTACAAAGTTAGTGTTGCCTCGGTTACTCGTATGAATAAAATTTGTCGATAAAATGTGTCTAAAAGTCAAGTTGTATAAAGCAAGTAGGATTCAAATTAAATTCTTTACGACCGAAAAGTTTAAAATCAACTCCACAGAACCTTGATTGCTCAATCCTGTTGTCATGTCAAATGCAGGAAACAATAACTTTATATTCTTATAATACTAATTCTAAAGTCTGTGTAGAGATCTCCAGTCGATCAAAACAGGATAGATGCTTATAAGTACATTTTGTCTTACAGTCTATTTTTCAGAACCAGGCTCCAGAGTCATTAAAAAATATTTATCTAAAATATTTTTCTAACTCAATTTTTCTAAAACAGTTTTATTGATATTGGGAAAAATATCATCTAAGACTTGAATGTTAATTTAGAAGGCAATATAAACTAATAATTCATAATCGTGAGTAGTAAGCTGCGAAATGGAAATAAATTAATTTAGCCAAGTTTTATTCATTATCACTATAAGCGGTATTTTTTATGAAGTTATAAATTAATCATTGTTTGTACAACTTTTGTAATATTTAACTTATTAATATTGTAACTGAAAAAAATATTGACGTTGCTTTTTTTATTCACTTTCTTTTCTAAGTGGATTTACAAACATCTACTTTACCCTCGCTAACTCTTTATAAGTTTTTTAAAGTCTTTACTATATGTTCATCTAAAAATTCTAATTTATTTTAAAACTTTTTAATATTTTTTCGTATTTACTAAATTATGAGACATTTTATGATTTAACAGTGAATTGACTGCCTTTTGATTAATATTTATTTGCTAAGTGCTTAAATCAACATCAACGTCTTTATTATATTCTATATCGGAATCATGGTATATATAAAAGATATCTGTATCATTGAATAAAAACGCTATAAAGATACAAACGAATTTTGCCATTATCAGTAAAATCTTTTTCCTTTAAGTTGAGACGGTACAGTCCAAGTGATCAGATCAAAAATAGTTTTTCAGCCTATTTGTTTCCTAAAATTAAAGCCAAATTTGACTATTTGGTTTATATCTTTCATATATGCATAAACAAATACGTTTGCTTTATTTCATATTTTATGAACATAATGATTTCAAGTATTATGTAATAATATTAAAAATCTTTTTAAATATTCTATAATATGAGCTTGAATTAAAAATTTAATTATAGTGCTGACTGTCAACATATGCATTATTTATATTCATGATATTTAGCAAAAGAATCGTCGAAACAGTTCATTAGTATGTTACTTTACAGATACCCGTATCACTTAAAAGAAATAACACAAGAGTAAGTGAGAAAATTATTAAACGATGATATAATTCAATCAAGTAATCCACCCTATTCGTCACTAGTGGAAAGTGCTAGTGGAAAGAAAAAGTGGAATATTGTAATAGATTATAGAAAATTTAACGATAGAATAATTGAAGATAAATATCCTTACCAAGAATGAGAGAAATTTCAGAAAATTTAGGCAAATATATCTATTTTAGAACATTGGACTTAACTGAAGGTTTTCACCAAATACGATTAGACAAGGAATCTGTAGAACAAATAGCATTTACGGACGAAAACGGACATTATAAATATGTTCGTAGTAGTATCGTAGAAGCTTGTAACATTTTCGATCCATTATTATAATAATGGAAAAAAAATTTATTATCAAAACGGACCATAAACCGCTTACTTAGCTCAGCTCTCTAAACACGTCTAATGCTCGATTAATTTGATGGAAAATAAAATTTGAAGTATATGATTATGAAATTAGATACAAAAATGGTAATGAAAACTATATAAGTTGACGCTTTAAGCAGAATAGAGGTTAACATTCAAGAAGAGAATGACGACTTGCTTTCTATGATACCAGAAGCACCTGACGTCACACTCCGTACATCCGACGAGCTCGACGAAATATTAGACGCTGAAAACGTGACCATTCACACTGCTGATGAAGATCCAATTTTTTTGCTACCCATAATAGAAAAAAATATTCACTCTTTCAACTACAACATAATAAAGAAATCAGGAAGAGATTAGGGTGTAAAAATAAATAAAGTTAAGCTTAAAATTCAAAATGTATTCAAAATCAATGAAAAAGATGCGGAAACATAGCTACTTAAATTTCTTAATGAAAATATCAGATCCAATAAAAATATGGAATATATTTCACCAACGAACAATTAGAAATCATTACTTATAGAATAGTTAATAAATACTTCAATAAAAAATTAAAATTAATCAAGAAAATTTTTTAACCACAATCGACATATTTTCTAAACACGTTCAAGCTTATTATTTACCAGATAGAAATGCTACTTCTTTATTAAATAAATTAAGACATTAAATTACTACAGTTAGCAGAAGAGAATTTAACTAAGGAGTATTTAAAGAATTCTGCCATACACATTAAATTGAGACTCTTTTGTGCGGACCATACAAAGAGCAATATAAACACATTATTGAACCAGAAACAGATACAATAGAAAAATAGAATGAAATTCTGAAAAATCAAAACTTACCTATCTAATTGCAACCTATTAATATGTATTGTACAAAATTAGTCTTAATTCACATATCTTGTTATCAAATAATTTTATTTCAATAAAATTAAAATACATTTGTCGACTGGACTAATTAATAAATGGATTCTGTTTCTGGTGAAAGAATATGATCCTGAAGAAGCTAAAATGAATTTAGACTAAGGCTTGGCTATTTTTTATTTTACTTTTAATGGATCTTTTCACGTAATGTTATATATTATATTTAATTAATATTTGCTTTCGAAGACTGCTTTTCTTTCAATAAAATTATAATTCATCCATCGATAAACCTAATAGGAAGAATTCATACAATGATGAAAATTCAACTTTAGTCTACACTGGCTGACTTTTTAAATTTTCACCATTGTATGGATATCTTATTTAGGTTAATCGATTAGGTTAAATAACTTATAATTTCCTTCCAAGTCACTTTATATATTATTGCATTAATATAATACAGGCGCGCTTGTATTACATATAGTCTTTCTCAACTCTAACGAGAACGGGAAAACCCGGTGCTAAAAATTCTGGAACTGAAAATTCCAATTCTAAAGTATAGGCACGCGACATCTAGGATAGTAAATTGACGAGTATCAGTACGAACAATGTAAGTGATATCATCAGCACCATAAATTTATTAGCTAAGAAGCAGATCAAAATGTTCCAGTATTAGAATATGTTCTGCTACTGCAATCTAGTGCTTTTATTTTCTGTGGATTCTTCTCTTCTTTTATAAAGTGCTGAACAACGGAATAAATGGAGCTAATCCTGCTATTGGCGATAATACTTGCTATAGGCAAAGAAATTCAACAAACTACGATGTATTTGTTAAAAAATTACTCTCGTAAAGAACTTATGTTAAACTCTCGTGATTTATTAGAATTTCATTTTGCTTAAGGATTAATTGTATTATCCCATAACTACATTATTTATACTTTCATAATCCCGATCCAAAATCCTATCGAGTTCTTCCTCATTCAAAGACTTGCTGTAATCAATAATAGTAATCAAACAGAGATCACTAACATACTTTCGACATTAATTACGCCATCGATTAAATTTTGAGCCATTGAAAATGCTAATTGCCTATGGCAATACATCAACCACTTCAAATCGAATTCTTTTCTGTATAAGTTCAATTACGCTTGTATTACTTTTTCTATTAATCAGGTCAATTTGTTTAATATACAAATACAAGAACAAGGAACAATCAGCCACCAAAATTGTCAAAAACGAAGACATCCTTAAAACAATATAATTTGTAAAATATAAGTTCTAACATTTATATTGTAGATGGCGGAATCTGATTTACCGATATCTTTATAATTTGAAGTAAGGCATTATAGTACATATTTTTTCAATAAATGCTTTTCTCCGTGAGCTCTGACTTCTGGTTGGCGGTATAACGTCGAGAGAAAGACGCCTACAGAAAATATAATTGTTATAATATTAATTAATTCTATTATAAAATATAAATATGTTTGTGAAGATAAAAATTTATGGAAGTTTTAGAAGTCTTATTTTATCAAATAAAAATATTTTGTTTGTACATCAAGCCCTTGAAAATCAGTTTTTGATTATTTTTTATGAATTATTTATAAAAAGATTTAGTATTCTGATAATTAAAATCTTATTCAAAAATAAAAATTCAGACTTTTTAGGTGTGGTGATTATTAAAAAATAGATTCTGTAACATTTTCTTAGATTTACTTAATATTATTCATATTTTATTTTAAAACCAATTTCATGCGCTTGACTGTATCATAAAATATTTTGTATTTCATTCAGATCTTTATTGATACATCCGTCATTTTATGATTAAAATTAAACATTATATAGAATCAAAAAAGAAGTTTAATATAAGTTTTTAAAAATATTATCATTGTCATTTTCTTTCACCAATTTAATATTTTAAATATATTTTTTGATAATTAGAGAAAATATTTAAGAAATTATCTTGTATTATAATACTCTTACAGATTAAACATAATGACATATGTTAAGAAAATATTCAAAAATAACAAAAATTCTATGTATTTTGTAGTACGTCGTATGCCTGTGAAAATAAAAACTTAAAAACAATCTAATTTGTATAAGTTTTTGTGAATTGAATAACGTTTTTAAAATTTGACATCAGTATGCTAAATATAACATATGATTATTAGACATGTTTATGAAAAACTTCATGAGGTGTATTATCTACACGAAAGGTTATAAATTTGTTACAAAAAGAATAAGATGAACTGGTTGTATAAAGTTGTTATCAACTACACTCATTATATCGCAATCTGCGCAATTTTGTTCACGAAAACGTTGCATTTGATTACTGTAATTTTAAATATATTCATTTCAGTGGTATTAGTATGCATTTATTGTATTTCACTAGGCTGACGTACCACAGTAAAGCGTAGCTGTAATCCGCTTGAACCCGCCATAGGCTCGTTTTTGCGGAGCCCATGCACAAAAGTTATGTAGCATAAGTTGGCTAAATCGCAATTAGACACACCAACGCATGCTAGCAGTCAACTCGCATGCAACGCCAAACGGACGCACTCGCTCTGTCGAACATAGTCTAATCGAACCCCCGCTAGTCGAGCGCATCAACACATAGACTAAGCCTTATAGACTTTTTTATAAAAAAATTTAAACAGTTAGCCGACTGTGCAATATCGTTCGAAATAGTCTGTACATCATTAAAATCAAAAATGTAACAGCCAATTTTACCGACGTTATTTGTTATTAACGATTTTATGCAAACAATCGCACTTTTTTTGGTTTTTTGCTTATAATTTAAAATATTACTACTGTTAATTAGTACTGTTAACGTTTTTTTCTTTATATAACACCAATTTGACATAGTAGACATTAGCACATTTTTGGAATTGCATCCTCTGCAGTTATGCATCCAATAACATAAGGCATTGTTTAGAATTAATTAATCATTATAGAAGTGTATCTGTGAATGTTAAAGATATATGTATAGATGTATACTGCACTTTAAGCAATGTTAATATAAAATTGTATTTATTTAAATTACTTAGAATAACTCCTAAATTCTATATTATATTTGATTTGGACTAATTAATTAAAATTAATTTCATTAATTAATTAAAATTTCCAAAATAAAATAGATCTTAATAAATGACTCTATTTCTAAGAAATGGATTTATGTATGTTCATAATTCATTGAATTCACTTACTTTATGGGTTTTATGAAATCCTGTTCTTGTAATAATGTACCTATGGGTAAATTATCCCATTTAAAGTGCAAACCCCAATTGAAACCACCTCTCACAAGAGGACTTTGGCTGTACTGAAAGGTATCAGCGTTTATGATATCAATCACAGGCATTGGAACAATCGTTTTTGAGAATGCTATTCTTGAGAGCAAAGGTTGAATCCACATCTCATTAACCTCAATGTGACTATCAAGAAAAATTAGTACACTTCCAGTAGCTTTATTTGCTCCAAATATTCTTGCTCTAATAAGTCCTTCTCGTGTCTTCGTTTTATAATATTTAACATTGCCATCAAAATTTTGCTCAATATATTTTTTTACCTGTTTATGTAATTTTTCACTATCACTATAATCATTGATTAAAATAATCTCATGTAGTAAATGTTTTGGTGTTCGATTGATTATGGACATTAAAGAACGTAATAACGTATTATAATGTTCATTGTAAAAACATATTATGATGCTAGCATTTAACTGCTTATAATCGTACGTCTCATTTTTACATAACTTATGTCTAGTATCAGGAATATCTCTATTTAAACTAAGAATGTCAGAAATCAAGACATTAAATGCAAAGTTTTTATAGCCTTCTTCCCGTTTTCTTTTTTCTTCAACATTTTTTATCATACCTAATTCATCTAAGCCTTCAGAGTGAAATGTATGTAAGTTAATATTAAAATACATAATACATTAAAAAGCAATAACGTTACCTTCTCCAAGGTTATCAAAGATCTTAACAGAGACTGGTTTCAGCTGATTTAATAAATTATTACTATTCTGATATTTTCTATGTTCTAGATCCTTGTTTATCCTATGGATATAATTATTTTTTTTTTTTTTCATATATTTATCAATAGTAGGTTCTGTCATAGGCCTAGGTGTGAGCGATATAAGCAATGTTGGGTTAACAATATTTACATTTTGACTTAGCTTTGAATATAGATATAAACTAAATCCCCAAGTAGCAGATGCTATTAATAAACCAAAAATGAATGATACATATTTTGTTGATATCATCTGAAATACAGAATAACAGAAACATTATAATGCAAATAAATTTATTTATATTTGTAACTGGAAATTGTTAGTTAAACTGACTTTAAAAATATGTAAACATTTTCATATGAAAAAGTTTTAGGACTGTAATAAATACAATATTCAAGCTATTGAAAAAACTACGTCCAGAAAATATTCCCTAAAATGTTTCATTCTTCGAAAAAGTTCTACATAATTTCTCATAACAGACGCTCATGGAATAAAATATAAAACACAAGTTCTCCTGATGACGATTTAAATGCCACCGCGGCTAATTTTAAAGCTTCACACCAGAATGAATTTAACTTAACAAATTACGGCTCGAATGAATGTAATTTAAAGAATATAATTGTTGTCTTAACTATTGTTTCCATTAGGTTTCTTACAATAAAATTTAATAAAACCAATGAGTTATAATATAACTAAAGATATTTTATTTTAAACTACTGCTTCTTAATACATAAATTACTATCCAATAGACACGGCGCAGGTTCGCCTTCGAGATACGGCGATCCGCACTCCTGATCCCAGTACCAACCTCTACTTCCTAACTTTACTCTAATACATATATTCTTAAAACCTATAACATGGCGCCATCGCGTGGACGCTCGTCTGCATGGACTGCAACATAATTAATTTTAAATAATTCTCGAACTTATCTATAAGGCCACTTACTTTTATATATTCACAAGCGATGTTTTATGGGTAATTATTGTTGGTTTGTTTGAAACGTACAGAACAGTGTGTTGTTTCGGCCATGTCTTGGCTCGGAACGAATGAAACAATAAACAAAAATGAAATAGTATGGTGATTCAACGCATGAATGTTACTACTATAACATAGTTAGAACCATCAATAATATAATAACATGGAGAGTAACACAAAGGACTTAAACTAGAGATAGCTAGATCGTGATGTATATTAGGTTGGCAAATATCTCCCTTCCGCATTTTGTCTTTTGAATTTCGCGGTATGTACAAAGCGCTTTAAAGCTCGTATCTGACAATACTATATATCATTTGCAAGGTCTTGACATAATCTACATAACGATGCTATGTATGATTAGTTTAGATATTGCATTCAACAGTTATAGACGTGTAAACATAAAGTTCACTAACGCCGAAATTCGCTCTATTTTAAAGTTTTCCTTCATTAAAGGCAAACCCGTTAGAGAAACGTTCCGTGAGATTAATGGTGTTTTGGGGAATGGTATTCTATCACTTTGAACCGCGGAGAAATGGTTTCAACGATTCAGAGCCGGTGAAAACGACACCATGGATAAGCCAGCCGGCGGAAGACCTGGGACGATGAATACCGATCAAATCATGGAAAAAATCTAGTTAGACCGGCACGTGGCATCTCTTGACATCGTCCAGGAGATGGTAGTTAGTCACCAAACCATTTTAAACCATCTGCAGAAAGCTGGTCACAAAAAAGCTTGATGTTTGGGTGCCGTATAATTTGACGCAAAAAAACCTTCTGGACTGAATCAACGTCTGCGATATGCTGCTGAAACGGAACGAACTCGACCCATTTTTGAAGCGGATGGTGACTGACGACGAAAAATGGATCACATACGACAATATCGACAGTGGCCAAGCCGGGATTGTCGGCCAGAAAGGTTTTTCTGTATGTTTGGTGGGATTGGAAGGGAATCATCCACTATGAGCTGCTTCTATATGACCAGACGCTTCATTCTACCATCTATTGCGAACAACTGAACCACTTGATCGACCAGAATCGTCCAGAATTTGCCAACACGAAGGGTGTAGTGTTCCACCAGGGCAACGCCAGACCACGCACTTCTTTGATGACTTGTCAGAAGCTATGGGAGCTCGTATGGGAGGTTTTATCGCATCCATCATATAGCCCGGACATAGCGCCAAGTGATTACCACCTGTTCCTGTCTATGGCGAACGCCCTTGGTGGTGTAAAATTGAACTCAAAAGAGGCTTGTGAAAAGTGGCTGTCCGAGTTCTTCACAAATAAGGAGCGGGGCTTCTAGGAGGGGGTATTATGAAATAGCGGTCTAGATGTAAACAGATTATCGAACAAAACGGCGCATATTTGAAATAAATCCGATCACTATAACACTTTTTATAAAGCATTGAATACAGAGTAAAAAAGCGGAACGGAGATATTAAAAGGAAAGCGTCGGGAGCCATCTAAACTAAACCGATAAGATTGATATTATTAACACATGCACTTATTATTATTATTGCTATGCATTTATATGCACTCAGCCGCTTAGCGTGAATTAGGGAATTTGAATTTCGCGGTTATAATTTACGTAAACACGAGAGGTAGAGCTGTAGCTGACCTTTTTTCTGTTTATGTATATTTTTTTGTTTAAAAAAATGAGCGACGCTTTTGTGAGCACTTTTTCAACATGTGCATAACGCTCCCTTATTCATATCCAAAGACATCTGTATAGTGAGACGGGCTATCTGATTATTTAAAATAATAAATAATTATTATCATTAGTCACAAAGATTAGCGTACGGTTCTTTTTCAACCTTTTCAGGACAATCTATTCCCAACAAAACTGGACGTAACACTGTGCTGTCTCGGCGATCGACTTATATCTAATCAAATTATCAGTTTGTTCACATTCGCCACTAAGAGCCATACTGCACTAGGAACAGTTTTACAGTTTTACAGCCAGCCTAGCCCGGTGAGCCGTTGCTCTCGCGGCCCCCGGGATGTCGAGGGGGCCGCCGTCGCACCACGCCCGTCGTGCTCCGCGTCGTCTTCACTACCACCTGGCATTTTCTTCGGACACTCGGCCCCTTCCGGCCTGAGTAAACAGTGTTCTCCTTGGTGCCTCGTCGTCGGTTCCTGGATGATGTTGAGTGCCGGCCGTCTCCGTCCCCGGTAACGTTGGAGAGGTTGAGAGCTCGAACGCTCTTTCGCAGATAAGTCTGTGGGTAGCTGCTGGCGTTGCTCCAGCCCCCCCGATGGTGTGGGAGGGCGATCGCGTCCCGATGGTCCAGGGATGCGTAAGCGTGCGGGCCTCGTGGGCTGCGCAGCAAGTCGCGGGTACCGGGCTCAGGCAGTGGTCACCCGAGAGTGTTCGGGTCCACGCGATGACTACTTGTTAATTCGCGGCCGGTAATCATCCGACGATCAGCGGTTTGTTCTCGCGCCGACGAAGCCTAGGATCCTTGTTTACCTACATGGCCGGCCGTTTGGCAGGCGACTTGAGGGCTCCGTTACACTTTGTATCACCCTTTTTGCTGCCGTCGGCACCGTTATTAAACGACTTTGGTATCGAAGGTTGCACGAGGAAAAAAAGCATTGCCGCACATTTCTCTGTAATCACTCTCAATGACTCGGGTTCTCCGAAATGCGATTCGATTATATCATTCAGAGTCAATAGCACTACGTTCTTGGGTACGTAGTACAAAGCACTTTTTCTTTTTCGTCTTATCCATATTTTATTACAATAAAATCAGACAAGCACTAAAAATGACTTCCAAAAATTAACTGCGTCCTGTCACGGTCGGCAAATGTTTTATTAATAAAGGTCCGTGATTAATATAAAAAAAATAAAATGAACAAGGGAGATTGTATAAAAAAGTGACTTGTATGTATTTGAAAAATTTCGTATAAATATATAAGAGGGTAAGGCTACACAAATAAGCTAGTGTGCGAGTTCTATACTCTTGCAACGATGCTCTAAGACTACCAGGCTCTTGTACCTCGACTATTGAGTTGCATGAAGCGTATAGGGGACTTGCTAGGGGTGCTGACGTGGATCTGGGCATACCAGTTTGATAGAGAGAAACTTTTCATCTCCGATAGGGCTACAAAATCTTCTGCCTTTACATTAATGACCTTAGTCTTGCTCTAGACTCCATGGGTGTAAGACATATTTTATATGCTGATGACTTACAGGTTTACCATAGTTTTTCTACAGATAACCTTAAGGCAGGAGCCAAGGTGCGTACTCTGGACTTTCCCCATTTTAAATACTGTTTTATAGTTTACTTAGATGCGTACCTGGAACTTAGGACAAGGCTGCAACGCTTATAAAATTCTTTTGTACGGTATGTGACGAGTACTAAGTGGGATGATCAGATCACCCCTTTTAGGTTCCAAATGGGTCTGATGGGAGTAGACGGTTGAAAGGAATATTTTATGTACTTGCAGATCCTCAAGATCTTATGGCTGCATAAGCCAGAGTACTTCGCAGATTTATTCTCTTCTGATGCATCCAATCGGACGGTCAGGGGTGAATCTAAAGAGATTTCAGTTCTACGAATGCGCACCGAGATGGGAATTAGATCTTTCTCTGTTCAAGGTGCTCATCTGTGGAACAAACTACGATCCGGTATAAGAAATGCATCCTTTCTTTCTCGCATCAGAGGGCAGTGATGGAGCATTTGAGGGGTCGGAACATCACAATTATGGATTATTTTAGTCAGGCGTCCGCACAATCTTGTTTTGATTTGCTCCCTAAATTTATTTGTATGCATGTATCATGAGTATGTTTGTATTCATCCTTCACTTTATATTGTAAATTTATTCATTTCATTCATTGTGACGGGGCGACTAACATCGGCGCGCGCGCGGAGCGGATCTCGCGAGGCGCCGCGGCCGCGGCGAAATGATAGATGCGCGTGGACCCATAGCGCCGAAAAGGGCAGAGCTACTGGCCCGCGGCGCGATCGACGGGCGAGAATCGGTAAGCGGGCAGTCTCGTGCGGGCCACGACTGCGTAGCCCCCAAGGTAACCCGGTGGAAAGGGTTAATAGGACGCTTAAAACGATGATAACCCAATTTGCAGGGATTGATCATCGTAGCTGGGATGAACATCTGCCCGAGTTGCGGCACGCATTGAATACGGCCGTGCACTCGAGCACGAAGTTCTCCTCGGCTGTCCTGAACTTTGGGAGAATCCCGCGACCCAGTCAGAGCCTGAGACGGGCCGTGGAACGCAAGGACCCGGTGAATCCCGAGCTCTGGAATAACCGTATGGAACGGCTCGAGCTAATCCGAGACCTCGTCAGGAAATATAATGATGAGGCCTGGGCGAGGTAGAGCAAGGCGTATAGTCGCAACCGGCGGTACGCCACGTTTCAGGAAGGTGACCTGGTGCTGCGACGCAAGCATATCCTGTCGGACGCGGTCAGAAGGATTTCGGGGAAGCTAGCCTCCAAGCACGAGGGCCCGTTCGTGATCAAAAAGGTTTTGGGGAACACGACGGTGCTATTCGAGGAGGCGAGTCGGAAAACAGCTAAGGTGCACGTAAAGCACCAGAAGCGTTACGTGCCCTCCCGACAGGGTAACGCTGGCGACGCGTCCTAACAGAGAGGGAGGGATCTGGTCCCGGTATAGAGAGAGGGGGGTGTCTAGCTCCATTATAAATTCTTTTCTTTTTTTTGATGTTCAACAGCATGGCTGACGAGGGAGACCCCCCGCTTCGGGGCCCCAGGAGCGGCCCGCAGGGGGCCGTCGAGCCCCGGAGGAGCACGGCGGAGGAGGAGGACCGCCTACTGTCCGGGGAGTTCGATCTAATAGATCTACGCTCCCCCGGGCTATTGCGGACGCCCAGTCCGATGAGCGAGGTGGAGGACATGGCGGTGGACCCTCCAGTCACGCCGCCCCCATCTATCCAGCAGAGCGAGGCCACGCCGCCATCATCCCCGCAGCAGGCCGAGGCTACGCCGCCCATGCCACCACCGGCAAGCGAACCGGGGACGCCATCGTCGCCCCGATGGGAGGAGATCGCGACGCCAAAAGTGCCTTCCTCCCCGGAGTTCATGGAGGTGGGCCCCGCCGAGCCGTGGCGGAATGACGAGCCGACTATCCTCCTGGCGCACTACGCGGAGGAGCTGCGTCAGGAACAGCGGCAGCAGGACCTGGCGAGGGAGCGCCATCAGCCGAACCGTCGGCGCCAGAGGCAGCTAACGATGGAGGATTATGAGTCCTCCACCCTCCCAGCCCATCGGGGAGAGCGTCGGCTGCCAAGGTAAGCCTTTATGATGGTCACGCGTGAAAGAGAGAGAGCGCGATGTGGCGCGGACGCGGGACGGGCGTGTATATGTGTGTGACTGGAGTGATAAGGAAAATGTAAGCGATATGTATTTATAATTTATGGCAAAACTGCGCTACATCGATGATTTTACTAATCCCGCCGTAGTATGTGATAATATTTATAACTAGACTTAAGATGTTGCGTTTATGACTATAAGTTTTGTGTTATTTTGTGTTATTTTTGTTTGTTATTTACAAATAAACATTTATCTTTCTATCTATCTATCTCTCTCTGCCTATCATATGACATGGTCTCAAAGCGACATTGTCGCACGTGAATAACAATTATAATATATGAAAAATCATTATGTTTCGTTGGCATACAATTACTAATGGGTTCTTGGAGAGAGCCGACCTTCGGACAGACTCCTGACTCGACACAGAGAGGCTCCCAGCATCCACCCCTAATTGCTTGGGGGTAGTCATGATTCCAGGGGTAGGACTCCCCTCAGTGACCAGTACTATACGTGCCAGGGGTTGGGGCACAGTGCGCAACAGACTCCGTGGACCACGCGTTTTGTATACGGACCTCGCCGCAAAAATGGCAACGCAGGGCCGTAGAGTCGCTCCCTATTTCTTGCGCATCAAAACCGGGAGCGAATATCGATAGACCACGGGAGACGAAAACCTCCTCTTCGAGTCTAAGGCTCATAGGAAGGCCTTTGTTCAGTTGGTCCTCAATAATTGAGCGCGATCTCTGGGCAGCCCCGAGAGGGGGGCGAGGTAAGGGAGAAGGGCCTAGGTAAGAGATCTACGAGCGGATCCGGTGCTGCTGCCGCAATTATAGCCGCATCGGAATGGTCATTAGGAGCTACCCTCGCTGCAGCGAGTTCTACTACTGCATCGAGCGGGAGCGGCGGGCCGGTAGGTGCAAGGTCGTCCGCGCTGGCCAGGATGGACACGCAACCCCATCGGCGAAGGAGCGCCCTGCACCCGAACTCCTGGCAGGTGAGAAGGAATCGACAGCGTGTCGTACCTCCAGAGAGAGGGAAGCATCCTGCCCTCACCTCCGAGAGTAGGTTCGGTCGGACCCACCGATCCGGCAGGTAGCTCCGGGAACCTTTGACCGCCGCCCGAGTCAACCTACGCCGGCTCGGAAGCTCAGTACTCGCTGTCTCTGAGACGAGCGGTGGCTTGCAGAGAAGCGTGGGGCCCCACCCAACTCTACCCTGGATGAGATGCGAAGGAACTACTCGCGGATCATCGAACAAGCGATGGCCCAAAGCCGTGCCAGGTATGAGCGGCAGCAGCAGACGGATGAGGCTCCCGCGAACAGGAGGCGCCTGCACCGGGCACCCAGGTCCCTCTATTACGGCGGCTGCGCGCATCCGGACTAGGCATCCCCCGCTAGCAGGGACCCAAGGGAGTTCAAACTCGACATTCACAGGGAGATGTCGGGTTTGAGGACGGGGGGCTGTGACGGAGCCCTCAGGAAGCCTGCCACACTGTCGGCCGTATAGGTAAACAAGGACTCGAAGCTCTGTCGGCCGCGAATTAACAAGTAGTTATTGCGTGGCCCCGAACGCTCTCGGGTGACCACTGCCTGAGCCCGAAACCCGCGGATTGCCGCGCAGCCCACGGGACCACATGGGCGTTTGAGCGCCCAACTTCCCCAACATCACCGAGGACGGGAACGGCCGGCATCCAACCATCCAGGGGCCGGCAACGAGGCGTCAAGGCGACCGCTGCGTACCCGGCTCGGACGAGGCCGGGTCTCCAAAGAAAGGGCCAGCAGGCGGAAATTGAAATAAAATGATCTGAAATCCTTCAATCATTTGAAAAATAATTCAATAACTAATTAATTAATTCAATAACTCAATAACTCAAATAATCCTAAAACTAAGAACGCTGTTTTAAATAAATTTCTGAAATAAGTTTGACCTTCCTCAGCTTATCTAAGATGAAATCCACAGTTTTTATATACTGTTGAATTACCCCCTCACGACTCAGGCGACATTCTCCTTGATCGATGCTTTATTGGCTCAAATCCTTCAACCTGGATTAGATGCTCGTGACGATGTTTCTGTGACTATTTATTGAGAAATTCCATAACTACCTCCTCTAACTAAATATGCTGATCAGAATCCAGCTATGACATTCTTGCACATTCAGCCTACAATACAATCTGACCCTCTCTCCCTCTATTTGCAAACCGTTGCCGATTACCATCAATAATTCTCCAGATAATGTTCATCAGTTGATCGGATACTCATTAGCTGAGTACCACTTCGATCCCTACGAGGAAGTCAAACATTAGGTGTCTGATTGGTTTGTTTCAAAAGATAAACAATTTTCTTGGCGTGTAATTCACAAATTGCCAGAAAGGTGGTCAAAATTCGAAGAGAACAGTGGCCAATACTTTGAATAAAATGTTTTTCACATCCCATTATAATTAGTGTTTTATTTTTACAAAAAGAATGCTCGATTCCTACCGGTACACCTGGTATTTATTCACGTTGATACGCAGACTGATAAAATTATTTCATTATTCTTTAGAAAAAGGGGGACAAAGAGGTTTTAAAAGTAAACGAATAAATTAATATTGTTAAATATTTTTTGTACACACAAAAAAACGTTATTTAATTTTTATATAACTAGTTTACTTTTATTCTACATTTATTCTGAAAGATTCGTTTATTTGTAAAATTAGTTACACCTCGAAGGCATACAAAGCATTTTAAAAGAACAGAATTTATTCTAATGTGATCCTAATACTTTAAATTAACTAATTAAACATTACTGAAACTAAGAAAAGGTATTTGATTTATAGTAGATATGTTTTTTTTTCTTATTGGGAGTGGCGCTATGATGGATGCTGTATTCATCTAGATAGTTGATCTGCGCATGCGCAGCTGCCTCTTGTCCGTTACGTTGCTATCAAAATAGTTTTTGCGAGTTTCTCACAAAATTCTTGTTTTTGTCAAAATGTTCATTTTTCGCAGAAATACTGGCTTATCAAGATTTTAAATCTTTGGGAATTTTTTTTTCAAGTTTGAAGATGGTTCACTTAAGCTAATTAGCTTTAAGGTAAGATGCAATTAGGGTCCTTTATGATGATATGTTTTTTGCATAAATTCGCATATTTCCCGGCTGGCGTATGGGGGGTGGGGCTTATTTCGTTCCTTGCTCAAATATACATATAAATTTACAGCTCTATTTTATATATTATAATAAACTTACATTATAAGTGTAAAATGTATTTATTAATAATTGCAAGAATATCGCATTCTACATACATATATGAAGATCTAGCTATTACTAGTCCTTTGTGTTACTATTGATGTTACTATATTATCGATGGTCCCCACTGCCCTACAGTAGTGACACTCAAGCGGCCAACCACCATACTATTTCATTTTTATTTATCGTTTCATTCATTCCGAGCCAAGTCGTAGCCGAGACAACACACTCTTCTGTACATTTAAAATAAACCAACATGCTTAATACCATATTTAGCGCATATATCTTTAAATGATTGTGAGATAAAGCATGAGATAATTCAACCCAGTGCACCGAAGTTTTCTATAAATTCATGTACCCGTTTTACAATTATTCTAGCGCTTATATCCTTTACTGGAACTATATGTACATACTTAGTCAGATTGTTGATCGCAAATACATATTTATTTTGCTGCGGCGTCGTTAAGAATGGTTCCACATGGTCCATGTGTATAATATCAAATGGTTTTCGATCTGGCGGAATTGGATATAATTCCCCTTCGACTCTGCTCGATTTTCTTTTCGAAATGATACAGTTGAAACAATTTTGGATATGGACGCGTACGTAGCGTCTCATTCCCGGAAAGTAATAACTTTTAATTCGATTCACCGTTTTATAGACTCCAAAATGATTTCTTAAGTCGTGATATCGAATTCCAAGTGCTTTTTCCATCAAATGAGGTACCGCGTATAACTCTTTCACCTGATCTCCGTCTTCAATCTGTCGATACAACAATCCTTCACGCAATACAAAATCTCTCACTGTCTCGCTTTGCATACGTGTTCTGTCATCTTCTGACTTTTGTAGTATATTAATGAGCGTATTGAGTTTTTCGTCGGTTCGTTAGAACGCTAATATTTCGTCCTTTCTCGTAACTACAATATATATATCTGCAGTATGTTCAATACTCTGCGCAGTTTTAATCGGTGCCCTAAACAGTGCATCAACATGCTTTATTTTATCGCCCTTCCAATGTTTAATTTCAAAGTCATATTCCGCGATTGCACTGGCCCATCTCGCAACTTGCGAGTTTTGCGTTTTCCAGGCATTAAGATTCACCAAGCACTGGCAATCGGTCACAATAGTAAACTTTATACCTATTAAAAATGAACGTAATCATTGGAGCGACCCCGCTATTGCTAATAACTCTAGACGCGTAGAATGATATTCTTTCGCATTCAGTTGTTAGCTCCATCCACCATTTAGCAAAAATACACGTGTCATCAAGGAATGTATAGTCAATTCCTTTTCGTTGTGCATTCCCTAAAACTATATCTATTAGTTTCGCGAAATACTTTGGAGCGTATCCTAACCTGAACATTGCTTTTTCAAATTTACCCGTCTGTGTTTCCGTAATAAACGCAGTTTTTTCCTTCACGCTTTCGCTTAGTGGAATTTGAAGATAACCTTGCGCTAAATCAAACCTAATAAAATGATTAGCTTCGTTTAGTTTTTCAAGCAGTTCGTGAAAGTTTGGTATCGCAAAATTGATTACCTTGGTAATCTTGTTTACACGCTTGTAATCAACGACCATCCGCGGAGAACCGTCTTTTTTACGAACTAAAAAGGCCAGACTCGCGTATTCTGACGTCGTATCTGTTATTATTCCCGCATCCTTATACTCTGAAATTATGGTGTCCAGATCCTATCGATCTTGTGCGCTCAGTTTATATGGTTTCGATCGTACTGGTTGCGCCTTTTCATCAATCTCAATATCCGTTTCGAGTACGTCAGAGCGTCCTATTTCACCCGACATATCCGACACGCATACACCATATCTATTTAAAATTTCAACTAGTTCCGCTTTTTGCTAGTTCGTTACATTAGAGTCAGTAATTATTTAATCGCCATTTATTATTCTTTTACGTACTTCAGTTTTCTGCACGCTCTCTACTGCCATAATAACCTCTCCGATGGTATCACCTACATTCACAGATTTTACATTACCGATCGTATTCATTATAGGCATATTTAATTCGCCTAGATTAGTAAGTACGTTCACAAAATTGATTTCTCCCGGTTGAAGATCAATGTGCTCTAGTGCTCGCGATTTAACACATGATTCGTTGTTATTAAATGCACGAGGGTCTATTTCAGAAAAGCATAACTCGTATCCAACACGTGTTTACATCGAATCAAGTGCTTCCGCTACCGTTCTGCCTGTAATTACATCGTAATTCTAAGCTTCGTCTGGTACGTCCCTAGACGTCACTCGTCTCGGTTTTAAATTAAGTAGTTGCATTTCAGCATCTACTACACCTGGAGAAATTACAGTGCTCTGGCCGCACTCGCCTAGCACAGAGCTGGTGTCATCTAACTCTAACTTCGCGCGCAGCGCTACTGTTACCTTATTGTACAGATCGCTGCCCCCGGATCAATCTGCACACATTTTCCGTCTATGATTACATCGCGAATAAACTTTTCCCCGAACGCGTCCCGTTCACTACCCCGTAATGATATTTACGTCTACCTTTTTCGGACCATCTTTATTCTGCGTGCATCTCATTGCAGTGTGACCTTCTTGTCTACAACTAAAGCAAACGAGTTTTCCCTTTTTCGGACAATCTTTCGCGATATGCCCCGTTTCCTTACAACGAAAACATTTCCGCGAATTATCGAACGCGTTACCGCTCGCTGTAGTTGTTTTAAGTCCTTCCTTCTTGACTGACGATGACTGGTTATTGGCTGATTCTTGCGACTACACTGGATTGAGCGCCATCGTCATTGGTCCTTTCTTTCTGTCTTCCAATATATTCATATCGACTCCGATCAAGCCTCTCAAATCGTATTAGATCTGGCAAGATGGCGTCCGTCGATTCATACTGCTTACAAAGAATTTGTGTCGTCATTTCCTTCGACCATAATCCATTTGCAATCTCGTCGCGAATTTCTGATGTGTTCAAACCTAGACCGCTGCGCAGCCAAATCTTGTCCAATACATATTCTTGTAAGTTTTCTTTATGCTGCTTGAATTCTGTTTTAAATTGCTCAAAATTTATCATTATATCTCTGATCCAAGCTTCAGATGTCTCCGGGCCCTCGATGCCATTGTAATCGCGTATTATACCTTGAATATTTTGCATTAGCAGAGCTTGAGATATTTGTTCCTATAAACCATTTTGATTGCTAGTTTGCATGGTCTCTCGCATTTCTGCTAGTACTTGCGTATTTTGTTATATTGCTGAATTTAAAGAAATCAGAACCTGTGCCACTTCATACTCTGTTCCCGAAGACTCACAGAGTCTCTGTTCCATTTTTTGTCGCCAGTCACCATCCGCTTCAATAATGGGTCGAGTTCGTTCCGTTTCAGCAGCATATCGCAGGCGTTGATTCAGTCCAGAAGGTTTGTTTGCGTCAAATCATGCGGCACCCAAACATCAAGCTTTTTTTGTGACCAGCTTTCTGCAGATGGTTTAAAATGGTTTGGTGACAAACTATCACCTCCTGGGCGATGTCACGAGATGCCACGTGCCGGTCAACTCGATTTTTTCCATGATTTGATCGGTATTCATCGTCACAGGTCTTCCGTCGGCTGGCTTATCCATGGTGTCGTTTTCACCGGCTCTGAATCGTTGAAACCATTCCTCCGCGGTTTGAAGTGATAGAGTACCATCCCGCAAAACACCATTAATCTCACGGAACGTTTCTGTAGCGGATTTGCGTTTAATGAAGGAAAACTGTAAAATAGCGCGAATTTCGGCGTTAGTGAACTCTATGTTTACATGTCTATAACTGTTGAATGCAATGTCTAAACTAATCATGCATAGCGTCTTTATGTAGGGTATATCAAGATCTTCCAAAAGATGTATAGTATTGCCAGATACGAGCTCTGGAGCGCTTTGTACATACCGCGAAATTCAAAAAACAAAAAGGCGGAAGGGAGATATTTGCCAACCTAATATATATCACGATCTAGCTATCACTAGTTTAAGTGCTTTGTGTTACTATCTATGTTATTATATTATTGAAGGTAAGTAATTGCTAACCTAATACATATATTGTTTCCCGAACATAAAATAGATGCTTAACTGTTCCTTGCGATGGGACACTCTGTGGCAGATGATCTCAGTTGCGAGAGAGAGAGAGAGAGAGAGAGAGAGAGAGAGAGAGAGTGCCTTGTCGGTAGTCTTGATGTTAGTCCTGTAGCTGGAAAGCTGCGGACTACCGGTAGTACTCCTATACGACACGTCTGGGTATGGTACGTAGGCGTAAGTGTAACGGTTGACGGCTTAGGGCCCGGCGCGCGCGGTTAGAGCTTCGGTGACTCAATCAGTCCGATCCTCGACGCGGGTGCTTCCTTAATAAGCCTGCGGTAGGTTTAGTTTTTCGACAACTATTTGAAGTATCTAAAGGAATCAGGAGCCCAGATGTATCTGCACCGATTAATAGTTGTATCTCGAACTTCGCATTTTTGAAGTGGTAGTTCGATGGTCGCGGGGACGTGGCCTCTTTATGTCAAAAAGAGGTTGGTGCTTGGTACGGGTAGCGAGGTTGAGGCCAAATGCATGCAAATTTTTACCAGGGATCAGGTTCTTTTTATTATTTAATTTTTTTATTTTTAATATCTTCAAAAATGCATGTATTTATATTATTTTACTAAAATATATTAATAAACCTTAATTCTATTTTTTAATTGTAAATAAAATAAAATTTTCTTTTCAATTACACTGCCACGCCATTTTATCAAATGAATTCATAATCAAAATTATAGTATTTTATCTTTCAACTAACTTTCTCACATGTTATGTATAGATCTTAAACTCCAATGATAATAAACCAAAAGAATAGCAAGTAGTGTATATTACTTAGATTTTCGACAATTAACTAAATTACCATTAAATTAAGAATGTTGTAAAATTTGAATAATATGAATTTTTAACTAATATTTCTTAATTTAATGAAATCCTGTACGACAAAAAAATTCACATTCATGAAAAATTCACATAATACGAAAATCTTAAAATTATACATATAAATTTGAAATTTCTTATAAAAAATTATAATTAAAACAAACTTTTATGGTTTTATTTCTAAAAAATATACTTGAAAAACATATTCGTTTAAATCTGTAATATTTTAAGACCAAAAACCTATGTCATCTGATCTAATGTTTTCTTAACATATAAGGCATTTATCTTCATCCTTAGAAGTTGTTCCTACTGAAATAGAGCTACAAATCATTCGGCGTCGGGCGCATGCTATTGCATCATTGGGAATATAAGCTAATCTAACACCACCGTAAGCACGTCGAGGCGGTAGCATATAAATATCTGCATCGTCCGATCCGCTTGAAGAGCTACACGTTGAGCAATTTTCCTCATCATCGACACGTAATCGAGAATCCTTCGTACTAACTGAATAACATACAAAAATTAAAAAATTATTTTATCTGTTCTTACAAAATTATTTTCATGTATATTATGTACATATTATACGCTTGAAAAAGAGGCATAATAAAATATTTAATAAATGATTGAAAAGTATTAGCACTCTAATACATATTCCTTAATATGTATTTCTTATAAATACATATTAAAAATTATGATATTAAAAATTTAGAAAATATTTTAATTGTTCAAAAATTGTATAATAAAATATTGATGTTGTGACGGAGGCCTCGGGTCACCTGTGGCACGGCGGCGTGATGTTAAACAGGTGCTCGAGGCTCCGTTAGCGCGGCGCGTGCGCTAATCACCCGGCTATTTGGCGCGAAGGATTAAGGCCGATCGGCGGGCGATTGACAGGTATCGTACAGTACGGTTTCCCGCGCGGATCCGAGCATATCGTTCCATCGTGTTTCCCGGAGCCCCATTGTAAAAAAAGGCGTTCCTCTCTCGATGTGTGGTGTTGCAGTGCACCTGGTACCAGTGGTGCCACAGTCCAGTCCTGCCAGAGATTTTCGTCCGCCTCCGCCAAGAAACATCGCGGCCCACCCACACAACACCAAGGGCAGTCGACCAGAGGCGAGGGCGCAAGAGGTGATGCAATTAGGCGGCACCCCTTAACATCCCGGGTCCGCCGCTAGTGGCGTAGCCTCCCCCAGGCGAGAGTACAAGTCCCAAGCACCATCAGGGGACTAGGTCCCGGCGCCCATCTTCGGCAGCCTGCCGCACACCAGCGGCCAGAAGAGAAGAAAGGGCCAGCAGGCCTCACCGCCAGGTGGGTGCGGCGCACCGCGCACGGAAGAGAGAGAGAGAGAGCGATGCGGCGAACGCGGTGGGCGGCCCCAATGCCGTCTCGGGGCCGCCGGAGCGACGGGTTATTCCGCGCGGGGCCGGCTGGGGCGAGACCCGATCACCCGCCCGGGTTGAGCAAGGTCCCCGTTGTGTGGCCCGGCTATGCCTCGCGGGCTATGTCATCCGCCGTTTGTAGTAGGCGCTGCGCGCCTGATTGAAAGTTGGCGTCCGGGCGGGAATTGTCCGCCCGGGCGCGAATAAATAGTATTTTTCCCCGAGTCCCCTGAGTTATTATTTGTGTGTTTTCCCTTCCTCCGCGATCTCCACCGTATCGACCGCCGTGAGGTTAGCCACCCGAGGTCAGCCCGCCCGGGTCCCCTCTGGGGCGACCTCGAGCCTATGCGATGGGCAGACGGGCGCGACCGGAGAGTGGCTGGTGCTCCGGGCTCCTCCGAGGCTTGTCCACCTCGAGGTGTAAGCACCACGTCACAATGTTAATGAAATATAAATAATTCCTGTAGTAGCCATAGCAGAAATAAAAAATCTCGGTATCATCGAAATGAATAACCATAAAGGCAGAACTTTAAAAATCTCTGATGTTTTTTAGTATTAGTTCATAATGGTGTGAAGCTCGTCGTCACTGGAATTTAAGCCAGCTTAACTGCAAGAATCAAGCCCTCTGGCGTCGTGCTAGATATTTACGATCATGCTACATTTCTTCGCCGAATTGCAGCGCAATTATTTGCATGGATTATCTAATACTGTAATACTCCATCCTAAACTCGCATGTAGTTTCTCATTCTATACAGATTATGAAGGTATAGACAGATATCGGGAAGGATTAGAAATATATAAGGAGCTAGCGCGACATGGAACACAAACGCAGTCCACTAGACTAACAATACCAAAGGACTGGCCAGAGTCGGTTTCTTAAACATTTCCTCGATCTCAGTAGGTGTGCTCAAGAGGAAATGAATCAGGTTAGGACTGAATTTATTCATAATCGTCTGATTGAGTCTCCGACAACTCTAACAAGATCTAGTGTGTGAAGTGGTGCTTCCTCTCCGAGCCCGACGGGCATCCACAACTCTCCGGTCGCGCTAGCCTATCCGTCGTGCAGGTTCGCGGTTGCCCCGAAGGGGTCCGGGCCGGGCTAGCCCCGGGCGGCTAGAGTCACGGCGGCCGACGCGAGTTGGATCGCAGAGGGAGGGAAATGCAACATAAGAACTCGGAGACTCTAGGGGAACACGTGTTTATTCGCGCCCGGATGGACAGTCCCTAACCGAACTCATTCTCCCGACTGTCGCGCAGTGCCCCACTACATATGGTGGGGAAAGCCGCCCGCGAAGGCTATCACCGAGCCGCACTTGGGGCCCTCGCCTCGACCCAGGCGGATCACCGGAGTACGCTGGATGGCGCAGGTAGGGTCGCAAGGGTCCGGGATGTTGAGGAGGCTGCCGTCGTACCGCGCCCAAGGCGTTCCGCGTCGCCCCCACTCCCACCTGGCGGTGAGGCTTGCTAGCCTTTGCTTTGGAGCCCCTAGATGTTGGGTACCGATATATTGTCCATTAATTTGCGGCCGATGATCACCCGGCGGTCGGCGCGTTGTTTTCGCGCCGACCGCCGCGCCAACGGAGCCTCGGGTCGTTGTTTACCTACACTGCTGGCCGTGCGGCAGGCTACCCGAGGACTCCTACGGGACAACTTTTAAGAACTGCCATCAGTGCCCCTTTAGCTCGCGTGGTGACACTAGTGTAGGAAGAGAGGTTACGCGCCGCGATCGAGCATACGAGCGGCGCAAGCGGATTGCGTAGTTTAGCTTTTTAGTAAAGCCTAGTAAAGCGGGCGCGCAAAATTAAAATTTACTTTAATTTCGCTTAATTTGGAACCCCGCTATGCGAATAGGAACGGGACATTGTAACCTGTTGGGTAGGGATTTATTTATTTTATAGGCCCTTTCTTTCGCCCTCTTCCCTGTCCTATCGAATGAAGGCGCAAGCAAAAAGTGTACTATCCTCCAATGCGCTAGCTTACGAGAAGTGATAAAAGTAGCGCAGCAGGTTACAAGTCCTGCGAAAGCAGGATGAGAGCAATGGCCGAGGCGATATCGAAGATTAGTGGACTGCAGCAGCAGATGTTGCTCTTATTGAATCGCGAGGCAAATGTGAGATCGCTCGCCCGTCAAGTGGAGCGCCGCGTATCAGCTAGGCTCACAACAGTCGCGTCAAGTCCGAGACGTGACATAGATGAGGCACACCTAGACGTAGCGCCAACGTGCGTTGCGTCATCAAAGCGAATACCCAGAACAGCGCGAAACTTCCGAGATGCTTACTCGCTGGTGAGTCCTGGATCTCCAGATTCAACTAGTCGAATTCGCTCTAACAGTCCATTTTCACCCACGCGTACTAGCCATAATCGGAGTAGCCAGCAGAAGAACATTTTATCTAGATTGCCATAAGCTCCAAGAGCGCCTTCCCGGCGTAGTACCACGGACATAGGCGCCATAGTGCGGAAATGGGGGATCAAATTCATTGGGGAGAGCAATGAGGATCTTGACAAATTTCTGACCTGCGTTGACGAATGTCGAGCGCATGCGTAATCATGAGTGCAGTTTTGCGCGAAGCTGCGGGCCGGATAAGGATCCGAAAGTCGACAGGAGCGGAGCCCAGTAAAAATAGGTCAAATAAACCGCGATGTCCGAACCCTCAAGATAACAAGGGCTCCGAATATAACGGCAGCTGCTGGGGATGTGGAGCGCCAAACTAAAAACAGCGCTCTTGCAACCAGTGTGCGGGAAACGCGAAGGGGGAATCGCCAAAACGATCCATCTCTCAGGCATGCCTTGATCTGTCAATTGGATCAAGCTAACGAGATACGTTGGTGGCTGAGAGTGAAGCAGATCGCAGCTGATGCAGGACGTACTCTCGTTCCATGTTTCGGAAGACGTGCGAAGGTAGGCGATAGACATTTCATCCCGATCGCGGGTAATACCACACTAATCTCCAAGGTCGGTGGACTCGCGAGGTCTCTCGACGTAGCAGTGATGCCAGATTTGGACGCAGACTGCTAGCTGGGCGTGAACTTTGTCCGGGAATTCAAACCTGTTCTTGGTCCCTGTAAAGATTTCAAGGACTCGAAAACGAGCATAGACCTCGAACTGGCTAGTATAAGAACGACAGGTCGCGGCACGCTAGGGTCGGTCGGCTTGGCCGACATATCGAGAAACGAGCGCGCACTAGTGGAGAACCTTGTGTCGCGCATAATTGGTAATGGCGCAGCTGAGTTAGGGTGTACCAGTTGGATCGAGCACGGTAATCGAACCCTCCTTGAGCGCCTGGTCCAATCCCATAGTTATGGTAAAGAAGGCTAACAGGAAGTATAAATTCCGTGTAGATTTTTGTACAGTCAACGCAGTATCTGCTGGTGATGCGTATCCATTACCCTATATGGATGCAATCCTTCGCAAGTTGCAGAAGACCAGGTACACATTAACCTTGGACCTGAACAGTACGTACCATCAGATCCCGTTAGAGGAGCGATTCAGGCAGATAACAGCCTTTACCGTTCCCGGAAATAGGCCGAGAATTAGAGTCGAGAGCCTATGCTTATTTTCACGATATTATTACCGTCACAGAGGTGTTCGCGGAGCACCTTGAAAAACTCGAGTTCGTTTTCTAGCGAATAAAGTCAGCAGGGCTGACTTCAAAATACCTCGAGGTTCTAGTGAATAGAGATGGGTTTAGACTGAACCCAGAGAAAATTGCGCCAATCACGGTCTACCCAGCCTCTAATAACCTCTGGCAGTTACGGCGCTTCCTAGGCATGGCGTCGTGATACAGAAAATTTTTGCACAATTTTGGCACAATTGTTATGCTCCTAACTCGTCTAAGCAAAACATGTATTAGGTATGAATGGAGCGAAGAGCAGCACTCAGCTTTTGAGAGCATAAAGCTGCTTATGGCGTCTGTGCCGTTTCGAGCGTGAGTTCGTCCTCCAAACGGATGTCAGAGACTCGGGATTGTGTGCCGTGCTAACACAAATCATGGTTGGCACCGAGCGAGTACTCAAGTTCGCGAGTCGAACTATGAGCGCTGACGAACGCAATTACAGCGTTACCGAAAGGGAATGCTTGGCGGTGCTCTGGGCGATTAGGAAGCTTAGGCCCTATCTGGAAGGCTAGGCATTCAAGTTGATAACAGACCATAGCAGTTTGGAATGGCTGTGTAACCTGCGCAACCCGACCGGGCGGCTTTCACGATGGGTGTTGGAGCTACAATGCTATATTAGACCGTAGAGCACAGAAAAGGTGCCCTAATCTACGTTTTTGACGTCCTGTCTCGAATGTTCGAGGAGAGCGACGCAAAGGTGTGCGCACTCTCCTGGGCTGAGGAAACCCAAGATGAGTGGTACCTAGGCAAGTTCGTGACATTCAAACGAACCTGAGCGAGCATCGAAGAAGCTTGTCCGAAAAGATTGTCGGGGGGCAGCTTTTCTAATCTGTCGCGATAATAAGGTTGAAGACACGCTAGTGGACAACGCAGCATGGAAGCTGGTCGTTCCTAATGAGAACTATGTCCCTACGAGAGGTCATCTGGGTCACGAGAACTCATGCGCGTGTCGCTTGTCAGCATTTCTAGCCGCGCTTGTATACTGACGTAACTGAGTACGTCCGCGCATGCCAGAAATGCCAACAAACCAAACTAGAGCAGCGAGCACCTGCATGATTCATGGGTCGCCGAGCAATTACGAAGTCAGCCCAGGTGTTTGCTGGAAACATAGTGGGTGGTTCCCTACCTCGTAGCTTACGAGGGTATGAGTACATCCTCGTATTCCAGGACCTATTTACGCGGTTCGTTGAAATTCAGCCGATAAGAACGGCGAATACGAAAACGGTCCTAGACAAGCTAATAAAGCTTGTCGGCTGGAATAAATTCGAGTTCAACCAACAAGAGTGCGCGGCGGAGGGGCGAGTGTTGGTTACACTGCCCCATTGCACGCAAAACTGAGTAACACTTTCTATGTCAAAAATAAAGTTTATAATCTAATGTACTGCGTCAAGCAGTCTCTAAGGTTCCTTAAGCAATTTGCGATGGAGTATCTGAGGGAGTATGATGTTATGTTTAAGGGTATCGATCTTTCTTTTCGATAATTAGATTCAGAAGGCACCTATATAATATTCAAGCTGTACAGTGGGTGTATGAATGTTTCTCATTTTATATCATTATTGTACTTTGCATATAAATAACATACTCTTTTTAGCGTTGCTTCAGCTTCAAACCTCTTCTCGAAGTTTGCAAATTAGGCCGCTATGTCGGCCATGACTGTCACATTTAACTAAAATTTCTACTCACGAGTGACTTTTTAAATCTGGAGAATGAGGTGGATGGAGAAACAATTCATATTCCGATTCGACCAATTTGACCGTAGCAATGGCAGAGGCATGAGCAGGTGCCTTGTTACGGTTGAAGAGCACCTGTTTCTTCGCCAAACCCAAGAATTTGGTTTAGTACAGCTTTGAGATCATTTTGCTCATACTGCACTTACCAAGCAAGCGTACTCCCTCCCGGGGAGGTCCAATTCCAACTTGTATTTTAGCCCTAGGGCCTTTGGCTAAATAGGAGAGAGCCAAGGGACCTCACCCGAGGTGAAGGCCCTTATCAGCTCGTGCGCTACGGGTCCCGCAACTAAACAAAGAAAAATAAATACTTTAATGGGGCCCGTAGCGGCAATCTGCTAAAAAACTAAACATAAACTGGGGGGCCCTGTGACTAGGCCATCTGATAATCTCGCCAACCATGAAGCGCCTCATCATCGCAGCATAGTAGCTGCTGATGTAAATGCGCATAATTTTCGAGTAGATCAGGCCGAATTATTGGCGATATTTAACGGATTTAGCATTTGGAGTATGTTGGTGAGATTGACAAGTGTCTTGAGGCTTCCAACCCCAAGATGCCGTCGAAGTCTTCCGACGTTTGCGCCAAGAAATGAGAGAGGAGACTGGAGACTCTTAGTATGAAGATGGAGACCGCATCTGCCAAAACCACGGTGGAGCTGGCCGAGGCAATCAAGAAGAGTAAGTCTAAGAAGAAAAAGCTCGTATCGAAAGATGCAAGCATTGGTTGCTGGTAGGTTACTGACCAACCCAATCGGCGCCGTGTTAACGGAGGAAGATGAAGAGGTACCTTCTCATTTGATTGTGTATGTCATCTGTTCGTCGGGTCGCTTAACCTCTGGTTAAACGCCCGTTTTTAAATTAAAGGAAAGGGAAGGAAGGTAGGGTGAAATAAATAAATGCACACTTGAGCCAGCTATGATTATATTTGGCTCAGTAGGGGAGGAAAAACCGCCGAAACGGTAAAAAAACCTCCCCTGAAATTATACAGAAAAGAAAAGGGGAAGGACTCTAAGAGCGACAGAATATGGCTCATGCACGAGCACTTACGTGGTATCGCCTCGTGGCGATCGCTGCTGGTTCGCGCTCGCCGGGCTCGTGTTCGTCGTCGGAGGAGCCGCCCGATCCGCAATGTCGCCACGTGGCCGGCGCCGCGAACGAGGTTAGCCGCACGATGGCTACGCGCCGCGAACGAGGTTATCCGCACGTTTCCTCGCGAAATACTCTAGAACGCACGCGCGGGTGTTCTAGTTAGCCCGAACTTCAGCAAGGTAGCCCGCCGGGGACTGCGCAGGTATGTGATGTCGACGGATTCGATGCGAAAAGTTGCGACTGAATTTTAGGTTATAGAGACACGTGGGCGACCACTTGTCTCTCGCTGTTTCAGTGCAACACTGGTTGCGCGCCCGCTGGCGCGCCGACGCAACGCCGCGCGCATGCGCTCTCTGCCGCTGCAGAGTTGCCGGCGCGTCTGGCTCTCGTATTCCGCTGTTTCGCGACGCATATTACATACATTGACGCCGTGATAATATACACATCCACACTCTCTCTCTCTCTCTCTCATCCATGTACGACTGTACATCATCCGTGTTTTAAATATGACCGGAAAGATTAACACAACTACGGAAAAGGAGTGTCTCGCTCTCCTTTAGACGATAGAAATCGAAACCACATTCGGAGGTTTATGAGTTTGTAGTAAAACAGATCATAGATCACTAAAATGGTTAAAAAATATTGAGGACCCGACGGGGAGGTTGACGCGTTATTCTCTTGAAATGCAACAATGGGATTTTGATCGTACATAAAAAAGGTGCGCTTAATCATGTGCCAGATGCTCTTTCAGGAAGTATTGAGCGAGAGATAGAAATAATCGAGAGTTTCGAGTCAATAGCTGATCCATGGTATCTGAAGAGATTAAATGATGTGCAGCGCTTTCTTCACAAATTTTCTGTGTGGAAAATTGAGGATATGCTATATCATCATTTTCCGGATGAAACCTCGGATACGTCTTCTTTAGGAATGGATGGATGAAGATTCGTCATACTCGGTGAGTATAGAAATAGAGTGATTGAGAGCGTACACCGCTACCCAACGTCAAGTTATCTCGGTATCGAGAAGACCTAAAATCGGGATAAAAGAAGTTACTATTGGCCAGGTTTTTATTAGTGTTCGTACTTTTGCGCAGCAGTGTAGTAAATGGTAGCGCTATGAAGTCTTTCAGATGAATAAAAGAGTTGTTGAGCGATCATGGCCGGTAGTAGTGGCTGACGCAATGGAGCTTCTCTATAGTAAGGGGTAATATAAATATAAATGATAATATTGTAGCATTTCAAGATCTCTTTACTAAATAGGTGGAGTTGAAAACTTTACGAGAGGCAATCATGAAAGCAGTGGCCAAAACTTTCGCAGTTTTGATGATCTTCATGGGAAGCACCTAACTTTTTATTGATGGACGGACGGAACAAAGTTCATCAATAAATATTTCCGTCATGTTTTGGAAGAATATGGGGTGAAACATGTAACTACTACCCTGTGCCACCTACAGCCTAACCCAGTTGAGCTAGTTAATAGGACGCTGAGAACAATAATTGCCACGTACGTTGAGGCTGATCATCGACAGTCGGACGAGCACTTGCACGAGTTCACGTATGCTCTGAAGACTGCAGTGCAAGCCATTACTAAAGTCTTACGTACCTTAATTTTGTGCAATACCCACTACCAGTGCAGAGTTTGAGACGAAAGGCATATAATAGTAAGAAATGGTATGCTACGTTTCAGGTAGACTACTTATACTCTAGGATGCTGCGAAAGGAATTTCGACCAAGTTAGCGTCGAACTTTACCAGGCTCTTCAAGACCAAAGAAATACTGATCTAGGTAAAAACCAGGTGCATATCGAGCATTTAAAGCAATATGTACCCCCGAGAGGAGTTAAAATTCCGCAAGATATCAACCTTTGAAAGAAGGGGAGGCTGAAGCCGATGTGTTGGTTGCTTTTATCCAGTTATACCTGTACACCGTCAGTCCTAAATTTGTTGAAAATAAGTGCTAAATGTTCTAATTGCTCCTGTACTTCATTCGTTGAAACCTAGCCGAAACATTTTTTAAACCAAACGAGATATGAACATATTAATAATACTGTTATAGAACGTAAGTCTTGTCTTTTTTATAGATTGTTTGTCTAATCATATTTGATGAAAACCTTAAGCTAAGTCCAATATACTAAAATAGGTAGATTTGCCTAAATTATCTAAAATTTCTTCCATTCTATCGTTAAGTTTTCTGTAATCTATTTCCATCCCCTACATTTTATTTTCATTAGCATCTTCCCTTTTTGGCATGATTCGGAAAGGTGACGAATAGGATGAATTATTTGATTAACTTATTTCACCGTTTAATAATTTTCTTGCATGCTCTTGTATTACTTTCTTTAAATGATTCGGATATCTGTTGCTTTTGACATAACTAGGATGATCGTCTTTTGTTCTCATGCTATGCACAACTGCATTGGTTGCTGATAATTTCTCTCCATTAGAATAGCAATTTTAGTACGTATGGCACAACCATATGATTTTTTTCTTATTCTTCTTCATTGATATGACCTGTTCTTAGATTTACTTGTATTTCATCGTGATAGTTTACTTTCATGGTTGTAAATTTTTCTGATACATTTCTTAATTTATTTCAAATTTCGAAGTACAAAATATTCGATCATTATAATTAATATTTGCTCCTAGCTTATGTAGATCTTTATCCCTGATTACACGATAATTCGTTGAATGTCGGAGCAATATTAGAAATGTAATTAGCGTATTTTCTCCCAATTCGCGTAAAATTGTATTATGCACAGATCGAATTTGTGTAGAAAAATGAATCTTGAAAATAATTTGTAAACTATTTCCGGATTGATAATAGACAACGATGCTCCTGAATCAATAAGTAATTTTAAAGCTGGATTAATAGTTTCAAAGTGCGACAATAAATGAGTCCTGATATTATTTAGATTTACTATGTTCCGATTGTAGAATCGATTCCTTCCCGAAAATCCATCTGATCAACAAAATCTTCGTTTAATAATTTCCTCCATAAAAATTAGGTAAGAATTTAGCAGCCTCGCAGTCTCCTGTATGCAGCGCCAGTTATGTTAATGGTATAGGTTGGATACAAACAAAATGCAGACAAAATATATATTATAGACTTTGGACTTTTATTAGGATTTTTCACTGCATAAAGAGCTGCTGCCTAACGTGTAGCGGTCTCCCACCCTGTTCAGTTGAAAGAAGAGACAAGCACAAAACGCTACCTGCGGCACAAAGCGCAGTAGGTTTCAATAGATAGTGTAGCGATATATCAGACTTGCACAGCTGGCTATTCAATATAAAAAATATTACAAGAACAATTTGAGTGCTAGTTGGTTCAAATTACTTAAAAATATCATATAGCTCATTTCAATAGTATTTGTGTATTGAAAATGGCAGAATTTACGATTTTTCAAACTTTGATGATTTTTAATTCTAAAACAATTTATTTTCTCTACACGCGTATGATGCTATTTCTTGTTTCAAATATAAAAATATTTTTCATAGTAACATTTTTTATTTTCACTAAAAAAGTTAATTTAATAAATAATGACTACAAAAAAAGTGACCTACATTTTTGAATTCATTATGCAAAAATTCATAAAAAATTAACTTCGTTATACTTTTTCAAACTGAAACTACAAGTAGCAATTATATTTTATTTATATAGTTTTATTTTCTATATACTGAACTTTAACGAATTTTAGACTTAATTAAATCAATAGGAGGTTTCACAGCGAGGGAAACCGATTTTGAATGATTAAATCAAAATAAAATTTTGCGTTTGAAACATGCAGATTCTAACACATACAAATTTGAACATATCTTGTAAACGATACCACTGCGCGATGTCTCCCCGAGGAACCCTTCTCCTCGTATAAGGACTGGCCGATGCTGTTGCGAGACGAGACTGACGATATGTTGCAGCGCGGAGCCGCACAGTAGTTGCATTTAAAAACAAATAATTACACAAATTTAAATATTTAATTCAATATATTTAAAAAAATCAATGTGGACATCAAAAAGCAATGATAAGACTTCATGTCCTTAATCAATTCGAGTGATATCAAATCAAATTTTAGATAAAAGTTAGGTTGAAAATGCAGATAGCTCCGATAGCGAAGCAAGCGATGACATTGATTTTTTTAAATATATCGAATTAAATATCTAAATTTGTGTAATTATTTATGAATCTCTATATGTTTCTGTGCACGTTTGTATATGTTAGTCTGCATCCATATATATACATTATGGGCACATACGTGTACATATTTATTATTTATACATAGTTGTACATCGCGTAGCATTATCATATGTTTGGGCATATGAGAGTGTAACGCGTCGCTTTCCTGCACCACGCAGGAGAGGCCCTTCTGCATCTCAATAGTTCAACGGCGCGCTCGCTAAAATTTATAAATATATTGGACGACCATATATTCAACGACGAAATATATCCCGACCATGTTGTCGAGACGCGTGGGGACTCGTCGATAGTAATCGCGCTCGATCACCACTTGCGCAACTGCGGCCTACGACCGGCGCGGTAGAATAACTATTCGGTCCGACGTAACGCGTCCCGTCCGCGACCAAACATGCCACGCGCACACGCGGGAAGTTTTTCTCCCAAGCCCATTCTCTGGTGATGTTCCTGGCTATGGTCTCGTTCGCTGGAGTGGAGAGCGGCATCGGCGATTGCCTCCCGTCGGAAGCTAGGATTTCCAACCAGTGGCTGGAGCGGACTCTATTGTCGCTCACCAGTTGCTAAAATGGCGCCTGAGATGTCGCCCGTCTGTTGTTGAATCGGCGTCTATTGCGTTGCTTGTCGCTGGATCTCGGAGGAGTGAACGAGGTCGCAGATAGTTTCCGCTCACTCACGTCGGTGGCCTAAGCTTCTACTAGTGGCTGTCAGCTTCCACAAGAGCTATCCCATGCTCGGTTACTTTCCGCCGTCATCTTTATCTAAGTGGTGTCGGCTCCAGCATCGGTTGGCCCGAGCACGGCTTGCGGCACGGCATAGTATCTTTATGCTGTAGCACGGCAGCAGTGAAGTTTGACGCCGACCGGCGCCTTATCAAGATGACCGTGGAGGCTCTCCACCATGCGCGTCATTGTTTTCTAGCGCGGCCTCTCTCTCTCTCTCTCTCTCTCTCCCGTAACTGGGATCATCTGCCACAGAGTATCCTATCGCAAGGGACAGTTAAACATCCATTTTATGTTCGGGAGACAATATATGTATTAGGTTGGCAAATATCTCCCTTCCGCCTTTTTGTCTTTTGAATTCCGCGGCTATATACAAAGTACTCCAGAGCTCGTATCTAGCAATACATTGTTTTTAAAGGTCTTGAGATTACCTACAAAACGACGCTATGCATGATTAGTTTAGATATTGCATTCAACAGTTATAGATGTGTAAACATGGAGTTCACTAACGCCTAAATTCGCGCTATTTTACAGTTTTCCTTTGTTAAAGGCAAATCCGAAGAGAAACGTTCCGTGAGATTAATGGTGTTTTCACTTCGAATCGCGAAGGAATGGATTCAACGATTCAGAGCCGGTGAAAACGACACCAAGGATAAGCCAGCCGGCGGAAGACCTGTGACGATGAATACTCGTGACATCGCCCAGGAGATGGCAGTTAGTCACCAAACCATTTGAAACTATCTGCAGAAGGCTGGATACAAAAAAAACTTCATGTTTGGATGCCGCATGATTTGACAAAAAAACCTTCTAGACCGAAACAACGCCTGCAAAATGCTGCTGAAACGGAACGAACTCGACTCATTTTTGAAGCGGATGGTGACTGGTGACGAGAAATGGATCACATACGACAATATCAAACGAAAACGGTCGTAGTCGAAGGCCGGCGAATCGTCCCAAACCGTGGCCAAGCCGGGATTGACGACCAGGAAGGTTTTGCTGTATGTTTGGTAAGATTGGAAGGGAATCAACCACTATCAGCTACTCCCATATGACCAGACGCTTAATTCTACCATCTACTGCGAATAACTGGACCGCTTAAAGCAGGTGATTGACCAGAAACGTCCAGAATTGGCCAACAGGAAGGGTGTAGTGTTCCACTAGGATAACGCCAGACCACACACTTCGTTGATGACTCGTCGGTAGAACTCGGATGGTAGGTTTTATCGCATCCACCATATAGCTCGGACATAGCGCCAAGCGATTACCACCTGTTCCTGTTCATGGCGAACGCCCTTGGTGGTGTAAAGTTGAACTCAAAAGAAGCTTGTGAAAAGTGGCTGTCCGAGTTCTTCGCAATTAAGGAGGGGGGTTTCTACGAGGGGGGTATTGTACAGTCGTACATGGATGAGAGAGAGAGAGAGAGAGAGTGTGGATGTGTATATTATCACGGCGTCAATGTATGTAATATGCGTCGCGAAACAGCGGAATACGAGAGCCAGACGCGCCGGCAACTCTGCAGCGGCAGAGAGCGCATGCACGCGGCGTCGCGTCGGCGCAACCAGTGTTGCACTGAAACAGCTAGAGACAAGTGGTCGCCCACGTGTCTCTATAACCTAAAATTCAGTAGCAGCTTTTTCTCGCCGAATCCGTGGACATCACATACCTGCGCAGTCCCCGGCGGGCTACCTTGCTGAAGTTCGGGCTAACTAGAACACCCGCGCGTGTGTTCTAGAATATTTGGCGAGAAAACGTGCGGATAACCTCGTTCGCGGCGCCGGCCACGTGGCGACATTGCGGATCGGGCGGCTCCTCCGACGACGAGCACGAGCCCGGCGAGCGCGAACCAGCAGCGATCGCCACGAGGCGATATCACGTAAGTGCTCGTGCACGAGCCATATTTCTGTCGCTCTTAGAGCCCTTCCCCCTTTCTTTTCTGTATAATTTCAGAGGAGGTTTTTTTTACCGTTTCGGCGGTTTTTCCTCCCCTACTGAGCCAAATATACTCATAGCTGGCTCAAGTGTGCATTTATTTTATTTCACCCTACCTTCCTTCCCTTTCCTTTAATTTAAAAACGGGCGTTTAACAAAAGGTTAAGCGACCCGACGAACAGGTATTATGAAGTTGCCGTCTAGATAGAAACAGATTATCGAACAAAACGGCGCATATTTGAACTAAATCCTATCACTGTAACACTTTTAATAAAGCATTGAATACGGAGCAAAAAAGCGGAAGAATCTTATATATAGAGGCCGTCTTATAATAGTGCAGTAAAAGGGTGTTCGTAAAATTTACATAACTTGAAATTCATAGTAATCACAGTTTCAAAATAATTCAAGCTAATAAAGGGAGTGTTAAGGAATAATTTAAGGCGCAGGAGGAGACCTGCAGAAGATTTTATAGATCACCTTCCACTCAGCACATGAATTGCTTTATTTCTTCATCTTCCAGAATTTGCTTACTCAATATACAAATAACGATCCTACTCGAAATAATGTGAATAAGAGAATAATCGTGAATAAGTTTATCCAGCTTATGCTCTTGCGACCTTCTGCTCCTAAGGGGTTTCTCGCAGACAATGTAAAATGAGTAAAAATACTAACTATTGCATTAACTTGGAGTTACAGGCTGGTTCTTGAAGAATAAGATGGATGTTACAGATTCACGATCAATTTTACATGACTTTCCATGAAACTACAACCCATCTATCTATGTCCTAAATTCTCAAAACAAGTAATTGCAAAATATAAAATTTCACAATAGTCAATTTTTAAAATAGTTTTATGAATTATATTTAGATTCGAAATATCTTATTATTAGAAAGTGTTTGCATAGTCATCAGATGTAGAAACTTACCCAACGAAGAACATCCAGAAATCTTATCCAGCTTCGAAATCTGGGAATTTAATATAGAGTGACAAGTAGACGTATAGGATGATGAAGGAAAACGATGAATATTTGACGCTTCGATTTGATCGTCTCCTTGGAATCGTACCCTTCTTGAAGTAGCAGTTACTCCATCATACTGTGAAAGTGATTTAGAAGGCGTCGATAAAGGTTTATTTTTCTCTAGTGCATAGTGTGACATAGATCGAAGGAAAGAATTTTGAAGACAATTGGTTTCTGTACGACACGTTTTTGGGGAGTTTGAAACAACGCCTGAAGGTGTAATAGTAGATGTTATAAAACTTTCATCGCTGTCCATTGTTCTATAGTCATCATTCAATTTGTGATGAGCTAACTTTGATACTTTCTTTGAAATATTTAAGTTTATTGAAGTTTGAGAATTTTTACTTACTTCTTCATCAAATATGTCCATAAGTCTGTGAAAATCACAAATTGCCTACAATTAATTCGATCTTACTTTTAATTTTAAGCATTTAATAGTACACGAAGAAAAAGGGACTAGTCAAAAGCGCCGAAATTTCGGCGCATATGGCACAAACTGACGGCCTGTGCTCTGTCAATGCATAAAGCTTTCACGTTCATGCACAGTCCGGTTAAACGGTTTTACGAATTTCAAGTGCGTTAAACGTTTATGTGGATATCATCAATCATTCACAGTCAACATATTAAATAGCAAAGTGTGTTTTGTTTTGTTGCGTCCAACTGTTCGCTTTTAAACATGTCCAACCAGACCCTTTTTCTCCGCGTACAAGGAAAAACATCTACAAACCCAAGAAGTTGAGTAGCTGACTTATTTATGTTAATATCGCACTCATTTGCTGCATCTGGTTCTAATTTTTGGTCTAAATTCATATGATTAATACCTCCGTAATATGAATGTAGATCCGATTTAATAATATTAGGAGCTTCTAAGATATGTGCAATACGTGTTGATGTATTAGGTAATAAAATAACTTTCTGTTGTTGCTGGTTATGGGAATTGTGAGATGAGTCAGCAAGTTTCCTTTGCTTCTTTGAAATTCTAAACATAAGACAAAAATATAATATTTTACTGTATCAATATAAAATCATGTACTTCGTAAAGAAATGAAAACCCTATCATATTATACATACTTAATTTAAATATATCATAGTAAATTTAAAAAAACTAGAAAAAAGATACTGTTCTGTGTAAATAGTACATGGTTAAGATAGAAATAAAAAAAAATTTATTGATGCTTAAATTAAGTTTTAATATTTTTTAATTTAAACTACTTATATAGAATTATCTATAGCTACTCGTATTTTCAAATCTAAGAAACTTTAATCATTAAAAAGGATTAAAAATATAATAAAATTAATCCTAAAAATTTTAGTGACTAACAGTATGTACGTAATTCAATAGAAATTTGAATTTAAGTACGGGATCAAAAAATTGTTGAATATAAAGTATAGAATTCAATCTCAGAGGTAAAAAGAATTAAATACAATCTTTATCATTCAAATGAAATGTATGCGTAAGCATTCATGCTTAGCTGTTGTCGACACAGGACAGTGGCCTGCTTGCATATTGTTTTTTCGCTACAAGTGATACAATTTCTCAACGAATTAGACCACATGAATTGCTGAGTCAACCAGGAGAGTGCGGAACATGAGCAACGCAGTGCTGAGACACTTCAGCAGAGCACGCGCCTCGTGAGCTCTGCTCGCCATTGTTGCTAGAGGGCCCGCGCCCCTTTGCCTCAGTGTGCCGCGAGAGATTGATTATGGCGGTTGCCGCCAAGCGAGCTAACCTGACATAGCTATTGGGGACCGCCACTAGCCATTAGTAGAATATTGGGCCTCTGACGAGGAAACGAAAGCCACCTCCGACCTCGCTCACTCTCCCGAGATCTAGCAACAAGCGACTCAGCTGACACCGCTTGAAGGAGGGACAAGCAACGCAGCCAATGCCGCTGTAGGGATCAGCAAGCAACGCAACCGATGCCATCAGCAACCGACGGGCGGGACAGCCAGTCGTTACCTCAAGCATCCGCGGACAGCAAATCCAGACGCCGCTCTCCAGTCCAGAAAACCAGACGACGTCCGATATCATCACCGGTGAGTGGGCTACGGAGGAGATCCTCCCATGCACAGAGTGCTTGGCCGTGGACGGGGGCCGGTGCCGACGGGCAAATAAGAAGTAGCCGCGCTGCCACCAACAACAGCCAGAGACCCATCTGCAGAGGAGCGTACGAACGCCCAACCTCTTCAATGTTACCGGGGAAGGAGACTGCCGGCTCCTAACAACATTCAGGGGCCGACAGCGAGACGCCGAAGCGACCTTAGCAAAGGACAAAGCAAGGGATATCAATCCTCACCGCAGGGTAGACTGGTAGCCAAGGACCGATGCGGCCCTACCTGCGCCAGCCGACGGAACTCCGGTAATCCATTCGGATCGAGGTGAGGGCCCCCCGTGCGGCCCAGCATACGCCTCAGCGGGCGACTTCCCCCCGATTGTAGTGGGCCGCTACGCGTCCGTGGGGAGTGTGCATCTGGGCGCGCATAAACATGTGTTTCCTTAGAGCCCCCGAAAGAAGGCCCCGATAGAGGGGGGGAGGGGGAGGGGCATGGCGCCTAAAAAGAACGGCGCGCGCGGGCGAAGAGACTTTTGGCTGGGAACGGCGCCTGGGAGAGCGGCGGCTAGGCCGTGTGAGAAGGCAGGCGCCCGGAAGAAAGAGGGCGGATCAGTTGGAGTGGAGAGAGCGACGCGGCGGCAAGGCACTCGCGAGCTCGATCGGGTCGGAGCCGTCACGGCCGCCGGTCTGTCATTGCCGGCGGAGCGCGGAGAGGGTCGGACAAGGCCGAGTGGGGTGAGCGAGGCCGGCCGAAGAGAGAGCCTTCGAGCTCAGCCTCAGTCGGGCTTCGAACGTCGCAGCGGATGGTTGAGATTCCCGAGGGAACCGCCAGGAATTGTTGTACCGCGGTGGGAGATGCTTTCCCGAGGATGATACGACCGACTTCCCCCCCGAATGTGGCAAAAAGCGCTCGTGGTACTGCGAACCATAATTTCATTGTTTTATGAAAACGAATTTTACTTTTATTTCTTTTTGTTTCCACAAAAATAATTTATTGTTTTCTAATTTTTGCGGTATAGGACTCGTACGGACGTTGCAAGCCGCAAGTGAATTCCTTTTTGATTTTCTTTTTTATCTTGAAAAGAAAATTAATTAGAGATTCTATTGGAAATTTAAAGGTTAAAATCAGGAATTTGTAGGTAGCATAAAAACTGTAGATAGTATAGGACCCTAGTGGATCTGCGGGCCAATTAAAGAATTTTATTTGAAGGAATTTCTGAACATTTTGAGCGGCTTAGGGCACCCATGCGACCCGGCAAGCCTGAACGGCAATATTGCCAATATTGGATATTGGACCTCTTCCCCCCTTATTGTTAATTGGAACAGTTTTTTTTAAATTTATATATTTTTATTTTTATCGAATAGAATACTCATATGTCATTCAGCGAGAGAGTTTTGGATATGAGTGTAGCTGAATATGCGGCACTGTAACGGTCAAGGGTAGGCACGCGCGCGTTTAAGGGAAATTTTGATTTCCCCATTCCCTCCTGTAAGAATGACTTCTGACGCACTTCTAGTTTGGCTTTGGTGCAACAAACTCAGACTGGTAGATCGGATGTTGGGGTGACAGCTTGATAGCCTGACAGCATAGGGGAGTGCCTAACAATGCGACCTGGTGATACGCAAAGGCATTCCTGCGCCGATAGGGTCAGCCTGGTTTTTTCTGCTTTTATTTACATGTGGGAGGGCATTTTAAATGTCACCAAATGGGTTTTTAAACCCTTTGGTTAGTGTCTCGTTTTATTAAAGAAAATTGTTCTTCATAGAGCAGATTCACCCATAGTCGCGAATAAGGGACTTCTTGGCCAGGTCGGATTTTTGGGATAGGGGGTGTGCCAAAGTGGATAATCCGCTTTTCCCCGATGGGGTTCAACTCTATCTTTCCGTTTGTCGGGAATAATAAAATATTTATATTTTTTTTTATTTATTGTTTTCAGCAGAAGGGTTCATTATACCCGAAGGGGGAGATAGATGCCCCATCAATACCCCATTTTGATTGTTTGGGTCGATCGCTGCGTTAAGATATTGTTTTTTTAAGGAAGGAGGAGGTTCAGGAAGCGGAGGAAGAGGGCAAAGGGGGGAGGGCCCGCGTCCGCGTCCACGATCGCGAGCGTGAGTGCGAGTGTCCTCGCGAACGAGGAGGCAGTAGCAGGTGGCGCTGGGGGGTGTAGTAACCGGAAGAGGCCGTTGGTTATGAGCACTCCGTATGTGGAGATAGTTCGCCAGCAGCCTCCGACTTCGGGAGGGCAGGCGCGCGGGGTGAGGGAGGTTGAGTCCAGCCTCAAGGCTAAGAGTTGCGCGGGACAGGCAGCCTCGTCTAAACGCTCCACCGGTCGATCCGCGCAAGCCAGTGATCCCGGTGAGTTGGGGCGAGGTTGCATGTTCCGTGGGAGAATGGACGTGCCCGTTGATCCGGCCGTTGATCCGCCACCACGCTCGTGCCACCGTTGCTGGCGTAAAGGGCACAATCGTGTTGATTGTCCCCAGCCCCTGCACTCGGTGTATTGCTACAACTGTGGGCGTTTGGGGGAAACCCTGAACACCTGTCCACGTTGTGGTGAGATGCACGCAGCGTGGTTGGCGAGTCCGGCGGATCCGGGAGAGCCACCCCCAAACGCATCCCCGCGTGGATGCCCGCGTTGCGCCGAGGGTGGGTACGGACGTGGCGGGAGGATGGGAGATTTCGGGTGGCGGTAAGGGCGGAAAGCGCCGGCGCCGATCTCCGCGATCGGAGATGGCACTGGCGCCACAGCCGATAGCCCCTGAAGGCCCCGAAGCCCCAACCACCGCCGCGAACGGAGAGCACTTCGGTGCAAAGGAGGTTGAGTGCGCCGCCTCGGGTGGTTTCGGGAGCCGTGGTAGGAGCCACCGTGGCATCGCGCACTCTGGCACCCCATGTTCCGATAGCGGAACGAGTGCAGAGGCGGATGGAGGCGCAGGATCGCGAAAGCGCCGGCCTGCCACCGTCAGCTGCATACGCGGAGATCCAGGCCGCCGTGGAACGCCGAGCGCAGGAAACGGTGGCCGTGCATAGCTCCAAGGCGGATCTGAAGGTGATCAGAATGGGCGCTGGAGTATCCGGTGTCTCCCCGCTGATGCCTCCTGCGAAGACAGCAGGGTCTTTGGAGGCCAGCCCTGTGCAGCCCATGGAAGTGTCCGAAGAGGCAGTTGACGATTCGGTGGGAAACGGAGATTCCGTTTCCCTGGGGCTTGCCCCAATGTCAGGGCCGATCGTCATACCTGCCGGAACAGGGGCAGGTTACGCACAGATGGCTCGCGCCTTCCAAGAGGCCAGGCTGAGCCTCGGGAACGCGGAGCCTGAGGATAAAGTGTGGATGCGAGCGACACTGGCTCAATTCTTCCGGGACCGCCCGCTGTAAACATTGCGGAAGAGTGGCAGCGTGGAGTTAGCGGTGGTGGCCTCGATAACACCAGAGGCCACCGTCCCTTCTGAGTCTGGTTGTTGCCTCAACTTGCACGCTTAGTTTTTGTGATATTAGTGATAAGTAGGTAATTATAGGGTAATGGGGAAGCGGAGTAGCCAAATAAGCGTGCAGGGTTGGCGGCGACTAACCGGACGTATAAACTTAGCATCTGGGAAGATGTGAAGTTTGGGGGGGGGGGGGGGGGGTATTGCGACGAGAATCTCGCCGTGGTCGCCGCTGTACTGAGCTCGTGCTCGCAGCCTTGACCATGCGCCGAGTGGGGGGCACTGGGCTGCGCGGAATTCGGCGCACCGCGGTAATTGTCGCGCGGGCCGCGGCGGCTAATGAAGGGGAGAGGGCAATTAGGGATTAGGCGCGCGATCGGCCCTCGATCCTTGCTCGATCGCATGATTTGAGTTAGTGTGTTTCGGGACACGGTTTCTCCCGAGACTTTTAGCGGCGAAGCGCCACTCTTTTCGCGCGACGCTCCAAGAAGGTAGCGTCAATCCAATTATTTATTTGATTATTTGTAAATATTATAAATATTTCTCAATTAAACAAAAGTGAAACATCCGCGTAATTATTTTGTGCGCCTTCTCCATTTTCGCGTTTCCTATAGCGGCGAGCACCCAGGCTCGCACCGCCGCGTCCGCGGATTTTCCACGCGACGACACGAGCAAGAAGAGGACGAAAAGTCCTTAAGTCGCGTGCTGGTTGGGAGCCGGGGCGAGCTTAGCCACCCGGTAACCGCCACGTGACAGTACTTACAAATCTACAAGATTTTATGGCCGTAGTATCACGCTGATCAATTCTCTTCACAATCGAGTTTTTAATTCGCACCCTAAATTTTGTTTTATGCATGTATTGTGAGTATATACGTGTATTTACTCATGTTCGTTCTCATTCTTTACTTCGTTCTGTATATAGATTCATTGCAATTTTTGTAAAAAATTACAAATAATATTATTCGTTCCGTTCGTGCCGACCGGGCCGTCCGTGACGGGAGCGCCCCTACCGGACTCAGCTTGCGACCGCGGCACTACACTGAACGGCCTCGCCGCACAAAGGAGTCAATGTGGACTGAGCGCTCTCGCCGACCGGCCACACCAAGCCGCCACGACGACCCGCAAAGGGCCGGGTCGACTTCGGGCGCCTACTTGCGCCCGTCGCCTCCCGCCAACATCACACCGACCACATACATCGCCACCGCTCCGCCGACATCACGCCGACGCTGCCGGGGACCTGCCTCGCCGTCACCTCGAGCGCAACAAATATTATTATATATCTATTTCTCTCTGTCTCTAGTTAGGCTCTCGGATAAACATAAAAAACTTATATCACCTTCGGAGAACGTTGTTCTTAAAACTCATACTCTTACTTACAAGCAATAATCAATTTTCTCCCAGTTGATAAAATATATTCTTGATTTCTAATTCAACTTTATTCGTATTCTTTGAACAGCATGTAAAATTTGGTGTATGGTTGATTCAAACTAATGTATCACACTTTATTTTTAGAATCGACGACAAGAAAACATATTAAATTAAACTTAGATTTTGTAATTACTATACCTGAGGAACGAAGGTGATGTGCATGTGGTCCCAATAGAAGAGTCACTAGGTAATGTCAATAGCTCATCCTTACTACAATCTATACTACAGTATATTACTCCTCTTCTAGGTAAGAAAGGTCTGCCAAGAAGTGACGTATGGCAGATCATACAACAGAAACAATCTTCGTTAGCATGCCAGTATTGACCATCATGAGACATTTGACCTTGATCGATGCCAATTGGCTCACCACAGCTTTTACAGTACTCCGCAAATGATGCATCAAAACAATGTAGACAATAAGCTGCGCCTTCTCTCATTACATATCTATGTCCTCCTAGCTGTAGTTTAAAGGAATTTTCTAAGTATTCATTATATAAAATTTCGATAAAATCTTAATAATAGTCAATGTACATGTATATATCTTATTAATTTGTTTTTCTGTAGAATAATCGTTTCCTAAACAATCTGCCGCAAAATCCTTGGAGTTATTGCTACAAAAGTTTTTGAAAATATCAGGAGTTCCAAATAATTTTTTCGTATTTCATTATTACTTTCTAAGTCACTAATAGCCAACACTTAATATAATACAACACAAATATTGTAATTTATTGAAAATCGCAATTTGTATTGAATACAGTATTTTTCAGGTATTTATTTCATTATAATTATATTTATTGCAGACTTTCTTTTGAACTTGAAGTCTAAATTACTTATTCGATTTAAAATGTACAAAAATCAAAATGATTTGTACGCTTAAAAATTTTTTTTTAAATAAATTATTTTTATAGCTATATGTTGGAATATAAATCAAATTCATAATATTTATATATATATATATATATTTATATATACAAGTAAATAAAAAAAAATACATTTTGTACAAATACGAAATTAAGAAAAAATCGAGCCGTACGTGTATTGCAGCGGATTGAAACGTAAACCCTGAGACTGACGAGAGCTTATGTGGGACGTTAGATCCGAGAAAGTGACGATGCAAAAGTCATCACCATGGAAGCCCGAACACAGGCCACCTAGCCAGGCGAGAGAATCAAGTTGTGAAAATCATATAAATGAGAAATAACGAAAGAAACTAGAAATAATGAGAGACGAATGAGTGTAGACGCGATTAGAAAGAAACTTGATTTCCTCAAGGAAAGAAAAGGGGAAAGAGAAACAATTAATATGCAGATTTAATACCACGGACATCGATAGAGAGCAAAATGTAATGAAAGCACCCAAAAGTCAAGAAATGGAAAATAACGGAGAAGATTTTTTTAAAAAATTGCTAAAGGAGCGGAACCGGACGACACCTTGAAAGTAGTAATCAAATATTAAAAAACCGACTGACATAAACAACGAACAGAAAAAAAATAATGTCACCAAACACAATGTTAGGTATACGATCGCATCTTATGGGAATTTCACTAATAAAAATTGTAATCTCTGAAAAAAAGAATCAAAATGGAAAAAAGTAGCAATATATTGAAACATATTGAAAAGAGGAACGCAAAATGTGTCGGAAGTTGCAGGTAGATTTAATGAAGGGAAATCGTACACACAGAGCGACGGGGAACAGATAAAAAAGTCCGCATAAAAAGGACGAGGGCTCAAAATCCCTAGAACTAGATTGTGCCAGGAGCTCATGGAGACCTTCCGGATGTAAACAAGAGCTGCGGATATGCACATAGAGATATGCAAGACAGCTCAAGCATTGAATTGAAGCAACGGAAGAGCCAACCATAAACAGCGAGAAGCGGCCGAAGGAAATGCACAAGGACTGTGCAATGCGATAAGCAGATATAGCCGCAGTCCATGGTATGGGCAAGGTCAAGTCCAGGAATGATACATCAACATTTCTCCTAGCAGAGGCCACGCGACCTGTCGGAAGATCGAATTGCACGTCCCGAGCCAACGCACCTACGCTCAACGGCAGCTCTAGCTGTATCGCTTGATCTTGTGAAACACGTCTCATTTAAGGAGCTCTGTCTCAAAGCACATGAACACTATACTATCAGCGCTAACAACACTGGGATGGCTTAAATAACCTAAGGGAAAAATCGTGAAAACCCGAAATTAATGGGAAAATATCCAACTTCCGCCGCATTAGCTATGTTGCGTGGAATAGGTGAGTGCGAGGAAAAATGTAAGAACGAGGGAAAGCGAACTAGAGGGAGAGTGGCTGCTTCTCAAACCAGTCGCCTACCTCGAAAAAGAATACGGAAAACTTAGAATCATATGTAAAAGGAGGAAGAGGCAAGAATAGGGCAGCCGTTGGGGCGACGGCTTGCGCCCCACGGTCGTGTCACGTACATACCTTCGGCGCGATACGCGATGGAGCCGGCGGCTTCTATATCTGCTACCGCAGAGACACTCGGGGCCTCGCACGCGTAGCACGGGGTCACCTTCAGCGGAACCGCGCCGAATTCTTGCCGCGCTCGAATAGCTGCTGATCGAGGATGACTTGCGGCCCCCGCGATCGCGCCGAGCGCACGCCGCAGCCGTTAGGTTAGCAGTTTGGAGATTCGCGTGTAAGGAGAAGCGGACTCGCGATAGAATAAAAACGTGGAAAGTGTTAGAGAGAGGGCTTTTCAGTGTTCTAACGTCTGTGAGTCGACAGCGTCAGGCTAGACGCAACGCGAGCCTCTTTTTCCGACGAACGAAGATAATGGTAATAAAGCACAAGTGTCTACTAAGGCCGAATCATGAGCCTCTCTTTTACTCCTCCACTCTCCCACCTTGTTAAGCGTTCAACTCCCACCTCCCTCTCACATCCACGCACACCCCGCCCGCGTACGTAACACTTAAAACAGCGATTTGTCTTGCCATCAACAATATGTTGCAATATTATTTAATTGTAATTATTATACTAAGTAGATAGAAAGAAAAAATACGATGTCGCGCGCAGGCGCGATATCGGTACTCTTCACGATAAGCGCGACTTATGACGCTCTCTCTCTCTAGCTGCATACATTAAAAATAAAGTTATATCTTCTGAAAAACTTTTTCAATCATTATATCAACTCTCACACCACTTCACTTTCCTTCCAATCCTTCACTAATACCAGCCATCTGTCAGAATATAACAGAAGATAACAAGATCTTATCCCTCGCAGTTTGAAAATTATGTATTACAACTGTAACTTGGAGTTAGTTGTCGCAATTCATGAAAAACTTTAAAGATCTCTTAATCGATACATAAGGCGGTCTGTGTACAACATAAACTAATATGGACTCAGAGGCCCGCAAAATTAAGCATTGAGGCAGCTTTTTCCAAAGGTTTCAGTGTCGGCGAATGAGAGTACACTTACTTTGCTTTGCTTACTCCCCCATCATTAATATTTTGATCACGATGAATTATACTAAACTCGTCAATCCCAATAACGCTATCCGAAATGGTAAAATCCAATCAAGCGCAAGAAAAATTAGCAGTATCATTAGAAGTCACTCGAAATTGATGCCAAGAGAAGCCAAGAGGCGACGAAAAATGGATCCACTATGATAATTCCAAGCGTAGAAAATCATGGGGAATGCCCGGAAATTTTGTAGGGCAAGCTCTGTGTATTATGATTTGTTAAAATCAAGTAAAACCATAATAGGGTATTGGTATCGAACGCAATTGATGTATTTGAACCAAGCATTATCCTGCAATATAATAATGCATGGTCACACATCGCAAAACTCATCAAAGCATACTTGGAAATCTTAAAATGGCAAGTCTTACTCTACCCGCTGTACTTTCCAGACATAACTCCTTTCAACCACTATTTGTTCCGATCGATGGCCATGGTCTAGCAGAGCAGCATTTCCACTCGTATAAACAAGTTAAAGAATAGATTAATTGGTGGATTGCTTCAAATGACGTATCGTTTTTGCGAGATGGTATCCGACAATTGACAAATGGCAAAAAATAGTGGCTAGTGACGGACAGTACTTTGAATCATTACCAGATAATCATTTTTTAAGAATAAAGCCTTAAATTTTAGAAAAAAATCAATCGAAACAAAGTTAGACTCCTTCTACTAAAATTTAGTATTACTAAATAAACATTACTTAATAAGAAAACTATTTTTGACAACGCGTTCACTAATCAAGTTAATACAATTTTTGTGTAATTGGCGAGTACTCCTAGGTCAAGCAGCAGTTGCTCCAGGGTTGAGCTTGGTCCCCTAGCATCCAACTACTGATTTACCTCGCCGTAGAATACGTGAAGTAGCCGAAAAGTGACTTCTTCATTAGTCACTTTTTTATAATCGTAAAAGTGCTGTGAAAGAAAGAGATTTGATTAGATTTATTTTTTTTTCACCTTGGGGTAGAACCCCATCTAGATCAAACAATAATTACATATCCTATATATAAAATTATTGATAAGTATTCGCATTAAAATAGAGTACATTTACAGCCGAAAAAATCAGTATATTCATGATTTTACAATTTGTTGTGATCAGTATGCGAAAAAATCAAGCATAACATACATATATAATAAAATTAGTATAAATGTACAATAAATAAAAGAGTAAAAAATATATATATATAATTAGTTTAAAGAAAGAGAAGCGCAGAGGAATATTGTACGAGTTACTTGTATTTCTAATTATTTTCTTATTAATATTCTTCGCACTCAGTTCTCATTTTTAGCTACCAAAACGAAAGTTGCCCTCGCTGGGCCTTCTTATTTTGTGCCACAAAACAGAATTTAAATAATCCTGCGACATCTAAAACTTCAGGACAGGATTAGTCACCTGAGAAAACTTCACGTAGAGAAAATAAGTCAAAAACTAAGAAGTAGTAACTGCACAAAAACAACTAATATTTATTTAAAAAACGATAAATTATATGAAAACGTTTAAATTCTCAATTTAAGTCTTTTATTACAATATTTATTTACACTAGCTTTATGTTTTATCAAAGACGGATTCGAAGCTATTTATCCACTGTAGACATTCAGGGTTGACCATTTTACGGGACTCATCCAAATTTATCCTACGGTAAGGCAGGTAGAGGTAAACTTGTTCAAAACAATCGAGGTCATCATTCTAATTAAACGAATTTGATCATGAGGTCAATTTCCAAGGTCATGTAGAGGTTAGTGTCATTTTTTTATGACATGTTCTAGAAAAAGAGAAATTTTACGTTTGAAATGGATTTAAAATTTTTAAATGATTTTGAAGGCAATGGAAATGTTATATAAATTAGGCTCGCATATAATTAGAATTACTCTCGCATTCACCGTATTTCCAGACTTGGCTCCCAGCGACTATTGACTATTCGCAGAAAAATGCTGACTAATAACAAATTTCACTGAAATGAAGAGGTTATCGCTGAAACTGAGGCCTTTTTTTGTTAGTTATTGTATAATGATTTTGCACATAACAGAGTTGAATATGTCTACACAAACTGTAACTAATCTTAACCGGAATTTCTTCTTTTGATCATGAATTGTAATTTAAAAATTATTTAAAACTAGATAACCATTATGAAAGAACATTATTGCATGATCTATGTCCTTCAAGATGTATCTTATATGTTAAAAGATACAGAGTATATTCTTTAAGTATTCTTAACTTAATAATATCTAATTTACTGTAATAGGGAGATCCGAGGAAAGTAACTTGTGCTGTGCTCTCATCACAGGATCTTATGAAGCATTGGTTTTTATAAAGATACTCGTAAGTACAGTTTCACATATTATTTTCTCTTTGTCTTTTAAGTTTATTGCATGTTGAAGCCGTGAATGTTTCGATGTTTTCTGTAGATTATGAATAACTTTGGAAGTGGTGAAGAGGTATTTGTAACATTAAATAGTATCAATAGTACATACTTTTAGACTATTGTGATATACTTTACCAGGGGGGATCAACTCATATAGGACGAGTGGCTAAAATCTACGGGCTCCACGAATTCGAGGGGGCACCCCGTTCGCCTTAAGTAGAAAGAGATAGTGAGATAGAAAATACGGAGGGGGAAAACTAAACCTATGATGCAGCGCCTTATTTGAACTATTTCTACTCCAACCTTAATACTGCCCCAATTTGTACAGCTATTTCCTGGAATCAATATTGCAAATGTAGAAAGAATTTGTCAAAACCCGAGGAATTTAGTAAGGTTTTAATTTACTTTTAGAAGTTTATTCACGTTAGCTACAATAGAAAATATAAAAAATCGCTGCTCAAAAAAAATAGATAAATTTTATAATACCCACAATTTTTTGCAAATTTAATTTAGTAACTTTTATTTTGTTGCAGGTAGATTGCATGCATGTATTTCGTTGTATGTTTTAATATTGGCAACGCATAGAGAAAGTATTCTTAATCATTTAATATTATTTTATTTATATTAAATATCAAATTGTTATATTACTGAATTTTTTCAGATTCTGTGTGCTATTAAACTCATATATAAAGATATATTTTCTAAATAATAGGTATACAATTATATGTATATAATTTTAATGTAATGTATTTTATACAATTATTTGTATGTTTGTATTCTAACGAAACTTATAATATAAATATATAAATACTAAATACAAATTAAAGTTTCGTTATAACATTTTTGTATAAAATATATTATATAGAGTTATATATTAAACTACGTGAAATTTGCTTATTTTATTAGAAAAATTAAATAAAATGATTGTTTTTATATAATAGAAATATATTAATTATTATTTAGAAAATTTAATACACGTCCGCTATATTTAAATGTAGTTGATACCAGCGCTTCTCTTTACGCTATTATGCACACTTGCTATATCTATATATAGTCACTATTAAATTAATAATTAATAATGACAAAAATTAGCCACTGATTTAACATTGAGTTGACCCCCCCTGGACTTTACTACTCTTACTTTATTACTATTAAATTAATGCATGTTTGAGAATTAAGACTGTCCAATGAATGAAAAAGAACTTGCTATGTGTTTTTAGATTTTTGAAGCCGTAATATCATTTAATAGCAGTGAAGCTGCTGAATTTTTATTTGTATCAGACCAATACTGGTCCAGGAGAAAACGACCAAAATCAAATAGAATATAAAGACATGGCTAGTAATAATCATAAGGTGAATTAATTAAAAGGTCCATTAGTCTTTCAATACATATTTTAATTCTAGAGCTTAAGACGATATTTAGAATTAAATAACAAAGGTAAATAAATATTCAAGGAATATCAATGTAACAATAATTATTTAATTAAAACTACAAGAAGTAAACTTGTAATATTGGTCATCCACGGAGAAAAAGGCTGGATTTTTAAGAATATTACAATTGATCAAGAATTTGAAAAAATTAAGTAAATTGCTTATATCAATTTATATTTTGGTAGGGAATGCCTGTTCTCGCCACCGACGGGGTAAATAAATAAAAGATCTATTTATTGGCCCGATGCCAACAATTCGAAATATTTTTATTTATTATAACCAATTATCGGTAAAAATTATATTCTTATATCAAAAACCGCTTTGATGCTAAGAACACTGCCCATTACATTTTTAAATACTAGTAGTGTACATATATATATACGAGAAACAGGTACAGATGAGGAACAGCGCATAGCTGTGCGCATCGAACTATTTTCACCTCTCTACCTCGCTCTACCAGTTTTATTCCTTATTTTTATTTCTTGTAAATCCTAACCTATTATCCTGACATAATAATACCACCATGAGAAGTTAGACGCAAGTCTGCACACGTGACTCTTGAGAACCGAGTAATTATTTATTTATTTATTGCTATACACTGCGCTACACCTGTGATAATGACGAATAAGTGTCATAATTAATATTTAAGTTGACTTAAGACGATTGCGTTTTCTAAGTGTTAATTTGTGTAATAATTTTGTAAAAAAGTTACAAATAAACTACTATCTATCTATCTATCTTAAGTAGAAAGATCGTTCAAGCTTAACAGAGCGAAAGAGATAAATAAAGCTTCAGATGAAACTTTTAATTCCATTTGCACACCGGTCGAGTGGGCATTGAGTTTCTTGTACAGTGAACTTTGGTTACGCTTGTCAATATCTATATGCGAAGAATTTGAGATTATAAGTCCTAATCATTCTAAGCATAATTTCAACATAATTTTTAAACATTATCCCCAACTATCATCATCTCCTAGAGGTACAATACGGGCATAATATGGTACATAATCTGTCCACAGAACATAAAATTTAATACATTATGGGCATAAATGCCTCAATTTTCTATCCGAACTACATTACATATAAAATATATGATTGTAATATTGTTAATTATGATATATTGAAAAAAAACAACGTCAATAATTATATGTTTACACGTAATATTGCTTTCAAATGATTATTATTTTACACCAAAATCACGGATGTAATGATTATTGTTACTACGTGAATAATAAATATTATTCAAGTGAAAACAAATTAATTAGAATTTAATTATCTATATCCTTTTAAGGCCATTTGTTACAGAACGCTACAAATTCGGTTTGGCAGATATACAAGCTGGTTTAGTTGATTCAAAAGTCAATTGTTTTAGGACGTTTCAATAACTCATTACAATGCCTAAATTTCTTTACGCCAAAATTCGTTAAGCTTACAAATAACTTCAAACAATAATTACAGACGTCATTGAAAATAAATAATTTCTTTTTCTTTTTTTCTATTTCAAATTACGTCTTGTAAATATTATAACTCAGTACTGTAAAATTTATATGGTTAGACATTTTATTGTACTAGATTGTAAGTTTTACACAAACTGTAGTCTCTAACCAAATTCCAGTACTGTTCAGTAATATTTACGGTACAAAAAAATAAAATTTAATATACTATTTCTCTCTGTGTATAATATAACTGGCATTGTTTTGAATATTGATGCATTTGCTTTGCATCTAAAGATTATTCAATAAACAATTAAATTGAAAATAAACTATTTATTTTTATATTTGATAAAGGTATAATGTAAATATTCATTTAATATTATTTTATTATAAAGTATTGTATTCTATTTAATTTAGTTTTTTTGGAGTAAATAATATTTAAAAAATTGTAAGTTGTCCTTTTTAATATTTTTACAATTCCTTAATATATTAATTATTATTATTGCTTAATGTTATTCTTTTTTTTGTAAATTTAGTATTATGTAAGTGAAACGTATAGTTATTAAAACGAAAGGAAAAGATTTATATCTAGTATAAATACAAACTGGTTTGGAATAAAGTATTAAAAATTAAGATAAATACAAAGATCAACTTCACTAAAAAAACTATTAATCAAAACATAAACATAGACTCATTTCAGCTCCTACTACATGTAAAAAATTTTGAAAAAGATTAATTATTAAATAAATTTCTAAATCAGGATTAGGTAGTCACTTAGCTTAAGAGAATTTAAACATTTTTCAGAAAACGAATTTTTTTTTTTTAGTTTTTAATTCAAGATACCATCTACACCTAAAAATAATTTTGCAATAAAACATAAAACAATAAAACTTATACTTTAAAATATAAAATGAATATTAATAAAAATGAAAATTATTTTACATTATTATTAAATTGTTTAAATTTATTTCCATTGTAAAAATATTATTATTAGTATGAAGTTATTATTTTTAATTTATTTTAGACAATAATTGTAGAGTTAATGGTTCGTTTTTAAAATTTTATGTCATTTCATGCTGTTCGTTTCATTATTTTTTCAAATTGTATACCACACGTGTACTATGACGTTTGTGCATGCTTGTAGACTCGAAATTCGAAAGATTCAAACACCTAGTTTGCTGCGATTCATCGCGAGAATATACCTTGTGTGTGAGTCCGCGTTAAAATCAAGATCATATAGCCTACAAAAAATGTAAATAACAAATTTTTCTGTTGGCAATATCTGATTTAATAATTTTAATATACTTTAATTTAAATTTAAAATAAAATATAATAATAATTATAAAATAGTTATAAAAGTCATAAATGTACTCATATTGAATTTAAATTAAATTTATAATTATAATATAATTTATGAAATAGTTATTTTATATAAAGAAATATATAAATTCTAATGTGATTTCTAAATTTAGTTTGTATAAATTTTTAACGAAAAACACGTTAAAGACTGAATTTAAGTTGTAGCGATTACTTTGTAATCATGCGTAATACATATGATCCGGGCATGCGTGCGAGTGCTTTGCCCCTACTTGCGTACGGAGCGCATACTTGCGTGGATCATCGATCCTTGCGATCTAAGGCGACCAAATCAAATAAATAGAGCGCCCCGCGGATCAATCGCTCTCTCTCTTTCGTCCAGACACCAACAACGGCAGTAGCCGAGCTATAACCTACGCCCCGACCTTTCGCCTGCGGTACACGAGATTTGAAGAGCAGAGGCCCTTTTATTAAAAAATCGGCAGCGCCGAAGTATTCTCCTCTCAACCCGGAGATCATCCAAGTGAGCCTGCACGGAGGCCAAGGTGACACGGCGCAACGCTCAGGGAAGACAGCGGGTCCGCAACCAAAGTACTGGACGAGAGGAACCCCGCGCAGAGCGCACGACGCAGCTAAGTACCGTCGGCGCACTCTTACAAAGCATCGCCCGGATCAATAATAACTTCGCGTCTATCGTGGCAATTCGTCTCACGAAAATTCCTTTGGTTCGCGGTGCGATATTGAAAGCGAGCTGTAAATATATTTATATTATTGAGCCAGCGACGGTAATAAGCAAACAAACTGAATTGTATCGCGACTGAGATCTGAAATAAAAGAGGAAAATTTACATTGGCGCCCGACAAATGGATAAAAGTTAATCTTGATTAACTTTAGAACCTTATAGTTAAGATACTTAAATTTAAATTTAGTTTTGTTTGTCGTTGTAGTTACGGTAATGCATGGCCAGTAACGAAAATAACTACACAACGAGATCAGGACGAATAACGCGAAAAATTAATAATAACCCGAAAATTAATTCAAAAATGACTTTAGTACCACGAGATACAGACGAAAGAACGCAACAACATGCTAACAACAGCGAATTGGACAAGCTACGAGTTGCTTTTCAGGAGCAAAAGGCAGCATTTAAAAAAGCGAACGAGGAATTAGAAAGACTCCGGATCGAGCTCGCTCTATTACGCCAAGCTGAAGCCGAACGAATCGACAACGAAAAGAGGCATCGACTTCGAGCAGACCTAAACTCTTTATGTCAACATACGATTGAAGCGCGTCATCCAAATAATTTTGCCAGGGATCAAGAAGTACAAGGTTTACAGACGGAATATACAACTGATGGACAACATAACGTCAAAATGCATAACCAACAAAATGTAAGTGCGGAAATTTGTAATATTATGGGTTCACTGAATTTTAATCAAGTAGACATTAAAAGTCCAAAATTTCGTGACGAAAGCGATAAAAATCCCTTAGAATTTTTAGAAGAGGTGGAAAAGTTTTTTTTGGTAAAAAATATTCAAAATCGAAATAAATTATTATTCTTAGAATATTCACTCGAAGGCAGAGCAAGGTCATGGTTTAATTTACAAAAATTTATTTCGTATGATCAATTCAAAATCAATTTTCAAAATGAGTTCTATTCTATCCCGATACGAGTAAAAATAAAAATAAAATGGTGCAATGAAAAATTTATAGAAATCGGTGGAAAATTGCAAACCCATTATTATCGCAAATCTAAAGAAGCTAATTATGTACGACCCATTTTATCGGAATATGAAAAAAATTATATAATAATACAACAATATCCAGTATGGGTAAAAGAAGCATTGGCGTCAATAAATTTTGAAGATTCAAGTGCTATCGGGCAAACGTTGGCTAATTTAGATGTTATATATAATGAAAGACAAACGGAACGTTCTCGAAATCGACAATTTACACCGTACAGCACAAATCGACAAAATGCTACCATGCGAAATATAAATATACATCGAAATAATATAAATAGGAGCTCTTACGATCAAAGATATTTTGATTCTCATAACATGCCCCGACGATATTATAATCCGAATTACGTAACATCACAGCCGAATCGACAAATACATCAGAACTCATCGCAATTGCAGAATAACAGATTTCATAACAACAATACATCGGAACGTCATGTAAGCTTACCAGTTACGCATAATCGGACTGCCACAATTCCTTCTCCTGACAATACACCTGCTGATACAAATAATTTAAACTCAAACGGGACGCGTTAAACAGAGGTCCTACGGCTTGTCCCAAACCTTATGAAATTATTACAGATTTAGAGAAAGGAATAAATAATACAGAGGACCCATTGCCTAATGAAATGCGAGATATCCCTCAATCACCTCAAATTCTTTTGAAGATTATTGATATAGATACATGGTCATTAATTGATTCAGGAAGCAGAATAACTGCAATTTCACAGACCTATTACAAAAAATTAAAAATGAAACATGAATTATTAGAATTACAGGTAACGAATGTTACAGTTTCTACTGCCATAGGTAGTAAAACGACAACTATAAGAAAACAAGTTTTATTAATTTATGAAATTAACGGGTTTAAAAGTTCACATATATTTTTAGTTGTACCGTATTTAACTACCGAAGTCATTTTAGGTAACGATTTTAATCTTAAAAATGGAATTATAATTAATTACAATAATAGAACAGTGTCATTTAAAACTATTGTTATTTCAAAATCATTAACATTGTTTGAGGCAATCAACTCAAATAAAATTCGTGCGAATAAAAAAGGCGAAGAAACGTTTTTGTATCTAATGAATGAACCGTTTCAAGAATGTCGGGATATTTTAAATGAAAATGAGAAAAGATTATCTGAGCAGATTGACTCAATCGCGTGTAAACTAACAATGTTGAATGTTGATGAAAAACAAAAATTTAATTCCTTATTAAATAGTAATAAAAATCTTTTCATAACGAAACCGGGCTTTATTTGAGGTTATGAGCATAAGATTATGTTGAAGAAACGGAATCCAGTAATTAAGAATTTGTATTCAGTTCCGCTTGCATTGCGTGATAAAGTGAGGGAAAAAATTTAGCAAATGCTTGATGATAAAATTATTGAAAGAGCTGTGAGTCAATACTGCAACCCTTTGCGAATCGTTAAAAAGTCCAATGGGGATATACGAATTTGCTTAGATGCACGTCAGTTGAACGAATTTGTCGAGGACGATCATGAAACACCTCCTCTAATTAATGAAATTATGCAAGATTTCGCAACAGCAAAATTTTTCTCTAAACTGGTTTTTACTTATGGATATTGGCAAGTGCCCTTGCATAGAGAATCAAAACCATTAACTTCCTTTCTATTCGACCATACACAATATCAATTTACAAGAGTACCGTTTGGTCTAAAGGTTGCAGGCAGTGCATTTATACGTGCATTAAAAAATGCTTTAAGTACAGGGTCCAAGGATTTACAGAAGGCACTACGGTGGTATATTGATGATATAGTGATAGGAACAAATACCTATGATAAACATTTATTAATTTTAACAGAATTGTTCAACATATTAAATAAATATAATTTTACGATTAATATAGCGAAGTGTGAATTTTTGAAAGAGGAAATATCATTTTTGGGCTATTTACTGTCCGCTAACGGTATAATTCCCGATCCAAAGAAAACGGACAATATTTTAAAATTTGAAAAACCAAAAAATTTAAAGAATTTGCAATCGTTTTTAGGTATTTGTAACTATTACCGTCGATTTTGTTTAAAATACAGTGATTTTATTGCACCGTTTAATAATTTATTAAAGAAAAATTCTACGTGGAAATGGACAGACGACCATTCCAAGGCCTTTGAAACGCTTAAAAATAAATTTGTATCAACTGTGTGTTTGAAGCATATTATTCCAAATAGGATTTTTAACGTGCAAACTGACGGTAGTGAATTCGGAATCGGAGGAATAATTTATCAAATTGATGATGAGGGAAACCCGTGTATAGTATCAATAGCAAGTCGTTGTTTAACACAAGCAGAATCAAAGTGTACTACCACAGAGCGTGAACTTTTAGCTATTATTTATACTGTTTATAAATTTAGATATTATTTGATCGAAACTAGATTTCAAATAGTTACTGATCACAAAGCTTTGACATTTTTAAATTCTACGACTTTTCATAATAGCCGTTTGATTAGATGGAGCTTATTACTCCAACAATTTTCTTTTGATATTATATATTGTAGATGAAAAGATAATGTAGTGGCTGACTTTTTAAGTCGCAATCCTGAAAGTAAATTTATAAATGATAGTAAAAATGATGCAATTATAATTTCATTAAGCCAATATTGTTTACCTGAAAACAAAAATAAAGATATGTCATCATTGGCAATTTTAGCATTATTTAATGATGAGGTATCATTAAAAAATATTATTGAAAATATAAGTCAGAATCAAAGTAATGATAGGAGATTTGGACTTATTATCAATGATATAAAAAATAATAAACAAGTCGAGAATTATCAAATTTATAATAATATCTTGTTATATAAAGACAAAGTAGGCAATAATTAGCAGATAGCAATCCCTGAAAATAAAACTACACAATTAATTCTAGAAACACATACAAAACTTGGACATCCGGGTGTTTATAAAACAACAACTTACTTAAAAAATTATTATTATTGGAAATCCTTAAATAAGGATGTAAAAAAGCAAGTCCTTGCGTGTGATACTTGTCAACGCATCAAACACTTGTCGATCGCGATCGAGGGGGAGTATAATTTAATTGCCGCGGAAGGTCCAAATGATCTAGTCTATGTAGACTACTACGGCCCCCTCCCTCGCGGTCGAGGGGGAGTAGAGTACATTCTTGTTGTGTTGGGCGCGTTTTCAAAGCTAGTCAAGTTATACCCTCTAAAAAAGAACACAACGTATATGACGATAAAACGGATTTTTAAAGAGTACATACCAGAATGTGGTAAATTTAAACGTATTCTGAGTGATAATGGCACGCAATTCACTTCAGGGAACTGGAAAATTAAATTTGAAAACGAACATATAAAAGTGATACATTCATCTATACAACACCCTCAGAGTAATCCTTCAGAAAGGGTAATGCGTGAAATCGGGCGTATGTGCCGTACTCTGTGTAGTACACACACGTCATGAGCTAACTATATAAAAAATATCGAAAAATTACTTAACATGACCACACACTACAGTACAAAATTCACTCCTTATGAACTACATTTTGGTATCCCTATCAACGCTGAAATTGAAAAGTTAGTAACTTTCCCGAACAAAGAATAATTGATCATAAGAAAATGATAGTTTTGGCTAAAGAAAATATAATGAAATCGTTTAATATACGTAAGCAAATCCAGAGAGTGTCCAAAGTTAAGTTGGAGATCGATGACCTTGTACTATTGAGAGTCAGGCATTTATCAAATGCACTAGATAAAGTCACACGAAAAATTTTCTATCTCTATGAAGGTCCTTATTGCATCATGAAAAAATCAAAGTCAGTCTAGAAAATTCCAGTTGATAATTCAATTTTCTAATTTCTTAACTATGCAGATAAAATCAAATCAGAGTTAACAAACAAAAACAGACGGGATATTATAAGCATAACATATATATGTATGAAAAGTTGATTTCTTAACCTTTTTAAAGAATTAATATCTTTTTATGTATTTGTAAATTAATAATTTTCTTAGGTTATATTTTAAATATGAAATACCCCTTTAAATTGTATAAAATTTAGAACAATAATAAGCCTAGTTATGACTTTAACCAAAAGATGGACTTTTAGCTGACTTTGAAATTTACAAACATTTTTGTTTTATTAGCAAAAATTAGATGTATAAGGTAACAAGTTAAGAAAATTAAAAATGTTTATAAAACGAAAGAAATCGACAGTCGGCAAAGAACTTTGGAAAAGAAAGATTCATTGAAAATATAATGAAAAATATACCTTTAAACCCGTAAAGCAGATCTTTCATACTGGAACAATTTGTAATAATCCGACATGTGTGTCCAAAATGATTTCAGCCATATACGCATGTCGTATCATATGCAGTGATTATTCAAATGACATATGAAAGTTGTCTTCGAGCGTTGCTGTAGTAAATACACAAAAATCTAATAAGCCTTTTATCAACACTTGGTTAAAAATATCTTTGTTAGTCTAGATATATTATAGCTCAGTATAAATGCGGCAACTCTTATTTTCAATGAAGGCATAAGTCGCATCTAGCGAATCATGCATGGGCATGAACAGGCCTTAGTATTTAATGCTATTACAGCTGCAAAGAGAAAGGACGAAGAAAGATTATATACAGCCAAATCATTTTCCATGCAAGATTTTAACAAAAAAGTGTAGTATATATATTAAATTTAAACTTACATGAAGATTATAAAACAGGAGCATTTTAATTTAATGAATTTTCAAAGGCAGTTTATTTGTATCTTGTTTCATTCTTTTGACCGAAATATCAACATCACAAAACGAGCTTATCGTATAAGCAAATGAATAGATATATGGAACTTATTGATGTATATACTTAAGAATGCTCCTCACGGAAAGCGGAACTCAAGTGATCCTAGTTCTCGAAAAACAGTAGGCTGTGGCGGTTCAAGAACGAGTCTCTGTTTTATCGACACCACAGGATCGTATCTTTTTGACTGTGGCATTGAAGCCTCGAGGTCGTAGAAAAACTTCCCCGTCCACGGTGCTGACAACTATCACCGCTCGGTATGCGTCAAAGCCTGGAGAGCGCGGCCAGGCTCGCTGCTCGGTTTGCGGCTCCGCAAGCTCCGTCGTCTTCCATTAACTCTCATACGCTGCGGTTTTTGGCTACGGAAGCTGGATTTTAACCATTTATTAAACACCTGCATCTTCACAGGGGTGCATATGACAGTTTTGCGACCGGCAAGAAAAATGTTTAGAATTGCCTCAGCTATCTCGTGGTATAACTGGAGACAAGTAATTAAAAAACAGGCTGTATAAATATATATTAATAAATAGTAAAAATCATTCAAAATAATAAAAGAATCATACAATAATCACATAAAATAATTAATTGATTCACATCAATTAAAAAATAATGGAACTAAAAATATTTTTTAGACTATGCTGATGGTATTATTATTATTTTATAATTACATGTTTTTTTATTTTATCAAGAATACTATGTCTTAATACTTTCATAGTTATTCATAAGCCATCAGGACTTCATAAGTCCTGAAGGGCTTGCTGCTAGTCACTTTCATGGAGCTTCCCGTCCCGATACTCCCAAGGAGCAGCGGCTTCGAGACTTAGTGCAGCAATGCCCGCATGTGTGCTCAAGTAGGGCGAAATTTAACTTTTAAAATAAATACATACAGTCGAACGCGTCAGAACGGTTAAGAGAGAGAGAACACACCTTTCTCACACTTGCGCTCGCGAGAGCGCGGAGCGCGCGACCCTTCTGTACGGTGAAATCGCTGTGTCGGATCCCAAATAGCGAAACCGGTCAGTGGGAGTATGCACGTAAGTAGCGGAGTTTTGCTCACGTGCTAGACGTAAGATTGTCTTTTTGTGTCTACACCAAACGGTCGATATAGGAAGGGTAATGCTCGAACGGTACGAACATACTATTAAAATGATAACTACCAAGCCCTAACCTTCAAAAGATACGTGTGTAAATTTGACAGCTGCCCAACAATTAGTTTACGAGATGTTTATGATTCTGAACAGTGTTTGAAGCTGTTCAATCATAATAAACCCGAATTTCCGAAACGATACATAACAATGGATAAAGTATGAGTTCGACATTTCATACTAGAGTCCAATTGACAGTTAACCGAGTGGACTACATGTGATGAGGTAATCACTATACTGAGGCTCATTTTAAAGCTAAATGGTTTTATAAAAATGGTATAGAAAAATTGTACGACTACTATAATCGTTGTATCGCCCTTAAAGGCAACTATATTGAATAATAAAATCAAATTTTAATTATACAAGTTTGATTATACAATACAAAACTTCTAACATAATAATATAATTAAAAATCAATAGAGATTACCAATGCCATGGAGCTGAACCGTGTCAAATTTAAGACGATGTGAGACTATTATGGACAAAGTGACTGGAAGGTACCCACACTTTTTTGAGAGAAGTGACAAAAGCGACAAGCCCAAATCGCAAGTGAATATCTGTGTGACCGCCTCGCTTTTTGTACACGGCTATGCGTAAACCGTTGCAATTCTGTGCTGTTGCGCTTAATTGTTGCTGAAACAGTCGTCACTAGTATGTGTAGATGATGCGTCGAATTGTCAGCTGAACCCAATCGGCAGCCTTCTCAAGAAGCTTGGTAGCCTTTGTAGCGTTCTCAAGCAGACAAGTACCAGGTGCACCGGTTTGAAGTGAGCGTCATTTTTTGTGAAAATAAAGTTCTAATTTTAATGGGAAAGTTAAAATATTTAATTTAAAGTGTTGGCCATTATTTCCTTCACATTTTGATAACCTTTCTCGCAATTTGTGGATACCACGCCAATAGAATTGTTTGTCTTTTGAAGCAAACTAATTTGACATCCAATATTCGACTACCTCGTAAGAATCGAAGGCTACGTAGCCAATGCATATCCTATAGTTAATAACAAATGGTATTCAGAAGGAGTCTAGTCTGCTTTGAATGTATCCTGAATAGGGTTTGCTTTCTGCGCAGGTACATTATCATGGTGCAAAATTTCCTTTTTGTGTCTTCTGTCCCATTTAGATCGTTTTTCGATCAATGCATAACTGAAACTGATCATCTGTTGTCGGTAGCAGTCAGTATTAACTGTTTCACCAGATTTTATCAACTCATAACGCCACTCTGGTTTAAGCAAACACACAACATACGATAATCTGAAGTGTAAATAATCGTTTATCATTCCGACTATTCATCAGCATTGTCCGCAAAACCAAATATCCGTGGCTCAAAACGCTTTCTATATATTTTGTGAGATTAATAGGGTGTAATTTATTATGAGATACTCAAACCAAATGGGACTATTACGAAGAATCATTAACGACTTTAAGTGATGAGTTTCATTTGAGCCTGTAACGAAGTCAGCGAGAGATCAACGCTAAAGTAAGGCGAACCCGCGAGACGCCCGGCAGTCTGGTGCAAGCCTTGTACGCATACAACCCTGTACGCAAACGAGTGAGAAAGAGAGACCGCGCGTTAAGGTCGCCCGTGACATCTCGAGATCTGGTAGCCCGGTCACGAAGGCTGTTGGAGAAACCGGGCCGGGTGGGGTCGACCCTTAGCTCGAGACAATTGATTTTATCGGCGAGGTAGAACCACGTCACGAGATATGTGACAGTGGCCCCAGAACTCCGTTCTGTCCAGTGGCAAAGGGCCCTCGTGGCTCTGCACGCCCTGGTTGGTTAAGCGTGTCTAGAGCAGGAGAAGGGCCCTCTCACTGGTATTGGCCATCCAGGTACATGGTAAGCGACGGCTGTCCGACAGCGCAGAAGAGCCCTTTCTGACCCTGGCCATTGGCAGTCACAGTGAATTTCTTAAATTTTAAATAAAACTTTTATATTGTAATTCTGCATAAATTCTTATTATAAACATTAACTCATATTAATCACTTCCATGTAGTTTATAAAAAAAGCATAAACTAGATTGATATTTATTAAGGTTTATAAGTAATACAATACTAAATACTTTAGTTTAATATAATTTAGATATTATATTTTATTTATAAAATATATATAATCTGATATGTAAAATACATAATACATAACAATATCGTAAATGTTATGTTCTAGAAAATAATAACTTTCTCTTTATATTCAAATATAACATAGATTTAAATATTAACTGAAAGTTTAAATTTTTATCCAAATAAAGAAGTATCTCATTTCTGTTTTAAGTAAACAGAAAACAAGAATTCAAAATAATAAATCTTAATCGCATATGTTTATAATAATTAGAAACACATATATTATAAAAATGTGATTGCTAAATGGATTAAAGTGCAAGTTTGTATCGCTTCTTTTTGGAGGCACAGTATAGAATCCACTTGAATGAATTTTTTTTTATATTTTTAAAACGTGTTGTTATGAGTTTTCAAAAAATATTACGTTTAATCCTATCTTTATAGATATCAGCAATGGTGTGACGATGTATATAAATGACATGCATACTTTAAAACTTAAACATTACAGTATAAATTTACATATTATCATATTTTTCAATGAGGTTAAATTCACCTAATTTCATCTTTGCCGAAAAAACCGCTATAGTTATAACATTATTTTCCTGCTTGATCTTCGAAACATGTGTACGTGTACTAGCGGGAAGGTGGGAATGTGATGAACATGAAAAAGTCCCAGATATGCAAAAGTACCGAATGCGCTAAAGCGATGACAGCCGAATACGGCCGAGCGCGGCCGAGTTTAAAATAATCACATTGACATTGTAAATGACCCATACGACCAGCTGAAATAATGCAGGAATCGCATGGAGCGTTACCGCAGGAGCGTTACCATAATAATTCGTTGTTAGTCGGTAAGTAAGAAAGTAGTAAGTACGTTACACGGGTGGCGCGTCCCGTACTCTGCAGAGACCCTAAATAGCATTATTCGGCTTATACAACTACGTGCGAACTTAATAAAATGAAATTAATAAAACCACCTTATCCGTTCATTTAAAAATAAAAAATTTAATAAAATATACACAAGCTAAATTTTTGCAAGATGTACAAAAAATTATTGCACATTCTGCTCGATTTTTCTTTTAACATTTACATCTCAATGCTTTTGAATAAAGTGCACCCGAAGAAAAGTAAAAATGTTGCAAGATAAAGTTGAATTGAGAACAAATTATTTGTTTAAATAAATTATTTTAATTTATTATTTATTTCTTAATTTATTATTTTAATTTTATATTTTGCAGAGCCTACCGATAGATCGCATAACCAATACATTAATTATTGTTTAAAAATTTATGATAATTAAAGCGTAGATAAAAATTTACTTGAAAATATAATTTAAGACTTTAAAGTCTATGAATAATTTATAATTAAAATTATATTAGTGGGACTGTAGGATTAAATACATAAACAATTTTTTTAAAATGTAATTAAGATTTTAATTTCAATAAGAAAAACTATTTTTAATTACAGTATAATTGTACATGATTAAAATTTAATAACAATAATAATAATTATAAGTAAAATATATAAATAATATAAAACATTTTAATAAATGACTATAGTAACAAATGAGCGTATTGGCCGTTGCCTAACAAATAAGTATTTTGCATTACTCTCAATGCCTTCTTAGCGTCCTTACGCTAAATATAATAATAATTATAATATTTGTGAGCACCCATGTGGTTGAAAAATGAATGCCGTCGAGAACCAGCCCAGAAAGCGACGCGCCGCCCAGGAGTCGTTCAGTTATATTCATAATGGGGAGACGTGAAAAGGGGAAAAGGCAACAAAATAATACGCGCAATAATTCAGTTAATTAAAAAAATATTATTTATTACAATTTATTATAATTAAATTTCTGACAATAATTTTGGGAGAAACCTCAACCACTCAGCTGTCAACTCAAATTTAAATTGCATCTCCTTTATGTACGAGTACTTCTGTGCGATTTGCGAGCACGCTAGATGCACTCGTAATAAAGCTACCTGTCACTTTCTTTAGAAATACCATTCTCTCTATATATTTCTCTCTGAATGGGCGCAAAAATATGTTTGCAAATGTTCTTTAAATGACATATTTAATAACAAATATTATTATACAATTTACCCGCACAATAAAAATATTCGACCGCACCTAATCTAATACTCTGTCTTTCTCTCTCTTTTATAAATAACCATATTCGACGTATAATAATTTAACTAATAATTGATCTAACTCAAAGGTTCTATAATCTTGTCCTCTAACAACCTCCCAAAATTTACTATTATTTCAATAAAAAATAGTAAGAATAAAAAAATAACGAAATTCTTACATTGTATTAGAATTATGGTTTAATTATCATTTTGACTCATTTTAAAACAATAATAAATAAAATACCAAGAAAAATAAGAATTTTTAACAAGAATAGCAAATTACTTTATTGAAGAGAGAGACGATTTTGTAAATATGGAAGAATTTTTGAAAAAGGAATAAAGATCATCAGTTTTTATATCAAATTAATTTTAATACATAAAAAATAAATATTTTTATAGATAAAAATAGTTTTCAAAATCATGTATTACTGTAAATTTTAAAGAAGCAATTAAAATATATATCAATATATTTAATTATATATTTAATTTAAATATATGTCAATGTTTATTATTAATTTACTTAATTATGACAAAATCAATATGAAAACTGCATAAAATATTATCTGATTCAATACTGAAAGAAATTTATTGTTATTTTTGGTAAGCTTAAATATTAAAAATATATTATCAAGTTGAACATTTCTAGTATACGTTTTATATTTTATATATATATATATATATATATATATATATATATATATAACGTAAAAGATCAAGAGAGAAGCATCTTATTATTTATGTCTAAAATTTGAATGAATGAAAGTGGAACCATAAAAAATTTAAAATATGAACAAAATACGTATATGAAATTTTGATAAACAATAAAATAATTTTTGGGAAAATAATAACTTATAATAAGAACTTTTATTGTAAAGTAATTTTGAATAAGCCAATTTTATTTATTTACTAATTTTTTTCAGATTTGATAAGTCTAATCAACCAACTATGTAAGGCTATGCATAGCCAACCCAACTATATAGTAAAAATTCTTATACGGTCTTATGTTCAGACCGAGTTTACCGAAAAATTGCAGTTCTTAACCGCCAAGAAAACTCGGAGAGAGACCGCGCGGAATAGATGTCCGTACGCAAGGCTCTCGGACCCGAACGACGTGAACATACTCATAAATTCAATTTTGAATATGATTTAGAATACTATGGGCATATCTGGTAAGTCTCGAAAATAAATGCAACTATCTTAACATTAGACTGAATCGAAACGAAATTGAAGACTCGAACAATTTAAAGCTATCGCATATTTTATTGAATGCTTGTCGCATCTCAAAACTTTTTCTTAAACAAGGTTTTTGCAATAACTTTAATTTAGTCATATGAAAAATAGAGAAAGAGTATATTAAATATCATTTAAGTGGATTTGAACATTTTGAGAATAAGATTAAAAGCTGAATGAGAAGTATAATAATCCCACGGCTTAAGGTCTTAGACTTTGTGTGTATTAAGAAATTAATAAACATATCAAAAATAATATAAAACAATACGTATCTGACAATAAATCCAGTTTTTAACATAACCATAAAATAATGCTGTAATTGACAAACTGTTTTACCTGCAATTTATCGGGTTAAATAGTCAACAGATTGCTTTGTGATATTAATATACATGTATAGGGCTTTCGAAATGTAACCGACCTTCCTAATATTTTGAGTTAAAGAGGTTTTAGGAGAAAACATTCAATAGCAAAATTGTATGGTTTCAAGCAGGGAGTAAGATGGTAACATAGACTTTGACTTTATTTCTTTTATTTTTGATCTTAATATTTTTTTAAAGTACTCTGGAAACATTCGAGGTACTATCAGCATATGCAATAAAATGTAGGGGGTTCCATTTAGAAAAATAAGTTTCACCTTTAAATTACCTTGAAGGACACTATCGAAATCAAAGTCTATGTCATCATTTTACTCCTCGCTTGAAACCATATAACTTTGCTTTTGGACATATTCTCCTAAAACCACTCTAATTCAAGATATAAGGGGGCGTCCGTTACTTTTCGAAAGCCCTGTATATATCGATTTTTAATTTTTAACGTTTAACAAAACAATTAAAAAAATTTATAGCTCAATAAATAATAAGAACTACTATAAGTGATAAAGGAATAATTAATTATATTATTAAATATTTTTACGTTTCAACTTGTTCTTTTTATTTCTTGTTTATTCTGATATGAATAATGTTGTAGGTCAAATTATATTTTTGAAATAAATACTCCTCTTTTCTACTGAAATAGAATGCAATAAAATTTTCCTATTCAACAATTTAATTAACATTCTATCTACATTACACTATCAAAAGTTTTGGATTTATTTAAAAGTGAAATTTAAAATTTTACAACTCAGCCAGTGAAGGCAGAATACGCTATTATCCTTCAATAGAAAAACTTATGGCAGTTTTACACTTATTTTTCCAGCTTTCAATTTTAGTAAAAAAAGGAGGGGTTCTCATTTAAAACACGTAATTTGACCTAAAGGTCAAACCCAAGGTTAAATTATGTTCACCATGAGATGCACCATTTTATTTATGAAACCTTTGTATTTATAATTTTTTTAAAGCATTACTAGTTCCCGATATTTTCAGATGTGTTGATACTTTTAAGACATTCTGTATTTTTGTCGGTGGCTAAGGAATAGGCCTACGGGATACTGCAGCAAAAATAGCATTCCATGTGGCGAACTAGATTAAAATTCGAAAATTTTAGATGAAGCCGTCATTTTGCAGGTATTCCCAGTATTGATGTAGCCAAAAAGGGGGTATAGAAAAAGATATGTGAAACTTTTAAATTTTGGAGCACCGGTGATCCAATATCATATATCGGTTTTAATTTATAGATTTATTCAATAATAATTGAGAAAATTGGGAATATTTCCAATTTCCCAAGCTTTTTTTGTAATAGCTTAAGGATAGATTAGAAGTCAAAATTATGAAACTATTCACTGAGATATTTTGTATGGAAATGAATATTTCTGAAAGTCAGGAGAGGGTCCAATCCTTTTTGTAAACCCATTCTATGTTTGTGGGTTACAGTATTAAAGCACCCTGTGTTTGCAGTAGATAATTTATCGATCTTTTATTTTGAAAGTAACACAGGTATTTAATATCACCATTAATAATAACAATTAATCTGAGTGGTACCGCTCTAAATATCCATGCAAAATGCGGCGAAAAATTGAATGTCATTTCTGTGATCCTGAAGTACCGTTTAAGAAGTGAACATTATCATTGAAAAATAACTAGACATAAAATAAAATAAATTAATTCATAGATGACTTAAACTGCATACCTGTATGTTGCATCCAGAACAAGTAAAATGTCGCATATGCCAAGCCCTGCCTTCAGCCTCAGTGCATTCATCCGTAAAAATAAGTTCGTCACAAGCGCAACATCGTGGTTTAAGAGTCTCAGCATGATGGCGTCCACAATATAGTCTACCATCTCTTAAAAAGTAGATGAGATCGGCGAGAAGTTGCCTGCATACGTAGCAAATAAAGCAGGCTGGATGCCAAAATGCTGCGTTTCCAGCGCGACTTGCCTCAACTACTATTTCACCAAGATTAATCAGTCGGCTACATTCTCTACAACCGTTTTCAGGCGATACTTCTACCTGTAAAAGTACAAAGACTCAATAGATATACAATTAAGTCCTAATATTATTTAGATTATATATTTTTATATGTAGTTGTGCACACGTGTATTTTTATATTTATGTTACAGAGTATCATTATTTTATGTTTGAGAAAAAATTCAAGAAGAATTTTTCATAGTAAAATTTGAAGGTTTTACAATTGGTGCATGTTTTTCAAATATATTGTTCACTCCCATTCTACTGCCGACATCAGTGGCGCGATTCTAAATGGGATTGGTCGTTAGCTCAGCACGGGACTTTCGAAACTAACGTTCAAACTTATCTCCCGGCTCTTGCGAGTAGTTACCGAAAAGTGTAGAGTCGTATCGCCTTGCGTGGCGGAACTAAGGGTTTAGAGTCTAAGGGTTTAGAGATGAAAAAGTATACAGGTACACTATATTATACAACTATCAACAAAACACTAAACCAAATTCAATGACAACAAAGGTGGAAAGCATACACCAGCTTTGAAGTTCACTGCTCTAAGCTAAAATTATGGATGATTTGAAATAAGATATTTAAATGATTTACTAATATTTTCACTTTACAAGTTTATAACATATATTTACAAGAATAGCAATAGGTGAAAGGTGCCCGAGTTTCGGAGTGACTATAATTGATGGTAGATTTCACATTAGAAAAAATAACAATAATTATCTGTCAAGCAAAATGTAAATAAAAAAATAAGTATAACATAATGTATAATTCAGCTAAGCAGTTGATTCCACGAAATCAAGGGCTGTACAAGAATACAATAGTAATCGCAGATACTGTATCGATGCAACGAACATAAACATCAACTCGTACAAGATTTCCCAGAACTTTCACTAAAATGTGCAACCATAGAGAAATTAAGTAACAGATGTTGAATATTTTTGGACCCGAATATTCGTTCACAATATGTCCAACACATTTCATAGATATCTTTAAAGTCTCAGCTTTACGGTCATCTAAAATTATTTTGTGGACTTTTTTTATGTTTTCGTCGGTAACCGTTTTTTTGCGGTGTAACTGCGTGCATAGTCTTGGGTACTCATTTACTTAGGAAACCACTTCTCAACGGTTATTTTCCTTATGCAGAGTCCAAATAATGTTTATCGAGCCAAGGCTCGGCTTCAACAGATGATTAGCTAAAACTGACAAAAAGCACTATATGAAGGTCAAACATAAGGAATTTTAGGTAGAATATATAATAGTATTACTGGATGAAGTATAGTCCAAAAAATTTAAAAAAATTAGTACCCAATCCAATAAGCGCAAGTCGCATTAAGCCAAAGTTTTGAAGTTAAAACTATTGTGCGAAATTGAAATTGTAACAAATATACCAATACTATCTCCGTTTGTAATAGTTTCACTATTTTCTAAATGGACAAAGGTGATTAGAATAATGCAAGTAGATTACAGCAACAGATATAAATAGTAACTGTGATCTATACATACATGATTCTCTCGGGTATTAGATCCAGTTACCCTGCATGGGAAAGTATTTATGCAAGAATGCTAGAAAATTAAAATCTTTTAGGACAAATCTGTCTCTCCAGTACTCCATACAACCTTGATTCCATTTGCTGGTCAGCTGACCCTCTTACATAAGTTCTTGATTGAGCTTAAATTACTTGTGCGTAGCTCGATTTAAATTGAGATCCATGGTTTCTGCGATGCATTCAAGGTAGGATACGATGGCTGCATCTATATTAGGTCCTTTGTACGTAAATTTAAAATTAACGAGACCGTGTTTTGGTCTGATTCAACAATCATTCTGCGTTGGTTGAAAAAAGCTCTGAATCGTCCTAAAGATTCGAAAACTCAGCCTCACTTAAATCCTCTAGTGGCGACACCTGTAGATTGCATACACTCGTTCAGGAAACAATTTTCTGTAAAGTTTCTTAAAAATAAAATATGGTTCGATATCATATCGGAGCAAGCACAAGACCAAATCAACCGGAATTCATGCTTATGCTGCTCCTAGGAGTAAAATCAGAAACTTGTTTAGTTAATCAAGCGATTCTCTCCTGTTTGGTATCTACTCTCGGATGGTTCAAGGTATTGTGCTTCGGTAGGCGAGCATCCCGAGACATAGTTTACGCACAACGACAGGATTGTGCGAGATGTGACGAAGACGATGTGGACGAGCTATCCACTAGAGTTATGCGGCCACGAGGTGATATACAATGCCGCGATGAAGTATCACTTTTCAAGAAGCAACGGCATTACCACAGTAAGGCGAAAGTTGAAAATACTGGCCCAACTGATCTGACGAAAGACAACGGCCATAACAGTCAAATAATTCCTCCCGCTGCGAGGAGCCACCAGTGCTCGGCCAGCCATCGAGCCAACGAGAGGCAGTGACCCTCCGAAACGCACAATGGAAGGTCGATTGGCAAAAGATGGAGGGAGATACCCCAAGACGTGGCCTTTCAAACTTCCGGTCAAAAGGTTAAGGACGATGTTTCGTGGCACTTTCGCTCCAAAGGGAATCAGCGAAGGCTCTCGGAGCGACGCGAAGCAAGGTGAGAGCATCCGGACGTGAGCGTGTGCTTCTGCAGCATCTTTCGCTGCGAGTCTACCAATAACGCGACACAGATTTGAATACGAAGGTCCTATAACCGATGATGAGTACAGAGACACCACAACTGGCAGGGAATCCCTTACAAATCGAAGTTTGGCAGAAGATTTCCGGTATATTCAGGAGCATGGTTACTTAAAGCAACAACGGGCTGCCTAGAAACGGATCAGTGGAAGATGGTGATGGCGCTCCAGGCGAGGCTTTCATGGGACTCATGCATCGGGATACTAAACGAGGAACCCATGGCCCCCATATTACGCGTTCCGCGATAAATAACGTGGTCCCCGGTGAATCTTCTGGGCCTGAAGCTGGAACAACCAGTAAAGTGGAAAATCCTGGAAATGAAAGCAGGTATAACGCTCAAGGACATTGAATTTTCGGTGAATTACTCAGAGTGGCACAAGAGGTTACAAGATGAAGTGGCCCAAACAAGCAAGTTTTACACCCGCAGAGAGATGCCGTGAAAATATATTTTATAAAAGTCCTTTAAATTCAAAATATCATGCAAGACAAACTGTAAAAATACAGTAATTAATACTTTTTGCATTTTAACATTTTGTATTTTTATACAATATAATATTAATTTTTTGGAAAAATTTTTCCATTGTAAATACCTGACTAGTTTGACCTGTACCCATCGCTTCCACTTTTCGCCGCTCAGAAAAGATGTGTAACTCATGCTTCTCTTCTTGATTAAGCGTACCACAGTAGAAAGCATCACTATCGTGTGGTGGTAATTGATACAGTAGTTGTTTCAAACGATACCGTTCTCCAACAGTTCCAACATATGGAATCTTATCCTCCTGTAGACCACTGAAATACAGATGAACCTACGCATACAAAGAATCAAAGTACTGAATAACATTCAATAAATGTAATAGACTACTAAGGTTTTATTGATTTTGAAATTTTAAGATTATTTTTTACGTAAAACTAATGATTCATATAACAGATAATGTTGTAAATATTAATGTTACTAAATAAACGGCTGATAATATTCATAAAAACAGATAGTTTTATTAATAACAACAATAATTGCAAAAATAACAATAATAAGCAAGAAAAAAAATAATAATGAAAATTAAATAAAAAAACAATAGTAAGAGACAGATATGGCAATAGCAATATTAATGTTAACCACAATATATTTGATAATGCAAATCAAATAGCTCACGATAATAGTACAGTCGGAAGCTTACGGCTGATCATTGATTTTTTCTTGGAACGATAGAAAGGAGGTAGCGAAACTAAGTGCTAGTGTTGAGCTTGTTATCATGGAGGTAATCAATTGTGTTGAAGCTAATGTACAGCCCTCGTATATCACGCTTTACATCATTACATCCGCGTTTCTCAGCTCCGAGTCTGAAAACTTAGTATCGACGGTGCAGACAGCCCGGTGTGCGGCCGAAAAAGCTACATGGAGAGATTAATAGAAAAACTTTAACCATTAACACCATAAATTAGGGTCAAACTGAAGCTGGAGCTACGTGAAGTTATCAATCAGGTATTAAAGTCGTGGCGAACTTTCACTATTTTCACCACAGAAGATTTAATTTTTAGTCGAATCGATTCAATTCGAGATCAGTATAGTTTACTCAAGCAGTGCAAAAATACTACTCCAGATCTCAGTTTCCAGTACGTCTAGCACCAACGTGGATACTCTTGATTAGATAAAAGGAGGGTAAGTAGAGCTTATAATGAGACTGAGATTGTAAATTTATTTACGAACCTACTCTTCTAGCACTGTACTGAGAACCTTGACGGCTGAGATATTCCGAAGTCTTATGAGTCTTCACTGCGACATATCTGCTCATCGAACATTAATGATCGATGATGGCAATCTAAACGGTCAGAGGGACAATCGAATATGACTGGATCAAGCAAACGCACAGTAACAAGGCGAAAATCATAAGCGTAGGTACGATATAGATGATGCGGTAGCTTGTATATAAACGAAAATATTAACGGTAGAATAGATGGTAGCATAGACGAGAGAGATTAGGCAAGGAAAAGGGGAAATAATTGGGCTAGAACTATAAGAGTCGAAAATGAAGTTAAAACATAGGAACTGGTGACAGATAGGAGAGCTATAGATAGAAGCAAGAGCACAATTAAAAAGACATGCGTTAGACGTAGAATAAAGCAAAATGATAGAAAATAAGATGAAACGGACCTCGCAGAATTTAATAAATTATTTATGGCAGTAGGAAATGGAAGCTGGCGATATGTCATACGTACATGTAATAAACATCATATATAAATAAATCATATATTGAGATGTCAGCTGAGACGTAATAAAGAAGGCGACAGAGGATAGATCAGATGCACAATGTGTGCGAAGCCCAAAATAGAAGGATATACAGTTCCTCCAGCTGCCAGCGTGAGAATCGACCTGGAAGTACTAAGTTGATTGATAAATAGGATGCGTTCGACAAGAGCAACACTACTATCTGGTAGACAAGACCTGACATCGTTTATAGGTGACAGCGTATAAGTCGGAAACATTTTTTATCTAACGCGGTGAATCACTTCTCGGTAACACAATATAATAGTAAAAATGTGATCAGCAATAGCGTATATAATAAGATATGACGAGTACACGTAACACAAATAAAAAACGCGAAGTTTGATATTCAAAACAAAAGCAATATATGTCGAAATAATTATGACACTAACCAAGCATAAAAATAAACGGCATAACATTGGGCATTAAATTTAAATGCGACATCGCTAACGATTGCAAAATCAAGGCGTTATCAACGTTATAACACCCGTTATAAGTATGAAACCTTTATTCTTTTCAACGCTGAATGCGGTGTCCATAATAGAATTCGAAAGAAACTGTTACTAATGAAACCATACAAATAGTTCACAAAATAATTTTGAAATATCGTAAAATGAAGTTAATCGAGATAGTTGAGTCTCTAAAGATATCAAAGGAATGTGTTGGACGCATTCATGCATTAATATTTAGACACGCGAAATTCATTTTGTTTGCAAAGTGGGCGCACGCATGCTTAATTGCAGTGGTAACAAAGATCAATTTATTCGTTAATAAATTGATCGTTAATATAGGTTCATTACTACGAAACTATTCGTGCGACTTTTCACTTTATTGAAGTAAAAAGTAATAGTCATGTAACGCGTTTGTTGTGAATGACCGTACATACGTCTTCTATCAATCTTAGTAAGGCGATCTCAGTCCAGCCGTAATATTTATATCCAGGCTCAAAAGGGTCAAGGATATTTATAGACCTCAAATATACCAAGAACTGAAATATAATTCTTTCATGTGCTTTCCAAAAAAAGCAAACCAACTCAATCGGCCGAAAACCATTTTATCGTGATGATGTTTGTGAATTGACCACTGGTACTACATGAGCTTTTATTCAAACCTCTGTAAAGCTACCGCTCATAAACAAATGATTGTAGGTACGCGCGAAAAGAGGATTTATAACCGAAATGGTCTTCACAATTAAATAATGCGGATACCATCATCATCAACTGTCTGGGACGAGAACTTCGAAATAAATAATATTACATCATTGCTAATTAATCGTGATATTCCTAAAGCGAACTGTCGTTACGGACAAATCCACAATTTTTAAATGGAAGGAAAATTAATAAGTAGAAGACTGCACTTGAGACAGAAAAGAATCATTTTTAGGCACTTGTTGGGGGAGAAAAAATCACCGAAGCGTTAAAAAAACCATCTCCGAAGAGTTATAAAAGAATGTGAATAATACTCTAAAGCGTAATAGATGATAGGTGACACTTATGTGTTACGACCACTTCCGCTTAACAGCTAAGCCACGTAATCAGGAACGCTGGACGCCGAGTACACTGACACTCACTTCTCATCAGAAATCCGCATTTTATCATACGAGGAGTCTCGAACTTGCCGATACTTGAATTGTGCCAAATAATCCGGCACGAACACGCGTGTCAAATTTGTCTTGGTAGCCAGATATTCTCAACATCGCTGAACTCGAATTGCCTGAACTAATGGTTGCAGTGGAGCTTACAAAATATCTTCTGGATCTAATTATTTTCGGCCAATATCATTCCTATTATTTAATTTAAATGCCGTCGAGAGAATTATGTATAACCAACTTATGTTTGTCTTTTTCCAGTCTTTTATCACAACATTCTCAACCCTCTTGAAACAGAAGACGTACATACTACTATTGACGAAAAATGGTTATGTTACTGATAGCTTTCAACTTTAACTAGGGGTTTGAGACTATTTGTCCTATTAAACTTTAGAGCTGTATAAAATATATGAGTCCCTTCCGAAGAATACTGAGTGAGTTTATGAATATTTGTCAGAAAGGGAGTAGTTAGTAATGGCAGATAGGACAGATAGATTGTCATAATTCTCTACTTTACTTGGTGACCCTTACGGTTCTGTTGCCTTTGTTTTTTTCCTTTACATCAATGATCTTAGTCTGCTCATGCAGTGTCTGTGACAATGTTGACAAAATAATTCTTTTTGGAATGCGCGCGTTATTTTTGAATATTGTGCCTATGTTTTTAATATTGTTCTATAGTTAGTAAAGCGAATAATTTTCCGAACGGAAATTTGCAGAGAGGGTATGGCGACTCAATCTTAGAATTCAGCCGAAAGGCACTGGGAGAAAAAGTGATATACTTCTTAGCACAATATGTCGGTAGATTAAGTTGTCTATTTTAATTCCCTTCCTTATATGTCGTATTAAACAAAAAATCGTATAGTTTGATATTAATATAACACTTATAAGCGAAATAGATGAAAAATAAATTTGGACAATGTGTTGCATAAATACCTGATCGGGTCGAAGACCTGCTGGGACCCAAGAGTATTCTTCGAGAGCGCATCCGCTGTCATTATCACTCTGATAATGCCGTTGATAATGATGTTGCTGGACAATAATGTCCTGAACAACTAGTGGTGTACCATCATTTTGTGATACCTGTTGTACCGACCATTCAAAATTATTATGTTCAATCTGCTTTTCGTAGTACTCATATTTCTGTGAAGGTATAGCTTCTGTCAGCATAGTTGGAGGACTTCTAGTCATTTTTATCTGATTGTTAGAGCCTGTAACTAAATTATGATTTACATATTGGTACTCCTCTTGTTGGCATGGTAAAGCTCCGGGCATCTTTCTAAAAGAAAAAGAAATTAGTGTTATAAATTTTCGGTTTCATTAAAGAAAAACAGTGTAATCTATTTTACGATTTAGAGTTATTGTGAGGTAATTCTAAAAAGCTATAATTGGGGAAACTAAACTTAGTAATTTCTTGTTAGATAAATTAATAGTGAGAAAGTGCACACAACCATGTTTTAGAGGCAGCACCTCTCAATGGGACTTCTTTTATTGCCTGTAAGAGAAGCCATAATCACAAATCGCACCTTAAAGCCTATAAAAAACTGAGATTGACGATTTAATTCTGGATAAATTCTCTTATACTGAAAAACATGATCTATGAACTTCTCTGCACTGCGTATCCGACTAGCAGATATAATTTTTAATATAAAAAATAGTTCACAAAGTTGCAAACAGTAAACGAGATGTAAATATTATAAAAACGAACTGTTGGCGACGGATGCCATGCGCCCCGTGGCTGTGCGGGCTATATGTAGATATATGTGCGTATGTTAGTATCTAGCAGAGCAATGTACGTACACTGCTATAACTAAAAAGGCGCGGACTACGCAATGGACGGAGGGCTGGGAAGGATTTAAAAGGTGACCGCGAAATGCCTCCGTGGACGAGGTGGGCTTGCGCTAAGCCTAGGTGCGGTATCGCTTGGCGAGCCGTGGCCGTGTAGTCGTTTAGCTAGAGGCAGCCTTGAGCAGCCTCTAGGCTATATTGGATCCGTTACGAGAGACATCTCGGGTCTGTAATGATCACACGTGCGCGGGGGGCCGGAAGGCTCCTCCAAGGCGGCACGACCAAAAGGCAAGGCGCGAGTCTCGCGGACGTCCGGGACAAGTCGGAGAGTCGCGGTAGTTGGCGGATGCGCACTGGGCGTTTTCCCGCGCACGCGAGATATTAGGACGTTTTTTCCCGCCAAAGGTGCGGTATTTCCCGCGCATTACCCATCCTCGCTTTTCCGGCCAAAGCGGTAAGCCCGTAGGGCCCCGGGAGTGGGGGCGCGCTAGGTACGATTGCGCGCGAAGACGAGCGCGCCGAACTTGCTTTCGACTGTTCATACAGTGCGCTCGACGTTACGTTTGCGCTTGCGTACTTTGTTTGTAATCGAGCCCTTTATGGTATTCTGTTGTTTAAATAAATAAATTATAAATAAATAAATATAAAATTTCACTATAGTTATATTACAACAACAATATGAAGTGTGTGTTTACTTATTTGCCTGTACGATACGTCCTTTTGTGATTAACAACGAACTGTACAAAAGGAAGAAGCAGTCAGCAAGATTCTCTAAATAATTCACCCGTGTAATTTTATATGTGTATGCTGAAAATATTTCCTCGAGCTATCCACTTTAATTCAACTTAATCATCACCAGCATCTCATGTACTTATCCTACTTTTTAATACATCCAAGTTTCACCAGAGTTTTGAAAATCGATTAGGCGAATATGGAATTCAGTTCTCATATGATCTATGCCCTCCTGAATGTTCACGTCGAGTTAACCATTTTGGCGTTAAGGAGACATTTGATGTGTCGTTAAGGAATCAACCATCCGACCAGATGGAATGTTTTGTCCACAAGTGCAAACGGCAGCGTGGCGCGAAGGAGTGTGTGTGTTCAGATCACTTTGAGGTGACCAGTGTGCGAATCCCTCCAGAGCGCGGGGTTCAACGCTTGAATGCACTGCGCGGAATGGGTACCAAAAATGACTGCTCACGCAAATATACTAAATTAAACTGAGTTTATTTTGCTCTAACTTAAAGTCTACAAAAGTTATGTTGTTCACAAGATTGCCCAGAGCACTCGCATGAAGCGGCAGACGGGACGTTGCGAGAGTAGATGTCTCCAGAGTAACTTGAACACGAAGAGTTGAGAACTCTTGAGCGTGGCGTGCGGTTATGTATGCGGCACGTGCGACCAGTTCTAGACTACATAGAAGTCTGACTAAGGGCTCTTATCCGCATGGCGGAAACCCATTCGAAAACCGCGCAACTGAAGAGTCTGCTTCCGTGAATGTTGCTACCAACTGTCAAGGCTTGCTATAGAGGCCAAGCTAGGGTCCGGTTCTGGCAAGGGTGCAACATATTTATGGACAACGAGATAATCTTCGAGATTAATCTGAAGTTGTGATAGTCTAGAATATTTGTATCATTTTTAAATTGCTCGATTTATATGGACAAATTAAGATCAATCCAAAGGAAGCAACTTGTTTCGAAATTTACATTCTTAACCGGAGTCAATTAATTAACCTCCGATACAATGGCTGCCTGCAACTCGATTCAATTACAATCGATCAGAATTCTCAGTAAATTGTTATCATCAATAAATTTATCATCTCTGTACGAAAATTAATTACTAACAGACTCTGAACCAGGAATTTTAAACAGAACAACGTTAATTATATTGCATATTCTACGATTTTATCTTGGTGTATCGTTGTCATTAATACGAATAACATCAACCTATGAGTTAAACGAGAATACAATGTGTGTTGAACCGCGTTATATTATCTGCATGAATAATTTACTTGCGAATCTACGAAGAAATATACTAACAGCACTTATTACATAAATATCAGTGTTTAGATCTCCAAATAGCAGTGCTTTGATCTGCAAAGAACGCAAATTAGAATAAATTTCGTAGAACTTTTTGCACCGTGCAGATAAGACATTCAAGTATAGCAGGTTTATTCAAAAATTAATGTTATATTGTTTATGATTGTATAAAGCTACCATACTCCACTCAAGGCTACTTCATATTTCATAGAACAAGGATACTACAAGGAGACCGCAACACGGAATGCGCTACCTCCTGTCTCTCTCTCTTTCTTTCTCTGACGAGTCGGAACGCGCGGACCGAGCTCGGTCAACAAGCAGACCCAACGTAGCCGTAAGCGAATTCGAACGACACATAATCTTCCATTCTACGAAAGTGCGCGAAGACGTCGGCGGACTCAGAGGAGCTACGCGTAAATAGAAGCGTGACGAAGTTCTCCGCGCGCAGCACGTGATTAAAGGCGCTTCATATTTTTATACCAATGGCATGCGGCGAATAAATATATTGAAATAACGAGACTCCGAAAATGTGATTTTACTGTGCGACTACTTCCCAATTCTTCGTCCCTCTTCATTTCTTTACTTTAACTCCCGCGGACTGCAGAGCGGCCGATATATACTGCCGCCTCTGCGGGTGCTATCGCTGGACATTAGTTGCATGGTTGACAGAACCCCCAAGCTGGGAAGGGCAGATAGCCCCTCCGCCAGAAAAGCAGGGTGAAAAAATGCTCTCACTGGCGACCTTTCGGAATGTCATACAAGAGTGAGAACTAAACAAGAGCAAACGGCGCATAAGATATGGCGCCGAAAACAAGGCGTCAACACAACCCGGACGAACCAATCAGATGTTGAAGTTGCAGAGTTATGGGCTTCATGCAATGGAAACTGTCCAATCTGCTCGAGAAACGACTAAAGAAGGTTGCCAACTCCAACCTGAAGTTCGCCCGCAATCGCAAATAGGCTTCGACACTGGGTAAGGCAACGTCTGCGACCGGCGAAATGCCTTGCAATACAACTGCAGCTCCGGGAGTTGAGGACCGTAATCGCGCGCTGCCGGAACTGCGGCCAGTTCAAAGCACGCAGGGAGAGAGATTCACTCGCATCATTATGGTACGAAAATATGTAGAGAACGGTTCGAAATTAGCGCAAATCGAGGAGGAACATTCGCCCGCAGAGTCATACAACAAGAGGCTGCAAATTATAGCGCAAAAGGACGTTGAGAGATGCAAAACGTCGTAACGCAGAACCATGAAGAGCTCACAATGAGCGACGCACGTTGGTGACTAGAAGTAACCATCGAAGGCTACCGTATCAGAGTATTGTATGATTCGAGGGCACTAAAAACAGGCCTGCAGATAGTCAGCACAAGCGGCCGGCGACCTCAACCCTGCACCTGAAGAGAAGCTAAAGTCACAAACGGACGCTACACGCCAATATGAGGTAATGCAGAGCTATCTTTCGAGATCAGCTGACTTTCGAGGCGTAGCTACGTTCGCATTTATAGGCTTAGCAGATATAAGCCTCGTACACAGATCGAGCAGATGGTCTCGCATACGCTGGGAAACCAAGCTATAGCTTTGGGTGTACATCTTGGATAGAGCACGAAATCGACGTAGGGTCAGCCCGACCATTAAAACAGAGATATTACTCGGTATCCAAGAAAATCTATGAAGAAATACAGAGGTATAGGTGCAAGACAAGCTCGATATGATCAAAGCATCTTTAAGCGCATGGTCTAGCCCAGTAGTAGTGGTGCGGAAAACAAATGCTGGAAATATCCAGTTTGCGTTGACTTCAGGAAAATCAATGCCGTAACGAAGGGAGATGTATACTCACTTTCTTACATGGATGCGATCTTACGCATGCTGCAAAAGGGAAGATATATCAGCACCCTCGGTCTCAGCAGTGAAAACCACGAAATCCTTTCCTATCCTTCCTATTTATTACTAAATAAATGGAATTTAAAGTGAAATTACAAATTTGGAATTTTTTTACTGAATTAGTACAAACGCTATAAACAGAGCATGAGTAAGCGAAATGCCGTCGGGACGAAAAGTCCCGAGAAGGACGCGCGAGAGAATCGAGAAAATCATATAGATCGGACAGACAGAAGATATCTCTGTACTCCGAGGTAATGAGGACGTGAAGCTGAGCGGACAGAGAGACGAGATTAAAGCGACGGCAGTAAGCCACTTAGAGGACGGAATGGTATTAGGTGCGGACTTCGTTTATCAATTCGATATGTTGATATGGATTCGGCAAAACGCGTGGAAGCTAAGCGACGGTCCGTGGTTCGAGTTTCAATTCGAACGTAGGATAGGCGGACAGGAGATTTACGCGACGTGCGTAGGGATGTCCGAGCTGACCGACATGCAGCGGGCGCAATTCCACGTGCTTATCAATGCGACGAACGCGCCCAGGCTTGGCGTGACGAGGCTCTCCGAGTAGAGTATTGACGTACAGGGCACAGCGCCAATACAGCAACGGTTTAGGCAAATGTCACCGCCAATGCTTGAGGTCGCGTACGAGGAAGTAGCGAGTATGTTTGAAGAGGGCGTATTCAAGAGATCGGCGAGCTTACGGGCCCGCGCGCCCGTATTATTGCGTAAGTCGGACGGAGATTATCGATTTTGTATCGATTATCGGGACGTAAATCAAGTAACAAAACGGAATGCATATCCGATACCGCGGATGAAATCTATATTAGATAAACTGCGAAGTGCGCAATTCTTATCTACTATAGATTTGAAGCAAGCTTACTACCAAGTGTCAATGGAGACTGATAGTAAGAAATATACGGCATTCGCGATCCCGGGCTTAGGACTTTTCGAGTTTAATCAGCTGCCATACGGGCTAATGAATGCGCCGATGATCTTTCAGCGACTCATCGACGCGCTTTTCGAGGCCGAAAATCTTTAGATATTTGAGCGATATAATAATCGCAACAGAGAATTTTGACGGACGTTTGAGATAGTTACGATTCGTGCAAACCAACGGTAGCCGGACTGGCGTTGAATAGGAGGTAGTGTAAGTTCGGATGTTCACAGATAAAGTAATTGGAATTTTTGTTGGACCGCTAAGGATTATGATCCAACCCCGAAAAGATCGTGCCGGTATTAGAATATCCGCCGCCGGGAACATAAAATAGTTGAGACGTTTCCTGGGAATGATCACGTTGTATGGGCGGTTTATAGTGGGCGAATCTGAACGGAAATTGCCACTGACGAAACTTCTGCAGCCCGATTTCGATAAACCGTTTACCATTCAGTGCAACACAAGCGACGGTGCGCTCGGAGCCATCCTGACGCAGGATCTAGACGACGGCAAATCCGATAGTTTACGTCAGTCGGGTACTAAGCGACGCCTAGAGAAACTATACGACGACGGAAAGAGAATGTCTCGCATTAGTTTGGGCGATCCAGAAAATGCGGCCGTACGTAGAGGGGTACAGTTTTCGGGTAAATACCGACCATAGCGATGTCAAGCTTAGGGGCGGAGTCTTAAGCTGTGGCGGAGTCTTCTGGCAGCCTTGCACACGGCCGGCGTTTGGATTGGCGCCAAAACAAAGCGCCGATCGCCGGATGATCGCCTGCCGCGAACTGTTTACGTAGAACAGTTTTTCGCGAGGCCTCACCCGAATACGATTTTTTTTTAAACCCTAGTATCAAAACAAGAATATACTGAGAAATATATACATATATATATATATATATATATATATATATATATTTTGCAATGTAAATCTCATAAATCTATTGAAAACTTACGCATCGAAGATGTGAGCTGTACCCTTAATGTCGTCAAAGCTTTGATTGTTAACTTTCATTTCATAAGGCATTATTACCAATGATTGCTTCTGTTCATTTTGTTTATGGCGCTCAGGAAGGTCAAGATGCTGCGATTTATTTCTATTTACAAATTCAACACTTTTGTCATTTGAGTTAACTCTGGAGGATGAAAGTATAGGGTGAGTATATTGCATACTCGTCCTCAGGAAATCATTTAAACAATTCTTATTACTAGTAGGTAACTGGTAGAAGATAGTCTGCTTTTGAGAGGACTTTGGGTCATTGCTTGCATTGATCACAGGATCTACCATATCATAGTTGCTACAAGCACTAGTGCACTTTTTCGAATAAAGTTTTCGTAAAAATGCTTCTTGATGATTTCTTGATGCCCAGCAATTTGGTGCCCACCAGCGTTTTGACCCAAAAACACTGGAAGTACGACGTTTTCTTGCCAGACTCGAGATTATTATTTCTGTAGTGTTGATTCTACCATTATCTTTGTTTTTCTCGTCTTGAATCTCTTCCCTTGACTGCTTTTTTACGACTACTTTACACTCAACTGCTTTTATTGCACTGTCAACCATCATTTTTATTCAACTCTCGTTATCAATTTCTGGAGCATCACGCTCATTTATTTCTAAGGACTCACATTCTTACATATTTCATGTGACAAGACAAACTTTAATTTCTTCTAATTGACTATTTCCAGTGACCCTTGTTATTGTAACAATAAGAATATTAATCATGATTTAATTTCATATTACAAAACAGAAAATTTTGCCCATTACAATAAAATATTTAGAAGTAAAAAACGATGTGTACAATGTCATCAACATATATATTATTTGATAATGTTTTTGTAACTGTGAAGTCTACATACAACATCTAGGATTCTAATCTTCTTACAATAACTGAAAATTGAAAAACATTATTAATATAAATGTATTCTATGTAATGCATTATTTTAGTATATTTTCAAATTGCATTTACAACTTTAGATAGATAACAAACAATAGATAATTTAATTAATAAAACCAATAAAACGATATTTTATAAACATATCTAATTTGATTCAAAATAGCATTGGTTAATTTATATTTTTTATTTTTATCCTTTTATAAAAAACAATTAAATAACAATTTAGAATAAAATTGTTTTTTTATATGAGAATCACATGTTTAGTTTCATTGAATTTTCCATAATTATTTCTTCAAATGTAATAATTGAAATTATTATTATCCATAAATTACTTTAAATCTTAAGTTGAATTTTTTTTAATACTTAAAATTATTTTATATATTGTAATTAAAACGTACTTGAATTAATTATTTCAGAACTCCTTCTAAGATGTTATTTTAATCAAAAAAATTGTTATTATCAATGAGTAAAAATTTATCCAGTATTAATAATCTTTCTTCAACTATTACACAAATGCCAACTTATTTAGGAACATTGATTTAAGATGAATCATAGTGCAATATTGTTATGTAAAAAGTGATGCTAATTCAAACCAATTTGTGAGTAACTGAGCTCATGGTATTTGATATTATTAAAAGATCAAGTGAATCAAACTAAGTTAATTCAAGGTAATTATTCAAAAGCACAAATATTATTACTGTAATTATTGTTCATATATATTCTAGGACAGTTATACATTTTTTGCAAAATAAAAGTTCATGAATTATAGAATCGATACAAAACTAATACAATAATATAGAGTATTCTGAATTTAAATAACTGATAAAAAAAAGTAATGTTAAATTAGAAATATAAATCAATGAAGCTTAATAAATTGCTGAATAAAAACAATGTCCCAGAGAAATAACTCAGAGAATATAAATCGTAAGAAGGGAAACTCTTATATACATTATAGACGAAATGGCTAAAGCTAATGGCAAGGTACTGACACCAGGGGGCTGGCACTCAAATGGGCAAAGAGGCGGGAGGATGGAAATTTGGGGTGGATATTAACGGCCCAGAGTGACTTTGTGACTAGCGTGCACATATTATTCTACCATATAACTTACCTAGCGCAATGCATATTACTATGAAGCACGCGTATTTATAGAAATTGCGGATCCAAGTCGAAATATAAATTCCACAGGTGGGTGGGGATGTGACGAACATGAGAAAGTACCGAATATGCAAAAGTACCGAATGCGCAGAAGCGATGACAGCCGAACATGGCCGAGCGCGGCCGAATTGAAAATAACCACATTGACGTTATGGACCATCTGTATAGCAAAGAAATCGATACAAATATATGAAAAAATCAAAATTGCAGATCAAGCGCAAGAAATTAAAAGCATAAATAAAAAACAATCAAATAAAAAGTCAATCTATCCATACATTTATGTCTTGAAATTTAACATCGAAATATTTAATAAAACATAGTTGCATCTGTTAAAATATGAGTAAATTTAATTAAGAAACATAGTGTATATTCATATATAGAAAGGCGAGTCGAATATACACTACATGTACATTTACATACACAGCTCATGTGTTGTATGTGTGTGCGAAGGGTACAATGAGAAGGAGAAACAGAGTCGTAAGCCTTGAGGCAGATTCTCTCGAATGCTAGTAGAATAAGGTTGTCTCTGGCTTATAATAGTGAAGGAAGTAAATATAAAGAAATACATTCTTGTGTTATAATTATTTTTTTACCCCTTCTTCCTAACAACATCCTAATATAAATTAATTTTGCTAAAATGACTTCTCCTAAAAAATATTATACAGTATCAATACATTAAAATTCAGTAAAAGTAAGTAGAATCAATTGTAATATTTTGATGATTGAAATTACGAACATTGCAATGTAATGATTGGGGAGGGTGGAAATGTGACAAACATAAAAAACTTCGGAACATGCTAAAGTACCGAATGCGCAAAGGTAATGATAGCCGAACGCGACCGAATTGAAAATAACAGCAATGACTTTGTGAAACACCCGTATATCTGAAGTAATGTAGCAGTCTTATGAAGCATTTGTGACGGAGGCCTCGGGTCACCTGTGGTACGGCGGCGTGTTGTTAAACAGGTGCTCCGTCAGCGTGGCGCGTGCGCTAATCACCTGGCTGTTTGGCACGAAGGATTAGCACCGATCATCGGGTGATCGACAGTTAGTACGGTTTCCCGCGCGGATCCGAGCATCTCGTTCCACCGCGTTTTCCGGAGCCGAGGTTATCAAAAAAAGAACGCGCTTCTCTCGATGTGCGGTGGTGCAGGGCACCTGGTGCCAGTGGTGCCACAGTCCAGGCCTGCCAGAGCTTTTCCTCCGCCTCCGCCTTCAACACCAAGGGCAGTCGGTCAGGAGCGAGGGCGCAAGAGGTGACGCAACTAGGCGGCACCCCTTACCATCCCGGGTCCATCGCCAGCGGCGTAGCCTCCCTCAGGGGAGAGGACGAATCCCCAGCACCACCAGGGGACCAGGTCCAGGCGCCCATCTTCGGCGACCTGCCACGCACCAGCAACGAGAAGAGAGGAAAGGGCCAGCAGCAATGCCGTCTCGGGGCCGCCGAAGCGACGGGTTATTCCGCGTGGGGCCGGCTGGAGCGAGAACCGATGACCCGCCCGGGTTGAGGCAAGGGCCCCATTGTGTGGCCCGGTACGTCCTCCCCGGATGACGTTGTTAAGCGCGCGCGGCGAGGTGGAGGGCCCCTAGTGCGGCCCGGCTACGCCTCGCGGGCGATGTCATCCGCCGTTTGTAGTAGGCGCTGCGCGCCTGATTGGGAATTGTCCGCCCGGGCGCGAATAAATAGTATTTTTCCCCGAGTTCCCTGAGTTATTATTTGTGTTTTCGCTCCGTGATCTCCACCGCGTCGACCGCCGCGAGGTTAGCCAGCCGGGACTAGCCCAGCCGGGTGCCCTCCGGGGCGACCTCAAGTCTGTGCGCTGGGCAGACGGATGCGACTATTTTCAATTCGCCTGCGCTCGGCTGTCATCACCTCTACGCATTCGGTACTTTTGCATGTTTGGGATTTTTTCATGTTTGTCACATTTCCAGCCTCCATGATTGTGATTCCGAGTTTAAAACAATCAATATTAAATTGATATCATATTTAACAAAGAGATCCGGGACGAACTTATGTCCGACTCGGCCGTGTACAATGCGTGTGTCACCTAAGGTGCACTCACTTATTTGCCTTTACATTTTATCTTTACGTAGGTGCAAGTAAGAGAGAGGAGTCTTTTCTCCTCTCAGACGCGCATTAAATTTATGTTTTCTGCGCACCGCTAAGAATCTGTAGCGACCAAATTCGCCGCATCTGACCTAATTATTATCGGCTTCCGAATAATAATTAGTCTTTGCCCTACCTGGGCTTGCAGTCAGATTCTGCCCGTAAGGTAGCCGCTCTCAGGGGTCAGCCGTTGCTCTAGGAGGTGGGGCGCAGTCTGCTTTCCCTGCAGTAGGTTGCACTGCTCCCAACTTCTGGCGCCGTCACCACGTCTCACTATACAACTCAGTGGCCAGCACAACAATCCCCATGTATCCATGCTTTAAACGCGCGCGTCGGCTTCGCGGCGATCGCTTCTCTCGGACGCCGAGAGGACACTATACTTTGATTGATTCGCACCCGAAAGATTCGCGGACTCCTTTAGTTCGGCCCTCATTAGCCTTGACGGGCTCAACGCCTGGCGCCCGTCGTAGATATTAAAATATTATAAATAATCATATTAAATTGATAATCAAAAAACCGTTCACGCAATTCTTTTATCGAAAACACAATTCACATAGTTTATTGCGAAATAAAGCAATTATATGACATTATCGGTATTACACCGATATTTTAGCGTCTATATTTAGGATTTGTTAATTTCATTATTAATTTGACAATTATTTAATATCTTGATGAACTAAAGATGTGATACCTATCCTGATACTGAAGAGTGCATAGTGATAATCAGTCCATCGGAGCAGAATGAAGGCTTATAACCATATATCGTCTTTATAGTCTATTTTCTAGACCAAGCAATAAATTTTTGAGCTCGTTCTAAAATCTCAATTTTATTGAAACGTAATATAATATAATATTATACATCCCACTATAGATAAGCATACTACATACTGGCCAGATTTTTCAAAACTAAAGACTCCATTGAGATGTACAATCAACTTCAAAAGTAAAACCTAAGCAAATCGTCGATCAAAAAAAAATACCAAAACTCAGAAAAATTATTAACACAAGTACAAAACAAAAGATTAAACAAATCATAATAATATTTAGAAAAAAAAACAAAAAAGAAAGAATAAAAATTAAAAAAAAATTTCAATAATTTACAGTGGAGGGAAACCTATACTAAACACTAGGATAATTCTCTTTCCAAAAATGATAGATTTAAAACCATTATTTTCTTTGGTAAGTAGAGTTAGTAAATGCCAAATTGACAGCAAACAACTTAAGGCATTATGAATAATAATAATTTAGCGAAGAACCTTTAATATAAGTATAATATAAGTATTAGAATAAAAGTATAAGTATAATAATTATTTTTTTTATAATAATATTATATTTCCAGCTACACAGAAAAAGACACAAAAATAATAATTAACAACAAAACCTCAAAATGCAAAATTCCATGACTGTCATTAAATGCAATGTAATTAATAAAATAAAGCATGATCGCTTGCAACGCTTAGGGATGCTATCGTAGATTTAAAACTGCGCGATACTAAAAATTGTACAGATAAAATAATAATAACATGGAGAAATTGTGCACAAATTTCATAGAAATTATCAAAACTACTAAAGTCACAAATTCCAACAAAATAATTAATTTTATTAAAAGCTATAAGCTCTGCAATAAAACATTGCAAATACAATTTGACGAAAAGGAGCTACAACATAAATATTTATAACAACCCATTGAAATAATCGAAACACACAAACTCTATGAAATTATTTTATCCAGGTTAAAAATATTAAAAACTTAAAGAAAAGAGGAAAATGCATAAGGACAAGGAAGAGCGACAGTGCAGTTCCCGATAATTCGGGCTCATGCGCGGGCAGTCTCTTTGTATCTTCTCTTTCATCTGTTTTTTCTGCCTTTCTGATATTTTTCCTAAACAAGCCTTTAGCCTGTGTGGAAATTAGCAGAATCTATATCGTCTGAATCCTTTATTTTCACTGCTTCTCTGCTATTAATCCTAAACAAGCCTTCAGCCTGTGTGGAGAATAGTAATACCTCTGTCTCCTCTGAATCCACTGCTTTCTTAAGATACAACTATATAGCTGAACAAGTGCTCCAGTATCTCTCCCAAATCTACTGTCTAATTACGCGAAAGGTTTGATAGAGTAAGAAAATTATAAAAAGCAACTCACAGACAATTTTTTTCATTACTGATCTTCCTTACACTTCATTGGATTTCCTCCTATTTCAAGCTGATGAGACCGCCTGGAGAGAGGATCCATAGGTTGATAAATAATAAACTCTCAGGGCTCCTTTAATTCAAAGGCTGAGACCTTCGATGGCGAGCTAAATAAGAACTTTGCACCTTTGTGAGAATACACTCCCATTTTTCCTAACCTATAAACTGACGACACCAAATAGAGCTGGGCCTTGTACAACATCAGTTAATCCTAACCACTCCTACTCCCCAGATGTCCCTCGTACAGGATATAACTAATCAGACTAGGAGCCTATGAAACACCCCTATGTTTTCTTTCCTAGCCTCACCGCGAGTTCTTTTGCAAGAAGCACAGGCTTAAAAGGCTAATGATTATGCTTCACACAACCTGTCATTTTTTGTAAAGCTGGTTCATGGATAGTCACTGTATTTTATCACGTGGAGCCTCATTTCTGCGGCTGATAAGTCTCGGAGGGGCCCGGATCACCCGTCTGCTTGAACGCTCCTAACGGTTCCATACTGTGCTGTCACTGTGCTGTCGTCCGAAGGAAGGAAGAACTCCTTGGTGCCTATTATAGGCGTTGGCTAAAGGCACTTTTCTGCTGGAAGTTTTCGAGGCAGGTGCTGAGGACTCCACATGCTCCACTGCCTCCACCTATCTCTCCTTCTGATGGTTTGTCGCCGTTGACTTGCTTAGCAATCTTGCTCTCATAACACTCGTTGAGACCCATTACTCACTCTTTGGTCTCACCCTAAAACACCATTTCGTTCAAATTTCGGATTTTCTTATCCAGCAGGAAGTCACGAAATTCAAATCTGAAGCGTTCGAAGATCTTGTCGAAAACATATTTTCGCGCCGATTCGTGACTTGTAGCTGTGAGCACCCAGCCGCAGTTTAACCACATTAAACTGCCCTTCTCATGGCAACATTCAACTTCCATCGAATTCGAGATTGCTCCCCCACTGCACTAGACCAATGGGTTGCAGCAGCAACACCAGCCGACGCGCGTTTCTCCATCTTCAGGGCTCTACCATGGACACGCGCTCGGGCAGCGCCTGAGGCTCCACCTACGGAAATCCCCCTCTACCTCGGGCTACCTACCAGCTTCAGCACTCACTAAGTAAAACGTAATTTATAATTTTTAGAGCCCTCAGGATACACTTTCCAGCCCTACCATGACCGTTCCTCATGAAACTGAGCAATGGATTGATCATAATATCATCAAAGAGCTCTGAAAACTAACTTGCTCATGTCAAAGCAACTTCCTCTCCCATCGGCTGTTACCCTGTCCCCTACCACCTTTCAACCGCAGCCTCCTACTCCGGTATCCTCTCTTTCTCTTTCCGTTTCAACGTCAGGCGCATTTCCACCCCATCAAAATGGGTCTCATCTCCATCCCACGCTAATTCTTCATGCAATGACAACTCATTTACAGTTATAAAGCACAGTAAAAAACGGCAGCGCACCGCGCCTTTTCCGCCACCAGCACTTTCAGACTCGGAGACTTCGAGCTCCGACAAAGAATCTCCGGCCTCTCGGCCTCCACCCCGATCTTTGTACATGATATTAGTCTGTGACCCTGTCTTAAGTACACTATGGCTAATCAATACATCCTGGGGTATTCGTATATACCCGGAAATGGTATCGATTTCCGCGACCGCACCACCCGACTCAAAGCTAAGGAAGTGGAATACTTCACCCAGCAGCTTCCCGAAGACCGTCAGCTGGTCGTCATCATCCGGGGCGTAAACCAGGTCCTCTTGGATAACAGTCTATCTTCGACCTTCGCACTCTGGACGGCCTTGCCATCAAGGTCGAACCCAAGAGAAAAAACCAAATCATCCTACAGTAAAAACGTTGTATGCGGTTTGGCTATATGGCAAATTACTACTATGCCAAATGGGTCTGCGCCTTCCGTTCAAAGCGACTACCGTTCAAACTATAGCGGCTGCCCCAAGGCCCCGAAAATGGCCGTCACCACAGCAATAGCCAAAAGTCTGCTGTAGTCACCCCCGCTTCTTTGTTTCGACCTACTATCAGGCCGGCCCCATCTTCTGTCACCACTGCTCCTCCAAACATTATCCATCGCCCTATGGCGCAAAAATCATTAGCTGATTTGCTGAAACCAGCACCCCCTGCACCTCCAGTAATCTCTTCTCCTACTTCCCTCTTCAACAATCCAGATACTTACTTCTCTTACCAAGGCACTCCTCGCTATTCTCGAGCATCTCAATCCGATTAGGAATGTCTAAAAACAACAACAATAACTCTCTTCTGTTGCTCAACTGGAATGTATTCGAGCAAAACTCCTTGAACTCCAAGATCTCCTAAAATCCCAAAATATTCTTATAGTCTGAATCACCGAGACTTGTCCCTTATCCTCCATAAAGATTTTTGTCCCGGAATTTTTAATTTATCACAAAGACCGCGGTTCTCATGACGGGAGCGTCGCTATTTTGGTTCACTCCTTCCTTCATTACAAAGCTATTAAATCAGATCTTGGTTTCGATGAGGCCATCGGCATCGAAGTTACGCTTGCCAATAACTATCTGTGAATCTACACTGTCTATTGCCCCCGAAATGCGACAAACAAACTCTTGACTCTTGGTAATTTCTTTTCAAATACATCCACCATTATCGCAGGCGACTTTAACTCCAAAAATACAGCAAGGGACTGTCACTACACCAATTGCAGACGCCACACTCTTCTCCCTTGCTCCATGCAGAACAACTCCTCGGTCGATGCGCCTGCTGAACCATCCCATCACCCTCACTGCCCCTCTCACACTACTGAAATCCTAAATCTTTTTCTCACCAAACACACCAACTCTCTTGCAGACCCCAAAATCCTATTACAACTATCCTTCGACCACTTACCTGTCATTTTGGACATCTCCTGCAGCTACTCCTCACTCCCCAAACAGTAGAATTCATTGACTGTCTGCATCTGAGATTCCTACTAGAATCCTTTCCATTTAAGTACCACACTCTGAAAAATGTATAATAATGTATAATAATAATAATAAACAACACGAGGTGCATTCCTCTAACCAAAAGGGACGTCGTAAAGGATTAGAGTAATCAAAACGCACAATAGATACGATCTAAACAATAAATTAAAATTTAGAATATAAAAATGCTTAATTTATAAGTGCTACAACGATTATAGGATTCATTAGACCAATTCTCCAATTTGATTATAATAAACTACCCTTGTTGCTTCGTAGATAAAGTTCTCTCCTAATTAATAATTAAGTAATTTAAAACATGACATAAAAACTATCACAAAAGAACTAAGAAAACAATGAATGGATTAACAAATAAACCTCCTAATAATACGAGGATTTACACAAACTATTTACGATATATTAGTAGAGAACAATAGCCATAATTATCAACATTAACAATAATTTATAGATATATATTCCTACATAATCTTATCTGATTTGCTCGTCACAAAAAATGAATTGGTTTAGAATTTTCCTAGCTATAAGAATTTGATATTGTAATCATTATATTTGATTTTAAGCACGAATTGTTAAAGAAAGGGACAAGGGCTCAGAATTTCTAAATGGAGCAGGGCGGTATTTAACCTCTCTCGAGGACATCCCCACTCATCTCCGGATCGTCTCTTTTCCCTCGGACTCGGGGACTCGCATGCCAGTATGAGAAGATCATTCGTTCTCCCGACCTGCTGATTCGCTGCTAGAACGTCCCGCTCCGAGATCTTCCCCGGATCGGCTCTTAAAAATCGTTGCGCAACCCGCTCGCGACACAGGTCAGTCTCGTCTTAGCCTCCGTCTCGGGCGGTCGTCGCTCCGACAAGGTAACTATGTTTTTGTATTGAAATAAAACACCATCACCAGCCCTTCTCAGGGCTACCATTCAAGATCTTCCCTTCCCAGAGCTATCTCTTCCAACGTTAGCGGCATGCATTCTTTATACCTCTAAATCCTACCACTCAGAAACCAAACATTGCAAGGCCAGTTGCTAGGTATTTATCTCGCTTGGCACCCGTTACGTATTGTGGGTGATACTCAGCTCCCCACTCCATCTCCTTCCCCCGATTCCATCTCTATTTCCTCCTCACCTACTATAATTTTTCTTACGGTCACAGGCCATTCACCTAATATATATATGTATATACATATATATATATTATTTTAAAATAGTACTTGACATTGTGCGTAAGTAAGGTCCATAATATACTAAATCACCAGTTGGAAGAAAAACAAAACAAAAAAGAGTAAGTCATTACGACGTAAATTACATAAACGCAATCTGTAAAGCGCGAGCGCCCCTGCTCGCCGAATAAAGCTGAATATGTTAGGCCTCAATGCAGTAGCGAAGCAATTACGAGCAGGTCGAAGCTTTTGCCCACGAGAGCTCGTGAAGAGCTTTTCGCATTGTTATTAAGAGAGTAAATATTAATGCTATAAAGGGAAAATTGTGTATAGAAATAAATAAATAACTTATCATAGGACTCTTCCCCAGGCAGCTAATTTTGCCCTAGAGTTCTAGACGACGCACAATCACAAAAGAATCAATTTCATAGCAAAATTCAACCGACGCAGCAATGGCAGGCTGGGGTGCTCATTGCTAAAATCACGAATGTGCTCAAAAAACATATTTCGGTGGAAGGGCAGCACAAAAGAATATTCATACAATTTAGGTTAAAAAAATAATTTAATAAGAAAATATTTTACACGTAAGAAACCCGTATAATAATTACACAACCGCGCCTAGCTAAAATCTCTCTCTCTGTCTCTCTCTCTCTCTCTCTCTAATTTTGTAAAAATTTACAAATAAACTACTATTTATCTATCTATTTCTCTCTCTAGCTTTCGATCTCTTTGATAGCACATTCGGACGATCTGTAGCGCACGTGCCCGCGAATAAATCGACTTACTCATTGAGGCGACTGCTCTTGAATCCATTCCGAAGAAGACCCACTCCTCGGCTGTGTCGCGTGGAGAGGATGATGCCACCGGAATACCCCGTAGAACCTTTGACCGATAAGGAGATTCAGATCGGAACAGGAACACTCCTTGACGTGGTTGTAGCGGATCTATGGAGAGACCCGCATTGCAAGGAACAGCTCTGAAACCCCACAGTAGTAGAAATAACTAGGGGTGCCGAATAAGGGAGGAGATTCTGTACTAGTGAGAAGGGCTGGACCGGCTTTGGCATATAGCGACTTCACTGAAAATCACGCCTGCTATATGAGTGCTATATGAATTCCATGACGCTCCACTCACAGTAATTTACTGCACTTACATCGTTTCATCGAAATGTCGTGCAACTTCAGGCTCTTCAAATATTTTTTTCATGTAGAGAATTAGAAGGCGGTATTATATTTACTAAAAAAACATAGATAATCTGTTGGAACCCTAAATATTGCTTTAATTTGGAATCACGTACAATTTGTAATATCGCCCGCGTGCCGTACGCGTCTTAAAAACAGTTTTGCACATAAAATTTGTATAGCATAAAATCGTATAGCGATACTCTCCATAGATAGAGGCCTCTATATAGACGGTTTGTGAAATTCCCGGGACTTTTCTCTGATGTCTGTTAGTTGATCGTCACATGTACTGCATTGACTAAATAAAGGAAGCCACGCTCCGCGCAGGTAATGAGTACAATCCTGCATTGAAGAGACCTTTCTAAAGCCTTCTTTTCATATTTATAAACAAATGAACCGACGAGTGGGGATCGAATAATGCAAACGTCCTCGGAGAAAATAATATTGAGCAGTGGCATTCGAGAAGTCTACATGAAGATTTAAATTCTTCACAAAAAAATCATACGATATAATCCGATATTATACGATATATTAGGTTAGCAAATATCTCCCTTCTGCCTTTTTGTCTTTTGAATTTCGCGGCTATATACAAAACGCTACAGAGCTCATATTTGGCAACACTATACATCATTTGAAATGTCTTGACATGACCTACAAAACGACGCTATGCATAATTAGTTTGGATATTGCATTCAACAGTTATAGACGAGTAAACATGGAGTTCACTAACGCCGAAAATCTCGCTATTTTAGTTTTCCTTCATTAAAGGCAAATCCGCTAGAGAAACGTTCCGTGAGATTAATGAATTTTTGGGGGATGGTCCTCTATCACTTCGAACCGCAGAGGAATGGTTTTGACGATTCAGAGCTGGTGAAAACGACACCATGGATAAGCCAGCTGGCGGAAGACCTGTGACGATGAATACCGATCAAATCATGGAAAAAATCGAGTTAGACCAGCATGTGGTATCTCGTGACATCTCCCAGGAGATGGCAGTTAGTCACCAAACCATTTTAAACCATTTGCAGAAGGCTGGATACACAAAAAAGCTTGATGTTTGAGTTCCGCATGATTTGAAGCAAAAAGACCTTCTGGACCGAATCAACGCCTACGATATGCTGCTGAAACCGAACGAACTCGACCCATTTTTGAAGCGTATGGTGACTGGTGACGAAAAATGGATCACATACGATAATCTCAAGCGAAAATGGTCGTGGTCGAAGGCGGGTGAATCGTACACTTTGTTGATAACTCGTCTGAAGCTACGGGAGCTCTGATGGGAGGTTTTATTGCATCCACCATACAGCCTGGTCATAGCGCCAAGTTATTACCATCTGTTTCTGTCCATGACGAACGCCGTTGGCGGTGTACAGTTGAACTGAAAAGAGGCTTGTGAAAAGTGTCTGCCTGAGTTCTTCGCAAATAAGGAGGGGGGCTTTTATGACGGGGAACTAATTCCGATTGAACTTAATCCGATCACTATAACATTTTTTATAAATTATTGAATACAGAGCAAAAAAGCGGAAGGGACATATTTGCCAACCTTATATATAATACATTTATAGATATACATTGCGACGAGAATCTCGCCGTGGTCGCCGCTGTACTGAACTCGCAGCCTTGATCATGCGCCGAGTGGGGGGCACTGAGCTGCGCGAAATTCGGCGCACCGCGGTAATTGTCGCGCGGGAGCGCGCGCGGGCCGCGGCGGCTAATGAAGGGGAGAGAGCAATTAGGCGCGCGATCAGCCCTCGATCCTTGCTCGATCGCACGATTCCAGTTAGTGTGTCTCGGGACACGGTTCCTCCCGAGACTTTTAGCGGCGAAGCGCCACGCTTTTCGCGCGACGCGCTAATAAGTAGTTAGAGAGAGAGAGAGAGGAGTATGGAGAGAGAGAGAGTGAGAGCAGGGCACCGAAGTGCAAGTGCACTCGCTTGCTGTTTCTGCGTACTTGGGACGCTTCGATCTCGCCCTAGTGGCTAACGATTGGCGGAACAAGAAGGTAGCGCCAACAACAAGGCGGAGGGCATTTCCCGCCAAGTTAAAGATCGCTGCCGCCGAAGTAAGTAGATTATATATATATATATACATATACATACATACATATTAATACAGATTGATACTGAGCAATTAGTTGCAAGTTAAAAAGAGTTATATAAAAATACAATCATGTATGAATTAATTATGAATTTATAATTAATTAATGCACATAGGTATGAACGAAAATTACGAGGAAAATTGTTTGAATATAATTAGAATTTTTACATACCTGATATTTCTTATTTTGAACATGTAAATATATAAGTATCAAATTTATATTACCTTATTGTTTAAAACAGATAAGTAATATATGTAAATAATCATGTATGATATAAATTTAAAATTGATTTTTAATATAGTAATATGTTGTATAGTACACGCATAAAATTGTATTAAAAATAATCTTTCATATTAAAGTTTAGAGAAGAGGATACGATAAAAATAAATCGCAATTACAATATAAGTAATAATTTGTAAGGATTAGTACTACATACCTATAAAAGCTGATTATCTGATACAGTACAAAATATTAATAGATTTTTAAGAATGGATAATAATAAAATTATTTGATTAAACGCATTGGGCGTAGATCTTTGCAAAATATGATTCTAAGCCATCGGAAGCTTCGAATTGCGTAAAAATTGCAGTTTGACCACGCATAATTAATGATTTGTAGAAAACTGACTATTTTTTATAGACACGAAAGTACAATTTATAAATATAAATAATCGACAAAATATACTGTATAAAAAATAGCTTATCTGAATAGCAAATGCTATACTTATAATCAAATAATATTAAATATACTTACAAAATTCTTATTTAATTAAAAAGCTATACTGCACGTAATGTAATTTTAATACAAAAATATTATGAAAAGCATTTTATATAATAATAAAAATTTAAATTATATTAACTATAAAAAATGAACGCTCCTTGATGAAAATGCTATTAATCAATGCATTTCATTCAATGATTGGTTATCTTGAAATATAATGTTGTATACAAATTGTGCTATGTGTACAAAGATTATTAAGTAGGAATTAATTTCATCACAGTACAATATGATAGTATTTATAACCTTGTATATTGAAGTAATTTATTTTAGTTGCAAACGATATATTGTATTATGAAAGAACAATATTGTTTGCGTTATTTTTTAAATCAAAAGAATTTTTTATAATAAAAGAAAATTAATATTTGTCCGTTTTAAAATCAAATATCAATTGGTGTAGAATAGTGATATACAAGTCTTGATTCTCGGCTCTACTCAATTGACATTGATGCATACAGTTAAGATCACGAAAGTACATAGCTATATTTTTTTCTATCTGAAGAATCGCGTTTCGATTCTATTTTGAATGCTTTTTGCAATTAATCAGATAAAGTCGTAAAAATTCTAAACGACTATCGAGTAATTTGTTATTTGTCGAATGAAGAAGTCTTTTACACAAAACTTTATAATCGTATCCCGTTTTTAGGAATAATTATATACAACATGGTTTTTAAAAAATACGTTAAAAAATTATTAATTAAATTATATACACAAGCTTCTTATGCTCTTTCGTGTGCATATATATGATTTGTATCTTTTATGCAAATAAAGTGGATTTATTGTATGTAATCGTCAAATTATATTAATATTATTGATTTTAAATTATCTTTACTTTTGTTTGAAAATGTGCATAAATCGAGGCATAAATCTTGCGTGCATTGCAAAACGATTGCTATTATTTTCACACTTGAGGTCCGAGGTGAGGCCGAACAGCAGAAAAGCCGCCGTAAGCAGACCCACCAAAAATCCGACGAACTGACACAAGCTAGCTACCGAATCATGAACATACGCACACAGAAACAGTGCTGGCCACGTGGGTCTGACTGGGCTTGACTTGACTGGTTGCTCGCGCTGGTTCCTCCGATGCGGCCGCGAGTCATTGACACATGCAAACGATCGAGTCATGCACAGTCGCACACATAAAGAGTGCCGGAAACACGGACGTGGCTCGTCATTCGCGCTCCTTCCCTCGCCGATTAGAGCCGAGTCAGCTTCGGCCGCGATCGGGCGCACCAACACATATCTGCGGCCGGTCACATGGACACGACTCGTGGCTCGCGCTTACTTCTTCCCTCGCCCTTATTTCCCCTCATTTCCCCTCAAGTGCGACAGATTACAATTTTATCCGCGAGGGTGCGTATTGCTATGGCGCATCGAATTTGGCACGGCTTGGGCCTATAGCATCGGCTATCTCTCTATTCATCTCTGGTTATACCATCTATCTATATATAGTCGACGCTGGCGCCCCCTCGAATTAGCCACGCCGTCAAAAATTTGCTACTTATTTAACATTGAGTTAACCAGGGGGGGTGTAATGGATGCGTTTGTTATTTTAATTAACTATTTTATATTTGCGAACATATATGTATTTGTGAGCTGGAACCACAGGTATCGCGGGGCCGGAATCGCTTAGAAACATGTAAAAGAGGCGAGCTGTGTGTGTCGCCTAGCCGCGCTAGCGCGGGTCCGAATGGGATCCGTGGCTCTAGCCGCGTTAAGGTGGGCCCGAGGGGGTCCACCCGAGGTAGACAGGGTAACATTGGAGACTGCTCCCGAGGTAAATCAACCCGCTCGGCTCAGGGAGCTTAAAGCTCTTCTGAGGCCGCCAGGCGTCAGCGGACCGGCGACACACTCGGCCCTCGGAAAGGTTCGGAGCGCGAAGCTTGAGAGTGGGGGGAGAGCCGAGCTTCCCGCGCTACCTGTGGGGAGAGAGCAGCGCGCGCGACTGCCGTGGCGATGCGCGGGATAGTAGGCTTCAGGAGCTCAACACGAGAGTGAGGTTTATTTTTCGATCGACACGCGTTGCTTTGTTGCCAAGATACTTTTCGTTATAATTACACCTGTTCGCGTATATTTATTTTCTTCAGCATTATTTTTGTATATATTGTTTATATTGTTAATTAAGAATAAATTATGAGTTTAGATTACGATTAAATTCTCCTTTCTTCCCGCATATCCATTTCAGGGGGGTCAACTCATATAGGACGAGTGGCTACAATCTACGGGCTCGACGAATTCGAGGGGGCGCCACGTTCGCCTCAATTAGAAAGAGATAGTGAGATAGAAAAGACGGAGAGGGAGAACTAAACCTATGCTGCAGCGCCTTATTTGAACTATTTCTACTCCAACCTTAATACTGTCCCAATTTGTACAGCTATTTTGTGGAATCAATATTGCAAATGTAGAAAGAATTTGTCAAAACTCGAGGAATTTAGTAAGGTTTTAAACACTTTTAGAAGTTTATTCACGTTAGGTACAATAGAAAGTATAAAAAATCGCTGCACAAAATAGATAAATTTTATAATACCGACAATTTTTGGCAAATTTAATTTAATGACTGTTATTTTGTTGCGCGTACATTGTATTAAATTAAATAAATTGTTTGTTTTTAAATCATAGAAATATATTAATTATTATTTATAAAATTTAATACACGTCCGCTATATCTAAATGTAGTTGATACCAGCGCTGACCAGCGCTTCTCTTTAAGCTGTTATAGACAGTTGCTGTATCTATATATAGTCGACGCTAGCGCCCCCTGCAATGATCGTCGCCGTCAAAAATTAGCCACTGATTTAACATTGAGTTGACCCCCCCTGATCAGCATGTTGTAATTGTTAAATGACATAAGATTTTGTTTATATTGTTTATATTGTTAATTAAGAATAAATTATGAGTTTAAATTACGATTAAATTCTCCTTTCTTCCCGCATATCCATTTCAATTTTGGTGCCCCGGGTGAGGATACGTGAACAACCGCGGAGAGGGAAAGGAGGTCTCTTACAAATCATTCTCGAGAGAACCAACCTTCAACTTCATCGATCTTCCCCAAAAAACTACAATCATGCCAAGAGCAACGCGAGCAACAAGGCGACTCCAAGAACCAACGACGGAGGGGCCTTCTGCAGATAAGAAGGCCAAGGTGCAGCCGAGGCAGACGCGACGGGCATCCGTACGAGCATCGAGGCCAAGCAGTAGTCGCCATGGAAGCGAGATAACAGCTCCGAGAGCGGACGTACGGTCGAGAAGGGATACGTCGTCCTCGTCGACACCTGATCAGGAGCCGATGAATATGGTCGAGCAGCCGTCAACCGGAGCGGAGGGCATCGCATACATCACAACCAATGTGACGGTGCATGAGGTACCTGAGAGTGGGGCGCGATTAGAAGTCGCGAGTTCGACTAATTCGGTGATACGTAATTTGAGCAACGATACGCCGCGCGATGCGATTACGCGTTTAGCGGATACTTTTGAATCTTTATTAGCCGCCCGAGAATCCTCTTCGATTGATAACGAGTCGCGCTTAGCCAGTCGATTGAAAGCGGTCACAAAGTTGCCGGAATTTTCGGGAAATCCATTAAAATAGATTAATTTCAAGGAAATCTACCGCGAATCAACTCGGTTGGGCGGCTTCTCGAAACGAGAAAACATCGCGCCGCATTCAAAGCGTTGAAATTGACAGGCAAAACTCTTGAAGAGCTTGATCGATAAATTACCCAGCGCGCTTAAATATACGTATTATAGATTTGTCGCCAAAGATAAATCCGATGACTTCGATTTCGAAAAATTTTCCAAGTATATTTATGAAGAAGCCGGCTATGTGATACAGGCAGGTGCCGTTGACCTAGACTCGACCCCCGCGATGATTCCCCGCGTTGATCGACAAAAGCCCAAAGGTACAAAGGCGGCGGTAGTCTGCGCGACGGTTGTAAACACAGGTGAACCGAGTATGTCAACAAGCGTGAAGAATTCGACGGGTTGCGTGTTTTGCCGTCGCGAGAATCATACGCTCCAAGTGTGTTTTAAATTTCCCAAAGACCCGCTCGAGCGCAGGTGGCGTTTCTTTAGAAATTCGGGCCTCTGTTTTAAATGTCTTGCTGAGGGTCATAATGCGGGAAATTGCGCGCACAAACGGTGCGATATATGCAGCAAAGCGCATCACGCGTTACTGCATGGCGCGTTCGGCAAGCGAAAGTTCGCGGCCGCGCCCACGAACCGAGCGTCGCAATCGAGCGAGAGAGCAGTCGAGTCGGTGAGTCGCGCCGATTGACTAGCGAGGCCGGGAGGGCTATTGAAAATAGTCTCGGTCCTAAATGCTCGATCGATACCTTCGCCCTTCTTGACGAAGGATCGACGGTAACACTTCTCGATAAACAGCTCGCTATAACAACAGGTATTCGTTGCCCGCGAACCAGAATTTCTCTCGGTAGTGTTCTCGACAGAAGCGCTGTTTATTCGCATTGCGAGAGGGTTACTTTTAAGGTTAGAGGAGCTTTCAATGAGCAAACGATCGATCACGCAATTGCCCTCCCGAGCCTAAATCTACCCGCGCAAACCGTCCCACAGGCCGTCGCAGACTATATATATCAAGATAAGTACGTCGCGATCGAACCATACGAGAAAGCACGTCCGAAAATACTCATCGGTCAAGATAACTGGCAACTTATCATCACGCGGGAGGTTCTCGAAACGTCGAACCGTGCATTTGCAGTCTCGCGAACGTTACTGGGATGGGTTGCGCATGGGTGTTCGGTCGGAAACTCCGCGAACAGGCATTTAAGAACGTGTCAGGTTTCACTTGAATCGGCAGAAGAGGGAGACGACGATAGATGAGATCGATTAATACATAGATATTTCGTGATCGATAATAGCGGGGTGGACAAAATCTACGGCTCAAGCGCGAAAGGTAGCAAGACTGAAGCCAAAAAGATTTTAGAGAAAACTTGTTGCCGAACGGGAAATATTTTCAAAATAGGCCTCCTCTGGAAGTCAAGCTCAACTCCTAGCGTCGACAGTAAAGCTACCGCGAGGAGAAGGCTTTTCGCGCTGGAGAAAAAGCTCGATCGTGAGCCCGCCTACGCCGCGCTTTACTACCGGGAAATGAAGCGTTTTTTAAATAATGGGTACGCGGTTAAAATAGCGGAAAACGAAACGCGCGAGCGACTTTGGTATCTCCCGCACTTCGGAATGACCAGCCCGAGCAAGCCCGGGAGAATTCGACTCGTTTTTGACGCCGCCGCACGGACGCGCGGCGTGAGCTTGAATGACCAGCTCAGCGCGGGGCCGGATTTGCTCGAGTTTCTCGTAGGCGTGCTAATACGCTTCCGACAGTATACATACGCAGTTAAGGGAGATATTAAGGACATGTTCCTTCGCATCAAGGTAATAGCCGCGGACCGCGATGCTCAAAGATTTCTCTGGCGCGGCGCGAATAGAGAACAAGAGCCCTCCGTTTATGAAATGTCGTCTCTCACCTTCGGCGCGAAATCATCTCCGTGCGCCGCGCTATACATAAAAAACTGCAACGCTGAAGAGCACGCGGCGAATTACCCGTCGGCCGCTAAAAGTCTAGTACGCGATTGCTACATGGACGATTTTTTGTCTAGCCGTCCAACCGTCGAGGAAGCGCGCGAATTAATAAACGACGTCAAATACATAAACACGCAGGCGAACCTTTTAATGCACGGTTGGGCGTCGAACGACACACGCGTACTCGAAGCGGTGCCCGCGGAACAGCGCGCGCGCTCGCCGACCGAATCGTTAATAAACGGAGGGAAGGATCAAAGGGTTCTAGGGCTCGTTTGGGATCAGAAGACAGATAGTTTTGGCTTCGATATCGGATTGCGAAAAATTGCGGAACGCATAACGAGCGGCGCGCTAACGCCAACGAATCGCGAATTTTTGCGGACAATTATGTCCGTCTTCGATCCGCTCGGATTCTTGTCGCCGATCACAATTCGTGCGAAATTAATTATGCAGGAGATATGGATAAACGGCATCGCTTAAGATCAACAATTAACGCCTAGCCTTCATAGAAAATGGTCTAATTGGTTAAAAGCTCTTCAGGAGGTCCGTATGTGTAGAATACCGCGATGTTATGTACCGATCGGGAACGAGGCGACTCGGGCTCAACTCCATATGTTTTGTGATGCGAGCATAAAGGCGTACACAGCCGTCGCTTATCTTAGATTTAAGTTGCCCGACGGGTAGATTCATGTATCTTTTATAGTCGCGAAGGCGCGAGTCGCTCCTGTGAAACCGCAGTCCATACCTCGTTTAGAATTACAAGCCGCGCTGTTAGGTAGTAGACTCGCGAGCACTATCGAGAAAGAACTCGAACTGCGTATCGAACGCCGCTGTTTGTGGTCCGACTCGACCACGGTTCTGCAATGGTTACGCTTCGAACCTCGTACGCGTCAAATGTTTGTAGCGAATAGGCTAGGCGAAATAGGCGAATTGACCATCGTGTCTGATTGGCGATGGGTGCCCATGAGTAAAAATATTACGGACAAGGCCACGAGGTGGTCGACGAGCGCATTACGCCAAGAGGATCGTTGGTTCAAGGGCCCTGAGTTCTTGCTGCGAGAAGAATCGGAATGGCCGGTCGAGAAACGGCTAAGCGAGCGCGAGAGAGCAGAAATCGACCAAATCGAGACTAAGCAGGCGTATACAAGTAATATCGTAGCGAAAGAACCTTACCTCCCGCGCCTCGATGCGCTGCGCAGCTGGGAAGGTTTGATAGCGATTGGAATCGTCGTCAAGAATGCGATAACTAAATGGCGTAAAAAATCGCGTTCGCTCGTTGGAGTCAAAACCCGAATAGCCGCGGAGGAGTTCTGGATTCGCAAAATTCAAGGCGCTTGTTTTAGCGAAGAAATCACGAAAATTATGGCAGGCAAAGAAGTGCACAGAGGCAGCAAATTAAAAATGCTGTGCCCTTACCTCGACGATGCCGGAATATTGCGCGCAAAGGGACGTGTTACGCGCTTGCTGAACGAGGAATTTCAAAACAGCCCTATCATCTTAGATGCACAGCACTATGCGACCAAAATGCTTATACAGAGCTACCATCGACGCTTCCTACACACGAGCAAAGAAGCGGTTGTGAACGAGCTAAGGCAGACCTATTATATCCTCGGACTGCGAACAAAACTTCGCTCGATAATTAGCCGCTGCATTGACTGCCGATTGCAGAAAGGAAAGCCGCACAATCCTCCGATGGCCGCGCTGCCGCGCAGGCGGCTCGCATATCGGCAGAGACCCTTTTCGCACTGCGGCGTGGATTATTTTGGCCCGATGACAGTAAAAATTGGAAGATGCAAAGAAAAACGGTGGGGAGTATTTTTCACCTGTCTCACCACACGAGCCATCCACCTCGAACTGGCCAACAGCTTAACCGCAAGCTCCACGATAATGACTCTGCAGCGCCTTGCTGCGCGTAGAGGGTGTCCGTTGATCATGTACAACGATAACGGCACCAACTTCACTCGAGCACGAATTTAAAGGATTCGATATGAAGTTGTTTGAAAATCATGCCGCATCGAAAGGCATGCAATGGAAGTTCAACGCTCCTGACGCGTCTCATATGGGCGGCGCTTGGAAGCGGCTAATACGCTCGGTCAAGGAGGCACTGAAATTTTCCCTTAAAGAGCAAGCTCCGAGCGAAGAGGTATTGCATACGACGCTTGTTGAGATAGAACACCTCGTCAACTCAAGGCCGCTCACAAACGTCTCCGTAGATCCGCAAGATGACGAAGCGCTCACGCCGAACCACTTCCTCATCGGCGAGTCATCAGGCGACTTGAAATTTCCTCGCTATGAAGCCGTACTCAATAACCCAAGGAAGCAGTTCAGATTAGCTCAAGCCTTTGCGGATGTTTTTTGAAAGAGGTGACTCTGGGAGTGCGTGCCGACGCTGCTACCCCGGAAAAAATGGAACGCGCAGACGCCACCACTAAATATCGGCGATGTGGTAATAATAATCGACCTCCAAGCTCCTCGAAATGTATGGAAAAAAGGCAAAGTCGTTGCTGTACACCCCGGCGACGATGGGGTTATTAGAGTGGCAACCGTGCGTACCGGTAACGGCGAACTCGTTAGGCCGGTGCATAAATTGGTCAAAATTCACAGTCCGCGGGATGTTCAAAGTTAGTGAATTTGAACAGTATGGAGATTGTAATGGATGCGTTTGTTATTTTAATTAACTATTTTATATTTGCGAACATATATGTATTTGTGAGCTCGAACCACAGGTATCGCGGGGCCGGAATCGCTTAGAAACATGTAAAAGAGGCGAGCTGTGTGTGTCGCCTAGCCGCGCTAGCGCGGGTCCGAATGGGATCCGTGGCTCCAGCCGCGCTAAGGTGGGCCCGAGGGGGTCCACCCGAGGTAGACAGGGTAACATCGGAGACTGCTCCCGAGGTAAATCAACCCGCTCGGCTCAGGGAGCTTAAAGCTCTTCTGAGGCTGCCAGGCGTCAGCGGACCGGCGACACACTCGGCCCTCGGAAAGGTTTGGAGCGCGAAGCTTGAGAGTGGGAGGAGAGCCGAGCTTCCCGCGCTACCTGTGGGGAGAGAGCAGCGCGCGCGACTGCCGTGGCGATGCGCGGGATAGTAGGCTTCAGGAGCTCAACACGAGAGTGAGGTTTATTTTTCGATCGACACGCGTTGCTTTGTTGCCAAGATACTTTTCGTTATAATTACACCTGTTCGCGCATATTTATTTTCTTCAGCATTATTTTTGTATATATTGTTTATATTGTTAATTAAGAATAAATTATGAGTTTAGATTACGATTAAATTCTCCTTTCTTCCCGCATATCCATTTCAGGGGGGTCAACTCATATAGGACGAGTGGCTACAATCTACGGGCTCGACGAATTCGAGGGGGCGCCACGTTCGCCTCAATTAGAAAGAGATAGTGAGATAGAAAAGACGGAGAGGGAGAACTAAACCTATGCTGCAGCGCCTTATTTGAACTATTTCTACTCCAACCTTAATACTGTCCCAATTTGTACAGCTATTTTGTGGAATCAATATTGCAAATGTAGAAAGAATTTGTCAAAACTCGAGGAATTTAGTAAGGTTTTAAACACTTTTAGAAGTTTATTCACGTTAGGTACAATAGAAAGTATAAAAAATCGCTGCACAAAATAGATAAATTTTATAATACCGACAATTTTTGGCAAATTTAATTTAATGACTGTTATTTTGTTGCGCGTACATTGTATTAAATTAAATAAATTGTTTGTTTTTAAATCATAGAAATATATTAATTATTATTTATAAAATTTAATACACGTCCGCTATATCTAAATGTAGTTGATACCAGCGCTGACCAGCGCTTCTCTTTAAGCTGTTATAGACAGTTGCTGTATCTATATATAGTCGACGCTAGCGCCCCCTGCAATGATCGTCGCCGTCAAAAATTAGCCACTGATTTAACATTGAGTTGACCCCCCCTGATCAGCATGTTGTAATTGTTAAATGACATAAGATTTTACTTTTTCTCCATTCTTGTAAATTTTGTTTGTAAATATGTATTTGTTAATACTTATGTTTGGATGCTCCTTTTTTTTTGGAATATTATTCATGTTATTGTTGAAAAAACGATTGTACAAAATAAAGAAACAAAGTGTATGTATTGTTGTCTTAGGTGATATTGGCAGAAGTCCACGAATGCAGTATCACGCAATTTCTTTTATCAAAGAAGGCTATTTTGTAGAACTTGTAGGTTATGCAGGCTCACTTCCATTCAATGAACTTTTAGATAATCCAAATGTTAGAGTACATTATCTTCCAATTCTACCAAAGTTTGTAGGTATGTATTACACTTTTCATATTATATAGTAGAATTCTTTTTGTTACTTTAGTATTCAATTTAAAAACGCCAGGATTATTTTCTGTTTTATAATGTATTATTCAGAAATTGATAAGATTTTTCTATTGGTATTATTTAATAATTAATGTGACCTATCTGTTGTAACGCATAAACTTTATACTGTTGGCATTAAAAAATATCATTGATGCCTTACAGAATGTTTACATATTTTTATTTATTTACATTATTATTATAAAGCAAGAAGTCTATATAATATAATTATGATTGAAATACTAATAATTATCTATTACATTACATGTAATTATTCATTTTTAAATGAATATTTGGATATATTCATTTAATGTAGATATTATTCATTGTTTTTGAACTCAGATGCAGTTTTTTTTAATAATAATAAAAGTACAGCCTTATTTATTTTTTGTCAATTTTTTTCACACTTTATGTACATTCAGTTTAATAAAGTTTACATGTAGTTTAATAATGCATTAAATTTTTATAGATAAGCATTAAATGACATTATTTTAATATTTATCCTTTATTTTTAGATTACCAGAACTTTTAGACTATTTAAAACTTTGTCTTATTGTTCTTACACTCAATAAAAATTTGTTAAATTTGTGATGAAAATTGAATATTACACATTCTACACTGCATTTCATTATCATCTAGCCATTATTTGTTTGCCTTTTCTTCATTTTGTATCCTAAATCTTGCTATTAAGTTCCTATCCTTATATTTTAACTCTTTGGTTATGTACTTAGGTCTATTGGTATTATCTTTTTGTATCTAGTGCAACTTCTTGATATCTGTATCTTTTCTCTCCGCTTCTCTTTTTCCATTCTTATACACCTTTCCCATATTTCTTTGGATAGATCGCTCCCTTCATTTCTTAATCCAACACTTTCCCAACATCTTTCTCTTGCCTATTCCCATCTTCCTTTTTCCTAGTTTTCTTTCTCTCCCTATCCATTTTGCATATGCATTCTTGTACTAATTTTTCTTTGATTTCCTTGCCAATTCTTCATATGATGCCACTTCTTTTATGGCTTTTAAGCTTGTTGGAAATTCTTTCGTTTTCTCTGTGCCTAAAAATAGGCTGTGGTGGTTCTATCTAATCCAAGTATCCATTTTAGATATTTTCTTTAAATTCTGTCCAATTCTATCCCTCTGCTCCATAAGGTCCCACTGATTTCACTAATGCCTTGTATAGTTTTACTCTTCTGTCATAGCTGTTCATAAAAAAGCTTGCCCTATCATGTTTTGCTTATTATTAATTTTGCCTTCCTTTTTAGATCTCTTAACTGGCTCTTCACTGGCTCACTTCCTCCATTTTTTCTTAGCATATATCCTAGATATTTTATCTCCTTCACTTCTTCTATTTCCTCGTTTACCCATTTCCATTCTCTTATGCTTTTCTTTCCTATGCCTTTTTCAAACACCACTATTTTTGATTTCCCTGCACTTAGTTCCAATTCCTTCTTTTTTAGATACTTTTTAAACCTTCTTATCATTTATTCCAATTCTTCCTTACTTTTGGCTATTAATGCTATGTCATCTGCATAACTGATTCTGTATATCTTACTTTCTCTTATCACTACTCCTCTTATTTGGACTTCTTTCACATATTTTTACGTATATATTAAATATTGTTGGACTCATTAGACAGCCCTGTCTTAACCCTTTTGTTGTCCAAAATTCTCCAATAACTTTCTTCTTCAATCTTATCTTATTTTTTGTTTCCTCATACGTTTCTAATATTCTGTTTTTTTGGTTTACCTCTATTTTCATTTGTTGCATTTTTTCTTTTAGCTTTGCTGTATTTACTGTATCGAATGCCGATTGTAGGTCTCCGAAGAAAATCACGAGTTTTCCGAGAGAGAGAGAGAGAGAAAGAGAGTAAACCAAACTGGGTCTTGTTCCAATGTTTTTCGCTTCTTTCAATTTTTCATTCAATATTCCGGCATACATTTTGTATGCTATGTTCAATAAAGCGATTCCTCTATAGTTTCCCACCTTTTCTTACTCTCCTTTTTTATACATTGGGCATATTATTCTTACTTTCCAGTCTTCTACTATCCCTCCCTCTTTCCAGATCGCTCTCACTAAGTATTTATTTATAGGCCTCCGATACGTTTTCTGTTGCATTGATCCATGCTTCATTCTCTATTCCATTCTTTCGTACTGCTTTTCCTTTTTTTAATTTGTGGATTTGTTTCGCAAAATCTCCGTCTAGTATGCCGCGCTCCTCTTCTTGTTTACCTGGATTTACTAGGTTGCACACTTTCTGACATTCCTCTCCTTCCAGGCTGTTCATAAAATGGTGCCTCCACTCTTCCTCTGTTATATACTCGCCTATCCCTTCTCTCTTCTTTCTTATCCTATTAATATATTTCCATGCCTCCGCTTCTGTTTTTATATTTCTTACCCTTTCTTCTTTTAGTAGTCATGCTCCTTTATCTTTTTCTCACTCTATTGTTCATATTTCTTCTTTTCGTCTAAATATTGTTCTCTGGTAGCCCACATACTCTAAAATTCTCTCAGCTTCTTCCTTATCTGCCTTTTTTTCCTTCCACTCTTGATCGTGTCATGTTCTGTGACCTGGTTTCCACGTCTATTCACTCTTTATAATTACTTTCTTTGCTTTGTTGATCTGAATCTTCAAATCCTTCCATAATTCATTCTTCTCCTCCTTATTACATCTTCATTTTTTTATGTTACCTTAATATATTTCAATTCCTTCTTATGTCCAATAGGTTCTTGTCCTCATTTCTTCCCGTTCCTTCTTTTCTTTTGATATCTCTCAAAAGGTAAAATATAAATAAAAATAATAACAGTTACTCAGATAAGGTCAGTGATTCAGGGCTCGATGCTCCCGAAAATTCTTATAGTGATCTTCAGGACGTTGGGAGGGTGGTCTCGGCGGGGGATGGTGGTGTCCAGCTCGTCATTACGGGGGTAGTCGACTGTGTAGGCACAGGAGTCCTGCCTTCTGACGTTGCGCTCGACATCATCTCTTCTGTACTCCCCTCCTTCGTACCTGGTTTCGACGGTGCAGCTTGGGGAGCGATCGACGAGGTCACATGGAGGGGTTGGTGAAAAACTCCGACCGTCAATACCATCAATTAGGGTACAGCTTCGTACAATAAAAGTTGCTAATCTCATCTTGGAGGCAAGGCAGGCTTTCACTGCGTTCTGTACACAAAAAGTGGCTTTCGTCCGTGCCGGAACGGTGACGTCCGATGCCAGGCAAGATACTATATTTATAAATTTGTGGTTAAGTCGGAATCAGTATGGTGCATTCGTGCAGTGCAAGAACACTACACGTAACCTTGGCTTTAAGTACGTTTGGCATCGGTGTGGTAAATTTTTTATTAGATGGAAAGAGAGCAGTAGGGCTCATGCTGTAGCCTCTGAGACTGAGATTATGAATATATATATGAGCATGCACTCGTCCGGAGTTCTGCCGGGGGAGTTTGCGGACAGGAGTGTTTTAACCCGTAGCCCTGGCGTTAAGTGACCGTCTGACCATGATAGTGAGGATGATCGAACTAAAAGTGAATGGGGAGCTAAGGTTGCAGGCTGTAAAAAAGGCAGCAAATTTTTGAGGGCGGGGTTCATGAATGTGAATTCTCTGAGAGGTACTAAGGGTACTCACATTGAGGTACTCCTTTATTTGCATGATCATCCCACTTACTAACTTATGTTAACAAGCAATTTAAATTGAGTGTACTCTCATCCTCGGACACGGAGGGAGTTGGGAGGCCTGGGGTGCTGGAATACTTGATCTGCTCAGTGAAGTATCGTACCTCGGAGCCTGCATTAGTTTGCGTCGTGTATAGACCCCCTCATGTTTCATTTACGAGGAACTTAAATTAACCGGATTACAGTCACAAAATCATCCTCGCTGATCTGAATGCTGATATCTGCAGTACCAGTGATGATGCTGCGTTTCTTCACAGACTCGCAGCTGATCTGTCTTTGGCACTTTACAGACGGTATAGAAGGACGGGACAGCAACAATTCCTTGAGGAATTCCTCGATCTTCGCAAATGCGTTCAGGAGAGGGTGGATCAGGTGAGAACTGAATACATTCATAATCGTCTGTTCGACTCTCAAAACTCCAGCTCAATCTGGCGTGAGTTGCGAAACTTAGGATTGCTGCCGCCAGCGAGCGGGTCATTGCACGGGTTCACGCCGGATGAGCTTAACACTCACTTTACGAGAGTATCCGTATTTAATGCCATCGATGACAGACGGATATATGCTGTGCTTGCCTCTGCTGCAGATGATGAGTTCTGTTTCAAAAGTATAAGTATTAATGATATTATTTTATCAATGTCTAAATTTTCATCTGAGGCAGTTGGTGAGGATGGCATCCCGCATAGTGTAGTCGTTAAGGCTCTTCCGGTTATAGGTCTGTTTTTAGTGCACCAGTTCAATGGTTCGATTAAAAGTGGACGCTTCCCTGAGGTGTGGAAGAAGGCTCACGTGGTGCTATTGGCCAAATCAAAAACACTTTCTAGACCAGATGATTTTCGGCCTATTTCACTGCTTTGTCTTCTTTCAAAAGTGTTTGAGAGAATTGTTTATAACTAGTTCATGGAGTATTTGGAGTCTCACAACATCGTCGACTCTCTCCAAACTGGGTATCAACGGCACAGTTCGACTGAGACTGCACTGCTAAGATTGACTGCAAACGTACAGAGTGCTATAGATAAATGACAGGTGACGTTACTGTTATTGTTTGGCTCCAGCAAGGCGTTCGACACTTGCGACGAGAATCTCGCCGTGGTCGCCGCTGTACTGAACGGGCCGCAGCGGCTAGTGAAGGGGAGAGGGCAATTAGGCGCGCGATCGGCCCTCGATCCTTGCTCGATCGCACGATTCGAGTTAGTGTGTCTCGGGACACGGTTTCTCCCGAGACTATTAGCAGCGAAGCGCTACGCTTTTCGCGCGATGCACTAATAAGTAGTTAATAGAGAGAGAGAGAGAGAGAGAGAGAGAGAGAGAGAGAGAGAGAGCAGCGCACCGAAGTGCAAGTGAACTCACCTACCGTTCGAGTTCTGCGTACTTGGGACGCTTTGATCTCGCCCTAGTGGCTGACGATTGGCGAAACAATCATCCGCGTCAGGAGAGTGAGAGAGAGAGAAAATAGATAGCGTCGATCCAATTATTTATTTGATTATTTGTAAATATAATAAACATTTTTCAATTAAACAAAAGTGAAACCTCTGTGTAATTATTTCGTGTGCCTTCTCCATTTTTGCGTTCCCTAAGCGGCGAGCACCCAGGCTCGCACCGCCGCGCCCGCGGATTTTCTGTGCGACGACACGAGCAAGAAGAGGACGGAAAGTCCTTAAGTCGCATGGTGGCTGGGATCCGGGGCGAGCTTAGCCACCCGGTAACCGCCACGTGACACACTATAGAATCAATCAGGTTTTATACTGTCTACATTTTTTCCGTCAGTACACCACGGAGGCTCTTCGTGCCAAGCTGGTGCGTCCACTGGTTTTTCCACATTTCAATTATTGTTCGACTGTTTATTTAGATACGTCCCTTGAGTAGAGGGCAAGGCTACAATGCTCACAGAATTCCTGTGTGCGGTATGTGACGGGTGCTAGGTCGGATGATCATATCACCTGGGCTGGATGGGAGTACACGGTTGGAGGGAATTTGTTATGTATTTGTAGATTCATCCTTCACTTAATATTATAAATACTTTCATTTCACTCATTGTATGTGAGTGTGTATGATTTCATATCATTTATTATATGTACATATAACTATACTTGTATTCTTGTGTCAATATGTGTACTTGTATGACTCGACAGATAGATAATTAACATTTATCTATGTATCTCTTTCTCTCCCCCTCACTCATAGATTACATGCACATCTTATTGGCGCGGTTTAAGTGAGAGTGACTAGAATGTGTATGCCCTATAGCGAGTTTCTTTGACCAATGCAAAAATTGAATTTATTGTGCCGTTAGCACACTACACAAGGGTAAGCGTATCTCTGCGAGGGGAGGAATTTTTGTGAACCACTTATTCGGTTCATATTACTTGACAGTAAATATTTTGTAATAGCGAAGCGTGAGCCGTGGACTTCGGAAAAAAATGGTGCGCAAGGAGCAATCGCCTTAGCATGGCGTAGCGAGTGCGTGGGTATGTGTCTATGTCCTCGTGGTTCAGAGCGGCCCTAGGCCCCTCATTTCTTCTGTTGGAGAGGTGTGCGCACGAGCATTCCTGTGACCTCGCAAGCTATTTAGTGAGGAGCGGTATGTATATACGAGGTGTGTTCAAAAAGTAACGAGAATTTTTAAATTTCGCGGGTTTGGAGAGTCCGCCTGTATAAAAAATTTTTTCATTATATTGGTACACATCCCCCTGAAATACGATAAAATTTTCAGCAATATTCGTTGCTTACTTTTTCAGTGGCAGCCGCTAATGTTAGACGTGTTTTTTAGAGCACGGCGATTTTCGTTTGTGAGAAAAATAGATTAAAGAATATGTATTCAATTTTGCGTAAAAAATGAAATTAAGTGTAGTGAAGTTTGTAAAATGTTAACAAAGGCTTATGGTGAGTCTGTTATGAGTAAAGCAAGGATTTACGAGTGGTATAAGCGTTTAGTCACAGAAACCAGTAAATTTTATTTGACCAACGATAAATAAACCATTGAACAACAAAGGAGCAAGAATCTTAAGCATATATACGAGTCGTAACTTCATGCAGGTAAAACTTTTTCCATTACAAGACGAAGATGAAGTAACTAAAAAGTAAAAATATAACACTAAAATGTAAGGTGTCAACATTGA